>CM068386.1:21860742-23121992 GCA_034770075.1 Aralia elata
TTACCGGTCTACATTTTCTGGTCGGAGGCAAGGACAAATCACTTGTCACAAGTCTGCAAGAAACTCTAGGGGTGAGCAAAGAAAACCCAAAACACTGGGGGGGGGGGGGGGGGAATCCGCAAAAAATTGTAACCAATGGAAAATTCAATAAATCGAAAAATCAAACTACACATTTGGTTACAACAACGGTTACTAGAGAAAAACCACACCAAATTAACCGAACCAAATTAATGTATATATACATGATAGACTCTACGGTACGCTTGCGTGAGGTGGTCGTCGCCCGAATTGTTCTAACAATGGTTATGGGTAAAACATCAAATAACACCTTAACCTCTCGTTTATATTTAAGCGGTAACCTTGGTACAATCAACGGTTAATGTATGATAGAAGACACCACAAACACTTATGAATTGATACCTGATAAGTCAGATTGATCGCCACGGACACATCGATAAGATGAAGAGTTCTTGAAAAGAACAAAGATAAAATACTCTAATCTAAAAAAAAGTATTATTAAATCAATCAGTACCAAAATCCTTGGCCTTGAGGCCTATTTATACTAGTACAAGGACTTAATTATGGTAATAAAAACTTAAAAGTGTTGTCCTAATTTTACCGTAGTAGAAGTCTCTAGAATTGCAATCAAAATAAATCATAACTCCCACTAGAATCATGCTAAATTACCTAAAACAAAAGGAAACAAAATACAATATAGTATGTCTAATATTTTAGCAAATAAAATCTTATCTAATTTCTGAATTAGGCTTATATCAAATTGATTCAAACATATGTCTCATGCTCCTTAGCCTCCTCATTGGGTCTCGTTGAGTTAACTTCAACCCAAACATCTTGGATCAATCTATTGATGTCTTGTTTAAACCTCTTAGTTTTAACCTTTGTAATTGGTCCAACTGACACTTGAATTGGATCTCCCCATGCTCCTTTAGTATTATTTGAATCAGCCCATGCCATGTTCGCATCATTTCCCTCCTCTTGAGAAGGATTTTTCTTCAAATCGTCACCTACATCAAACGGACTTAGGTTAGTAACATTGATCGTAGTACTAACACCATACTCACCTAGTAAGTCCAATCTGTAGGCGTTATCATTGATGCCCTCAAGGACTTAAAAAGGACCACCCCTTCGTGGAAGCAATTTAGAACGCCTTTGGGTTGAAAATCGTTCTTTCCTCATATGCATCCATACCCAATCACTTGGTTTAAAAAATACCTGACGGCGCCCTTTGTTGGCTTGCTTGGCATATTGTTCTGTCCTCCTTTCTATGTTGAGTCTTGTCCTCTCATGTATTTACTTCACAAAATCAGCCTTCTTTTTCCCATCTAAGTTAGTATATTCAGAAACAGGTAACAACATTAGATTCAATGGAGTTAAAGGATTAAAACCATATACAATTTCAAATGGAGAAAATTTTGTAGCAGAATGAACAAATTATTATATGTAAACTCAACATGTGGTAAACATTCTTCCCATGTTTTGATGTTATTTTTAATTATTGACCTTAACAATGTAGATAAAGTTATATTCACTACTTCTGTTTGACCATCAGTTGGGGGTGACAAGTAGTAGAAAACAACAATTTAGTTCCTAAATTACACCACAAAGTTTTTCAAAAATAACTCAAGAATTTAACATCTCTATCCGATACAATTGTCCTAGGCATGCCATGTAATCTAACAATTTCTTTAAAGAACAAATCTGCAACATGGGAAGTATCATCAGTTTCGAGGCATGAAATAAAATGTGTCATCTTTGAAAATCTATCCACAACCACAAAAATAGAATCATTACCACGCTTAGACCTAGCTAAACCCAATACAAAATTCATAAATATGTCAATTCATGACTCATTAGGAATAGGCAATGGTGTATACAAACCATGGGGTTTCACTCGGGATTTAGCTTGACGACATATGATGCATCTATCACACAACTTCTCTACATCCCGTTTCATGTGTGGCCAATAAAAATGTTCTTGTAATATAGCCAAAGTTTTGTCCACACCAAAGTGTCCCATTAAACCCCTACCATGAGACTTTTTAAGAAATAACTCACGCAATGAACAAGCAGGTGTGCATAATTTGTTTTCACGGAATTAAAATTCATCATACCTAAAATACTTACTGCATTCTTTTCACATGATTTTAACTCTTCACCAAAATCATGGTCTACAGCATATAACTCTTTAATTTGCTTAAAACCAAGCAATTTTGCGTCAAGAGTTGAGATTAACACATACCTTCTTGATAGAGCATCTGCAACGATTTTTTCTTTACCTTGTTTATATTTGATAACGTAGGTAAACGTCTCTATGAATTCCATCCACCGTGCATGTCTCTTATTCAACTTTCGCTCGCCCTTCAAGTATTTCAAGGACTTGTGATCAGTGTGTATCACAAACTACTTAGGCCAAAGGTAGCGTTGCCAAGTTTCTAGCGCACGAACCAAAGCATGCAACTCCTTGTCATATGTAAGATAGTTCAAAACGTCCACACTCAACTTTTCACTAAAATACGCCACTTATTTTCCTTCTTGCATCAAGACAGCTCCAACACCTACACCTGATGCATCACATTCAGGTTCAAAAGTTTTTGAACAAATTAGGTAAAATAAGCACAGGAGCATTAGTTAATTTCTGTTTAATCAATTGAAAAGCTTTCTCCTATTCATCTCCCTATTTGAATCCAACGCTCTTCTTTATGACTTCGGTAAGTGGCGCAATGATGCTGTTGAAGTCTCTCACAAATCATCTATAAAAACTTATGAGTCCACGAAAACTTTGAACTTGGCTCACATTGGTAGGACTCGGCCACTCCTGAATTACACATATCTTCTTTTGGTCCACCTATATTCCTTGTAAACTAACAACAAAACCAAGGAACACAACTCTATCTATGCAAAACGTGCATTTTTTCATGTTAGCAAATAGCTTTTCTTTCCTAAGCACATCTAAAACAGATTTTAAATTTACTGCATGTTAGTCCAAGTTTTTGTTATAAACAAGAATATCATCAAAGTAGACAACTACAAATTTTTCAATAAAAGCACGTAAAATATGGTTCATCATTCTCATAAAAGTGTTAGGTGCATTAGTTAACCCAAACGGTAAAACTAACCACTCATATAAACCATATTTTATCTTAAATGTAGGTTTTTACTCATCTCCATCTTTCATGCGAATTTGATGATATCCGCTTTTTAAATCAATTTTTGATAATATACATAAACTATGCAATTTATCTAACATGTCATCTAATTGAGGAATAGGATGTCGATATTTTACCGTTATATTATTTACTGCTCGACAATCGATGCACATGCGTCATTTCCCATCCTTCTTAGGTACTAAAATTACCGGAACTGTACACGAACTCATGCTTTCCTGTACGAACCCTTTCTCCATTAGCTCTCCCACCTGCTTTTGTAACTCTTTTGTCTCCTTCGGACTACTCCTATAGGCTGGTCGATTTGGAATGGTTGCACCGAGAACAAAATCTATTTGATGCTCGATCCTTCGAATTAGTGGTAATCCTTATGGTAGCTCCTAGGGGAACACATCAGTATACTCTTGCAAAAGAGACATAACAACACTAGGCAAAGAAGAGTTATCCGGGTTAGTATTTAAAAATGTCTCCTTATACATAAGTATAATCATTGGTTGTTTGAAAATCAGTGCTCTTCTCACATCACTCTTTTTTGCATATATGTTTGTTTTTCTCTCTTCTTTACTCTCACTTTCTTTTTTTCTCTCAACTTCTCCTTTTCTCTGTCTATTATTTGTTCTCTTTTTCACTCTCTTTTCTTTGACTACTATCTTTTTGCAAATGTAATTGGTCCTCATGAACCTGTTTTGGTAGGACAAAGAGTAACTGATCTATTATTATGTACAAATGGGTATTAATTTGTAAAACCATCATGTTTTACTCGTCTATCAAACTGTCAGGGCCTCCCAAGTAATAAATGACCTGCCTGCATCGGAACCACGGCGCATAATACCTCATCTGTGTATCTTCCAATGCTAAACGATACCAACACTTGCTTTGTCACCTTGATCTCTCTACTGTCATTGAGCCACTACAATCGGCATGGATTAGGATGTTTGGTTATAGGTAGGCTCAGCTTCTTGACCATCGTAGTACTTGCCACGTTGGTATAGCTCCCACCATCTATTACCACACTACAGATCTTGTTGTTGACAAGACCCCTTGTATGGATTAGGTTCTCCTGTGTGACATGTCATCTTCCTTCAATTGTGCACTAAGGATTCTTCTTATTACTAGGGTTGAACCTGGGATGGCATACTCCTTATCATCATTTGCCTCCTCCAACGGTGGCATAGAATCGGTATCATCCTTTTCATCCTCTATCTCCACCTCACCATTATCTAAGAGAATCATAGCCCGCTGATTTGGACAGTAGTTTGTAATATGACCCCTGCATTGGCATTTAAAACATTTTATATCTCGATTACGACTAGAGGAAGGTTCAATTTTACCTTGAATACCTCGGTTGGACCCCCCTATTTTGGCTCTACCTTGGGCTGGCTCACGACTTATTTCTTCTCCTTCTTTACAACGTTTAGCTTCCATGATGAACTTGACGTGGAGACTAGTCGTTGGCTTCCTCTCCTCTTGAGTTGCTTCTCAATTTTGATAGCCATGTGGACCATATCCTCTAATTCCACATAATGATATCTCTCCACTAAGTTTGCAATCTCCTAATTTAATCCAGTTGAGAATCTTGCCATGGTGGCCTCCCGATCCTCTTCTATATTAGCTCTGGTCATCAGAATCTTCATCTCCTTGTAGTAATCCTCCACACTTTAAGTTCCCTGCTTCAGAGTCTGCAATCTTTTGAACAGCTCTCGGTGGTAGTGTGATGGCACGAACCGATTCTTCATCACGGCTTTCATCTCTGCCCATATCTCAATCGACCTCTCACCACATCTCCTCTTATTGATCCCCAACTGGTCCTACCATACTACTGTTTAGTCAGAGAATTCGATGGCCGCCAGTTTAACTTTCTTGAGCTGGGAGTAATTGTGGTAATCAAACACTCAATCAACCTTTTTCTCCTACTCCAAATATGCCTCAGGATCATTCTTCCCCTAAAAATATGGAATCTTCATCTTAATGTTGCCCAAGTTATTATCTTCCTTGTTCCTATCTCCTCTAATCCTTCCTACATATCTCCTTTATTCATACTCCTCCTCATCAGCCCTACCCCATCTTCCATATCTCCTGTGGCCTATGTCTGGATCATGGTCCTCATCCTCCTCATCACTGACCCTACCTCCATAGTACTCCTTGTCCTCCATCCTAGATCCCCTAGGCTGCACTCTTCCCCTTCTATGCACATCAAAAGTGTTTTGAGACTGTTCTCTTCGTGTAACGTTCATCTAATCGATGCGTTCATACATTTGTTCCATTGTCATGTCCAACTTCCTGAAAAACTCCTTCATCCATTATAAATATCGAATCAAACGTTGATGGAGGTTCTTCAAAAATACCCTTATTCTTCGTGTAAAACAAGATTAGTAAAATAAAAACTCCTCACCACTCCCTCACGTGTATCGCTCCAATGATGATTCACTCGACGCTCGTGTATACACTCAAATAGCTTTTCCCTCTTTTGAGCTCACCTCTCTTGCCTTTTTTCCCTCAAGTATTCTTCTTTTATGTTCTTTTCTTGAACTAATTATTAATCAATGTAATCTATCACAACCAATCAAGAGCTTATCAAGAACAATCTAAATTGAAAGTATTTAGGCGACCTTGATGCACACGGTCTGGAACACCTTTTCTCGAATTATTTGTTTCGGTTGGGCTTGGTTTATTGTTGATTTCAGACTGACTTGCTTCTTGTATGCCTTTAAATTTTTGAGAAAGCTTGTTAGGCTTGCAGAATTTTATGGCTTTGCTTGTTCGAAATTGATGATGATGTATTCGGATGTGAGGATGGTCGATAACTGCGGATTTGAAGCAATGATTGACACTGCGAATTTGGGTTAACACAAAACAATAATATGCGGAGTTTTTTTTTTATAATACGCAACAAGAACAATAAAAGGATAAATAACTCGTTAGAAACTTAATTTTGATACCAAATGATAGACTCCACGACACGCTTATGTGAGGTGGTCGTCGCCCGGATCGTTCTAGCAATAGTTATGGGTGGAACATCAATGACACCTTGAGCTCTCGCTTATATTGAAGTGGTAACCTTGGTACAATCAATGGTGATGTATGGAAGAAGACGCCACAAACACCTATGGATTGATGCTTGATAAGTTGGATTGATCACCACGAACACACCGATAAGATCAAGAGTTCTTGAAAAGAACAAAGATAGAATACTCTCAAGTAATCTAAAAAGAAGTGTTATTAAATCAATCAGTACCAAAACCCTTGGCCCTGAGGCCTATTGTTGATTTGATAATATTCAAACCTTTTTGTTTTAACGATGACTTGATTATATGATCTAATTTGTTTATTATGGAATTTCAGGAAATTGAAGAAAGAATTATTTTCAAGAAACAATGAAGATTTGAGTCTTAAGGAAAATATGTAAGATCATTACAAATATTTGATTTTTCAATACAAGGCTCTAGGACATAATATTTGTGACAAAATATTTGTGCATTAATATATGTTCATCCTGCTATCTAAATTCTATATGCGTATTTACTGAGATGGTATAATGAGTTGATATATATATATATTTAAATACGGAAAAGGGTCTAACTGGTTGTCCTTATTAAGAATTGATTATTAATTTATGCATGGCTAGAGTCCTTGATGCTTTGAACTTATGTACTGATATGATAAATACTGAGAGCCACGTGTAAGACTTTATATATTGGAAATTTGGAATTGGTTGGAGTATCTTGATAAGATATGATTACTTTTCTAAATAAATGGGATAAGCATCTTGGGAATATAAAACTATCATTATCTTGACAAAATTGGTTCAAATCCATTTCCTATTCCAATGCTATATAGGTGGCGGTTGGTTTGAGAAGTCTAATCAGAAGATAGTTCTTTTTGATAGTGTCAAACAAATATTTGTTACAACCGTAGATAAAATTGGTTTTATCATTAGCCATTAACGGGATTATTAATTGTTATCTTCTAATTGGCAACAGGAATATTTTTGTCTATAAATGGAAGTTGTGTTTTTAATAGAACATACCGACTGATAGAACAAACAATATTTTTTGATTTAATATATTGCGACCATATACTTGAGAAAGTTTATACTTATTTTCGGTGCAATATTTCCAGCTGCTGTGATATTAATTTCAGACTTATTATCAGCAATTCCCGTGAGCATAATATTGGTGATATCTTTTTCTCTGCTTGATCATTGCATTCATTAGTTGAGCCTTGCATTGTTAAATTATTTATTTGCTTTGATCATTAGACCTCTACTTTTGTAATCTTAAATTTTAGACTAAGTTTTGTCTAAAAGAATTTAATCCAGGTGGATTAGGGTTTGTTTACAAACAGGTTCAAGGAAGCATAGGTGCTTAAGGAGTGCATTGGTGCACAAGGAGCAAAAGTGCTCAAGTGAATTATTGTAATTCAAGATTTGATAGAATCTGTTTTGTAATAGGAATTGATTGTTAAAAGAAATAAAGTGAGTCTCCAATACTAATTGGTATTAGACGTGGAGTAGGCTATTATTATAGAGGGTAATAGCTGAACCACGTAAAAAATCCTGGTGTTGATTTTATTACTTGTTTTACTTTAATCATTCAAAAGTTAGTTAATTATCTTAATAATTAAAATTTGAACATTTGCATTATTTTAAGATAATTCATTATTACCAAGTATTTTCACTAAGTTATATTAATCTATAAAATCACCAAGATAATTTTTTAAAACAAAAATAGTAATTCGGTAGACTATATTCTTTCAGCAAGCTACATTTATAGTAATTCGGTAGACCATATTCATTCAGTAAGCTGCATTCATCTATATAGTAGACTGTATTCAAAAAGTTTGGTATAAATTTTTAGTTGGTAATAGTTTGTATCCACACATATTCAACCCCCCTTCTAAGTGTGCCTTATCTGAATTTCATTTGGTATCAGAGCTTGGCTCTACTTACTTGGTCTTAAAGGTGACTTGTAGGGAAAGATTCTGACATGGCACAGTTTGGGAACAACAATCAAGAAGGTCAATCAACCAATAGACCTCCTCTGCTGTATGGAACAGAAAATTATAATTTCTGGAAATTTCGAATGAGGATCTATCTTAAAAGGGATCCTTGGGAATGGTGGGTTGTGGAGAATGGACCAGTTATTCCAAGAAAAGATGACGGTACTCCAAAGACTCTACTAGAAATGGATTCAACTAAAACCTTCATGGTTTCCTATGATTCAAGAGCTATGAATACTTTACTGAGCGGCATGGTGCAGTCCGAGATTGACAAAGTATCCTCATGCAACACAGCTAAGGAAATTTGGGATACTCTAGTAGTAAGTCACGAAGGAACTTCAAAGGTTCGAGAAGTCAAACTAAGTATGCTCATGTATGATTATGAAATGTTCAAACTTGAGAAAGATGAAACCATAAAGATGGCTCAAGCAAGGTTCCTGGTACTTCTGAATTCTTTAAAGCTACTTGACAAACCCATTCCACAAAGTGAGATTAACCGTAAGTTACTTCGGACTATGCCCAAAAGGTTTGCTTCTAAAATTACTACTCTTCAAGATTCCTCTACTATTTCTACTATGGATACATTAACTCTTTTTGGTGAACTTGAAGAATATGAACATCAGTTAAAAAGATATGATGATGAGGACGAAACTCCTCGAAGAAAGGTTTTAGCTCTTAATGCAGGAAATGAAGAAGAGCTCGATGATGATTAGGATGAAGAGATAGCCATGATGTCAAGAAGACTCAAAGGACTACTGCAAAGGAAGAACAAACGAAAGAATATCTTCAACTCAAATAAAAGCAAAGGAAAACAAGTTGAGGAGACGTGTTTTGAATGTGGACGCCCAGGGCACTTTAAGAAGGATTGCTTTCAACTAAAGAATAAAGGAAAAATGAGCTTCAAGGATAATAAAAGAAACAAAGCTCTTGCCACTTGGAGTGATGAAGAGGAGTCTGAAGTTGAGGTTGATGCCAAGGATGAAATAGCTCAAGTATGCTTCATGGGAATAGAAGGTGAATCAAATGAGGTATCTACTTATGAGTTTAATTTTTTAAAACAAGAAAATGAAAGATTAAAAGAAAAGAATGCATGTTTGAAGGATTTAGTAAATACATTGATGTGTGAAGTTGATTCTTTAATAGATGAAAAGAAGGAAATTGAAAAGGAGTCATCTTGCAAAGAAGAAAAGGTTTTGATTGCAAAAAATGATTATCTTGAAAATTACAACAAGATTCTTTTCAACAAAGTGACCTACATGAACAATGAAGTTGAGAAATTGACTAATGAGTTAAAAATGCGAGACATATGTATTGATGCATTTAGTGATAAATCTCTATGTAAATCTGTTCCTACTAATGAACTTCAAAAGGAAGTAGATTCATTAAAACTATCTCTTGCTAGATTTGTCCAAGGTGAAGAAAACCTAACCATTATGTTAGGAAAGCAAAGACCTAGTTTTGACAGACAAGGGATAGGTTATAATCCCACTCGTAAAACCGGGAATGTGCAAATGCTTAAATCCAAGTCTCGTTTCAAATTGAATTATTGTTCTCCTTTCACTACATGCAAAAATTGTGGTATTAAAGGTCACTTAGATATAAATTGTTCTAAAAACCAGAAGGTTAAAAAGGTATGGATTAAGAAAGGTGATTTATGTACAACTAACACAAATGGACCCAAAAAGATATGGGTACCAAAAAGATGAATCAATTTTTCTTGACAGGTATGCTTCAAGGCAAAAGTTCCATCTCAAAAATGGATTCTTGATAGTGGATGTTCTCGTCACATGACTGGTGATAAATCGAAGTTCGTGGAACTAAAAACCAAGAAGAAAAATGGGACGGTAACTTTTGGAGATAATCAAACCTGTGAGATTATCGGGAAAGGTAAAATTGGTAATGGTAAGGTCAATATTGATAATGTTCATTTTGTTAGTGGACTTGAATTTAATCTTATAAGTGTTAGTCAATTAATGGATAATGGTCATCAAGTTAGTTTTGAAAAAGAAAAATGCACAATTACTCATGGTACTAACAATACTACTTTAGTGACACAAAGAGAAGGAAATATATATACTATTGATTTTGAGCAACAGGATGAAGAACTATGTCTAGCAACTGTGCAAGATGAGGCTAACCTATGGCATAAGAGGATGGGACATATTCACATGGATTTAATCAAGAAATTATCCTCAAAGAATCTTGTCAAAGGATTGCCAAAGATAAAGTATAAAAAGAGAGGAATATGTGTTCCTTGCCAACTTGGGAAACAAGTAAGAACTTCGTTTACAACAAAGAACATGGTATCAACTTCCTCTCCTCTACAACTACTTCATCTTGATTTATTTGGTCCTGAAAGGCATGCTAGTATTAATGGTAAATTTTATGCTTTTGTAATAGTTGATGATTTCTCTAGATATACTTGGGTGTTATTTTTAAGAACCAAAGATGAAACATTTAAAGAGTTTGAGAAATTGATAAGAAGTTTAGAGACCAAGTATAGTCTCAAACTCATAAAAATTCGAAGTGATCATGGTACTGAATTTCTAAAGGACTTTATTATATATTGTGATCAAAAAGGCAAAAGCCATGAGTTTTCAGCTCCAAGAACTCCTCAGCAAAATGGAGTAGTGGAAAGAAAGAATAGGACACTTCAAGAAACAGCTAGAACACTTTTACAAGAAAGCAAACTTCCAAAGAAGTTTTGGGCAGAAGCTGTTAATACGTCTTGTTATGTGTTAAATAGAGTTCTTATTCGTCCTATTATTTTGAAAACTCCTTATGAACTTTTGAATAACAAAATTCCTAATATCAGTTATTTTAAAGTTTTTGGATCTAGATGTTATATATTAAATACTAGTGATAACCTGGGAAAATTTGATGCTAAATCTTATGAAGGTATTTTCATTGGCTATTCAAAAAATAGCAAGGCATATCGTGTATTTAATATAAATAAATTATGTGTTGAAGAATCTATTCATATAACGTTTAATGAAACTAACAATGATCTTCCAAAAGAAAGAGAAGAGGATACAAGTAATTTGGAGATCTTAGTGAATCCGGCAAACCGAAGAAATCTATTCAGCAAGCCAAATGAACAAATTCAGCAAGCTGAATTGGAGAATACACAAGGAATGGAACAAGGAACAACATAAGAACTTGAGGAAGTTTTCCCCCAACAAGAAGAAGTAATACACGATGTCCAAATGCCAAAGACTGCAAGATATCTCAAGAATCATCCACCAGAAAACATTATCGGAGATATAAACAAAGGAATCACCACACGAAGAGGGTTACAAAATCAATGTGCATTCTCTGCATTCTTATCACAAGTTGAGCCAAAGAATGCTAAGGAAGCCATTCTCGATGAAAGCTGGCTAATGGCAATGCAAGAGGAACTTCAACAATTTGAACGATGTCAAGTTTGGGAATTAATGCCTCCTCCTAAAGATGTTTCTATCATTGGAACAAAATGGGTGTTTAAAAACAAGCTTGATGAACATGGGACAATCACTCGCAACAAAGCAAGGCTAGTGGCTCAAGGATATAATCAACAAGAAGGAATCGACTACGAAGAGACTTATGCCCCAGTTGCAAGACTAGAGTCTATCCGAATTTTATTAGCATTTGCATGTTACAAGAAGTTCAAGCTTTATCAAATGGATGTGAAAAGTGCATTCCTAAATGGATACATTAATGAAGAAGTCTATGTCAAACAGCCTCCTGGATTCGAACATGAGAAATACCCAAATCATGTTTTCAAGCTAAAGAAAGCTCTCTATGGTCTCAAGCAAGCTCCAAGGGCTTGGTACGAAAGGTTGAGTAAGTATCTTCTCTCCAGTGGTTTCATTAGAGGTAAAATTGATTCCACTTTATTTATTATGCATGATAAGAATGATATAATTATTGTTCAAATATATGTAGATGATATAATATTTGGTGCTACTAATGATTTTCTTTGTGAGTGGTTCTCAAAATGTATGCATAAGGAATTCGATATGAGTTTAATGGGAGAGCTAAATTACTTTCTGGGACTTCAAATCAAGCAAACTAAGGAAGGAATCTATATTCATCAAACCAAGTACACAAAAGAGCTTCTCAAAAGGATTGGTTTTGAAGGATCCAACCCAAAGGCTACACCAATGAGTACATCAATAAAACTGACATCAGATGATAAAGGTATAGATGTAGAGTTAACAAAATATCGAGGTATGATTGGATGTTTATTATATTTAACTGCACCAAGACCTGATATAATGTATAGTGTATGTCTTTGTGCTCGATTTCAAGCAAAACCCAAAGAATCCCACTTACAAGCTGTTAAAAGGATTTTTAAATATTTGAGTGGTATTATTAATTTAGGATTATTTTATCCTATTTGTAATCATTTTGATCTAATGGGTTATTCAGATGCTGATTATGCAGGATGCCAAATTGATAGAAAAAGTACCAGTGGTGCTTGCACATTTTTAGGTCATAGTCTGGTTACATGGCATAGTAAAAAGCAGACTTCAGTTGCTTTGTCAACTACTGAGGGAGAATATTTAGCTGCAGGGAGTTGTTGCTCTCAAATTTTATGGATGAGACAAACTCTATATGATTTTGATGTTTTATGTGATAGTGTACCTATTTATTGTGATAACTCTAGCACTATTGACATATCAAAAAATCCTGTTTTGCATTCACGAACAAAACATATAGAAGTTAGGCATCATTTTTTAAGGGATAATGTTTCAAAAGGTTTAATAAAATTGTTGTTTATTCCTACAGAGAAACAATTAGCTGATATTTTTACTAAACCATTAAGTGAAGAAAGATTTTGTATGCTGAGAAGAGAACTTGGTATGTGCTTGGTGTAATATGCTCACATATTATGATAAATCATGCATAAATATCTACATATTTTTTTAACTTGTTTTTTATTGATAAACATTATCTGTATGTAAACGGCGAAGAAGGTGTATCTGCACTAGCACGATTCTCGGTGTCTATCATAATGAGATTAGAATTTGAAAAGACTGAAGGAAGGGTTTTATAGTTTTAAGGAGTCTTTTCGGAGTCTAACACGCTTATATTAAAAAAACAGAGCATTCATCTTCTTCTCTCAAAACAACTCTCTGATATTTCTCTGATTCTCATCTGGGTTAGTTCTCACCAACAAGTATGAAGACGCGATCACGTCCATCCGGTATCACAATCAAAAACAAAACTCATCCACGTTCTTCTTATACTTCTCGATCGTCAAAGAAGTCCAAAAGCCAGACTTCAGTTCCTATTTCCTCTGCTTCTGATGGATCTGATTCCAGTTTCTCTTTTCTACAGAAAGATCCTCCCTCTCCTGCTTCAGAATCTCATCCTTCACAATCTGATCCACCGACAAACCTGGTAAATCCTTTTTCTACTGTTTCTGATCTACCAGATAATTTCTTTCGAGGTCATAGTTTCGAAGCACGGTTTAAAAATTTCATTGCCACCAAACAATTTGTTTATGAAAAGTTTTTAGACTTATTTTATTTTAAAAATTCATCTTTAGAAAAACTTTTCATGTCTTCTGGAATTTCTACCATGTTTTTTCCTCCAACAAAGGCATATCCCCGTTTGATACAACAATTCTACACCAACTTAGAGTGTAATGGGGATTGCTATACAACCTTTGTGAAGGGAAAATCTATGTTTTTCACAGTGATAGATTTTGGGAGTATTCTTAATATTTCTTCATCAGGACCTTGTCCATTTACTCTTAAGGGTGCTGCCAACATCCCCTTTCCTCCTCTTGAACAACTTCATACAGTGATGGATGATTCATCTTTAACAACGCTAGTTACTCCTAAAACTGTCGATGTTTGTCCACTTACATGTGTTTTGCACAAAATTCTTCGATATAATCTATTTCCACGCATAGGTGGTGGAGAGAATTTCACTTATCAAGATTTGGTTGTTATTGTTATGGTTTTAAAAGGAGCCAAATTTAATTTTTCTCTTATGATGTTGTCTCACATGCTGAGTTGTATCCGTCAAACTAAAAAGTGTTTGCCCTATGGTTTGTTTTTAACGAAACTGTTTTAGCATTTTCAAATCTGTCTTGATGATGAGATAGTGGTATCTCACAACGACTTTATTGATTCTGCTAATCTCAAACAATCTCATATTTCCTTTGTTGATGGTTCATTTGTACGTCTCACCCCTGATCCCATTCCTCCTTCACCAAATGATGGTTCCTCTGATTTACCCACTGATAATTCTGACTCACATCCTCCATCCCCGATCTCCTCTACCATAGTGGTTGATATGTTATCTCAAATTCTCAAAAATCAAGAAGTCATTCGTTCTGACATTGTTGATCTCAAACAAAGGATTTCTGTTTTGGAAAAAAGGAGATTTGCCTATGCGGGCAACTGATTTATCTAAATATTTTTCAAAATTTGAGGATGAATTCATTGATCTTCAAGCTGGTTTCGAATTGCAAACCATGGCTATGATTGAATCTTTACATCGAAAGATCAATAGAAATTCTTGTCAACTCAGTCAAGAGCTTAAGTTTGTGAGTAATCAAGTTGGAGAATTTGCTGATTTCATGGCTCATCGACTGAATGACGTTGGTAAGAAGTTACATTTTACCTCTATGCATTCTCCTGTTCCGGAATGGCCTCGGTGTAATTGGATGGCCGAATATATTGGTGATTTTCTGGATTTGCCTTTACCAAATGAGACTTTTATTCCTCGTCCGCCTAAATTTGCTCATGATTTCTCTCTGGAAGAAAGGCTTCATCGTGTTCTCCATCGTCCTTATTTCACTAATCGTCCTCTACCAACAATTCATATCGATGATATTGATGTTTAACAATCTTTTTGGTGATGACAAAGGGGGAGACAAGCTACAAAGGGATGGTTGGATGGTTGCTTGGATGGTTGCTGTGAAAGATCAGATGATGAATGTTATCTGGAGTTTTTATTTTTGAACTATTTTAAAGACAATTTGGTGGTTATGTTTTAAGTGTTTTTTTTGGTATGATTGTTTTTGAACAAAATGGCTGGAGCCAGTACTAGATATTATAATTGATTATGCTTGTTCTATTAATTTCCAGCTAACATATTCTTGGAGGATTATGCTTTGAATTTTTTTTATATGCATGAATTCAGGGGGAGTTATATTTTTGGTGTTGTCATCATCAAAAAGGGGGAGAATGTTGATTTGATAATATTCAAACCTTTTTGTTTTGATGATGACTTGATTATATGATCTAATTTGTTTATTATGGAATTTCAGGAAATTGAAGAAAGAATTATTTTCAAGAAACAATGAAAATTTGAGTCTTAAGGAAAATATGTAAGATCATTACAAATATTTGATTTTTCAATACAAGGCTCTAGGACATAATATTTGTGACAAAATATTTGTGCATTAATATATGTTCATCCTGCTATCTAAATTCTATATGCGTATTTACTGAGATGGTATAATGAGTTGATATATATATTTAAATACGGAAAAGGGTCTAGCTGGTTGTCCTTATTAAGAATTGATTATTAATTTATGCATGGCTAGAGTCCTTGATGCTTTGAACTTATGTACTGATATGATAAATACTGAGAGCCACGTGTAAGACTTTATATATTGGAAATTTGGAATTGGTTGGAGTATCTTGATAAGATATGATTACTTTTCTAAATAAATGGGATAAGCATCTTGGGAATATAAAACTATCATTATCTTGACAAAATTGGTTCAAATCCATTTCCTATTCCAATGCTATATAGGTGGCGGTTGGTTTGAGAAGTCTAATCAGAAGATAGTTCTTTTTGATAGTGTCAAACAAATATTTGTTACAACCGTAGATAAAATTGGTTTTATCATTAGCCATTAACGGGATTATTAATTGTTATCTTCTAATTGGCAACAGGAATATTTTTGTCTATAAATGGAAGTTGTGTTTTTAATAGAACATACCGACTGATAGAACAAACAATATTTTTTGATTTAATATATTGCGACCATATACTTGAGAAAGTTTATACTTATTTTCGGTGCAATATTTCCAGCTGCTGTGATATTAATTTCAGACTTATTATCAGCAATTCCCGTGAGCATAATATTGGTGATATCTTTTTCTCTGCTTGATCATTGCATTCATTAGTTGAGCCTTGCATTGTTAAATTATTTATTTGCTTTGATCATTAGACCTCTACTTTTGTAATCTTAAATTTTAGACTAAGTTTTGTCTAAAAAAATTTAATCCAGGTGGATTAGGGTTTGTTTACAAACAAGTTCAAGGAAGCATAGGTGCTTAAGGAGTGCATTGGTGCACAAGGAGCAAAAGTGCTCAAGTGAATTATTGTAATTCAAGATTTGATAGAATCTGTTTTGTAATAGGAATTGATTGTTAAAAGAAATAAAGTGAGTCTCCAATACTAATTGGTATTGGACGTGGAGTAGGCTATTATTATAGAGGGTAATAGCTGAACCATGTAAAAAATCTTGGTGTTGATTTTATTACTTGCTTTACTTTAATCATTCAAAAGTTAGTTAATTATCTTAATAATTAAAATTTGAACATTTGCATTATTTTAAGATAATTCATTATTACCAAGTATTTTCACTAAGTTATATTAATCTATAAAATCACCAAGATAATTTTTTAAAACAAAAATAGTAATTCGGTAGACTATATTTATTCAGCAAGCTACATTCATAGTAATTCGATAGACCATATTCATTCAGTAAGCTGCATTCATCTATATAGTAGACTGTATTCAAAAAGTTTGGTATAAATTTTTAATTGGTAATAGTTTGTATCCACACTTATTCAACCCTCCCCCCCTTCTAAGTGTGCCTTATCTGAATTTCACCTATTTATACTAGTACAAGGACTTAATCATGGTAATAAAAACCTTAAAAGTGTTGGTCTAATTTTACCCTAGTAGAAGTCTCTAGGATACACACACAGACACACACACACACACATGTATGATAAAACTTTGGTATATGATTATTAACTTAATAATAGAAAGTGCATCCATAAATGAATTAATTGTCTACGTGTTGTTAATTTTTTAGTTATTTATATAATTTTTCTTTTACTTATTTATATCATACAAGTATAACAAAATTTTGGAGAGTATTCATAACTTTTCTTTTATAGTCTAATGTTGATTCTAAGTTCTAATAATTTCATAAATGCGTTAGTAGCAATATTAATAGTGGATAATAGTTGTGGTTTAAACTTCTAAACTCATTTTATTATTAGCTTGCTTATTTACTTATTTTATTCTATGAATAACATAAACTAGAAAAAAATTAAAACTGTAACCGCAAAAAATAAGCCAAAACCGTTAATAACCAAACAGTTTGATTAACCATGATTACAATTACTTCTATAATATTAACCGCATTATAAGGTTTTGTTACAATTATACCGTGTAACCGCACCAAACCGCACAATGCATACCCCTATTAAACTCATTACTAACATGTACACCCCATGCAAAGCGCTGCATGGGTCTTATTTTTAGAAATATAATGTTTTTGAATTTTTATTATATTTTTTTATAAATATCTTATTGGATAAAGTAAGTAACTTTTTATGCTTTCTTTAATAATTAAATCATATGGTTGGTCAATATATTATATTTCTAATTATATTAATTATACTAACAATTTAATATTAGGTAAGATGATCCTTGTAAGAAAATATTTTATTACTAAAATTATATTATCTAACTAATAATAAAATCATACTTACACTTGAAATAGTACAATTATACTTAGATTTTAATAACAGTAACAAATTCAAGTTAAATAACATATTAATAAGTATTATATTAATAATAGTTACTAATGTATAGTATAATTAATTAACTTTCAGTTTAATAATTGAATCATTTATTGGTCAATTTATTAAATTCATACCTATATATATCTTAAAAATAATATTATTTAATATTGGTAAGGTGATTTTTATAAATTAAAAAAAATCATTTCTTTCTAAAATTATATTATTTAAATATAATAAAATTTTACTTATAGTTAAAATTATAATTATGTTTATATTTTAATAATGTCAAACTATATTATCTAAATAGTAATATAATGTGTTTTAACTGGCATTATTATATATGTATCTCAATAAAAGCTACAAATTAATATTGTGTAAGATGATTGTATCCTTATAACATTATATTAGTAATTCTTGTTTCCTTATAAAACTGCGTTACTGATTATGTAGTTTCTGATTTGAATAGATAAATAATAATAATAATAATAATAATAATAATAATAATAATAATAATAATAATAATTTATTTAATGTAAGAAAATTTAAAAGTCGAACAAAAAAAAGGACGAACCAACTTGTCTAAATATATACTTAATTAATTTTTAATTTAATAACGGAATCATTTATTGTTCAATTTATTAAATTCATACCTATCTATCTTAATGATAATAATACTATTTAATATTTGGTAAGGTGTTTTCATAAAAAAAAAATAGCTTCCTTCTAAATTATATTATTTAAATATAATAAAATTTTACTTATACCTGAAATTATATTCATATTTATATTATAATCATGTTAAACTATATAATCTAAATAGTAATATATATATATATATATATATATATATATATTAAAGCTTGCATTATTGTATATATGTCTCAATAAAAGTAATAAATTAATATTAGATAAGATGATTGTATTCTTATAAAACTATACTACTAATTCTTATTTCCTTACAAAACTATATTACTAATTATATAGTTTCTAATTTGGATAGATAAATAATAAAAGTTGACTTAATGTAGAAAAAATCAAAAGTTGAACAAAAAAAAGGAGGACGAAAAGCCAAAGATCGAACAAAAAAAAAGAGACGAACCAAATTGTCTATTTAATTATAGTACTAATTATAGTACTAATAGTATATCTTCTGCAAAATACGGAGTCATATTCTTGATTCTTAAATTTAATATTTATTCTTAAAAACCCGAACCAAATTGTCTATTATACTTATATGTTTTAAATAATAGTAACAATTTAATATTTTGCAAGACAATCCTCATAAGAAAATTTTTTCCTTCTTATATCATAAATATATGAAAATAAAAATTTTACTTATCTTTATTGGAAAATTATTTTCTTCTCAAACTATGTATGTTATTTAAGTAGTAATAAATCTTGTTTAAACTCACATTATATATTATGTCGAATAACTAATCCTTCTTTATAAATTGCTTAAATCGAGTACCAACCCAATTGTCTATTTAATTTTAATTTCTAAAATTATATTATTTAAATAATAATAAAATCATAATTATAATTGAAATAAAATTACACTTGTATTTTAAAAATAGTAACAAATTCAATTATGAAGAAAAAAAAATCTTCTCAAACTACATTGTCTAAGTAGTAGTAAAATATATATTGATGGTAATAAATTATATTAGGTAAGATTATTTTATGATTGTTTTTATTGTATTTTTTATAAATATATTATTGAATAGATTAATTAGTTTTTAACCTTTAATTTTTTATTTTAATAATTGAGCATATTATTGCTCCATGTGTTATAGGTATACCTATATGTATTTTAATAATAGTATAATTTAATCTTTGGTAAGGTGATTTTCATAAAAAAAAATTGTAAGAAAATATTTTTGTTTTAAAATTATATTATTTAAATAATAATAAAATTTTACTATACTTGAAATTATAATTATATTTATATTTTAATATTAGTAACAAATTTAGGTTAGGTATAAGATCTTTGTAGGAATTTGTTTTATTTCTTGATCTATATTATCTAAAACTTGCATTATTGTATATATTTTAATAAAAGTAACAAAATAGTATTAGATAAAATGATTTTATTTTAATTGTTCCTTGTAAAATTATATTACTAATTCTTGTATTTTTATAAAATATACTACTAATCCTAGTTTTTGATAATAAGAGGTGAAATCAAAAAACGAAAGGTTAAGAGTCAAAGGTCAAATAAAATAATAATAATAATTAAAAAAAAGGGCAAATCAAATTATCTATTTATAAATGGGTTTTCTTAACACGTGTCTTTAAAACACATGCTAAGTATTAAATTCAATGCATAAGACCCATTAAATATTATTTTTTAATACATGTGCATCAAGTTCAATGTATGAGGCCTACTAAATATTATTTTTAACGCTCTGTTTTTGAGTTTTAAAATGGTCAGAAAAGAAAAGAAATGGACGTAAAATTTAAGTTTTCTTTCCAATTCCTATGTTTTTGAGTTTTTTAATAAATGGAAAAGAAAAGAAATAGATAGGAAACTTGGCCACTTTTCCTGCTAAAGTTTTCCGTCCAAAATTGGCATGATTTGGACGGAAAAGAAATTGGAATAAGTAATATTTTTATAATTCTCATATTATCCTCAACTTTCAATATAATAAATTTTAAATTACAACCCATGTCCCCAATTTGTTTTTATCTACTAAACCTAACGTCTTTCTTTCTCTCTCTCTCCCCTGTAGAAGCAAATCAGATTCATTAGTGGATCAATTATCTTTATCTTTTCTAGTAAAGAACTAAGTATTTTACATGCAACTATGTAAGAGTTCTTCACAACAGTGGAATATAAATTTTAATTTTCTTTATTAGTGAATCTTCGTTAAAAATTTTTTGGCAAACTACTACTGTGAAAAGAAATGAGATTTTATTGGAATTTTTTTTTCTGGTAAATAAGATTCTTCAGAGAATATTATTTTAGGCCCTGTTACATATTAATTCTAAAATAGTAAACTCTTTTTATTTTATTTTATTTGTTAATTGTCAAATAAGATACTAAAGAATCATTTCTTCTAGATTTTTCTAATAAAATAGCTGTAATTTATTCCTTGCTAGCATGAAGACTTTAAAGTCTTGTTCAATAAACTCAGATATTTTCTTCGATCTCTAGACTCCAAAATTTATTAGTCAAATTTCAAATTGTAAATTGTTATTGATCGACGTTTAAGTAAGTAAAGCACATGTTTTCTCTTTTAGCTTTAGTTAATAGTATCTATTCCATTTTTTTATATAACAAAGTCTTATTTTCATAATTTAGAAATTTTAATAATATATTTTTTAAAAAAAATTTATGTTCGTTGATAAACGTGAATGAATTGTTATTTTATATTTCTATAAAAATAAATAAAACTCTTTTTCTCTCGAAACAAAGAAAAAGAAATTAAATTAAATTCTCTTTATGGAACAAAGGTGATATCTTCTTTTCCCATTTAATACAGATTATGTTTGATGACTTTTGGATATGGTATGAGAATGACTTTGTAAAAGTAGTTTTTGTTTAACATTTATTTGAATATTTATGTTTGATTATGGAATTTTTTTTCTTTGGTTAAATTTATTTCGCATATTTTTATTCATGGTTCAATTGTTATAATTGATAGAAAGGTAAATTTATAAAAGTGATATTTTTCTTTTCTTTTCATTGGAACTCAAAAACGCAAGAAAAGAAAATTTTTGAATTTTCTATTCTTTTCTATTAAAAACTCAGAAACAACGTAAAGGAAATTCTTTTCTTTTCTGTTCTAATTTAAGTTTTCTATATTTTTTTTTTCTTCCAAAATTCAGAGAAACAGAGCGTAAATGTATTGAACTTGGTGTACATACATTAAAAAATAATATTTAATAGATAGATTCCACAACAGTTTTGCACACGCTCTTCATGAAACCCAGATTCCACAACAGTTTTGCACATACTCTTCATGAAACACAAGCTAAAAGCAAGAGAAATTCTTCATTCATTAAATTACTTGTTATATATTTATATTATCTTTGTATCTACCATTATTTTCTTCACCTCTTATACTTTCTATTCTATTAAGGGGACTCCAAAAATTCTCAACACCCACCTCCAATTTCACCTTGAGAGCTGAAAATTCAATCGTTTTTCATGAATTTAGAGTCTCAAATGGATCTGGGTCTCCCTCGAAATCGTACATTTTGATTGTTCTTACGATAAATTTTGCAAAAAGTAATGGCTTCTTTGGTGGGTTCTTTGTTGTTCCCTTTAAAATTGGGGAATGAATCTTCTGGGTCTACTCCTTTATGTGCTTCTGCTGCAAAAACGACATTCAATTTGTGTAATTCTGGGCGGAGAATTGTTTGTTCATGTGTGGCGCCACCCCAGAACTTCAGGCCTGCTGATGAATTTTCTGCCTCCAAACATAATGTAATGATTTCGAATCTCGAGCCTTCAAAATTGAGTAGTTCAATGTCATTTTTTTTTTGTTGCTTAATTTTTTCTGGGAATTTACTGAATTGGTTCTTTCCTTCTTTCCTCTGCTTATATTTGGTTCCTTGTGCTGTCTATATACATTTGCTGCATCAATTTGTGGAAGAAAATTTGTATAATTTAAATCTTTAAACTTAAAATAAATTTTGCAATAGTGCTTTGAAAATTATTCATTTTCTTACAAAAAATTATGCAATTGGTGCAACTCGCCAGATTTTATAGATATACCTGTTTTAGGAATCAGTTTTCCGAGTGTAGTGTATATTTGAAATTTATATGTCACATCAACATGTAATTTATGTTTTTATTTGTTGTTACCAGGATTTATCTCACCTGGAGAATTTGACCATGGTGCATGAGCATGAGGATGATTCTGATGTTCTCATCGAGTGTAGAGATGTCTACAAGTCTTTTGGTGAGAAGCACATATTAAAAGGTGTTAACTTTAAGGTGATTTCTATTTTACTTCTGTTTATTAAGTTTCATAGATGGTCAACAGTATGCAGTCATTTCATTGATAATGTAATCCTATTATGGCAGATGTTTTGGTAGCTCTCGTATTCTAACTATACATTGCTTTATTATGTCCTTCATGTTACAATCTATTCATTGGAACTCTTTATTCCCTTTTAATTGTCTAAAGTAAGCTCTTTTAATAGTCAAGGAATAAAAATATGATGCTTTCCTAATCAGCTCCCACAATTATTAAGTAAAGATCATAGGCTTTATAGTCTAAATAGACATATGAGTTAGTATGGCTATGGTTTTAAGACAGCAGAGAGAAGTATACGTTATTGTTTTGTTTCCCTTTTCTATTTGCTTATATGACCTATAAGTAGCATATACAAAGGGAAGTGTTATTTCCACAAGGGAAATTTGATATTTTCCCAAGGCCTCACTCAGATGAATGTGGTCCTGTTTACTATTCATGTGAGGCGAACCTTGTGGAAATATCAAATTCCCTTGTAAAGATAGCAGTTCCCTGTAGCCTGGACTGATCACAGCTAATGCAGATCATGGGACTGTATTTAAGGCATTACAGCACTTCCACAAACCAATGGTTGAACCTAAGGTCAGCACGCATTCCATTTTTAGAAACTAGAGCTTATAGATATTTTTTATTCAAGATTCTCTTCAGAATCTGAAAAGCATAAATATCAAGTATGGCCTGGATTGTTGATAGGATTAGGTCCCAGTGAATCTAGAAGAAACTGACAGTCAGAACAATGTTCAAGTGTTCAGACTTAAACCTCACAAAAAGTAAATAAAAAATCACAAAGCTTCAGACAGTTTTGCTCCCTTACATTGGAGTAATGTCAAGATAAACAAGGCTTTGATCGAAATTTTCTCCCATTAAGGTATCATAGACTGAGATTTTAATTCCTTGTCTACTTTTTCTTTTCATTATCCTTGCCACGGCAATCACGAATAGAGAATCTCTATCAATACACCTATTCTATGACAGCCACATCAAGTTGTTATTGCAGTACCAGGATACTGGAGACTGGTGCCAGTGACCACTGTGTCATTGGCTGACCTTATATTCTATAATGACATCTATTGTGGTGACGAGGTGGTTTGCAGGTGCATTGATTGTAGTGGTGAATATTGTTCTGTGGTAAGTGTTAACGCCTCCAATGCTTTTGGAGGTGGTAGTGGTGATACTTGTACAGTAATATCAGTGATGGTCATCAATGATGGCAATTGATAAATTGAAAATTACAATCACATATTTATGGGCTTAAATTTTTTTGGTGTTTGCTTCCTTGTTTGTTGCATGATTCCCATTATCAATGATAGCTTACACTTTGTTTACTGAATATACTCCAACCTTAGCTCACTGCTCTGTTGGAGTAATATGTATAGTTATTTTTTAGTACCCATATTTATTTAACAAAATAAAAAATAAAAAAATCTTCAATTTTTCAGATATTTCATCAATTAGTTTGTTCCTATGTTTATCTCTAAACATATCACACCTCTTTATAGATTAGGCACGGGGAAGCAGTTGGAATTATTGGACCTTCTGGAACTGGAAAATCTACAATCTTAAAGATTATTGCTGGACTTCTTGCTCCAGATAAGGTTCATAAGTTTTTGCAGACGGCTTTTTTTGTGCATTCAATTGTTTTATGTGGATTTATTATAAGCTCGGCTGCGTAGAAACTTGGTTATTGGTTACTTCTCTGTTTCCTTTTTCTCTTTTAATGGACTAATTTATTTAATGTGCAGGGGGAAGTCCTCATTCGAGGAAAAAGACGGCACGGTTTAATCAGTGATGAGGAGATATCTGGGCTTCGAATTGGCTTGGTGAGTTGTATTTAGTTTACTACAAGCTATTGTCCTTGCTTATCATATTTGTTTAAGATCTAAAACCTTTTTTTGTCTCTTCTCACCCCCCCCCACCAACCATAAAAACAAAAAAACATAACAGGTATTTCAGAGTGCGGCACTTTTTGATTCCTTAACTGTTCGTGAAAATGTCGGTTTCCTGCTGTAAGATACTAGCTCAATTCTTTATACAAACTGATGGGTTCTTTTGTTTTCTGTAAACTAAGTTTTATAATTATATAGTTCTTATTATTTATTTATGATGCATGATATATCCAGAAACATGTCTTTTACCTTGAATTATACAGGTATGAGAATTCAAGCATGCCTGAAAACAAAATTGAGAAGCTTGTTACGGAGACTCTGGCTGCTGTTGGATTGAAGGTAGTATGTTTTTAAGGCAATTAGTAGGTCAACTATGCATGTGTGGTAGAATGATATACCCCACATATTTAACATTAGGTTATACCAATTTAGATTCTCAAATCAGCGATATGATGTATTTTCCCTCCCTAGATTCATAAATGAAAAGAAATGTATGACTTGTAATTTTCACCTGTGATCATGTGTAATTTGCATCTGTGATCATGTGTGACTTGTAATTTAATCTATGTTTGTTTGCAATAATGATGGATAGGATATGACTATTTGCACTATTTTATCCTTTATTTATTTTCACGGACTATGTTTTTCATTCCTAAGGCCATTTAATGATGGAATAGTAACCCCAAGGGGAGAGATGGTATTATATTGTACCCCTTTTGGAGAATCAAATGATCTTAGAAATAATAACAAATAGTCAATGGGATTAAATAAAAGGGTAAAAGACTAATCATAGGATAAAATAGTGTGTAAAGTTATTGAACTAGTACAAATAATCCTATCCCGACCATCATTATTGCAAACAAACATAGTCTAAAGGTATTATATTCTTATCATATATCTGAAAAGATGTCTTGAGCTTGTAGGTTACTATGGACTTTTCTTTTGTTTTTAGTTTGATCGTCTTCTACAATTACCTTGTTCTAACCTTGTTGCATTCAAACACTACTCTAATTTGGGTATGTTACACTTTTCTATTTCATAGTTTGGGTAGGTGTCACTCTCGTTCTGATTTTTGTACTTTTTACATTTCAAAACCTTAATTTGTTCCAATTATACCCTTTGTTTGAACCCACACAAATACCAAAATTAGCTAGCGATTAGCGTCTTTGTATGGGGATATTAGCGCTTTGGGTAAAGTAGTATTTATGCCCTATTTTACATTTGGTTTGTGTACTTTTAGACATCTTTTTTAGGGTAAAATTGTAGTGTACTTTCGAACATGCTTTTGAGGACAAAGGGAGTATATGGTACTTGGTAATATTGGAAAAGCCTCATCAGCGTGGAGATTGTGAACCTTAGATCCTATTGCTTTGCTAATGACTTCATAGAATCTGACAACACACTTTTGGGGCCAAAGTACCAGCTAAGTTAGAGAACCTTTTTGCTTGCCAACACTAGCAGCAACTGATTGTGAGTTTAAGATATGAGCAGTTAAATCAAGGAAATTGGGAGAAGCAGAATCAATAGATGTCTTCACCATGTTTTACTTATTCTTCTGTGTACGGAAACTTACATAGACATCTTTTGCAGGGCGTTGAGGATCGATTACCTTCTGAATTGTCAGGCGGAATGAAGAAAAGAGTTGCATTGGCGCGGTCTATTATTTTTGATACCACAAAGGATACAATAGAGCCAGAAGTATGCATATTCACTTCAAAATCTATCTCACTTTGTTGGATATCCTGTACGGCTGTACCTCTCCACAGTAACAATATTTTTTTTGTCGTCCTTACTGGACTTTTTTTTTCCAAGTTTCTTTCTTCAACCAAACAAATCTTTACATGGTTGATGCAGCACTACATCATAGACCTCTCTGACGGGAGTTTTCTTCAATGCTGAGCAGGTCCTCTTGTATGACGAACCAACAGCTGGACTTGATCCAATTGCATCTACTGTAGTTGAAGATCTCATCCGCTCTGTTCATTGCAAAGGTGAAGATGCACTTGGCGAGCCTGGAAAGATTGCATCATATGTTATTGTCACACACCAACATAGTACCATTAAAAGATCTGTCGACAGGTATTGTAACTAATTCCTTTGTTAGCTGTGGGTCTGGATTGTTGCTTAGTCCAAAACCTTCAAATTCAGTAATGATTTTGCCACTTTGTGATTTTCCTAGCAAAATTTATTGTGGTACTTGTAGGTTGGTGTTTCTCTATGAGGGTAAGGTTGTGTGGCAAGGAATGACTCATGAATTTACAACATCGACAAATCCAATTGTTCAGCAGGTAACTACTGAATCATTTCCAGAAATTATCAGATCTGGTTTCTTTTCAGTTTCAGTGAAGCTGGTTCTGACTTCTAAGAAGACTTTCAACTCAACTCAACAATGCATTTGATCCCAAATTAGTTGGGGAGGCTAAAAATGAATCCAATAAGAAGCGCAAAAGAAGGAAGACAATAAAAAGAGGGAGGGGGGGGGGGAGTGTAAAATAAAAATAGATAATTATAATGATAATAATAAAATAAAGCAAGAAAATTTAAGAAAAACTAAAAATAATAATAATATTCAATAAAAAAGCAATTATATATATATATATATATAATAAAATAAAAATATTTTCTAATAAGAATTCAAAATGACTTTGAATCTTAATAAAAAAATTAACATGTATGAATAATTTTCCTGATATTTGGGGCTTTTTGCTGCTCTTACTTTAATAGTACATGTTTATATAATTAATCTGGAATAGTTACACCTCTATTAGATTGAGTAAAATGCTAATATTGCATTTTTGCCACCCCAACCTCCCCCAAAGGTCTGTCATTGTTTATTTATATGTGCACATATATTATGAAGTGTAATTGTTTAGCATTAATTGTGTTTGAAAAGGTTTGGTTCCATTTAACTTTTATTCAAGTTGGTTTTAAATTGTTATCACATTTTATGGTACTGGATGTAGAATACATATTTTTGTTGGGAGTGTGTATCATATGAAATGTATAATTATATGATTGCAAGAAATTGCTGGCATTTCTTTCTCCACATCCCTTCTCCTTCCCTCAGGGGCCCACATAGGGTTTTATACGTTGCACTTGAATAGTGTTTCTTTTCTTTTTAAAGTTAGCATGACTGCTGAGCTTCCTATGGTTAAGCTCTAATCACCTGTTTGGTTTTCTTAACAAAATAGTCCCTCTCTCTCTCTCTCTCTCTCATAGGAGATTTTAATATAGTTGTACTTGCTTTCTTGCATGATCTATTGAGGAATATCTAAGCTGTTGATCTCTTCTACCTTTTCAGTTTGCTTCTGGAAATTTGGATGGACCCATTAGGTATTAACTCATACCCTAACATGGTGTATCTGAACTACATGATCCCGATGCTCGGATGGATTTTATTTTTCCGATAGAAATACGCTGAGAAAGTGAAACAGGCCATGCACCTTACGCATTTCCCATTTGGCAATGCTCCTTTTACCCAGATATCAGAGATGACGACTTAGTTCTTGGCCCAGAAGGGACATTTAATTCTGTAGCTTTTGTTTACGCCATTGCTTCCCAAGTTAGCATGGTGGAGGAATGCTTGCCATCTGTTCTTGTGTTGGAATTTTGTCATTGCTATTTTTTCTCCTTCTCTCTAGCTAGACTTTGTAATCATATTGTATATAATGAGAGAAATTTTAGCAGAAGTCAGGACTGTTGAATAATTGTTTGTTTGTCATTATTAGTTTAAAAGTTGTTGCATGACAACAGAAATTTGATGACAAAATTATTATGCTGTCTTAGTATTTTTTATTTATTTTATTTATTTATTTATTTTTGAAAATAATTAGTGAAGTGGTTAGTTGATGGAGACAAAATAACTATATAACTAAGTACACACACAGGAGATATTTATTTTCCCCAAATGAATCATAGTAGTAAGAAACAAGAAGTCGATATATTGTATGCTAAAATATCAACCAAAAAAAAGAGAGAGAAAATCTAACACACACTTCTGTGACTACATATCAATCGAAATCATTCATTTTTCATTTCTTTAAGAGAGCTAGAGATATAGGTTCTTCAGTCATAATTTTCTTTTACTATGCCAGAGACTTCAGGCAAGTGCTACAAATCCTACAAGCTACAATATTTCTTGCCCAAAGAACAACCAAATGGAATGGAAAGTAGCAGTTTCAGGCAACTAAATGTCCACCCAATGAAGAAATCTCAAACTTGTAGTAAGTTCATATAGACAACATTGATAATGATTGATATATAACCAATTTATAACACGGAACTCCTTTGGATGCTGGCAGTTGCACCAGCAATGGCGCTTAATACTGTCTCCCCAACCTCACCCTTACAAAGAGGGCATAAAGCATTGATCTTCAGCCACTTATCCACGCAATCCTTGTGAAAAAAATGAGAACATGGCAACTCCCGAAGCTCATCGTTATTTGCATACTTTGCCAAGCAAATGCAGCAAACCTGCAGAGGGAGGGGGAGTCATTTGCAAAGCTCATCACTTGGGGATAAAAAACAAGGTTTTATACCGTTTCCATGAGATCTTCTCCAGTTTTACGTGAATATTGTTTCAATTTTTCCATTAATGAAGAATGAAAATAATCAAAAGATCAAAATGCAAAATTTCTCATCAGTTTACCATCAATATAACAATGGCAAACAGTGCAGTCAGGGGACTGCGAAGTTTAAACCACAACTCGAATTCAACAAGTCAAGGAATTTTTATTGAAATAACTCATCCTACTTATCCAGAAGTTAATCAACTGAAAATAGTACTAATGTATTATCTAATCTTTTATTTACGTTTTGTCTATAAAACAGCAGCAACCACTCTAAATGAATTCCTAAAAGTAAGAATTTGGCTATTCCATTAAAATTAACCAGCTGCATTACACCACAAAGGACACTGTTAAATTTCCAATAGAAAGCATAGGGTAGAAATAAATATCCAGGTCTTGTTGTTGACAAAAAGGCAGCAGCCCAGACATAGCAGGTGGGCCGATTTTTCAGGTGAAAACATGCAGTAGCACTTTATAGAGTGATGTCAAGACACTAAAACCAACCAACAATCATGGGAACCGTGAAGGGAGAAGAGGTAACTTACCGCATCTTCTCCTGATATGACACGCTCCTTCTCTGTTCCTGCAGCCACGACCCCTTCACCACCACCTGAGTTGGTTTCCCTATCATTTCCATTTTTGTTTTTCTTTATCTTGAACTTATAGGTTGGAAGAGAATTTATTGATTCTGGAGTGGCTCCTCTATTTTGGGTTAGATCCTCTCTGAAGCCCATGACAGAAATTATACAAGGTAGGCAGCAGCAAATAGTAGCACACAGTATAAATGGCATTGCATAGCCAATACAGCTAAATGTTAGAAATACTATACACAACCTGCAAAGTACGAAAGCATTAAGAGATTAAAACACTAAAAGGTAAAGATAGAATATATATATATATACACACACACACACGTGTGTGTGTGTGTGAGAGAGAGAGAGAGAGAGAGAGTTTATCAACTCCATTTAACAGTACCTGTACATGTTTGGAGCCTCGGATGAAGAAGAGTGGCCACCAAAGATCCAAACATTGCCAACTACAAACCACACAGCAAAGAAGCAATCCAGGGCCATCTTTAAGTACTCCACGAGTACCTTGACTCTACGAGGAAGGAAACAGTTTACTTATTAAATGGCTTTTCGGATACTAGCATTTTCATCTAGCTTTCTTAGTTCAATAACATAGAAAAAGGAACTTTAGCGTTTTCCAATTTCCAGGCATAGCCTACAAGAATCCTTGACCCATAAATTCAAGGATGATAGTAAGCAAATCTGTTTACAAAATGTTCAATGGGAACCCATAGTTTTTCTTACATAACTTGTCAAATGTTCTTTTTTTTGTGTGTATGTTTCTTACATTACAACCATTTCTTCCACTGTATAAATCTGGTGACTTCCTCTTGAATACAGTCAAAACTGTAATCTCACACCATCAGTGGAGACATTTCTCCAGCTGTAATTTACCTAGGTCTCCTATTTATCAATATAGGTCTCACTAAAAATTATTTCACAAATAATTTATAACAAACATAGTTGTTCAGGCGACGCCTAGGCGTCCAGTCGGGCCGATGCAAGCAAGGCGGTAGGGCGACTTAGTGGAGGATTGAAAGTGGGGTGCCTAGGAAAAAAAGTCGTCACCATGGACGACGACGTAGACGAGCTGTCGAGCACTTGATTTGTTGGGCCTGCTGGGTTAAAAAAAAATAACAAAACGACGCCGTTTTGTCATGCAGCTGGCCCTAAATCTAATCGCGATTTTCAGCGGTAGAAGAGCAGAACTGTAGAAGTAGAAGAGTAGAAGGGGAAAAAGGGGAGAGCGAGCGAGAGAGAGATTACCCAGTACCGACCAACAACCGACGAGGCGACGCAGCTCCGATCGCTTCTTCTTTGTCAGGTATGCTCTTCTTTCTTCTCTTTCTTCTTCTCTGCGACGACGACGCTGCTTTTTTTTTTTTTTCGTTCGCTGCTCTGCTTCTTTGCTTCTGCTTCTCTGTTTTCGTTCTTATTTGTTCTTATCTTATCATGTTGCTTCTTTTACACTTTACGGTCTCCGCAATTTGTCACATACACAATTATAAATATATATATATATATATAATTATATATATATATATATATGTTTTATATATGTACAGTGCACTGGATGTTTTTTTTTTCAATGTATAGATAAAATGCACGGGATATTATTTAAGTTTCATAATTGTGCAGTGCACTGGATGTTTTTTTTTTTCAATGCATAGAAGGAATGCACTGGATGTTCAGTATATATATATATATATATATATATATATTGTATATATGTATAAGTAATGTAACTTCATCTAATTTAGTGTACATCCAGTGCATTCCTACTGCAAAATTTGTGTTATTAAAAATGTTGTCTAATTTATTTTCAAAAGGAGATGGAATTTGTTTCTGCTATGTGAATAACTTTAATTAGGCATTTCCTGATTAATTTGATTTGCAATACAAATACAAAAGGATGTGGTTATATAATTTATCTACTTGATGTGGTTTTATACTAAATTACTGATACATACTTAATTACTTATACATATATACAATATATATTAATACAATTTGTCTTATATTTTTTATTTGATTGTATTGTGTAGAAAGTAAAATTGCGGAAAGTTCGTGGGCTGATAGTTATGATATAACGAAGGACCCTAAAAGAAAAGCTAAATCGAATAATCCAGGTTGGAAATATGGATATTGGCCGAATATAAATAATAAGGATGTCGTGCAATGTATACTTTGCGGGAAGAAATGTCATTCAGGCATCAACAGACTCAAGCAACATCTAGCTGGAAATTTTGGAGATGTAGCGAAGTGTCCCAAAACAACAACAGAAATTATGAGGGAGATGCAAACAGCTTTGAATAGTAAAAAGAGGAACAAGCCAGTTGAGCTAGACGACGATGATGATGATGATGTAGTAGAAGTGCAAGAAGAACAATCATCTGCTCGTCCAACCATGGCTTCCAATGCTTCTTCTAACACTATTCCAAGTTCTGGGACGGCTTCCAAAAGAAAGAAAGTTGTTTTTCAATTCCAAAAACCACAACCAAAAGCTCCAACAAAGACGGTTGAAGCACTTCTAAGAAAGAGTCCCGAAGAAGTTGTAGAGGAGAGGCATAGCAAGCGTTTGAGCCAAACAAATATTGAAAATCGTTTGAGGACACCAAAGGAGAAGGAAAGAGTTCATATGCACATTGCCAACTTTTTCTACGAGTGTGGCATACCATTCAATGCTGCAAATGCAAGGAGCTTTGAGGTAATGATTGAGTCCATAGGGCAATATGGACCGGGTCTAAAGCCTCCAACGTATAATGAGTTGAGGGTTCCTTTACTTGAAAAGGCAAAGACGAAAACCGATGAGTTAAAGAAGAAACATGAAGTTGCTTGGAAGGAATATGGTTGCACACTCATGTCGGATGGTTAGACAGATAAGAGGGGAAGACACTTGTTGAATTTCCTTGTTAATAGTCCGGAGGGGACTTATTTCATGGGTTCTGTTGATGCCTCCAGTCAGTCGCAAGATGCCACAATGTTGGCAAATCTACTTGATAGCAAGATTGAGGAAATTGGCTCCGAGTATGTTGTTCAAGTGGTCACGGACAATGCCTCTAATTACAAGGCAGCGGGGCATATACTAATGGAGAGGAGGCCTACACTGTTTTAGACACCTTGCGCCGCTCACTGCCTTGACCTTATACTAGAGGACATAGGCAAGTTGAAGCAATTCCAGCCCACAATCACAAATGTAAGAAGAATCATAACATTCATTCATAGGCATGGTCGTCTTCTTGATGCGATGAGGGAAAAAACAAATGAGAGGGATCTTGTGAGACCCGCAGTTACTAGATTTGCTACAACTTTCCTCACCTTGCAGAGTTTGTACAAGTATAGAGATCCATTGAGGCATTTGTTCATAAGCGAGGATTGGACAAAATCTAAGTTGTCGGCTACCGAAGCGGGATAGAAAGTATGTGATACTGTTCAACAACATTTTGGCATCATGTTGAGGATTGCATTAGGGCGTCACAACCACTTCTTATAGTCTTGAGGATTGTTGATGGTGATGAGAAGCCTGTTGTGCCAGAAGTTTTCGCCGCGATGGAATGCACGAAGAAAAAAATCAAAGATGCATTTGATAACAAACAAAGACTGTATAAGAAGGTGATTGACATTGTTGAGCGGCGATGGGAAAGTCAAATGGAGCAAAAATTATATGGGGCTGCGTTGTTTCTCAATCCGGGCAAGTACTTTGATATCAAAGAGGAACGTCGGGTGTTTGCTGGTACTTTACGAGAAGACTTCAATGACATTCTTGCAAAGATGGTGCCCGAGCTAGATTTGCTAGATAAGATAAGCAATCTAGCCGATAACTATGATGCTTCTAGAGATACTTTTGCAAGAGAAATGGCAATTAGGTAACGGAAATCAAAGAATCCTCGTAAGTATATTAAAATATATATAAAGATACAAAAGCTAAATTATAATTATATACATTCTTCCTTTCCTCCCTTTAAAAATATTTATATTTCTTTTAAATGTTTGCTAGTTGATTGGTGGAATGCTTTTGGAGGGCGGGCTATTAAGTTATCCTTGTTTGCAAAAAGAATTCTAGGCCTCTGTTGTTCTTCCGGTTGTGAGCGCAATTGGAGTACATTTGAGTTTGTAAGTACTTTCAATTGTTGGTTCAAATTTCAAAAGTAATAAGTCATTTACTACTAATACTAACTATTTTTTTATAATTAAAATTTTATCATTAATATTATTATTTTTTGTTCTATTTATTTTAAATTCATACGAAGAAGAGGAATAGATTGGAACACAAACGATTGAGTGACTTGGTGTATGTCCAATACAATCGAAAGATCGTCTCAAGGTTCCAAAAGAGGCGTGAACTTGGAAAAAAAAATTGATCCATTAGCCATTGATGACTTTGAATGGGGTAATGAATGGATCAATAATGAGGCCGATGTTGTTCATCCCGGGGAGGATCTTACATGGAATGATATGGATCGAGCAACCGGTGCATCCAACACGCTTGAGGGTCGCAATCTTTCAAGGAGGGCTCGTGCTAATACTAGTGATAATCTCATGACGTACTCTCGACGTGGTGGTGGTTCAACTTCAAGGGAATCAAGGTTGATGGATTCCGACTCCGATGATGAAGTTGATGAAGAAGAGAGAATTCCAAATGATGATGAAGATGTGGAGGATGATTTTGGACAAAGACCACCTACGCCTTTAAATGAGAGTAGTTCTCGTGGAGGAGATGGAGATGACCTTTTCCTTGACGAGTTTGCTCGAACGATGTTCAAAGACTAGTGTAGAGAGTCTAGACATTATTTTGGTTTACTATGTGGCGTTTTATTAGTTATTAGACTACATATTTGTGATGGTTGGTTGTAACTTTATTTTCTATGTAGTGTTTGTTGAATTCTTCATTTCTTTTACTAATTTTAATATCAAGTGTTTTATTTTTGGATTGTTATTGCTAAGGATTTACATAATTATGCTTTTAATGTTATTCCATAGTGTTATGTTTTGAGTTTTAATGTATATGAAATTTTATTGCCAATATACTTGTTAAGTAAAATAAATAATATATAAATTGTCATTGTAAACGACTTGTCGCCATACGGACGCCATGGCAGTCGCCTAGGCGTCCTGACAGTCGGCTACCGTCATGACTCCCCGTGGCGCCGTAACAACTATGATAACAAATACTCTTTATTTTGTGAAGGCTGGTCAATGTTCCTCCAATTAAAATATTTTAGACCTCATTCTTTAGGCTACTAACTTCAAAGAGACGATAGTTGACTAAGATAGAATGATTCACTAAATTTCATGTAACCATTATTGTTGAAACATTTACCCAATACAAAAAGTTACTAGAATCAATAAGATTGAGGAAATAAAAGTATAACTGGTTAAGATAATCATATCCTTATACACACAAAAAATAAAATTAAAAAAAAAAACTGCTTATGATAATCATTACATCACCATGTCCATAAAACTACTCAATGTTATATATGCACCCATATTCCGAAATGCAGGAACAGGCATACATAAAGTTAGCAATAATAGAATATCCAGATTGTGAAAGCTATCGAAGACTTCAAAAATTAAAAAAAATAAAATAAAAAACTCTGGCCAGTGAAGAAAACAATTGAAAGATCATTCTAAACGAAGTGCAAATACACGTGACGGGACTAATGTTGTAGCCTCTTTAGAATGATGACGAAACAATAACCAGGCAGTAAATCTAAATAATGATCAAACACCCATAATTCCAAGTGACAGAGTTATGAAGCATATCATATGATGAGATCTACGGTGCACGAGATCTACCGTTCCGAATCATAATACGAGAACTAAGATACCTTGTACATTCTAGCATAGGTAACGTTCTTCGTACCCAATTTCGTTTCGCGTACCCAATCAAGCAGTGTTCCTAATAACAATGATATGAAGGTGCCATGAAAGACGTGTGCTTCATTACCCAAAAGAACAGTAAAGAAAGAGGAGTTAGCGAGCGTTTGGGAGCTGGCTGACTAACGAAGTCAAAATACACTTGTTGAACCTAACTTGACCCAAAAACTTAAATTGATAAGTCTTGGGCTCAACATTATATATTAAGCCTTCAATTCCACACTCGAATACTGATGTTGGACTATGTCTACTCACATATTACCTTAACAAATCCCCCCTTCACATGTGAGTCACAACATTATTAAATTGCTCCCCTTTAAATGTGACATACTCTCTCTCTCAACACCCAATTGATTTCAGCAATTTCTTGAAAACTCTCAAATACTAAACATGTTGAGACCTGCACACTTGAAGAATTACTTGAGAGCTTTTTAAAATCATGGTCCATGGTTCTGATACCAATTTGTTGGGGAGCCTTGGGGCCTAATACACTTGTTCAACCAAGGTTAACCTAAAAGCTTGAGCTGATAGTTGTTGGACTTAACCTTGTCTGTTAGCCTTTAACTTCACACTCAACATTAATGTTGGACTATGTCAACTCGCATGTTACCTAAACACTAAACTTCAATGTAGTCATGTGGAGCTCACCAAACTTCAAAACAAAGTAAATACAAGAAAATAAAGATATTTTATTTCTAGTAATCATATTTCTTTTAGAAAAATCGTAGTTAGCTGAGTATGAAAGACAACTGAAACAGCAAGAATAGTCAAGACGGCATTAAGGGCATACATAAGCAGAACAGGGACTAATATCACAAACGTAGAAGAACGAAAAGCAACAATTCATACCTCGCATTCAGAATTCCACCACTTTGAGCACCTCCAGAAGCGGTAACAGTGGTCCTGCGATCTTCATCTTCCAAAGTCCTTGTAACTGAGGATGAATTGTTCGAGTTAGTTTGGGCAGTCAGGGTGCCCTCAGGAGAATTCTGTCGGGCCAGAGGTGATTCTTGCTCAGAAGCCTGGTTACGATGACGAAAGCGCCAATAAAGAAGAGGGAGGGTAGCAACACATCCAGATGCATAACCCACGATCCATTCAAACAGTGGAGCATGTGGATGCTCGTCTCTTGACAAAGACAAAACAACAATGGATGCAATAATTTGGCTCACTGTTATAACTAATTCAACAGATATCCATAAACCAGAATTCAATGGACTCCTTCGGCGGCCATGGCCATTCCCTCTCCTTATAAATGATGAATTCCTCGAGTTCGATCCATTGGCAGTTGAAAATGAAGGTTGAAAAACAGGGACCCTCACACTTGTAGAAGGCTGGTCTTCAATCCGACGTGGATCTGAGCCATTGTACGCTCTATCTTGGGAGGAGCTAGATGAGGAAGCTTCACTGCTACTTGTTATGTCAATAACATGGTCGCAGTCGTTATGGCTTTCTGCCCGCTCCATTAACAGTGGAATTTTATTGAGTTGATTTTTACGATGTAATCCCAGCAAGGAAATGGCCATCTAAATCAACCCACTAAACAGAACGTAGGGAAACATGGGACGACAGAATATATATAATTCCTTCACGTCCCACTATTCAGCTTTTTATAGTATGACACGTTTATCGTATATAATCTCCCAGTCGTAAATCCCAACTTCAAGACCTTGAACCAAAAGATGTGGATAAGTAGCCGAACACTGTCAAGATAAAATATAATATCAGAATTGCTGCTCACAGTAATAGAAAAATGGAAGGAAAGAAGTAAATACCTTCTTCTATTTGGAAACCAAAACTAGAAAAAAGCCACAAATGTCATGGATAACATCCTAAAAAAGGAAAATCTAAGGATTCAACTATCAATTGTGAAATCTAGCTAGTTGTATGACAACTTGAGTTACATTTGCAAATAATCTCAAACCCCAAGTAATGAAAACACAATATTTAACTTTCAATTTCTTCCCATTCCCAGCTTAGTCAACTATCAACGAAACTTAATAGAAATACAAGCTGACATAAGTTCATAAACACTAACTTCTAATCATAAGTTTATAAGAACCAACTTCTGATCATAAGTGTTTGATATTAACAGACCTAACTAAATCTAAAAATTTTAAAATAAATATTAGAAAAACCATCCTAAATCACAAAAGTACACACACCTATTGTAATTGATCAAAATCTCTAACATTACCAGTTTAAAACTGCCCATGTGAAATCTGAATAAAAACAAAAACTACCCATATCAAAGTAAAACAGTTTATTAGATAGATGACAGCTCAAATAACAATCATACATAGGTGAAGAATAAATGAAACAAAAACCATAAAAAAACACATCCCCATTTGCAGGTTGATCAAAATCTACAACACTAACCCAGTTCAAAAACTACCCATATCACAGAAATCACTGTAGTCTTCGGGCAGTTCAATTACCAAGATTTTTTGTCATCGGTTCAAAAATCAAGACCCTAGAATCATAAATTTGACCAAATTAAACAGCAATTAAATCAATTGAACCTAAAATATCAATTAAAGAGTCGAAAAAAGTGGAATCAATACAATAATAATCAGTCATCTTGTTGTGTGTATAGCGAGAAAGATTATAGTACTGACCAGTAGAGATATTAAAGTAAAATGATGAAAGAATCAAAAGGAAATTTCGGAGAGAAAATCGTTTTGATTCACTCGGTTTGCTTTGTGTCAGACGATCCTTCGTTCTGGGTCAGCTCACGACCTCCATTGCTTCACTGGGTCATTTGGGAATATATATATATATATATATATATATATATATATATATATATATATGTGTGTGTGTGTGTGTGTGTGTGTGTGTGTGTGTGTGTGTGTGAGAAAGAAAATTCTTGCATTTCTTCTTGTTATTATCATTTTTATATTAAAAAAAAAATGGGGAATCTGTGTCATGCTAAAATGCTTGTCAATTTTAAAGGAATTAGGATGAGACATATAAAAGTAAGAAAGTAGTCCAAGATTTAAAATTGTTAGGAATATTGATTTATAATAAAATAGAAAATTTTATTAAATGACCTGCCAAAAATATTGAGATATCTATTTTCTTTTGATTTGGTTATACTTTTTTTAAAATTTAAAATTAATTTAATTTTGGGTATGTTTAATACATAATCAATCCGATTTGACTTTCATAATTGGATTTAACTAAGCTCTATAAGTAATTAAATATTGACTTTGTCGGTATTTGTTTTGGTGTGATAACTTGTTTTCCTTCCTCTTTGGTAATGTATTTTTTGTCATTTTAGAAACTAAGACCAGGGAAGTTACCTTGTTTTCCAAGCTTTTTTAGTGGAAAATTTGGGAAACAAAACAAATAATTTCTTGAAATGAACTGCACGGATAAATGACGCTAAACATCAACCAATTTATACTTATTTTTTATTTTAACCAACCAAGTAAAAATCTTTCAAGTTAAACTTCAAAGTCAAGAGAGAGAATTTATTTTTTCCTTTTTTATTAACAGGTGTTACTTAACTAAGTTTGACTGTCCATTTTTAATTATTTGGCTTTTTAAATTATTATTTATCATTTTTTATCCTATATGGATATTGTTGTTATGTTTGTATATAGCGCGAACATGCAATCAAATTACATAAATAGTGCAGAAGCGCGATAAAACGGATTTTAAAATTTTTATACAAACCATCACCAAGATCAATCTATGTGCTCAATTAATGATATAAACGAAAGAGATAGAGATTAAGAAATTATACCCTCGTAGAACCGTGCTTCCTCGGGTACAAGTTCAACTCCAATTCCTTCACGTTCTCTTTGAATTTCACGGATGAGATTCCTTCCTTTGATCAACGTTAGCCACCCAAGTGTTTGGCCTCTAGAGGTGATCCACCAAGGAAGAATAGGTATTCAAGAAGTTGGGTATTGGCAAAACCCTAGTTTCTATCTCTATAGAAATTGTAAGTACTCTCCACAATCTAATGCAAGAGTGTGTAACCCTAATCTATGAAAAGACTCCTCTTATTTATAGATGTAGGAATAACCCTTCCCTAAACTATTTAGGATTAGGGTTTCTATTATAATTAAACTCCTTTAATTAATTATGCTCCTAATCCAATTAGGAATTCATGGGAGAATACTTCTATTAATTAATTCACAATCCCTATTAGGAATTAAATAATAGTAATAGTAATAATAATAATAAGACTCCTCTTATTAATTTATATTTAATATTTCCAAAATATTAAATAATAAATATTAAGATATTTAATTTATTCTATCCCCATAGATTAAATTAAATACACTTAACTTATTATTACAATTATGTCATTTACTTCTTAAATAAATATTTTTCTTTTGCGGTGTGACCCTTTAGGTTCTCCATATTAAACCGGTTGTGAATAAATCAATTAGAACAATTCTAATTTTATTTAAATAAATAAATTAAACTATTTAATTCATTTAAATAAATAATATTTATTCTACAATAAGGGTTAGCCTCCTTAGCGATCAACGACTTTCTAGATAATATAGATTTCAACATTAATCACAAAAGAACCTTTCAGTGAATAGTTACCGTACAATTCAATCCTTCTACCATACAATGTCCCAATTAAATATAAGACATGGATTTACTGTCAAGTCTTATTTTATTTAATTATATGTATTTCGATTCCCAAATGCACAACTCTAAATAATGCAAATTAGAAACCCTTTATAATTTCATTCTGCCTTAGCCAAGGACTACTGAGTTGTCATTTATCGAATCACATAGGACATTCACATCTTTTACTAGACGTGGTAGATTCTTTGTTGATCATTCACCTATCTCCATGCACAACTTATTATACCCAATCATACCCTTTGATATACCCCAAAGGTCTTAAGGGACATGTCAAAGTATAACTCATCATACACAAGTTACTATGATGATTTCAAGTCCAAGGATCACTTGTACTACTATCACTAGAGGAATTCCTATTGACAGGCGAGTAAAACTCCATTAGGTATTCCTTAGCGAGCCACGTTCAGTGAACTTATTCTCCAATAAGCACCTACATACTTGCTTTAGTATCTCTACACAAATGATTATGAGATCAATCATCCTCTTCTTAAGAGCAAGCAACGTATGTACTAATCTATCCGGATTCATTAATCCCCTATTTATTAATCCAACGATTAGGAACGATTTTAGTTTGTGAGCTTTCTAGAATTTAGATTTCATTAGCATGATCACCATCGTGATTCTAAAAGCATTGCTCAAAACTATGGGTTTATCACATTTAATATAACAGCACCATGTAGATAATATAAAATGCCTTTTAAGAAAATCAATTCTTTTATTAATAAATGAATAAGATTACAAAGTATATGCTACATCATATCAAATATGATTGGCTTGTGTGCATACTACTTTCAATCTCCCACTTGCACTAAAGCCAATCGCCATGGTATCTAATACCCATCTTCTCTAAGTGACGATTAAACTGCTGTTGTGTTAAAGCTTTAGTAAATGGATCTGCAATGTTGTCTTGAGAGTCCACACGCTCTAGGGTGACATCTCCTCTTTCAATGATCTCTCTAATCAAATGAAACCGCCGCAGTACGTGTTTGGATTTCTAATGAGACCTTGGTTCCTTAGCCTGCGCAACAACTCCGTTGTTGTCACAGAATAAAGGTACGGCTCCTTTAATGCTAGGAACCACTCCAAGTTCAGTTATGAACTTCTTCATCCAAACAGCTTCCTTTGCAGCTTCACTTGCAGCTATGTACTCTGCCTCTGTCACTGAATCAGCAATTGTTTGCTGCTTGGAACTCTTCCAACTCACCGCGCCACCGTTTAAGGTAAATATATACCCTGAAACGGATTTACTGTCATCTTGGTCCGTTTGAAAACTTGAGTCTGTATAGCCCTCTAGTTTCAATTCAGACCCACCGTAGACAAGAAATACATCCTTAGTTCTTCTTAAGTACTTTAGGATGTCTTTCACTGCCTTCCAGTGCTCTTCTCCTGGATTCGACTGATATCTGCTCGTTACACTAAGTGCATGAGCGACATCTGGTCTAGTACATATCATACCGTACATGATAGATCCTATTGCGGAAGCATAAGGAATCTTACTCATACGGTCTCTCTCCTTAGGTGTCTTTGTGGCCTGTTTCTTGGAGAGATGTATTCCATGGCTCATCGGCATGAGACCTCTCTTGGAATCTTCTATGCTAAACTTCTTTAGCATCGAGTCAATGTACTTTCCTTGGGTCAAGCCCAACATCCTTTTAGATCTATCTCTATAGATCTTTATTCCCAAAATATAGGATGCCTCACCCAAGTCCTTCATAGAGAAGTGTTTAGATAACCAAATTTTGATCGACTGTAGCATAGGAACATAATTCCTTATCAGTAATATGTCATCAACATATAATACAAGGAATGAAATAGCGCTCCCACTAACCTTCTTGTACACACAAGGTTCATCCTCATTTTTAATAAAATCAAACTTTTTGATTATCTCATCAAAACGAATGTTCCATCTTCGAGAAGCTTGCTTCAATCCATAAATGGATCGTTGTAGCTTACAGACTTGGTTTGTTCCAACTATTGAAACAAAACCCTTTGGCTGTATCATATATACATTCTCCTCAAGCTCTCCATTGAGGAAGGCCGTTTTCACGTCCATTTGCCAGATCTCGTAGTCATAATAAGCTGCAATTGCAAGCAAAATCCGAATGGACTTGAGCATAGCTACTGGTGAGAAGGTTTCATCATAGTCAACTCATTGTCTTTGTTTGAAACCTTTTGCAACCAGTCGGGCCTTATAGGTCTCTACCTTGCCATCCGCTCCAGTCTTTCTCTTAAAGACTCATTTACACCTAATAGGCTTAATGCCCTCAGGTGGTGAAACCAAAGTCCATACTTGGTTTTCATACATGGAGTCCATCTCGGATTTCATGGCTTCTAGCCATTTCTCTGATTCTTCACTACTCATAGCCTCTTCGTAAGTCAATGGATCATCATCATCTATGATGCGTACCTCATCATCATCCTCTATGATGAATTCATACCTATCAGGTATCTTCGGTACTCTTCAAGATTTACGAATAGGTAGTGGTACAGTAGATTCTTCTACTTGGTCAGGTACCTGACTTTGATCCGTAGTATTTTGTGGTTCTTGAATTTCTTCAAGATATATCTTACTCCCACTGACCCCTTCAAGGATAAACTCCTTTTCCAAGAAGGCAGCGTGTTTCGCAACAAACACCTTTTGATCAGTAGGAGGATAGAAATAATACCCTGATGTTTCTTTAGGGTATCCCACGAATCTACATTTGTCGGATCTAGTCTTCAGCTTATCATGTTCAAACCTTTTGACATAAGTTGGACAACCCCAAGTCTTAACATGCTTAAGATTTGGTTTTCTCCCTGTCCATATCTCATATGGGGTCTTTGGAACGGATTTGGTAGGTACCTTGTTAAGTAGGTATGTAGCCGATTCTAGGGCATAACCCCAGAAGGATACTGGAAGGTCGGTAAAACTCATCATGGAACGAACCATGTCCAACAATGTTCGATTTCTCCTTTCAGATACACCATTCAACTGTGGCATCCCTGGTGGAGTCCATTGTGAGATTATACCATTTTTTTTGAGACAATTGAGAAACTCATTGGTAAAGTATTTCCCTCCTCAATCCAATCGAAGAATCTTAATACTCTTACCAGTTTGCTTCTCTACTTCACTTCTGAATTTTTTGAATTTTTCAAACGATTCAGATTTGTATTTCATTAAATACATATATCCAAATCTAGAATGATCATCAGTGAAAGTAATAAAATAAGAATACCCTCCTCGTGCATTCGTTGTCATAGGTCCACATACGCCTGTGTGTACCAACGCTAACAACTCTGTAACTCTTTCTCCTTTTCCAGAAAAAAAGAGATTTAGTCATTTTACCCATGAGACAAGATTCACAAGTTAGATATGATTCGTAATCAGATAGCTCTAAAAGCCCATCTTTATGCAACTTGGATAATCTTGTTTCATTGATATAACCGAGTCTACAGTGCCACATAAAGGTATAATTAACATCATCTCTTTTTCTTTTCTTAGTTTGTTCAATTTGAAGTATATTTTCATGCAAGTCAAGTATGTAAAGTCCATTCAGCAAGTTCCCAACACCATATAAAATATTTTTATTATAAATAGAACAACTGTTGTTCTTTATTATAATATCAAAACCATCCATATCCAATACAGAAATTGAAATAATGTTTCTAATGAGTGTCGGAACATAATAACAATTATTTAAACTAATGAACTTTTTCGAAGGCAGTGCTAAACAATAAGTCCCTACAGCTAATGCAGCAACCTTTGCTCCATTTCCCACTCGTAGAACGACTTCATCCTTGTTCAACTTTTTACTTCTGCTTAGTCCCTGCATATTATTACATATGTGAGAACTACAGCCGGTATCTAATACCCAAGTAGAATTTTGACTTTCAGAAAAATTAATTTCAATCATGAACAAACCTAGATCGGAAGTCGAAGCTTCTCCAAGCTTCTTTTGGTCCGCAAGATACTCCTTGCAGGTCCTCTTCCAGTGTCCCAGCTTATTGCAATGGTAGTAAATTCCTTTGCTATCTAGATCAGGTTTCTTTTTATCCTTTCTCTTCGCCTTGCCCTTAGCCTTCTTGTTTTTCTTCTTTTCAAAAGATACCTTGGGCCTCTTCCTTTTCTTGGAAGAATCATCCACTAGTAAGACTTGGTTCTTGTTGGATGAGAAGTGACCTTCAGTAGTTTTCAGCATGTTAAGTAGCTCAGGCAAGCTGACGTCCAACTTATTCATGTGAAATTCACAACAAATTGTGAGAAGGTGTCCGGGAGTGACTGCAAGATTAAATCTTGACTTAACTCCCCATCCATCACGAACCCAAGCTGTCCAAGTTGTTCAATCAGATTGATCATCGTAAGGACATGAGTCTTAATAGCAGTGCCCTCGGTCATACGAGATCGGAAGAGCTCCTTAGATATCTGATATCTTGCAGTCCTACTTTGCTCACCATACAACTCTTTGAGGTGCAGCAATATAGTAGGAGCATCCATAGTTTTATGCTGACGCTGAAGCTCGTTATTCATAGATGCGAGCATGATGCATTGAGCCAAGATTGCATCATCTTGCCACTTTCTGAAAGTATCAATCTCTTTCTCAGAGGCTGTTTCTGCAACATTTGCAGGGACTGGCAAATTTAGGATATAAGAAATCTTTTCAGCAGTGAGAACAATTCTCAGATTCCTTAACCAGTCCGTGTAATTCGGTCCGGTCAGTTTGTTAGCATCAAGTATGCTATGCAGTGATAGTGAGTTTGACATTTTTAAATTCTGCATGTGAAATAGACAACATTTTAGCATACATTCATTTAATTAATTACCAAAATAAATTAGGTCTTTATTTAAATTGGTATCTCCCACTATTTTCATCAAACTATATTACCCTCATTATATAGTTCGGCAATTCTAATTAAAGATTTGCTAGTGAGATTAAGGATCCCATTTCAAATGTATATAGCCTTGTGGTGACACAACAAACGATATATAAATAAATAGGTAGACAACTATTGTCAATTATATCACTATGTAACTCCTTTTATTTTTGCCTCTTAGATTATTTTGATCAAATGGTGACACATCCGAATCAAAATTATCCAAGTTAAGTCCAACCTAGCACTTCCATATATTCGAAAGAAAAACATTGTCCTTATGGTGACACAACAAAACAGCATCGTTCAGTCTATTTATAAGCATCAAATATGATAAAGCAACATCTTAAATATTTAATACTTGCCTTGTGGTGACACAACAAACTCATATTAAATATTTAATACTCTATTGCTTTACCATGCTAGAAGGCGACGTTCGATATTCCAAATATCTTTGAACGCTTAGGACTTAATATGATTTCTTTAAGGGATTTATTATCATTAGTCTCATCTTGTTTAGCGTGCATGCACATATATATATAAAATACGCGTCATATTATTTAACATGCGAAGCATGTTGTATAATATATAATATATACATAGTAAGCATGCACATATAGAATACTATATTCTACCCGGACTGATTATGGACTTTTATTCTAGTTTGGTTCACTAGAGCCACCAAGTGAACCAAAAGGTCAAACCTAGGGTGCAAGAATAAAATTTAAATATAACTATTACATTTAAACCCGGGCTCCAATACAAACGGGTCTTCAAGCGCTCCTTGCTCCTTTGTCTCCAATTCTTCAAAATTAATTCTAACTAGTCCTATTACATAAACTATTTACAATAAATAGAAACCTTGATCAGCAGTCAAGGGGAAGAACATAGGAGGGAGATAGAATTTATATTAAGGAAAAATTAGAGAAGACGAGGTACGCAGACCCCATTTATAAAAATCCATACATTCAAGCATCCACTAAAATAAATTCAATCACACATTGGTCAATAGTCCATAATCAATCCCTATTTATTATCATACATATCTCTATATGTATCAATAAATAACATTCATCCCATGAATTATAAAACCATTCTATATATGCATTGATATCAATTAATGGGCAAACGTTTTGCTAATATTTAGTTTTGAAACAAAATAAACTCTTTTATTTTAATCAAAAACCAAATCCAAATTAAACTCTTTTAATTTTAGCAATCTGAAATCCTATTCTAGATAAAATAAACATCTTTATTTTAAACTTATATCAATTAAATAAACCATTTATTTCAATTGAAGGAAAAAAAAATTCGGATTCTGCTGTACGGCGCAGCTGCGCCCAGAATGAACTGGGAAATGGCGCAGCTGCACTCCAGAATGAACTGGAGCCGGCGCAGCTGCGCCGTGTCGCTGATCCAGAAAAAATTGATTCTGCCTAAAAATTTCGATCCAATCGCATACCATACACATATGGAATCATCAAAATCGATAATTAGCACAAGATTAGGCTATGATACCACTGTTAGGTTTGTATATAGCGCGAACATGCAATCAAATTACATAAATAGTGCAGAAGCGCGATAAAACGGATTTTAAAATTTTTATACAAACCATCACCAAGATCAATCTATGTGCTCAATTAATGATATAAACGAAAGAGATAGAGATTAAGAAATTATACCCTCGTAGAACCGTGCTTCCTCGGGTACAAGTTCAACTCCAATTCCTTCACGTTCTCTTTGAATTTCACGGATGAGATTCCTTCCTTTGATCAACGTTAGCCACCCAAGTGTTTGGCCTCTAGAGGTGATCCACCAAGGAAGAATAGGTATTCAAGAAGTTGGGTATTGGCAAAACCCTAGTTTCTATCTCTATAGAAATTGTAAGTACTCTCCACAATCTAATGCAAGAGTGTGTAACCCTAATCTATGAAAAGACTCCTCTTATTTATAGATGTAGGAATAACCCTTCCCTAAACTATTTAGGATTAGGGTTTCTATTATAATTAAACTCCTTTAATTAATTATGCTCCTAATCCAATTAGGAATTCATGGGAGAGTACTTCTATTAATTAATTCTGAAAGTCCAATAATAATCTAGAAGGGGGGTTGAATAGATTATTACCGTTTAAAAAATTATCTTAGGCCTTTTTAAATTTTTAGTAAATTAATTTGCAGTGTCAGAAATTAATATGCAAGATGGTAAAAATTTAATCACACAATGCACAGAGATTTGTCTGGTTCACAACATACATCCAGGGTATGTTGCTACGTCCAGTCTCAAGCTCCTCTCCAGAACTTGAGATCCTATTACTATCAGTAATAAATACTCCTTCAACAGGCGGAGAAGCCTTTACAAAGTTTTATAGACAAACTTACAACTATTCCACAACTAACTATCTTGGACAGCAAGCTCTCAGCTCCCTCCTCAAACTTAGTTGCACCTTTCCTTTGAGTTCAGTTTTACTTTATGATCTGGTCTTGAAACGACAGTCTCTTCCTCACCTCACAAGTACACTAGAGACCCAACTCCCAGCTGACCTCTCTAAGACTCTGGTCTTGGTCAAAGAATTACTCGTCTTTCTCACAAATACATAAAAGAAACTAACTCTACCCTTTTCCTTTTACAAATGGATTTGATGTAAATATGCTTCTAAAATAAGCAGATGAAATTTAGTACAGATGTATAAAAGTTAAAATAACTTTTATATTTGATGCTCTTCAAATAAGCAGATAGCAATTAAAGTTCAGTTATATTTATAAAAAGTTCAATGACTTTTATATTTGAGAAAGTATGCTTCTTATGTAAGCAGGTATGAGTTTATGCTCAATAAATATTAGTGCTTCTAAATAAGCAAATATATAATTTAATACAAATTTATAAAGAAGTATTTATTCTTTATAATAAAGAATGTGTTTCTTTTGATTTCAACAAGTATTGTATGAAAAATGATTTTAGGTTCAAATACTTGTAATAACATATATAGATAAACAGTATTTGATATAACAAATAAATTTGTTGTAACTCAAGGATATATGAAAAATATTTTATCTATTATGTGAATGATTATAAATAAAGCCACTTAGGATTTTAAGGACCGTTTGAATAACTCGCTCGAGAGTGAATAATATTCAAATTATATCGGTTTTCTAAGTACGGGCAAAATTTATAGTTTCACAATTGATACTTATATAAATATTTTCAGTGGATCGCAAGAAATTCAAGAAACTGTTCGGATACGTCTCTATAAGAGAAGTATCTCAGGGTTGTGCTGACGATCAAGCTATAATCCACTTTACTAATATTTATATAAATAATATTAATAAAAAGCCACTTAGGATTTTAAGGACCGTTTGAATAATTCACTCAAGAGTGAATAAATTCAAATTATATCGGTGTCTAAGTACTGACTTATTATTAATAAATAGATGAAATATAGATATATATAATTGTGTATAACAATTTGTATTTGTATATCTATAATCATAAACAAGTAAGAGATAATATACTTAAATAATTCAAACAACTTATCTCAAACACTTGTGACCAATTTTCTCTTCCTTAACTAATCAGAACCTTGAAAATAGAAGAGAGCTAAAGCTTTTTAGAGAGAGAGAATGTAGGCAAGGAGTAAGCTTTTTCTTTGTAAATTGGCAAATGAGAATGAAGAATAAGCTTCCTATTTATAGAATTTTGAAGCTAGGGGCATGTTGGTCTTTTTGGAAAATCAAGGGTTGTGATGTTGTCATTTTGAAATGGAAGGCTCGGATAAAATTTAACTCACACGGATCAGTATTCAGTAGTTTTTCTTCCGCATTAAAGTTAGGACGTTTGAAAATTCAACCATCTTTGGTGCATTAAATGAGCACATGCTCATTTGCTTTTTCAAATTGATTTCTAGCTTCATGCACGAATGAACCAAGGCTTTGTCCCAAAATATGAGTCCAATTTGATTTGCCAGCAAAGCTCGGTCAAGGCTATATGCTTTTAGCTTTATGGCATACATGCATACATAATATATTTATATGATACACACACATGCACATGTTATAATTCTTATTTCATAGCTTCAGATGGAACAAATATTTTGTTCTCAAAATGCTTCTTGCTCATGGGTCCCACGAATATGATCTCTTGCATTTCAAACCCATTTTCGGATGAGATAAAAGTTTAAGGCTCAATTTGGTTCAAGTCTTTTATCCGAGTATACACACATGTATAAATATTTTAAAGCTCTAAGTGTGTAAAAAATCTTTTTGCTTTGAAATTTATTTTGAAATAGGAATACTCCTTTGCCTTAGGAAATGTTAATATGTGAATTAATCTTTTTAACACTTGATATTATTTTATCAAGGTTAATAAAATATTAATTCATTTAGAAATTCAGAAAACATTTTTGGTCAAAGTAAATGAGGATTATTCAAAACAATTATAAAACAAAACCTATGGAGAGGATTCTACCCTTTTGTTAATCTTTTTCTTAATTATTGTTATCATCAAAATATTCTAAAAATCGGAGACCTATCAAATTCATAATCCCTATTAGGAATTAAATAATAGTAATAGTAATAATAATAATAATAAGACTCCTCTTATTAATTTATATTTAATATTTCCAAAATATTAAATAATAAATATTAAGCTATTTAATTTATTCTATCCCCATAGATTAAATTAAATACACTTAACTTATTATTACAATTATGTCATTTACTTCTTAAATAAATATTTTTCTTTTGCGGTGTGACCCTTTAGGTTCTCCATATTAAACCGGTTGTGAATAAATCAATTAGAACAATTCTAATTTTATTTAAATAAATAAATTAAACTATTTAATTCATTTAAATAAATAATATTTATTCTACAATAAGGGTTAGCCCCCTTAGTGATCAACGACTTTATAGATAATATAGATTTCAACATTAATCATAAAAAAACCTTTCAGTGAATAGTTACCGTACAATTCAATCCTTCTACCATACAATGTCCCAATTAAATATAAGACATGGATTTACTGTCAAGTCTTATTTTATTTAATTATATGTATTTCGATTCCCAAATGCACAACTCTAAATAATGCAAATTAGAAACCCTTTATAATTTCATTCTGCCTTAGCCAAGGACTACTGAGTTGTCATTTATCGAATCACATAGGACATTCACATCTTTTACTAGACGTGGTAGATTCTTTGTTGATCGTTCACCTATCTCCATGCACAACTTATTATACCCAATCATACCCTTTGATATACCCCAAAGGTCTTAAGAGACATGTCAAAGTATAACTCATCATACACAAGTTACTATGATGATTTCAAGTCCAAGGATCACTTGTACTACTATCACTAGAGGAATTCCTATTGACAGGCGAGTAAAACTCCATTAGGTATTCCTTAGCGAGCCACGTTCAGTGAACTTATTCTCCAATAAGCACCTACATACTTGCTTTAGTGTCTCTACACAAATGATTATGAGATCAATCATCCTCTTCTTAAGAGCAAGCAACGTATGTACTAATCTATCCGGATTCACTAATCCCCTATTTAGTAATCCAACGATTAGGAACGATTTTAGTTTGTGAGCTTTCTAGAATTTAGATCTCATTAGCATGATCACCATCATGATTCTAAAAACATTGCTCAAAACTATGGGTTTATCACATTTCATATAACAGCACCATGTAGATAATATAAAATGCCTTTTAAGAAAATCAATTCTTTTATTAATAAATGAATAAGATTACAAAGTATATGCTACATCATATCAAATATGATTGGCTTGTGTGCATACTACTTTCAATTGTGACATGGATTTCCATTCTTCCACCCCCAATCAAAACCATCAGTTGTTAGTTTTGGCTTCTCAGTCGCAATTGGAGATATTCTTGATAACAAACCCCCAATCCACAACCACTGCCAGCAGTGGCTCCACCGAATCCCAAGCACTTGTGGGCACCTCTGATTTTCGTGCATTCATTACCAACATCTCTAAAACAGTCCGCACTGGCCTGACAGCCCTCTTGAGTGGACAAACTCCTCATCTTTCTCTCTCATCCACTACTAAACACTCCTAATACGCCTCCACTACCGTGCCAGATCCCCAAATCCTCCCAAAATATTCAAATTCAACCCAATAGCAAATGATCTCTTCCTTCAATCGATCTCTTCTAAGTCTATTTAAATCAAATATAGATATGTTTAAAGAGAGAAAAAGCAAACCCAGAAATTTAACTTTGTATATACAATACATACACATATGTGTTGTTTCCTAGAGGCACAAAAAAGATCTAGAAAGTGGGTTGAATAGATCTTTTAAAAACTTGTTGGTTATATAAGAATGTATTACCAGATAATTAATTTAATAAATTAATTAAGCACAGCGGAATATTAGTTTGAAAATTCCTTTAAAGATTTAATGAATTCTCAGCTTTGAATTTAGTTCTTGTGAATTTCAGACACAAATAAATATTGCAGATAATAGCAAAAATATAAATGCACGAAAGATAATAACACAACAAGTTTTAAGTGGTTCGGAGTATAAATGACTCCTACTCCACTCTTCTACTCTACGAGTAGGAAATTCACTAAGAATGTTGAGGGCCACTTAGACCAGATCACTAAGATCTATTACAATGAATCACTAAGATTCCTTTAAGTCACTTAGACTCGACAGATATCACAAAGACAAAAGTCACTTAGACCAGTTCATTTAGAACTCTTCAAGACACTAAGACTTGGTATAATGTCACTTAGACAATCGAATCACAATAGTTGAATTCGTTGTTTGAGGTGCTACTAAGTTGCATGGAACTTGACTTCTTAAGTACTTAGCAGCAGAACAAGTAGTTCTTGAATCGTAGAGTAGAACTCTTTTTACTTTGGCAGAGATTCAACTTTATGATTGGTGATTCATTCTGTTTGCTTGAATCTCATTGCTTTCTATAGATTACTTCGAGAGCTTCCTATTGGAAAGTTGTCGTTGAACATTTAATGCTTCAATCCTAGAAGATATCTGATGTTGACTTTAAGTAAGGTTGTGACAGCTTACTTTCGGCTTTGACAGGTCACATTAGACTGTTGTTTCACCTACCACGTGGGTGTTGTCACGTCACCAAGCTAGCTGTTAGACATAACCCAATTTGATCTTCAATTTGAATTAAGAATGATTGGCAAACATCTCGAGTTATTCACTTTTTATGGCACCTTAATGTCAGTATCTTGTCAGACCTGACATGCTCTACGACTTGACTGAATCGTAGAGTTTTATGTAGACCGTAGAGTATGAGCTTGATCCACTCAATGTTCTGTACTTTACGTTCTGCTCTATGATTGCTTGCTCTACGAGTTGAGAGGCACTCTACGATATGCTCTACGATTGGCTCTCTACAATGAGCTTTCTATGATCCTTGAGTAGACTCTGCAATCTTTTTTCACTATACGATTTTAGAGCGGACTCTACGATCTTTGCATTACTTTACGATCTTTAAGTGAGTTCTACGATCTTTCTCCAGATTTTGTAATCTTGACTTAATTATGCGAACTTCTGGCAGACTCTGCGATCTTGCACTTGTTGCTCTACGAAAGTATAGCTAACTCTGCAATCTTCACTAACTTTATGAAATGTTAGAGAACCTTTACGATCGTTCAATCTTCTTATACAATCGATTTGATCCTATCATCTATACTTCAGCTTATAAGATCAACCTAACAAGTTTAATCTTTTTATTCTAAGTCCTTGTACATCATATTCTTATTAAGGACTTTTATAAAAAAAACTACTGAACAAATATATATTAGTAATATCACATCATCAAATTTAAACATATAGTTCCTAACAATCTCCCCCTATTTGATGGTGACAAAACCAATAGTTTCAGAGCATTCATCAATTTTACGATGCAAAGTACTTTTAAAAAATAAACATGACTTAATATACAGTAAGCAACTGCATTGCTAAAGCAAAATAATGAATTTATTAATGTATTTAAAGAATTGTATAGAGTTTGAATTTTTTTTACAAAGAATGATTTATACAATGTATACCTCTATATTTTTACCTATCTTTTCCCCTTCTTGCTCGTTGGAGGATTTCTTTTCTCTGCTTCAACACGACGCTTGTATCTGTATCTTGCTTCAGCGTCCCTTCTCTAAATTTCCTCCATCGAATCCTTTGGGCCAATATAGGGCATTTCAATTCTTTCTTCCCCTTCAATGTGAATCCTATGAAGATTTTTATTTATGAACGAGAGATCACCAAGCGAGAGACGCGTGTCAGTAGGTGTCACTGTACTCGACGACTCAAACCTTGAAGATGAGGAATGACCACAATCAATGGGGAATGCTTGAGGTGCTCTTGAGGACGGAAGTTGAATTGACTTTTGCGGTTGAGTACGCCTCATTCTATCCCCTATATTCTCCCCTTTTTGTCAGTATCTCAGCCTTGGTTTAAAGCATTGACCTCTTCAGAGAGCTGCCTAACACTTTGAGCAAGCTTTTACGTCTGATCTCGGGACATAGCTATGGCGTCTCTGTTCTCTTGCTGCCTGGCATCAACTTATTCTCGTTGCTGATGAACAAGTGCCATAACATTATCTGTTCGCTCGAGAGACTGCATTACCATGCATTTGAAATCGTTGAGCGATGAGCTAAAGGAAAACACCTTGTCAGAGAGCATTTTCATAGATTCTTCATTAGACTTCTGAAGAGAGAGAACAACATTCTTATGATTTTCAATTTGCTTGAGATAAATCTCATCCCTTTTTTGAAAATTGTCGGAGACTGTCTTGATCACATCTTTCAGTTTCTTTCCAAACTCATTTGACATTTCTCCAGGGATTTTGGAAACAGTTTTAGCAATTTTAGTCAATCCTTTTTGTATCCCAGTAGCTATTTCTTCAAGACCTTCATTAAATTCATCAGTAATAATGTCCAACATTCCAGCCAGTTGGTTCTTAGATGGGACAACTAAGACATGCATAAGGATTTGCTCCATTAGTGTTTCTGCTCCGACCTCATCACTCCGATTTAAAGATGAAAGAGCAAGAGTAAGATCAAAATTTTGAGAGTTTAAAGTAAAAGGTATATCTGTATAAGAAGTTGAAGTTATATCTTGTTGTACAGTATTAGATGAAGAAGGTATGTCTGTATTTACATTGTGTACAGGAGAAGCTATAGGAGAAGTATGTACAGATGAACTGTGTATATGAAATTGAGTATTATTTACATCAATCGTAGGGTTTTGGAACTCTACGATCAGAGAGTTAGAAGTTTATATATCGACCGTAGAGTGTTGAGACTCTACGACCGGAGGGGTCAGTCTTTTGTACATCAATCGTGGAGTTTTGGGACTCCACGATCGAGGATTGACAACTCTAACTAGAAGATAGTTTAGAAATCATAGTGTGGGACTCTATGACTTCGTCATGGCAAGAAAAGAATGGAGAAGGAGTATGAATAAAGAATAAAGAATTGGGAGTGGAAGTTACCTTATTGTATATATACAGGTAGAAGAAGAGGGTTCATTGCATATGGTTTTTGTTGCAAAAGAGAGAACTAGGGGGAAGTTTTGAGCCACTAGCTTGAGATTAGGGAACCTTGAGTAGTTCCATCTGATGAAGCTCCTATCTCCATATGCTACCGCTCTCATTAAAGACATGATTGGCATAAAATAGAGCAGTTGGTCACTATCAGGATCAAAAATAGTGGCCCTTCTGTCTATTTCAATGTTAGAGTAGCAGTCGTAGAGTTCATCAGTACTCATGTATACTACACGCATCCGCCCTGCCCTTATCCCTACGAACTTGTCAGGGAGGTAGGCGTCTGGATTTTCCTCAACTTCCAGTACAATGCACAGTCGCCTTGACCCTAATATTGATGGCTCTAAAGGGGGTATTTAATTAGGCGCAAAATCCTCCCCCTCAGATGTTGGATCTTCAGGCTTAACAATAACAGGGCTGAAGTCAGTTCTGATGTCTTGCACAACAAAATCAATGACCTTTGTTAGCACCAAAGAATCATCAGAAGAGCTTGACTACTGGGCTTTCTCCTCTCCCTCAAAGATAACTTTAGGTGATTGGGCTTCCTCTGGGATTTTCTTTTTATTCTTTCCCTTCTTCTCTACCATCTTTATTAACTTCTTCTTCTTCTTCTTAGGCTCAAGCATAAACACTTTCACAGCCGTCACATCATTAGCTTTTTGTGGCTCCGGTGCATCAGCCATCACAACTGTCTTAGCAATATCTTCCGTTGGCTCTGGCATAGTCACCATCACAGTCATTTCATTAAAATTGGGCTCAAGCTCAGTAGCCGTCTCATCCATCATTTCATTAACAGTTGGCTCCGGCTCTACGACCATCTCAGTCCTCACTTCAATGCCTTCAACCATCTCCTCGGCTTGAATTGTTGTGGACTTGGGAGGAGGCTTGGTAGAAGTATGTCTTGACTATTTGCCTTTCTGTCCCTTCTTCTTGATTAGCTGGGAGAGTGGTATTGATATCTCCTTTTCCCTTTTCTCAGGACCAGATTGAGTGTCCTAAGAGTCCCTTGGAACATCCTCTAAGTCATCTGAGCCAAAAGATTAAGCTTTTTGAGCTTCTGCCCTCCCCCTCAACTCACCCTCCTTTGTCTTTTTCACCTTCTTTTGAGGGGGGGTTTCAACAGTGGACTTCAGATGCTCAGGTATTGGTAGGGCTGCAGAGCCTTGAGAATCTTCTTCTGTTATTGCAGTGACCTTCCTCTTTAACTTGGTCGTTGCGAGCTTCTGCACCTCACTAAAGGTCCTTTCACTGGCCTCTGACTACTTCGACTTGAGGATTTCAACTGGGTTCTTCTTCCAGTTATCGAAGAGTTTCTTCGTCATCTTTTTATTAACATTGAGAGGCTTTCCTTCCTGGTCCTCAAGGCGATTTTTCAGCCTCTTCTTTAGGAGGATGTTGATAAGCCTCCCACAGTACATCTTGGGGAGAGGTTTTCCTTCCTTCCTTATTCTTCTCAGCGTCACTGAACCATTTGTTGATCCAATCCATCTGTACAACCCCAAAGTTTACCTGCTGCCCCATTACAATGGCAGCCATTATCTTCAGTTAGAGCTCGCTAACGGAGTCGTGGGCAAAGTCCTTGCATAAAATACATTTGCCAACGATGTCGACAAGGAACTCGTATTCTTGGGAAAACTCTTTCTTCTTCATCCCCTTAAGTTGTGGGTTCTTTTATAACCCATCAGCTTTAGCCCAGACTTGATGTCCACCTCATAGAACGAAGTCATGCCTTCATTGAGAAAACCAATGAGGTAGTTAATCTCTGGAACCCCATAGGTCAACTTCACTTCTTTTACTTTGGTAGTAATGACCCTCACTACATGAGAGCCATTAAGAAAGAACTCAACAACACGGACAGAATAGACCCTTGTGCTCATGCTCAACGCTTCAAAGAATCCATCCTTCTGTACCAGATTGAGCACAACCTTAAATTTAGCATCCACTCCTTCAAATTTCTCAAAGTAGAGTTGGTTACCAGACACAACTTGGAAGTTTTCCATCTCTTTTTATTGAATATTTGAACTGAAACAAACACGAAAGTGTCACAATTTTCTAGATTTTAAAAGTTAGGGCTCGAAAGTTAGAGAGAATTTGAAAAGCTTAGATCTCATATTACAAAAGTGAATAGTAAAGGTTAGATGAAAATTTTGAAAAGCTTTTATGTCACTTTCTTCTAATTTAGTTGAGTGGAGCATGTGTTGAGCGATGATTGGTTGCACGTCGCTTCATTTCTACTATTTACAGCTGTAGCGCAGTAACTTCTCATTCTCACTTGATTTCCTTGGAGGTGATGACCACGCACTATTAATAACCGCCTTTTAGCTCTACGACTGGACGGGTAATCGTAAAGTAATATTTTGAAAAGCATTTTAACTCTACGCTAACCCTCTACTCAACGACCCACTCTACGAACCTCTTCCATTCTACAAGTAGCTCTACGAGCCTTTTTGAATAGTCAAGCACTCAACGAACCATGGATAGCTCTACGAATGTGACTCTTCTTAGACAGTTCAATGATCTTTTACTGCACAGTTAGTAACTTCCAAGGTATAATACTAAGGGTGCAAATTTAGCATTCCTAACTCACTAATTAACTTATTCAACCTAGATTTGTCTGAGGATTTGGTGAACACATCAGAAAGTTGATTTTCAGTTGGAATGAAATGTAATGATATATTTTCATTTTGCACATGAACTCTATAAAATGGTATTTGATGTATATAAGCTTAGTCCTAGAATGCATGACAAAATTATGGGTTATAGATATAACACTGGTATTATCACAGAATATGGGAATAAATTTAAACTCAAACCCATAGTCAGCCAGCTGATTCTTCATCCATAAAATTTGAGCACAACATCTACTAGTAACAATGTACTCAGCTTCTGCCGTTGAAGTATACACTGAATTCTGCTTCTTGCTGAACCATGAGACAAACATATTCCCTAGCAGCTGAATGCACCACTAGTGTTTTTCCTATCAATCTTGCATCCTGCAAAATCTGCATCTGAATACCCTATTATATCAAAGGGAGACTCATTGGGATACTACAGTCCCAAATATAGAATGCCCTTAAGATATCTGAAAATTCTTTTGACAACAACTAAATGAGATTCCTTAGGGTTAGCCTGAAACCTAGCACAAATACAAGTAGAGAACATAATGTCTGGCCTACTAGCAGTTAAATATAGGAGAGATCCTATCATATCTCTGTATAAAGTTATATCAATACTTTTATCAGATTCATCCTTGTCAAACTTGGTTGCAGAGGTCATAAGAGTCTTCATGAGAGTGGTTGATTCCATGTCATACTTCTTAAGTAAATCTTTGATGTACTTGGCTTGATTGATGAATATTCCCTCATCAGTCTACTACACTTGAAGTCCAAAGAAGAAGTTTAGCTCACCCATCATGCTCATCTCAAACTTGCTCTGCATTAGCTTGACAAATCTCTCACACAATTTTTCGTTAGTAGAACAAAAAATAATATCATTTACATAGATTTGAACTAATAAAATTTTATCTTTGTGTTTCTTAAGGAACAGTGTTGCATCTACCTTACCTCTAGCGAATCCATTTTCAATCAAAAAATTAGTAAGTGTTTCATACCATACCCTAGGTGCTTGCTTTAAAACATAAAGAGTTTTATCTAATCTATAGACATAATTTGAAATAGTTGAATTGAAAAAACCTAGAGGTTATTCTACATAAACTTCTTCTTGAAGTTCTCCATTCAGAAATGCACTACTGGCATCAATTTGGAAGACTTTGAACTTCACGTGGGCTGCATAAGCTAGGAACATTTTGATGGCTTCTAATCTGTCAACAAGAGCAAAGGTCTCATCACAGTCGATCATTTCTTTCTGTGAATAACATTTGGCCACCAGCCTTGCTTTGTTCATTATAATCACACCATCTTCATCCATTTTGTTTCTGAATACCCATTTGTTGCTGAAAACTAGATGATCTTTTAGTCTTGGAACTAGCCTCCAAAATTTGCTTCTTTCAAACTAGTTCAACTCCTCTTGTATAGCTTCAATCCAGCTTGAATCTTCCATAGCTTCTTCGATCTTTTTGGGCTCCATCTGAGAGAGAAAGCTTAGGAATAAGCATTCATTCTGAGTAGCCAACCTTGTTCTGATCCTTGTATTGGGATCTCCAATGATCAGGTCTTGGGTGTGATCTCATTTGCTGCCTTCTTGTCTGAGTCCTTCAAGATTTGGTTCATGATCAGTAGCTTCATTGATTCATAGAGTCTTCATCTCTAGAACTAAAGGCTCTACAATCTCCTTGTCTGGCACAACGATCGTCTGGTCTGGCTCTACGACTTAAGTTTCTTCAATCGTAGGGTTCTCCTGCTCTGCGATCGCTGAGTCCTGCTCTACGATCTCATCAAATGATATAGCTTTCTTTAGTTCGCCTAAGTCAGATTCATCGAAGGCAACATAGATGGAAACTTCAACGCTCAATGAATTCTTATTGAACACTCTATATGCTTTGTTTTCCATAGAGGTAAGAGTTGATTCTCTCTGTGCACTGCATTCAGCTATCCGCCTCAACCTTGCATTCTCAGCCTCAAGGTTAAAGAGAGAGACAACACTTCATAGAGTTGTTTTCCATTATACTTGAACTTTCTCTTTCTCCTTTGAAGAAAAGAATATATGATCTTTTGATAGAACCCTGAACCATTTCATATATTGATGCAGATCTACAGTTATATCATGCAATGCAGTTCTAAGATCATTAATATCTATATCAGGAGAGTTGAAGTCAAATACCTCACTGATGTCAATTTCTTGACTATCAGTGCTTTTTCAGCATTTATTTCTATGGCCATTAGACAGAGATTAGCTATATGAGGTCCTTCATCTTCGCTGGACTCAGAGCTTGAATCATTCTCTGAGTCACTCCATGACCCTTCAGCTACACAGCCTTTCTCCTTTTTATGGAACCTCTTATAGCCATTGAAATCTTTCTTTGGGTATGACTTCTTCTTATCCCTTTTTAGTTCTTCTCGCAGGGGCTTGTTGCACTCTAAAATATAGTGACCCGACTTCTTACAATTGTAGCACAGGTCTTTTTCTTGGTCTATGTTGTTGTTGTTGAAGTACTTTCTTGGTCTGCTGGTTCTGTCCTTTCGCATGAACTTTCTTAGCCTTCTAGCTAGTAGCGCTATATCTTCATCATCATCTTCATCAGCATCATTATCATCAGACTCTACTATTTTTGGGGCTTTGGAGGCTGCTTCTGATGCCTTAAGAGTTGTACCTCTTTTTTTCTTCTTGCCTTCTGAAATGGTCTCTGCCCGCTGGTTAAGATCCAGCTCATAGGTACGAAGGTTACTGTAAAGCTTCTGCACAGTCATCTTGTGCATATTCTATGATTCTCGAACAACAGTGGTTTTGGCATTCCACTTGCTAGGCAGTGCTCACATTAACTTAATATTAAGGTCCTTATTTGGGTAGACCTTTCCATAAGCTCTCAAAGAATTTAAAAACACATTAAACCTTTCATATGTAGCAGTTATGTTCTCTCCAGGCACATGAGAGAATATTTCATATTGTTAAGTCAAAAGAGACTGGTTATTCTCTTTAACTTATTCAGTTCCTTCATGCATCACCAACAAGGCTTCCCAGACCTCCTTAACTGTTGTGCAGTTGACCACATTCTCGAACAACTCATCTTTTAGAGCCATGAACATGATATTCTTGGCTCTCTTGTCCAGATGCACTAGCTTCTTCTCATTGTCTGTCGATTCAAATTTTTGCTTGACAGTCATCTTATTCGGATCATCAGTTGTTGGTCCAGAGCTTTGTCGGAATATATGGGCCACTGATTGCAGCATCAAATAGATCTTCATCTATAGCATCCATATACGCCTACATGCGAACTTTTCAGTTATTAAATTTTTCTCTATTACAAAGGGGTGGTTTATTTCCACCACCAAGCTTAGAACTGGTTTTAATGTGTGCCACAGATCAACTCAAGGCGATTAGTAAATGTTCAAGAGAACCTGCTCTTATACTGTTTTGTTGAATTTGGTAATTGACAATTATACGTAAGTATACGTGATCAACAAGTAATATAGTGAAAATAAAGTGTCGATCCCACAGGAAATATATAATGAAATTATTTCCAAGTACTATCCTTATATCAACTCAACCTTATCTAAACAATTGCAAATTAAGAGTAATGCACTCATTATTTAAAATTAATTAAAATAATAAACAAAGATAATCGCCAGATTAAAAAACTAAGATAACACAATCAAATTATAGAATAAGATGACTGTCAAGCAAAAAATATTTAGATCTAACACTAGACCTCATTTTCTAATTTTATCTAGGCTATATCAGATAATTGTTGATCAGACAATTATAGATTAAGCACAAAATATGATAAACGATTCATACATAATCAATTTAACCAAAAAGGAAGCAAATAATTTAAACTACGCATTGGGTTCCATTACAATCTTAAAAATAAATTAGTTCATAACTAAGTCTGAAATCCTCAAATTATAGAATATCATCTTAGATTACAAAGAAATAAAGGAAAGAGAAAGAAGAATTAAAACTGTGTCACCCAGTCTTGAATCTCCAACTCGGCCTTTTTCCTTTGATCTTCTTCCTTGCTCCTTAGAATCTGCAGAATCTTAGCATTCAATGGTTCTAGGTTTTATTTTTTTCTAATCTCTGATATAATATATATATATATATATATATATCCTCCTAATGTGTTCAGACATCTTTCATATTTACAATCCCATATAACTTAGGGTTTTACAGTCCTTATTGAACTCCTCTTAAAAAGCCTCCTAAGGAAAGTAGAATTACTCAGCAAAACGACCCAACATAGAAATCAGCCGCAGCGCTGCGACTCTTGACATCAGCACCGCGGCTCTATCTTTCGAAAAGACCAAGTGCTGTAATGCTTAACCCTAGCGCCGCAGCGCTGTGACTCTGCTACGCTAAGCCAATTGTTGTCCGCTACTTTGCCGTTTCACCGTGCTAACTATGTCACCTAACGCGCGCCAAACAACCAATGTTGTGTTTTATTGCATAAATGTGCCTCAATCTCCATCTTTTAACGCATTGTACATCATTTCAGGCTTAGCTTCCATTCTTACACAAAAATACTAAAATGCCTCAAAATGAACTAAAAACACTTAAGAATAAACAATCTCATTAAGTAAAGAATACCCAAATCATAGGTATAAAATCTACTCATAAGATACCACTTGTTATTTTCCAGAGACACAAAAGATATCTAGAAGGGGGGTTAAATATATCCTTTAAAAACTTTTTGATTATATAAGAATGTATTACCAAATAATATATTTAATAAATTAATTAAGCACAACGAAATATTAGTTTGAAAACCCCTTCAAAGATTTAATGAAATCTCAGCTCTGAATTTAGCTCTTGTGAATTTCAGACACAAATAAATATTGCAGATAATAGAAGAAATATAAATGCAAGAAAGATAATAACATAACAAGTTTTAAGTGGTTCAGAGTATAAATGACTCTTAGTCCACTCTTCTACTCTACGAGTAGGAAATCCACTAAGGATGCTGAGGGCCACTTAGACCAGATCACTAAGATCTATTACGATGAATCATTAAGATTCATTCAAGTCACTTAGACTCGACAGATGTCACAAAGACAAAGGTTACTTAGACCAGTTCACTTAGAACTTTTCAAGTCACTAAGACTTGGTATAATGTCACTTAGACAATCGAATCACAGTAGTTGAATTCATTGTTTGAGGTGCTTCTAAGTTGCATGGAACTTGACATCTTAAGTACATAACAACAGAACAAGTAGTTCTTGAATTATAGAGCTGTAATCTTTTTACTTTGGTAAATATTCAACTTTATGATTGGTGATTCATTCTGTTTACTTGAATCTCTTTGTCTTTTATAGATTACTTCGAGAACTTCCTGTTGGAAAGTTACCGTTGAGCATTTAAAGCTTCAATCCTAAAAGATATCTGATGTTGACTTTAAGGAAGGTTGTGACAGCTTACTTTCGGCTCTGACAGGATACATCAGATTGCTGCTTCACCTACCACCTGGGTGTTGTCATGTTGCCAAGTTAGTTGTTAGACACAACCCAATTTGATCTTCAATTTGAATTAAGAATGATTGGCAAACATCTCGAGTTCTTCACTTTTCAAGGCTCCTCAATGTCAGTCTATTGTCAGACCTGACATGCTCTACAACTTGATTGAATCATAGAGTTTCACGTAGACCGTAAAGTATGAACTTGATCCACTCAACGTTCTGTACTCTACGTTCTGCTCTACGATTGCTTGTTCTACCAGTTGAGAGATGTGACGACCCGAAAATTTATAAGATTTATTAATAAAATCTTATATGATAAATAAAGGTTAAAGAATAAAACCTAGATTGAAAATAGAGGAATAATTAAAATTTTCGAGAAGAACCTATATGGTTTAATATTTGATAGAATGTGACCTTTCAATTTTTTTTTTTGAAATATACTAAATTAAGAATTTAAATAAATAAAATTCTTATGAAATGATATGTTATGTGATGGTGTGTTGCATACGTGAATACGAACTATGCAATATGATATATTACTATATATTTATTATATGTAAATAAGTTGTAGGGGCAATTTATTTAAAGGAAAGGAGATGGGTAAAATTAATCCCTAGGTGTAAGTTAAATAATATATAAATTATTTTAAATTGGTGGCATTAAATATACTTAAGGTATAACCATCATTTTATTAAAGAAATCATGTATTACGTTATTGGATGTAATGCATGTATATTTTTAATGTAGTAAGTATATTATTATATTTAAATAAAGGATATTAGAATAAATTCTATCATCAAATTATGTTAATAAAGAGGGGATATTATTTTAATTGTAATATCTTATTTATTGAATAGATTTCCACTTATAAAGAAATATGAATGAATATGTGTTATGTGAAATAAATAAGTTAATAAATTTATTTAATTTAAGTGACAAAGAAATGAGAACGGAAGCTAGGTAACATATTTATAAATATTATAAATATGAGAAGCTTAGAAACTTAAGTGATTAATTTAATAGTCCAACTAATAAATAAATATTAGTGGACTAGTCCAATTGGTTAAGTAACCAAGCCCACTCATTTAATTGATTACGGACTTGGGTAATTAATATGGAGACTTACTAACTTAGCCCAATTGAAATGTTTAGCAAAAGATTTAATAAACTAGTGATCCAAACAATTTTAAATGAAAGTATAATTAATGGTCTCTAGTAAGTTAATTGTTCTACTAATGAAAGAGAATTAAAGAAAGTTTGGTAGCCTAATATTATAAATTAGGCATTAGAATTAAATAACCTAAATGGTTGTTTTTATTTAGTGGTCTTAGTATTTTAACTATATACTAGTGACCTAATCTAAGAGATTTATTTTATTATCTCAATTTATTAAATTAGTTGGTGTGAATATGTAAGTGAATGAATATTAATATATGTGATTGTATTATGTAATGATATTTATCAAAGATGATAAATATGTTAGGACATATGTGGAATATGTGTAGTATTGAATAAATGGATATATCATAAATGTGTATATATATTTGTTTATGGTACAAAGAAAAATTAGCAAGAAAGCTACATAACCTAATTATATATTAGGTATGGTAATTAACTAACCTAAGGGTTATGTTATTATAGAATTCTAGTATTGAAAATATATATGCTAATGTAAGAGATTTATTTTATAATCTCAAGTTATTATTTATTTTGAAACCTAATTATAGCAAGTCTAATTGGGTTATGTAAGTTAATTGATATTATTGATATATGAGAAATGTGTTTATATTGATAATAATGTATAAGAGTCCAAATGATAATTTATTTAATGGACTAAGGAGAATAAATAATTTAAACAAGCCCATTAGTTTAATTAAGCATTGGACTTATAGATAATTTAATTAAGGGTAACTAAATTATTAGCTAGCCCAATATTAAATTATCAAGTATGATAGTATCCCAAATAAATAAATTAAGGGAACCCAAGTTTACTTTAATTAGTAGGTCAAACTAATTAAATTGCAAGCCCAAGCAAATTAATTTGGAAGTCTAAGGGAATTAATTAATGGCCCAATCTTTAGCCCAAACAAGGAGGGACTTTTTGGTCATTTAATAAGGTAAAGTAGCAATTAAGAATAAATTACAAATTGGACAAGAATGGGGGAAGGAATGGATCCGGATAAGGAGGGAGATTATAGCATGTGGGTAATTAATTTTTTTTGCCAGGTGTCACTTTTTCATTGGGCCACCATATTTTGTCCAAGATTTTGCAAGTATGTTAAAAGATAAGGGAGAGAGAAAGAAGATATGGGTGAGATATGTAATTATTAAGGAAGAGAAAGTAAGAGAGAGAAGGGAAAAGAAATAGAAAGATAGAGAGAAATACCAAGAAGTGGTCGGCCATGGAAAGAGAAAAATGGAGAGAGGAGGCAGCCACATGGAAGAGGAGGAAGAGAGAGAGAAAACCATGGATAAGGAAGAAGAAGGTAAAAGATCTAAACTAGTTAATTCCTTTTTCTTTTAATTGATTTTGGTGAAGTAAAGTTCATGATCTTGTGGTCTAAAACCCTTGATCTATATGTGTTATATATGGTTTCATGTTTAGATTTTACCTATTTGGGGATTTAAGAGTTAAGAAAAAGAAAAGAAAACTTAGTTCGTTTTAAAATAAGATAGAAAACCCTAACTTTTGGTCACTTTAATTAGTTACCATTTGCAATTTATGCCCTCTTTTTGTGATCCGTCAAAGAGTAATGCTAGACATATAAGTTAAGTATTAAACCCAAGTGGTAGAAGTCAAAAATAATATATACAAAATTCGTGGGGACTGTTTTGGTAAAAACAGTCCAGATGGTTCAAAAGTGGAAAGGGGCTACTACAGGGCAGTCCCATCTAGGGGTATTTTCGTCCAACTTTTATGCTCAAAAAATTTCGGAAACATTTGGGGTGATAATATGATAAGTTATATGAGTCGTGTAAAAATTTGAGAATTTTTGGCCTTATAGAATGAAAGTTATGGATTTTATGGCGAAGGACCTCAAATTGGAAAACGGGACAAAATCCGCTGACCACTGTGCTCCGCGCACTTTTTTGACCACTTAAAAAGTGCAATAAATTCAGGGCTTTTTGCCACTGAAAATATAGGAAGTTATGTAGCTCCCGGCCAAAAATCGCCGCATTCCAACTTGTAACGAAGAATCTACGGCTAAAATAAAAACATAGAGTTTTCCGACGAAAACGGCTTAGAGTTCTATACCTCCGATGGCCACGAAATTTTAACTGGGAGTACTTCTTAATATGTATAAGATGATATCAAAAATTTGGTGTCATCGGAGTTGTGCAAGATAGTGATCATTTTTCTTAGTTTCGAAAGTTAAAACGGACGTTTGAAAAATGTTAAAGGAAATTGAAAACTTTCATAACGAAAGTATTTTTGTGTATGGAATATATGTACATATGTGTGGCAAGATTTGAAGAAAATAAAAATTGATTTTTTTTGAGAAGTTAAGTCATTTTGAGAATGCAGCTTCCAATTCGGTTTGTTGTATTCATATTTGGTTTAATGTTTTAGCATTCGGTTTGCTGTATTAGCATTCGATTTGTTGTATTGTATTATTTGGTTTGATGAATTGGAAATTTGATATGTTAAAAAGGGATTATAGTTTGAATCCAGCTTGCTGGATTGTGGTATTCGACTTGCTGAATTAAGGAATTCGGCTTGCTGAATTAACAAATATAGTTTGCTGAATTAATGAATATGGTTTGCTGAATTAGTGAATCTAGCTTACTGAATTGTAGGTTAGTTTGAATCCAATGTGCTGGTTTAGAAAACAATTTGTTGAATTAATGAATCCAGGTTGCTGGATTGTGGGATAGTTTGAATCCAGGGTGCTGGATTGGATGCTAGTTTGAATCCAGGTTACTGGATTAGTATGTTTAGATAATCCAACTTGCTGGATTAGGTATTCAGGCTCAATGGATTATAAAGAAGAACTTATAAAATGAAAGACTTAGTGTTAAGTCATAAGGTTTACGATAAAGTAGTAGTGCAGTCGTGTTCTTTAATAGTTGATGTATAGTAGCTGGGCTAAACAATTCCTTCAGGGAGCGGAGGTATATACGAACTAGCAACCGATCTAACTCACTGTGAAAACAGTGTAGACGAGACGGAAACTAGTTTGTTGGTTGTTTGTGGGAAACCACTCAGCATACTATATTGAACACTGTTAAAGACTCGATGTGTGCTAGCTTTAGAATTATGAATGCGTATGGTACTAAGATAATATCTAATATTTAGTTATGTGGTTAAATGTTAGATAATCTATTGATAAAGAAGTGATATTATAAGGTGATATATGATATACTAATTGAAAGATCAATCTTATAACTGATAGGTCTTTCATAAGAGGTTAAATTAGATTGCGTAGCAGTAATCGATGATGCAGGCAAGTTCCATCTTACTCAACTTTTATATTGAGCAAGTTCCTCTTAACTCAAACTTGAGTTGTTATGTTTCAAGCATGCTAGTGGTTTAATTTTTTTTAATTATTCCACATCTATATTTATTGATTCGCACTTAGTGCATGTTGCATATGTTCATCAGGTATGAAAGGTTGATCACCTTCATTACCTTAAGGTCCAATTAAATTGGTTCATGGTCATTATTGACACCCTGCGTTATTGAATTCAGTCATTCAATCATTGAAATTTTGATTCATGCTCTTTCACAATTATTATATTGTTGAAAAACTCTAAAGCTTACTCATTTTTTCAATCATGATATATCCTTATTGTATTTAAACTTGCTGAGCAAAGTAATTGCTCACCCTTGCTATATCATGATAACAAATTTCAGATTTAAGGCGAATGTTCGAGGAAAGACAAAGACAGAAGCAAAGGACAAGATTATATTGTTATGCATGATAACTAAATTAGTTATTTGATGTAAGTTAATTGTGTAAACCTTTTATGAATCTAAAGGTAAATATGTATTAAAATAAAGGTTATAGACCTTGGGATATGTAGCAGAGATTATTGTATAAACAATTTATGTTTATATCTTCCGCAATAGTTATAAATATGATGTATCGTGACGCACCAGGTCCGAGGTTCAAGGGACCCGGGTTTGGGGGCGCTCACAAGAGACACTCTACGATATGCTCTTTATGATTGGCTCTCTACGATGAGCTCTCTACGATCCTTGAGTAGACTCTGCAATCTTTCCTCACTATACAATTTTAGAGCGAACTCTATGATCTTTGCTTTAATTTATGATCCTTGAGTGAGCTCTGCGATCTTTCTGCAGATTCTGCAATCTTAACTTAACTCTGCGAACTTCTAGCAGACTCTGCGATCTTGCAAATGCTCTACGAAAGCATAGCTAACTCTGCAATCTTCACTAACTTTATGAAATGTCAGAGAAGCTTTACGATCGTTCAATCTTACTATATGATCGATTTGATCCTATCATCTATACATCAATTCAGCTCATAAGATCAACCTAACAAGTTTGATCTTTCTATTCTAAGTCCTTATACATCATATTCTTATTAAGGACTTTTACAAAAAAAAAACTACTGAATAAATATACATTACTAATATCACATCATCAAATTTAAACATATAGTTCTTAACAATCTCCCCCTATTTGATGATGACAAAACCAGTAGTTTCAGAGCATTCATCAATTCTACGATGCAAAGTACTTTTAAAAAATAAACATGACTTAATATACAGTAAACAACTACATTGCTAGAACAAAAGAATAAATTTATTAATGTATTTAAAGAATTGTAAAGAGTTTGAAAAGAATACTTTATACAATGTATACCTCTATATGTGTACCTATCTTCTCTCCCTCTTGCTATTTGGAGAGTTTCTTTTCTCAGCTTCAACAAGACACTTGTATCTCTCTCTTGCTTCAACATCCCTTCTTTGAATTTCCTCCATCGAATCCCTAGGGCCAATATAAGGCATTTTAATTCTTTTTTCCCCTTCAACGTAAATCCCATGAAGATTTCTATTTATGAACAAAGGATCACCAGGCGGAAGACGCATGCCAGTAGGTGTCACTGTACTTAATGACTCATACCTTGAAAAGGAGGAATGGTCACGATCAATGGGGAGTGATTGAGGTGCTCTTGAGGTGGAGGTTAAATTGATGTTTGCGGTTGAGTACGCCTCTACCTATCCCCTATATTCTCCCCCTTTTTGTCAACATCTCGGCCTTGGTTTAGAGCATTGACCTCTTCGGAGAGCTGCCTAACACTTTAAACAAGCTCTTGCATCTGATCTCGGGACATGGTTGTGTCGTCTTTATTCTCTTACTACCTGGCATCTGCTTGTTCTCGTTGTTGATGAACAAGTGTCATAGCATTGTCTATTTGCTCGAGAGACTGCATTACCATGCCTTTGACATCGTTGAGCGAGGAGCTAAGGGAAAGCACCTTGTTAGAGAGCATTTTCATAGATTCTTCATTGGACTTCTGAAGAGAGAGAACAACATTCTTATGATTTTCAATTTGCTTGAGATAGATTTCATCCCTTTTCTGATGCTTGTCGGAGACTATCTTGATCACATCTTTTAGTTTCTTTCCAAACTCCTTTGACATTTCTCTAGGGACTTTGGAAGCAATTTTAGCAATTTTAGTCAATCCTTTTTGTATCACAATAGTTGTTTCTTCAAGACATTCATTAAATTCATCAATAATGATGTCCAACATTCCAGCCAGTGGGACAACTGAGACATGCTCAAGGATTTGCTCCATTAGTGTTTCTGCTCCGACCTTATCACTCCGATTTAAAGATGAAAGAGCAAGAGTAAGATCAAAATTTTGGGAGTTTGAAGTAGAAGGTATATCTGTATAAGAGGTTGAAGGTATATCTTACTGTACAACATGAGATGAAAAAGGTATGTCTATATTTACATTGTGTACAGGAGAAGTTATAGGAGAGGTATGTATAGATGAACTGTATATAAGAGACTAAGTATTATTTATATCGATCTTAGGGTTTTCGAATTCTAGGATAGGATAGTTAGAAATTTGTATATCGACCGTAAAATGTTGGGACTCTACGACCGGGGGTCAGTCTTATCAATACATGAGATTGGTAGGATTTATAAGAAGGCCCCAATTATTACACATCTATCCAAAAAGATTATCACTAATACTTATATACCTAACTAGCAATCAAAAAAAATTGACGTAAACATTCGTAATATATATCATGGTTTTTATTATTAATCAAAAATTTAAGAAAAATTGAAAATTATTTATAAGATTTAATATATATCATTTTTCTTATTATTAATAAAAAATTTAAGAAAAATTGAGAATTATTTATAGGGTTCAAGGGAGCTCAACAACTTGTGACTAAAAGTGTAAGAAATTGAGCCAAAAGTTTTTTTGTTTTTTTTTTTAAAATTATTATGCAAATTTTCTCTTAGTTTTTGGCATTCCAGAAAGGAAAATGAAGGAAAACGTGATGTTGCATTATAAAACGTAGTGATGAATACAATTCATGTGATGTTGCATTATAAAACGTGGTGTGACATTATTAGCTCCCTTATAAAAATCAACTTTATCTTCTTTTTTTCCACAATACCTTTTATTTGTACATTTGAAAATTTATAAAATAAAATAAGAGAGAAAAAACAACAAAATCCAAAGAACGAATCCAATGGAGGATTGAAAGAGTCATGATGGAGGGTCTGTTTAACCGCAACTTATAAGCTATTCAAACTAACTTATAAGTTATTTTTTATTATTTAAGTATTTGATTATGATTTATTTTTTAATTTATAAATAGTTTTTGAGAAGTATTTTAACTTAATTTTTAATTTATACGTCAAAATAGTGTCAAACACTTTTATTTATAAGTCACCAATTAAAATAATTAATAAATTATTGTAAATTTTAACTTATAAGTCATTCCCGAATAGGTCAATATTCCCTCTATTTCAAGATTAAAGTTCTATTTTGAAAATAGCTATTGACAAATTATATGTCGATATTGACGTGTGTGAATATAAAAGATATGAAATTACAAAGAAAAGATTCAGATATTATTATTTTATTTGAAAATTGTTATTTTCATAAAAATATTTTGATATTTTCATAAATTCTCACTTACATGAATATGGGTCTCGTGTATTATTTATGTGAAGGAAGTTTTGTGGAAATACCTTACAAAAATATCAATTCTCTTTTTTTTTACTCTCTCTGTCCTAAAAGGATGACTTAAGTACAATTTTTTTTGTGTCCTCAAAAGATGGTTAAGGTACATAAAGTAAAGAATAAATATGTCATTTAAAGGGGTTTATTAGTATAAAAAAAATAAAAGAACTCATCACTTAATGTAATCTTGTGTGACCACTAATATGGATAACACTTTGTCCCGTCCCCACGCCTCGCACCAAATGGAGCGGTGATTTTGACTCTAACCGGGAATGAAGAATCACCAAATAGTTATATATGGGTATGCAAAGGGGATGATATTTGTTTCCTCCAACCCAATCTTCGCCCTATACCCGCCCCCGAATAGTTATATACTAATCAAATTAATATTTACACTTTTATATATTACATAATCAAAATATATGCCCTTGTATGTATATATATACATATACACACACGGTTCAATATATTATTATTTCATTTTTATTAATTTTATCATGTGTGTGTTAATATATGATTCATTTTTATATATATTATTGTAAATATAATTAAAATTAGATTTTTTAAAATAGAAAAACTCACAAAGTATTAATTCCCACAGTTTTAAATTTCTTGGGGATAAAGATGGTTATTAAATTTTAGTTCTCGCGGTGAATGGAGCGGGTACTTGGAATATTTATAAAATCGGAGATGGAAGTGAGATATGTAATCCCCACCCCATTGTCATTCTTAGTGACTAAGGTGGAGTTTGGTTCGCGGAATAAAAATTCGATGTAATGCAATAAAATTGTAATGTAATAATAATAGACTATTACGACATATTTGTTTGGTTGGTTCTTGATGTTTATATAGTAATTATAATGTTATTACATTATATTTAAAATTGTGTTTGGTTCACAAAATTATATGATTGTATATAACGAATAAAGTAAATTGTAAGTCAAAATATCAAATCAATTGTAATTATTATTGTTTTATCTTTTATGACCTATTGTATTACAGACGTAATGGGTCAATACATTAATCGGAAGGTGTAATGAAAAGTTTAAAAATTAATGTAATAACATTACGCTCGTAATAGGTTAATGCATGTAATAGGTGAACCAAACATAATAAATATCACATCAATGTAATAGCTTATTATATTACAGAGCTATTACATTGATTTGACGTGAACCAAACGCCGCCTAAGAATAAATTTGAATTTTTTAATTCTCTTTTCTCCACTGCTTTACGTAAATTATACAAAAAATGTACTTAACTCATCTTTTTGAGGACATATGAAGTACCACTTTTTACGGTTTCATGTTAATCGCAACTCACATTTGACATAAAAATTAACTAACGTATAAATTATTATTTTAATATTTTTTAATAATTGTTAAATTATAATAATGGTGTGATAGTATTCAATTTATCTGTTATAAAATAATAATTTATCTATATCCATAGAGGTTTTGGTGAATTTATGTCACATTCTTTATTTTTTTCTTTTACCCGTACAACTTTAATTATATTACTATTTTGTTTTTTTTTAAATTAAAATTATTATATCTTTCTATTTAGTCATCCAAATTTTTTAGAAAAATTATTTTACTCCACGTAATTTATACACGTGTGCCATCGGATGCTAGTGTTAATAAAAAGTTATATAATTTTATAATATATATATATATATATATATATATAATACATTTCTCAAATTTTGGGAGGAGGGAATGTTAGATATTGAAAATTTTAACTTTACTAATAATTTTGTTTTTGTTTTTTCACGAAATGTATTTGGGCAATTTCTATCTTATTTTTGTTCCCTTCTTTCTGGACACCTGAGAGAGTCACCTGCAATGTCTGAGAAAACGCCATAAACATCTCTTCGATCGAGAAATCAATCAATCAAAACTCCTTTTCTTCATGTTTTTCGATGGAGAAGAAAAAAGAAGATAACTCCATTATTATTTTTCTCTCTCTAGCTAGAAATATGAATTTCTGAGTTCTTCAATCTACAAATTTTCTAACCCACTTCTTAAATTTTCATCAAATTCCTCTGTACCCGTCTCTTTTTCTCTACATATATAAATATATATATCTTCCTTTTTGCGCTCTATGATTTTAAAAAATTCAGCTTTTTAATCATCATTTGAATTTTTCTCCTCGTCCCCTTTTCTCTCTCTGTATAATATATTTTTATTTGAATGATTAAACTATCTCTTTATCCTTTCTTAGATTCTGGGGGTATCTTTGAATGAGTCTAGATTTGCAACATTTTCATTAGCCTTTATACTTTTCTACATTTTTCATCTTTCTCTCTCATGATAAAGATCTTTCCTTCAGGTGTCCTAGGTTCCAATTCTGATGTCTAGATCTAAAATTTAGTCTCTTTGTAAAAAAAATTGGGATATTTAATGCTATTTATTGTTTGGTGTGGCTGATGATTGATTTCTATGGATTAGAGTTTTGGGTTTCGTGCATTTGTATTAATCTTTTATTGGGATACATTATTTGAATATTTGTTCGTTTGCAGCCATTGGTGTGGCCTACATTTGTAAGATCTGATGTTATTCAACCCATGGTGTAATTTGCAGTATGATCTGGGGCATTTTCTTCCAGATCTTGAGTTGTTTAACCTCCCATGACAATAATCTAGGGTTTTGGTTACCCCTTTAAGGGTTTTGATTGAGTTATTATATCTATAAAATCAATCAATGGCAGTTGTTTTGATTTGAGGGCTTATAGCTGTATTGGTTGAGTGCGTTCAAAATGTGGAAGCAACTTCTCAGTAAACTTCCTAGGAAGTCATCATTGAAATCTGAATCCCTTGATTCTCCAAGAAGTGGGTCAGGTCCATTTAGCCCAAGCGGTGGGAATGCTGCTTCTGGCCGATTAAACTCGGCTAAACGGACTTCATCTGCAGTATTTCCGGCTGGTTTGGCGACCGGAATTGAGCCCCTTTTACCATTCAAAGATGTACCAAGCTCAGAAAAGATGAATCTTTTTATCAGTAAGTTAAGTCTCTGCTGTGTGGTGTTTGATTTCAATGAACCAAGTAAGAATACAACTGAGAAAGATCTTAAACGTGTTACATTGATTGAGCTTCTTGATTTTGTTGCTTCCAATCCTTCACGATATACTGAACCCGCAATTGTAGCAATGTGCAAAATGTGTGCTATTAATTTGTTTCGAGTTTTTCCACCTAATTATCGGTCTAATTCGCATAATGGTGAAAATGATGATGATGAACCTACTTTTGATCCTGCTTGGACACATTTACAGCTTGTGTATGATATATTGCTCAAGTTTGTAACTTCTTCTTCAGTGGAAGCTAAGGTGGCAAAAAAGTACATAAATCACTCGTTCATCTTGAGATTGCTTGACCTCTTTGATTCTGATGATCCTCGGGAAAGAGATTGTTTGAAAGCTATAATGCATAGGATTTATGGGAAGTTTATGGTGCATCGGCCTTTTATTCGAAAGAGCATAAGCAATATCTTCTATCGATTTGTAAATGAAGCTGATCGGTGCAATGGAATTGCTGAGTTGTTAGAGATTTTTGGCAGTGTGATTACTGGGTTTGCTTTACCTTTGAAGGAGGAACACAAGATCTTTCTCTGGAGGGCTTTGATTCCTCTGCACAAGCCAAAAGCGTTAGGGGCTTACTTTCAACAGTTGTCGTATTGTGTTACTCAGTTTATTGAGAAAGAGCCAAAGTTAGCTAGCACAGTGATTAGAGGGTTGTTGAAATACTGGCCAATTACCAATAGCCAAAAGGAGGTGATGTTCTTAGGCGAGTTAGAAGAGATTCTGGAAACAATTAACATGGCTGAGTTTCAGAAGGTTATGGCTCCATTGTTCTGGAGGATTGGATGCTGCATCAACAGTTTCCATTTTCAGGTATCTTCTCCGATTTTCTTCTCTGTTACACAGATTTCTCCTAGCTTGCTTGTTATAAATTAATGGCATGGATTATCTCCTTTTTCTGGGCATTTTCTGTCCTCCATATCCCCCACAACCCAATTATTTACCTTAATTTTATGGAAGCGAGAGAACTTGAGTTCATACCTTGGGAACACACTTTGAAAACTGTGATCCCAATCGATGAGCATTTATTTCCATTTATACATTTTTGTTTCTCATGTTTCTTCCATCACAATTGATTTGACTTTAAATAATCTATGTCAATTGATGTTAAAGCCTGCAACAGAGAAGCATATGTTCTACTGCTAACTGGTGTCTCTAGTGGGAGTCATGGCACCAGTTTCAGTTGTACCTTTTATAAAAAACAAATGGAAGATGTTTCCTTGTATGCATATATGAATTAATGTTTAGAAATAATCCAATAAATTCTTTTATATAGTTTGGAACTTTCATAAGCATGTAGCTAGTTTTCGTTTCAGTAGTTCAATAGTTGGCTTCCTGAGATTCTTAATGGAGATCTGAGCTTGAGTCTCGTCTGTCTCATTATAAAATTACACAATATCAGCTGAAGTTGTGGACATGTTACACTCTCTTGAGACAATGATGTTTCAGACGTTTGTCACTTATTCTCAAGGTGCCATACTGCGATTTGTGGATTTAACCCCCCTTTTAAATCATCAAGCTGCAAAAGTTCTCGTATATAACATATAGGTTCTATAGGGGGCAGAATATTTTTTCATATATTATCGTCCATAGTAAACCTAGTGATTCTTATTTTGCCATAAGTTCTGGAGCCCACTCCCATAACTATCCTGTTTATCTATCATTTTGCAAACAGATCCTAAAGGCCCTAAACTCAAGTCTAAGATGAAGATTGTTTTCTCTTTAGTATTGATATCTTTGGATGTGTGAGAGACGACTTAACTAGACCAGAATGTGAGGTTAGAGGTTTGGAGTTCGAAGCTTGGTAGAAGCTAATTTTATTTATCAACAAAAAGAGAGATGAATTGGCTAGTGAAAGTTTAAGTCAAATTGTGATGAGTCATAGAGCTTTAGTTGTCATCATCTCTACTAACTGTGTAGAAAAGTATAATCAGTTACTGGGAGTTAACTGGTAAGAGAATATATTCAAAGAATTATTCATATGGAATTATGGATTATCACTCATCATCTTTAATTAAGTATGGTATGACCCTCAAAAATGCCTTTTATCTCACACTAGTTGGGTTAGGCTGAAATGAATCCAATGTGTAAGATATTGTTTGAACCACCAACTTATATAGACTAGTGTTTAAATAACTAGAAGTTCGGAACTCTAAAAGCTTTGCAGGGCTTTAATTTGTAGATCAGTTCAAGATTCTGTTAAACCTGGTGGATGTCACTGTCAAGACTCAAGACTGTATAGATTGTGCTACGGTTGTGCTCAATTAGTGGGGGGAAGGAATTCCTTGCTTTTGAGGAAGAGTTAAAAAGAGCAGTATTTGTGGTGTATTAATTTTGCAGTTTTTTTTAATTGTTTTAGAGCTGAAGCATTTCTTTTGAATCTTTGGCATGTTTCATCTTTTCTTTTTGATATCCTTGAAGTACTTCAGATTTAGTGGTCACCTTGGAAGGTATGCAAGATGCCAACTCATTATTTTCATAGTCTGGAATGGTCACTTATCAAAAGAAAAAAAAGTTTGGGTAGTGGCAATGGTCACCCAGTGCTTAGTGCTTACTTTCCAGTTTGTGGAATGAATTCAAGGCCCCATAATGGTTCTTAAGTCTCATTTTTGAAGCTTGATAATCAAGATTATCTAGATTGTGTTTTGTTGCGCTCAATTAGTGGGCGGAGGACTTCTTGCTTTTGAGGAAGAGTTGAAGGGCTGTTTATGCGGTGAAATAGTTTTCCAATTTTTTTTTTATTGTTTTGTAGCTAAAGAATTTTCTTTTGAATCTTCGGCATGTTTCAATTTTATTTATTTATTTGATAATCTTGAAATGCTTCGGATTTGGTCCTTGGTAGGTATGCAATATTCGAGATGCCAATTCCTCATTTTCATAGTTTGGGTAGTGGCCACCCAATGCTTACTTTTCGGTTTGTGGAATGAATTCAAGGTGGGGGGTAATGGTTCCCAAGTCTCATTTTCAAAGGTTGACAGTAATTTTCACAGGGAATAAACTTCCTGAGTAGGTCAGTATTGTCTGGTTCAGTATTACCTGGAACGTGGTTCGTTTTGGTATGCGATACGAATACGAGTACGTGGTGTGCTACATAGTTAAAATGCACGTTAGGGTATCTTTATACAAGTTCTTATAGTTAGGAATTCTCTTAGAATTTAAATAAAATAAACCTAAGTTTTATAGAAAATTTTTAGTTGAATCAACAAGATGGTTGTTTTGTAAATAGTTTAGGACAAATGTAATGTTGGAGCATTCAATACTAAGTTAGAATATTAATATTTGTGCAATTATAGATAAAATAACAAAGAAATTTTTCGGTACGCTAAATTTAGAGTATTGCTACGTAAGAGTATCGTGTTTGGGTATGCAAGTACCAATACGCAGTTCACTAGGTCAATCAAAGTATCAGGTAACTCTAGTCTGGGTTCCAAGTCATGCATAAATGATATGCATCCATTTTCTTAATTTTTTTTGATAGGCAAATAAAGCCAGTAAAAGCGCAACACGAGTCTCTATCGAAACTCAAGTTATTTCCATCTTAATGACACACAAAAAAAAATGTATTAAGTAGGGGGGTTTGCTAGATAGACATTATCGAATAGCGCCTTTTGATGAGAATTGAGTGTTATGAACAAGAAGCTTCGAGAAATCTTACGTGGTTATAATACTTTCAACGTAAATTAATTTGAGATATATAAAGTTTTCCTTAAAACTTTCAGATGAAGGTTGATACTGCTAACATAATTAAATCAACTAAATCACCTACGCCTCTTATCCCAAAATAGTTGGGGTGGGTTGAAGATGAATCCAATATGAAAGGAGATGAGTATAAATTAAAATTCAGAACCACTGGTTTTCACCTCTCCATAAAAATATAAAATAAAATAAAAAGAAAAAAAAGAACCACTGTTTATTATTAGATAAATAATATACCTATAATAGTAAAGAAAGAAATAAAAGATAAAATATTTAAAAGAGCTGTTAGAAACCATTCTTCAGGTTCCTAGATGTATTTTGTCCTGGAAACAATTCCTACAACCTCTTTTCTTGATGGTTCCGGTTGTTATTTTATTATATCAAATTATCAACTCTTCCGCATGCTAGTTTATTTTGCAAGTCGTAAGTGCCAAGTTGGTTTGGTTTACACTCTGCCAACGAAGTATGCTGCAGTTAATTCTTTCACTTTGAATCATCTTTTTGATTTGTAATTTAGCCTTGGTTTGGTTCAGAGAATAATATTTTATCTATAAAAAATTCATCCCAGGTGGCTGAAAGAGCACTGTTCCTCTGGAATAATGACCAGATTGTCAACCTGATTGCACATAACCGGCATGTGATCCTGCCAATCATATTCCCAGCCCTGGAAAACAACGCGCAAAGCCACTGGAACCAATCGGTTCTTAACTTAACTCTAAATGTGAGAAAACTGTTCACAGAGATGGATGATATGCTGTTTATGACCTGCCATTCCCATTTCAAGGAGGAACAATCGAAACTAACCTTTGTGGCAGAAAAGCGGAAGGAAGCATGGAAGCGCCTCGAGAATGCAGCCAGTCGACAGCCTATATCTGGAAACACAGCTGTTTTGGTAACTCCTTAGCAAACTCCGTTACCTGTTAAGTGATCTGTTAATCTGTTGTACTAGTCCAAATGTTTTTTTGAGTCTTCTCTTTGTTTGCTGGGAAATTAAAAGAGATGATGGTAATTTTTGTGGGATATAGTCCATACGACATCCTGCTGTTGTAGCTTACTTTTGTTTCATTTTGTTTAACTGTTAAGCAGCGTGCCATTTGGTTCCTTGAAGGGTCGTTAGAAGGGCCGTGTAGTGGGTTGTAGAAACTGACATCCTTCGTAGGTTGGCTGATTACTTTTGCGCAAACTCTGCGTCTCTGTCTGTATTTTTGTGTGACATGAATTTCCATCCATTTAACTTCAAAACTCTTGTTCTGATTACCAAGACTCAAGGTAATATTAATATACTCCCTCCGTACCAAGATATATGCCCAGTTTAGATTTTTTTGGTCAAATTGAACATTTTTTGGTACCCTTTTTGATAAAATATTCCTTCCATCCTCAAAAGGATGAACAAAGTACAAATTTTAAACATATTAGAAAAAAGTAAGCAAAATTAGAGGAAAGAGAATAAATAAAGTTTTAAATTTATACTTAGTGATCTTACAAATCCGACTAAATGACATAATTATCTTTCACTTTATGTATTTTATCTCATTCTTTTGGGAACAAAAGTAATTGTATCGTTTTTTATCCTTTCGAGGACGGAGAGAGTATATAGATGAAGAGATTATAACATAAGAAATCTCGCTCATCCTTCCGAGGAAGGAGGGAGTATATAGACGAAGGGATTATAACATAAGAAACCTCGTACAATTTACTACTACCAACTATAGTTTTTATAATTTCAAAAATATATTTAAATATGCTTAATTATTAATTCTTAAAATAATTAATTTGACCAAAATAATCAAAACTGAGCAGTTATTATTTTGAGATGGAAGGAGTAAATGACAAGTTGCTAGCCATTTGAAGATTATCAAGAGGCCTAGTAATTTGAAAGTGTCCGGTTTTTCATGCTTCAAATTATGCTGGAGCAAGTAATGGAAGTCCGGAGGAGTGGATAAAAAATGGGAAATTGGGTGAAAGAAATACTGATCCTTAAGACTCTTACAATTTATTCCCTTGTTTGTTACATTTAACTAAAAATTGTTGCTCTTTTTTTTTTTTTCCTTTTTTTCTTTTTAATCCAGAGGTAGTATTATCCAAATTTATCAAAATATTTATATTGATTGTTATGAACATCAACAACTCTGATGGGTTATTGAATCATATAAAATTTCAAGACAGATAAAGCAATGGGCTTGTTGAATTCGTCTAACAACATTATATTATATACTCACTCCGTCCCATAAAAAGTGTTTCATTTATAATATTTACATATTTAAATTATGGTTATATATATTTAAAAAGGCCCTAAAAGCGTGTATATCTATCTATCTATCTATCTATATATATAGAGAGAGAAAGGCCGGATCAGGTCCGGACTCCCAGACCTGATAAAATCCGGACCCAAATTTTTTTATTTTTTTTTTCAAAACAACTAATAAAAAATATATAGTTATTTTTGGTACTGAAAAAATTTGTTCATACACTGTTTTGGGTATGATTTGGATACATATAACAAACAGTGTTTTACAGTCGGTACAACACTGTTTGTTATATGTATCCAAATCATACCCAAAACAGTGTATTAACAAATTTTTTCAGTACCAAAAATAATTATATATTTTTTATTAGTTATTTTGAAAAAAAAAATGAAAAAAAAAAAATTTGGGGTCCGGATTTTGATCAGGTCCCGGACCTGATCCTGGGCATATATATATATAGTGACTATGAGAGAGAGAAAGTGAGAATAAAGAGAAGGTAGAAATGCTAAAGAATTTCCCTTTTCTCTTGAGCAAAAATTAAGTGATTCAAGAACGTAGAGGCTTCTATCCTCCTTAACAAACAAATAGTTGTATTGCCAAAAAGTGAGGATAATGGTCCAAGAAATATAATGATAATTATGATAATAAAAAAAAAACTGAGGTTCCAAAGTTAGGCCTGAAAAGGCCCAACGACAAGCCTGAATTTGAAACCTAAAGGCCTAATTTTTCAAGCTTTTCTACCTGATTTTTCAGGCTTATTGAGGTTAGGTTCAACGACAAGCCTAATCAGTGATCGGGTCCAGGTTAGGAATTAGGCAACGCCGATTCAGGCTTTAGATCGATTCATGGTCAGGTCCAGGCTGGGCTTTCTGGGATGAAAACTAGACCTACTTAGGGTCCCAGGCCAGGTCTCGCCCATACCTAATTTTCGTCAGGTCTTTTCCTGGGCCAAGCCGGACAATCAGACTTCAGGCCTTTATTGATAGATAGGCAATCTATTTTGACTCCAAAAACAGGGAGGAACACAGAGAAAGGAAAATGATTCAATATGCCTCACCAACTTTATTGATTCACTAAAATGCTTTAAGAGTGTTATACTTCCTCCTCCATCCTTCCATTTTCTAAGTAAAATACAAAGAAAGTAGGACTCTTTTTCCTACATAACATAAGCAGTTTTTTGTCATAATATCAAGAAGTACATTGAACTGGTCATGGGAAATGTCTTACATTTCCACATGGTCGTTCCTGAGCACGTGCAGAAAGGTGAAGACAATGTTTTAAAAAATGCCTTATTTTCATTTTTCGTCGTGAACCACCAAAATCTCAGGAACGGCCCTGCATTTACAAACCATAAAAAGCAATAAACCCCATAGGGGTAACTAACTATATTTCTAATAAATGGCACATTCAATTATGGTGTAAATACAATGTCAGCTTGAAGTTCCAACACTTACAAGCCAGCAGGTAATCATCCAATGCTGTTAAATTACACTCCACAGATAGTAAATGAATGTTTACAGACATGTTAAAAAACATTGTTTTACTGCCTCAAATTTCTTCTCTCTTTTACATTTCCATATGTTACAGAGACAGGACTGGTAGAACCAGAACTTAATACAATGTTACAACTAGGATAAGAGATAGAAGAAGAGGCTAGAGAACTATGGAGGATAAATAATAAATGGTAAATAGTTGATATCAGAAGCAGCCGCCTAGTACCAGAAAGTTGGCAGCAGTTGTAGCTGATAAATATCTCTCTTCTTACACGGAAAAATCAGGTAGTTGTAAACTTCAGAATAGTGTTTGAACAGGTTGTAATGAAGATAAAGTTGCGACACATTTGAACTGTCAATAAGAACAGTCTATGAGAACATTGAGCAACTCAAGAAACATTCACAAGCTACTAAAGAAGTTGAACAAAATAATTTTTATTTATAATTTCAAAACTCAGCACCATATGTAGATCCTCAATAAGTGGGAAATTTAAAATCTAATTGATGAGGTTGTTGACTTGTTTCTAATTGTAAACAGCCCTAAGTCCAGACCCAGCAGGAAAATACTCCCTCCGTCCCAAATTAATTGCTTTTCTAGGACTTTTTAAAGTCAAATTGACTATTTTTAAAATTAATAATTAAACATATATAAATATATTTCTAAAATTATAAAATTTGAAATTAGTAATAAATTGTATATACTTTCTTTTGGTTATAATATCTTTACTTATATGTTAGCAAAAATAGTAAAAAAATTAGTTTTAAAAATAGTCAATTTGACTTTAAAAAGTCCTAGAAATGCAATTAATTTGGGACGGAGGGAATATTTATCTAGCAGACATTTGTCTTCATATGTTCTAACCCTATGTACTGTAAGTGGTTTTTGAGCAGGGGCTGCTAGGGCATGCTGCTCATTAAGAAAACTTCAACCAAATGGTGCATTAGATATGTTTTAGCAAAGACGAAAACATTTTACTACTCCCTCCGTTTCAAAACTAGAGATACATTTGTTTAACAACTTTTAAGGAAAAAATTATTTTTCCAAATTTAACCCTGACATTATCTAGAAATGTAGTAGCGGTGGCATGATAGTACTAAATCAACTAAGAATAAAAGCACGGGTAATGCTATGAATCTCACAATTTTGGTTTCAAATGGGTCTCAAATGGTGTAGCATTGAATATTTTAATGATACTTTATAGTATAGCCACTCACAAAGGATGTACCTAACCAATGTAATCATTACAGATCATTTCAGACACTTTTTGAGACCAAAAAATTGAAACCCCTAACATTATCTGAAAAGTAACGGCATGTTAGGAATTTCATGTGACTTTATAGTAGGAATATAAAAGTGTATCTCTAATTTTGGAATAGACAAAAAGAAAGTGTCTCTAATTTTGGAACTGAGGGAATACTTGTAAAGACTTTTGGGAGATGTAGCTGGAAATTAATGACTACAGATTAATTGCTTATTCACCAAAATAGATTAACAAATTAAAATTGAAGACAGTTATGCCAGAATCTGTTACCTTCTGTTGCCTGTATTTCTCACGTATTGCATTAAGAGAGGATCCACTGCTGTTGAGTTGCAACTCTTGCAATTCAAGTAGTGCAGGTTTCAACTCTGACACCTTGTACCTAGTATAATGCTCTAGAGTTGGATTCTGAAAGAAGTTTGCTTGGAGTTAGTTTCTTCAGTTGACAAAAGCAGTGGAGATAGATAAAATGAAAGAAGAGGCACATAGAATACAGACCCACGGGTGGTCCGACTGATCAAGCGTCCATCTGGCTAAGAAGACAGCAGATGCAGCAATAAGAGACGGTAGGAACTTTAGGAAACTATACTCAGTGAGAGTTAATTCTGCTAAATAGTTTGCCAAGAATTCCAATTCTACACAAGGAACCTGAAGATCACAACAACTTCTTAATTGACTACTTTAGCTTTCTCAGATATAATTTTTTTGACATAGACATGGTGTGAAAAATTCCATACCTTATAAGAACTTTGTGCTGCGTGAATGAATCTCCTGAAAAAAATGAAGAAGTATTATGCATTAGGAGCTTTGGTGAATTCAATTAGAAGTACCAAAGGTGTATATGCAAATTACCTAAGGAACTTTTTAGTGGTTGGAACAGAGAGTTGAAATCCCAAAAGGTTCAAAACTTGGCTCTCCATTCCCACTACCTGCGACGTGCCTTAATTATGAGTCCATACACATCCACCAATGAAATGCAAATCAGTGAAGAATGAAGACTAGCAAAGTTTTCTAGAAAGATACAGAAATTAGGTAAATAAAATTAGGGAACTCTAGAAAAATGGTTGTCATGTTAAAGAAACCATTCAAAATAATTTTGATGAGAAGGTTTTGTATCAGCATCATGGTATCTGGATAAGAGTTTACTAAAATCGGAAGCCAGTAAATTGTTGAGACATAATAGTTATTCCGTCTCACTGGTTATTTAGTAGCCTACATGTTTTCAGGATGTCCTTTTTCCTTTCTTTTCATTAATATTGAAGCATGTAGAAGAATTTAACTTTTTCAAGAACAACTTAAAACACACCTCCTCTCTTTTGTAGGTGTTATCTGTGATGAAGCAGAACTCCTCCACACGAGGTGCACAAATTTCTTCATACTTTCTTCAAGTCATCAATGAAAAAGAGACAAACAATAGATCCTTTAGTAAATGAAATTAGATAAACAATATTTTATCTAGTGCATTGCTGAAATCACAAAATGCATGCGAGAACCTTCTAAGTATAACCAAAAGAAACTGAAAGTAATTTTGAAATTAAGAGTCAGTGATGGACGAATGCTTGTTCTAAAGGCTCAGACACAAACATTGGATGCATGCGAGCAAACATAACACACAAGGGACACAAGACCAGCATAGGATAGAGAAAGAGGTTTAAAACATTTAAAGATATTTCCAAAAATCTTCTAAATTAGGCCAAGAAGACCCCAAAAAAAAAGAAGGTAATTACTTAGAAGGCGTTTCTTTTTGACAACCCCGGCAGCTTAAACATCTGAATCTCTAAGAATTATATAAGATGTTAAACCACCCCCAACTGAACAGAAAAAAGGATGAGGAATTATACTTAGTAGATACGTGTTACTTGCTGTGTGTAGAAATCATCGAGTCTAATAACACTCATAATTATATCTATCCATAGCTTGGTGCCATACATTTTACCAGCTAAATATTCGATCTCAACATCATTAATAAAATATCTAAGAAAACTGAAACTCATAAATTTATCTTACAGTTCAGTAACTTTTGAGTATGAGAGCGTTTTAATGTAACCATTAGATCATTGGCATTATTTGATTTTCGGTATTTCAACTTTTAGGAGAAGAAAAGTGAAACACATATGTAAGGAGAGAGCTTACGAGGCAATTAGCATGCAAGTAATACCAAGCAGCTGGAGTCTTTGTTTCTCAATGTAAGTTTTAGAGAGAAATCGATCAAGGAGATTTACTGTCATGTAAAGTGTGTCTGGGACCAGCCTATATTCATCAGAAACCTGAAAAGAGAAATGATAAAGATAAAGTTAACACCTCATCCATAGCTGAAATGAAGAGTGCCAAAACAATTAGCACATCACAATAAGAATTTCAATTCATTTAGAAGGTCAAATCTTAATTAAAAAATCCTTATGCCATATGCTTTTCAAACAGGTAGTGCAATGCAATAGCACAATGAAAGATTGAAGTCCATAGATAATATGACAAACTCTTCTTCTATGTGAAAGACTTGAATGATATTAAAGAGACGAGAAACAAAAAGAAGTATTAAAGACATCATCATATGGAAAAGCAAAAAACAATCTAAAAGAAAAGTTAAAGAGGAGAGGGGAGGGGAGAGGGAAGAGGGAAGAGGGAAGAGGGGAGAGGGGAGAGGGGAGAGGGGAGAGGGGAGAGGGGAGAGGGGAGAGGGAAGAGGGAAGAGGGCAAGAGATGATCTGTACAAAAACTCCACCTCTACAACTAGGGATCATATAACATAAGTAGAACTAAGCTTCCGCTGCAAACTCTACAAGGAAATGCACAAAAGCCACTGTAGACCCAGGATGCACCTCATTCTCCAAAAGAATAGATGACTAGAAAAACAAATATTGAAGCTGGACTAAAGACTTATGCTTATCCTCAAAAACCAGGCATTCTGTTCTCTCCAAATAGTCCACCAAGCAATGTGAAAGCAATCCAATCTCCTCATCATTGGTTTCCCTTTCCCCCCACCAAGTCCAAAGATAATTCCCAACAATTTTCAGCATAAACCAGTCTACAGACTCAACACCAAAAAGAAGCAGCAAAAAAGCCATAAGTGTCTCGCCACTCAACCGGGGAAAGTTGTTGCATTTCACGCTTGTTTGATAGGGTTCATAGGTGAAGCCAAAAATTCTAAATGATTTTTATTCAACTATCCGGGGAAGTAGAGTCAAATGTAGCTAATAGCAAGTTTCCAAATACGTTAGAAAATCAATCTAGGATGAAAGAATAGAACAAATGTTTGGTTTGACCAACCTATGCATATCTTTAAGTACAAAAGAAAAAGAAAACACGAGGTGCATTGCAACTTTTACAACTTATTGATCAAATAAAAATAAAATATTCAACTCTCCAGGTAAATACATGTATTCTTGCGCACAGAGCTCATGCCAATCAACTAGAATTACATCATTTGTCATTTAAGTGAAAGAACAAACCTCAACAAGCCAATCAATCAGAATTCCCCGCATGCCATGGGTAATATCTTGCTGCAACATCTCCATATAATCAACCGAAGGCCTTCGATCAAGCTGAGAAAAAGGAAGGGGTTTACTATACGTCTGTAAACGAGCATATATTATTTCAAACTTTATTTGTTGGGAAGAAAGAAGTTCAAATGGATATTTTTGATTCTGTTGAATGACAAAAAAGAAAATGAAAATTTGCGTCTTTATAAACCCTACAAATCAATGAAACAAGGGAAACTAGCAAGTGGATATTACATTGTGAAAGACGTTATAGTTATGAAGTGTTGACCATTTGCAATATATCAAATAACAGCTTATTATTATATGCTACTTGTAGAAGCAGGAGATCTTCAAGATTTTTAAGATAAGTGCTATATATATATGTATATATATGTATATATATATATGAGGAATTAATAGTTGATCAACATGGTGGGAGATTTCAGCAAGGAAGGCAGCAAGTATGACCACAAACAGCAGGTAACCAACTATACGGACCTCCGTAACACGTAGGTTTATATATATATCAGGGGCATACATGCCGCACATCTGAGGGTCTTTGTGGTTTGAATCAATATCTGCAATGGGTAATGCTTCCACTTTCTTGCAAAACTGGCCTTCTTCTGCAAAAGCAACCAGAGTATCTTAAAACAGGCATATAATATTTCAGAACATAATTACACACCAATAAGTTATCAAGCAGTTTAGTGTGCTATGGTAACGAGATTTTATATTGTTGTAGAACATGATAAATGACGTTTTAGTAGAAAATTGAAAATAGAATTTCTCTAACATGTTATACACGATAAAAATTTGATCACGCGGACATTCTAGACCTGAACAGAAATATAAAATAGCTAGCATATTAACTCTCCTTTAAGTGCTCTGCTCAAAACTTGCTCAAGCATTAGCATAAAGTAAGCCTTGAATCTATTACTACCATGATTTTATGCAATGGATTATTTCTTCTTTTCTTTTTCTCTTCTTTGCGTTTCTTTTTTTTTCCAAGTCACCGTTTGCAATATTTAACCAGTCATATGGATTGCAATAATGCATTCTAGAATTAATTCTAGGATCATGAACCACAGATACAATAACTTTCATTAAGTAAACTTCAATAATAATTTTCACTGTTCTTGAACATTGCTTACTGCCTAAATCTTAGCTACAAGTGTTATGCTTTTACACCTCCAACTCATGATACTAAGAGATTAGTGATGTTCCAAATAATAAACTAATAATCTAGTTCAATAATCTCACTGATTACGAAGCCAGTATTTTATTTTAGTAGATATAGAAGCTCACACTATATAGCTGTTTTCCTGGTAATTACAAAACTATTTTTTAGCTACAAATTTGATGCTTTTACTCTTACACTTCTCCAAATAATGACAAAAGTAGAATTGTGAAGATCAAAGTTATATAAAACTGCCATAATTGAACTGTTTGCATAGCCTAACACTACATAGTTTTAGCTATAAATATGATGCTTTTACTCTCAAACAAACACTTCTTTGATTCATGCTAGTAATAGGTATGTCCGTATGTGCTGAACTATTATATAAAATTGTTATGGTTTTCGGAACCTTACAATTTATATTTTGAATTTTATGTTAATAGATAAAGAAGCTCACACCATAGAACTGTTTGCATAGTACCACAGTCTACAGGAAAATTAAAATAAAACAACTCAAGCCCTTGAACCAGATTTTACCAACAAAGGCATGATTACAGTAACAGGATGGATATAAGGATATCATTCACCCAATATATAACAAGTAAAATAATAATTTATCTGTTTTGATCAGGTGAACAAGTTGAAACGGAACAACTACCTTTTTGTGAAGGGCTTCCAAGTCGAGAATACGTACTGGAAGTTCGCATTACAATCATCACATCTGCTACGTTATTTTCTTGTGTACTAGTAGATTTGCTTGGTTGAATTTTAAAAGTTTCTTCAACTTTCCCTGGTAAAGTACTTCTAATTTCTTGTGAGTCCTCTGTCCTTCCTTTAGCTTTGTCTTCAGTTATTTTTGCTTTTGTATCCTCTTGAACTTGAGGATCCACTGTTGGTGCCAATTTGGTATTCGTCTTCACTATACCACTTTTAGCCTGCTTTATAGGCTGACAAACCAGTAATATCAACACAGGCAATGAGTTCATATTTGGACAAAGAAACAATGTGAAGCTCTATCTTCAATGTTTTACAGGTATATGTATTGAGTGTCTTAATGTTGTAACGAAATTTAAACAGGCATTGGATATGGAATATGGACATCATGATCACAAATTCTACATTATATTATATCCACAACATTGATATTACCTGATCTCTGCCGCCATTGCTGCGTTTTATATATGAATTATCAGAAAACATGTTACTGACATCCTTGAGGGCAGCTCGTTTCTTGCTCTGAAGACAAGCAGTGGGTTTGTTCTCATCTGATGTCCTTTTTAAATTTGGTTGAGCAACTTTCTTCTGATCTTGCTTCACAGAAGGATTTTGTGGAGGTAAACCTCCTGATGTCCCCAAGGCTTTAGCCCGTGCTCTTGTAATTCGCACATTGGGCCGTTCAGATTTAGCAGTCATTATATTTTCTTTGTTCATCTTTGCATCTTTTGTAGAATAGTAATGCATGGTTTTACATTGACATGCTTTTCCCTAATCCTGTGAAAACTAAAATAATGTTAGTGAAATCAAGCATCTATTGGGATATCATTTAGGATTTGTAACGAATGCACCTTTTACAACAAATTGAAGAAAAATAACTTAACCAAACCTATCCTCAAGCATCAGCATGCTCATATCTTTTTCAGCATTTTTCAATATATTGGATGATGTATTAAAGCAAAGGCCATGAGGTCTTTTAACAGATGATCAGCCTTCTTAATTTCCCCAATATTGCCTTTAACTTAGACATACTAATATAAAATCAAATCAAAATCAAAATCAAAGAACTTGTTCTTTAACAGCACAACCCAAGTTCTTTACTTGTTCACTCACAACAACAAATTGATCATATACACCCAGATGTAACATAGAATAATCAAAAAAACAAAAGCAACAAAAAAAAATCCAAATATAAGATAAATGAGGAAAAAATAGTCGACCTCATAAATCCGTTTTTGAAATTAAACAGAAATTTCATAAACTGAAGAATTGACACATAATGCAAATCACAAATCAATTCAAAGAAAATTCAATGTATCGATTCAAAGAGAACAAAAATTGATACCAAGTGAAAATCGAGGTCCAAATATAAGATAAACGAGGAAAAATAGTCAACTCACAGATCAATTTTTGAAATTAAACAGAAATTTCATAAACTGAAAAATTCACACACCAATGCAAACCACAAATCGATTCAACAGAAACTCAATGTATCATATTGAAGCTATGATACATATGAGCTACATCTATATCTATATACAGACATTCCGTGAGCTTACGCTGCATTTTGGGAGCTCCAAAACCATTGAAATGCGGGTCTGGAGAACGGAGCTAGGGCTTCGTTGAGATGACCATGGAAGTTTATGGAACCCTAGAGTATTTTCGAGAGAGAAAGTGAGAGGAGAGAGTGAAGGGGACTGTAAATTTATATATATAGGCGGGGCGGAGGTGGAGCTGGCATTGGAGCGTGAGAGCGGGATGAAGGTACAGTTCAAACTTCCAAATTCCGAAAAGTGAATTTATTGATATTTCCACTTCTGATTTTGCTGCTTCCACACGGATGCGTATTTTGTCTTACGTGTTTAAAATATGAATTAGAAAGTCGTAGAACACACTCGACACAGTTTCTCAATTCAGTGGAAAGAGAAACTGATTTCCACTATGACTATACTCGTCTCTTTCCTTTTATGGAAATCAATATAGTTACTCCCGTTTTAAAATTAAAAATATATATTTTTTTAATTTAGAGATATATTTTTATTTTATAATTAAAATGATTATCTTAACTTATCATTATTTTTTATTATTATTTTTAATATCAAACTATCATAACTAAATTCTTAACTCATGCCAAGTGTATATTTGAGAATATAAAATTAACTTTAAAAATTATCGTTTTACGGATGTGTATCTAATTTTGAAATAAATGGAATAATTTTTTTTATAAGAAATATATATATAGAAAAAGGGTAATCTAAGGTAAGTTTTAGTCAAATTTGACTAAAGTTACTTGGTAAAACTTTAATAAAACAATATAATTTTATCCCATAAAATTAAGTGTATATATTGGAACTTTTAATTTTAACCAAGATTGACTGGAGGTATTTATTAATAATAAATAAAATTTGGAACTTTTTCAAACTTTCTTTGTTGCCTTCTAAATTTAAGATATTGTTAACTTTTGAAAATTAATTTAAAATATATATTCAAATTAAAAATTAATATAATTCATAAAAAATTACGTAACTATTAATTTATATTAACTAATATTTTTTAAATAATTTATAATATTCATCATTGTATTAGTTAAAGTTAAATGAATCATTGTCAATTTTAAATTTAAAAATATGTCATATTAACTTCAAAATGTCAATAATATTTTTATTTTTTGGAACAGATAAAGTTACATAAAGAGTGTTACTATATACGATGACAATTTATGTTGATATTAATGAGGTACATGAGTACATAAGATAGAAAAAAATAAACAAGAAACCAACACATTATTATTTTATGAGTTTCGCTATATATTACGAAAATTTTGTGTCGATTTACGATTACGATATATATTAATATATAAAATTGAATACAATTAAAGGTTAGCCTATATATATCACATATATATTTAAAATATTATTAATAATTTAACAACAAAAAGGTCCATAAATCAAATCGTAAGATACATTAATTTTCTTATTTTATCGCATAATTTCACATTAATCACTATTTAAATTAGTCATTAATTAATCAATATATAAATATAAATGATTTCTCAAACACAATTAACATGATACGTGTTTTGTTTCTATATGCGTTCAACTACCAAATATAGTTCAAAAATCATTTATTGAAGTATTTGACTATATCCCTCACAATTTCAATTTGGTGGGGCCAAGATCGAACACAAAATGCTCATGTGTTACTTTTCGTTATAACGTGCATTTAAAAAAAATATTACTATATATATATATATATATATATATATATATAGGAGAATTTTCAAAAACGAACTCTTATAAAGCGAACTAAAGACGAACCGTCGTGTTTGGTGTCTATGGCGACAATTTGACCCGTCGTCAAAGATTACATGGCTACGACGACGGGTCGAATCGTCGTCATAGACACCAAAGACGACGGTTCGTCTTTGGTTCGCTTTTTAAAGTTCGCTTTAGAAGCTCTCCCTATATATATATATATATGACAATAAATTTATATTAATTATAAATATTAATTAAAGACGACGGTTCGTCTTTGGTTCGCTTTTTAAAGTTCGCTTTAGAAACTCTACCTATATATATATATATATGACAATAAATTTATATTAATTATAAATATTAATATATGTATATATAGAATAAAAAATAATTAAGAATAACTTGACCTAAACTTATTTTGTCTTATTATTTAGAATTATACCTAAGTTGCCATCCAACTTTTCGTCATAGATTTATTAACATATTTTGATTAAATCTCCGAATTCAACTCTCTAGTTGTGTTAGACAATTATTTACACAACCACTAACAATTTTCATAACTGAGTTTCAGACGACCCCTCTATAGTAAATATTGTGACAATAGTGTGAAATTCAGGAAAAAAAAATTTTAAGTCTTAGCGTGGTGTTTAAAATTGAGATACAGACTTGTTTGTGAGTTTATTTATTTCTCCTTAAGCTAGATTTGTTTGGTTTTTAAAATTATAGTAGTGATGATGTACTTGATTATGAAATTATATTATGTTTCCCTAAAAAGTAGGCCTTTCAAAAATAGGAAAACAAAAACTTTGTATTTGTTGATTTTCTTACAAATATTTTTGAAGTGTATTATATTAAGATTTGTATGGACACACCAAAAATTAATTTCATACAATAATGTCATCGTGATAACAAATTTAAGTCCTAAATTATAATATTGAAAAAATAAAATCATTGAAATAATTGATGTTCTAGGAAATCTAAACAAATTTATGAAAATTAACAAGTACTTGTTTCCAAACAAAGTGAGAGTTGTTACCTCTTAAAATTAAAATATCAATTTTACAAGCTTCTTCTCTCTATGTGATTCACCTGTTATTCATGTGAGCGAACAATACAACACTAATACAACCACCAATTTCTCTCTTTCCTTGGGAGAGTTTCTAATAAATGAGAAGATTTGTTAACTAATTACAAATGAGAAGCATAATATAGACAGAAAAGGCAGTTTTAAAAGGACTACATGCTAAAATATATGCATGCCAAGCAAACAAAGAATTTCAATATCATCTCTTGCTTGAAACTGTAATATGAATCTGTGATCTTTTCGGGAAGTGGTTATAAGCTCCATTGACATAGTAAGTGCTTTTGCAGTCACTTCTTCCATTGAGGCAATCTCTGAATCACTACCTGTTAAAAAAAGGTGAAGAAAATGTTGGGTTATTTCACATAAATCTCACATCGGATAAATTTAAAAGTGTAGATAAGTTAATAAGTATGGTGGAGCATCAATCTAATATGTTAACATTTTGGGTAAGGAGATGATCCAACATAACTCATAATAGTTGAGCCAATCTACACATGTGGGATGGATTATGAATCGTACAATTTTCTTATACATTGTTATTTTTTTGGAGAGAAAAGAAAGGAAAGTTAGGGAAAGTAAAAGTTAGTCCGTCTCTGAGTTTTTTTACGAGAGAAAAGAAACTTAAGAAAAACTTGCTCAACTTTCCTTCAAAAAATTTCTTCTCAAAAATGAGAAGATTTGGAGAGAGAGGAAAACTTGGTTAAGTAATATTTTTATAATACCAACTTCACCCTTATATTTTCAACTAAACATAATTTATTTCCATCTATGTCCATTCCAAGATCTCAACAATGGCTTCTCCAGAAACAGTAGCAGCATCTCTTCTTCTGTCTCCATTGATTCCCCTAGAGGTTGTCTTCGTTTCTTTCTCTCTCATCAATCTTCATCTAAAACCCCTTTTCTTCATAAACCCATTGTTGGGCCTCTACTTCTCTCTCCAAAACCAAATCCAAAATTAGAACCAAAACAACCCCCCAAATCCGCCCCAAATGCTACAAGGTCTTCAAATTTATCATCTTCTTCTGCTAGATCTAATAAACCATCTACTAAAAATTGTGTACCTAAACCAAAACTTAATTAATAAGAAGAAAAAGAACCATCCTTGTCTTTACCGGTGGCAATCTGGTAGTAAAAAACAACAAACCATTAGTCTAGGAATTGGCCCAAGATAAAATATTTTAACAAATTTGGATAAAAAGGATAAGAATAAGAGAGTTTTTATGAGTAAATCTTCTCTTCTTTTCTTCTCAACTCCCAGATAAGGTCGAAGAAAATATATCAACTCACCTTCTTTTCTCTTCACAAACTCCGAGACAAGACTAAAGAAAACTACCTCACTTTCTCTAACTTTCTTTTCTTCTCTTTTCTCTAACTTTCTTCTCTTTTCTTCTCATTAAAAACTCCCAGACGCAGTGTAAGAGTTTCCCGGCATAAGATCTTCATTCAATTTTTTATTTGCAAGATACTCTCCTAGAATTTACATAGAAATGTCCTCCAACATCATAAAAACGAATAAAAACTGTAACAAATAAAGCATCCACAACACTGCAACTAGTTCAACGCTAGCTGAAATTTTCCCCTGCCTTTTTTTTAGTAGTGATTATATTAGTACTTCAGATATGGCATAAACTTTATTTTAACTATACTTTAAATTTAAGATCAGACTCAATTTCCTAGTTTACGAACTTATACTTAGTAAATACATATAATTATTTTTGGTGTCTCTAGTATCACCTCTCGAAATACGTAGTGAAAGAAATAGCTGCTATTTTTAGATATTCTCCTCCCAATAGTTCAATATGGCTCCATAATCCTATAGTGACATGAAGAATCAATTTTCCCAAAAGTAAGAAAAAAACAAAAGGCAAACAAACTCTATAATAACGCACCTTGCCAGAGTTTTCTTTATTTCCAACAATAGTTTGGCAAGCCAGCCTCCATGATTCTGGTTTCTGCTCATCAAAAACAAACTGTAATTAGTTTCCCAATTTCTTTTTGTTGGTTGAGCTTCATACTAAGTAATGCAAGTGCGAAGAAACATACACAAACATGAAAGAGAAGTAAATGGGGTCCATTAATGATTAATATCTTGCAATCCTAACTATTGCATCCATAATGGACAGCCCAATATGAAAAGTATGACATCCAAATTGGGACACAAGGAATATATACTACAACATTCAAGAGATTGTTACTCTTTAAGGATTTTGTATGATGATCTATGAATGGGGTAAGCATTAAAATTGACAGTTTCTTATACAATACTTTATTAACTGCAGTTATTACATTCTGTATATTTGAGAAAGTCAATTTACATTGAGAAATGCTTTCTATCCAACTTTGCAGTCCAACCAGGGACGAAGCTACATAGATAATTGTGGGGTCAATTGACCCCACTGAAAAAAAATAATTGCTTTATAATGTAAGGTAAATTTTAAAAATTTTAAGTATTATATATAAATTGACCCCACTAAAATTTTAAAAAATTTCTATTATACGGGGTCAAATTGAAAATTTATAATTTGTCAATCAAATTTTAACCTCATATGACTCATATCCTCTCAATATATGTATATATCTCTGTAGAATATTTTAAACTAAATAATAATCTAATTTATATTATTTTTAAAAATAATTAATGAATTAATTACTTATGAACAGATCTGATTAAAAAAGTCTATTATGAGTCAATATAGTGTATATATACCATATATTATTACTTATTATATTGTCATTGTAATATAGTATATATACATACACGTGTGTGTGACTCAAAAGTACAAAAGTATTACAAAAATTTGGCTCGGGGGCGCTGCCCCCGAACCCCCGTCAAATTATTTATAGCTCAATAATAATTTTGACCCCAGTGAAAATTATTTCTGGCTTCGTCCCTGAGTCCAACTATGTTATTCGACTAGACACGTAAAATAAATAACCATGAACTTGTAACTAGTTACCATCACTGCAATTGTGTTACATGATTGAGCTTCTGGTCTATATTTTCGTCCTAAAAAGGATTGGTCTTTTACTTTTTACATGGGTCTATTATGCACTTAAATGGTTATACTTATATGGCGACATTAGTAGCCCTAAAGTGTTAAATGTTAAAATGTCTTATGAGAACCATATCCTCAACTTTGACAAGTATACTAGACGCGCGCGCGTATGTGAACTTGTAACTAGTTACCACACTGCCATTATGTCTACTCAATTGAGCTTCTAGTCTATATCCTCGGCCTATATAGCATTGGTCTTTTACTTTTTACATGGGTCTATTATGCCCTTATATGGCCATATTGTAGCCAGAAAGTGCTAAAGTTACAATGTCTTATGCGAACCATAACCTCAGAACTTTGACAAGTATATTAGAGAGGGTGAAAAGTGGACATGCCTTCTTTAGATACTTGAGTTCTGTATTTGTTCTTTCATTCAATAGATCCTTTCCATCAAGAACCTGCACCATGGGAAAAAAAGAAAAGGAAAGGACAAAATTTACGATCTCTGGACATAAACCCAGTCTCCCTCCTTGCTAATATAATAGTACCATTTACTTTGTAAAATACAAAGAAATTTGTGCTCTTAAAAAGAGGACGACTATGAACTAAGGTTAATATAGTACAAGGTTTGGGTAAAGGAGCAATTTTGGGGTTTGGCTTAATATTTTAATCTGAAATCTGATAATAGTGGGAATTCTCTGAATAATCACCAATGTCAGATAACCAAAATAAAGACGAAAATTTAACTTCAATGTGATGCAACAGATGTTTTGTGGATAAGTTGAATGATATTGAAGTAAAACCAAATTCAGAAATTACAATGCTTTTTTTTTTTTGGGTCAGTTTGAATGATTACATATTATCACTTAAGCAGAAAAAGATAAAATGTAACTATTGTACCTCTACAATGCATGTTCCACAGCTTCCACCACCTCCACAGTTCATCACCTTTCCCTTTAAAAAGGCCAATCCATCTTTCAACTCAGCAAAAATATATGCATAATTTAACACACTAAAGTGGTTCCACAATAAAAGTTACTCTCTGACATTTCCACTTGTTTAAACTTAAAAGGACGGGTATCTTAATCAAATAAATAAGACACCCAAAAATAAACAGTGGAAAAACACCAAAGTAGAAAGAACGATATAGACATTGCACCTAATGTGAAGAAATACCTATGAACTTGTGTTTATTGAAGATGCTACCTAAGCTGTCAGTTATGTCTGTAGGTTTATGTACTTTGCACCTATAGCATCAAGTTCAGGATTCAGTGCCGCAGTTATTCCCAACTTCGCAGGTCTTGTGAAGAGCTTGAGTAGGAACTTTCTTTTAGGAGGAAGGCAGTATATAAAAAGTTTAGGTTTGTTTTAGGATTATTTCAAATAATTCAAGAATTTCATTCAATAGGGAGTTTATCTATAATACTTGAGAGTGGCTGAGCTAAATATGAGTGATGTCTTTGAATATAACATGAACTCTTTTTCCAGAAATTTAAAAAGAGTTGTGGAACTTATGTAATAGTTGTATCATATGCTATATCAATATCATCTACAGCCAATTCTTGCTGTCATAAATGTGAAATTTCACAAGAATGATTTGCTTTTCTAATCCAGTTCCATTTCTTAAATGAGAAAAAAAAAATCCGTGCTTTATTTGTTCCTATTAATAAGTTAATCGAAATTTTCCCAAAACTTCATTAAAACTAGTCTGATGCTTGACAACTTACACAATTTAGTATATAATCATTCATAACTTAATTGTCTTAAACGTGTAAGCAAATAAACGATACAAACACTGTCCAAAAAGAAGGTAAGTTTGACCTTGACATAGTCCATAGCCAAGAATGATATATCAAGGTTAGTAATTAGTTATAGTATATGAGATATGTCTTTTGTAGATTAATTTTGTAAGTGGAATCTATTTTAGGAATTAGGATATCAAGAGATAAGTTAGGAACTTAATTTGGGACACAGGGATTTCACTCATAAAAACTAATCAACAGTTGTTGTACTTTGTGCCTACACAATTATACTTTTTTACGGTATGCAACTGCCCATTTTCTCATATATTACCATATAAAAACATTTCCCCAGATAGCAATGCACATTAATTTTTCGAATTAAGATTTATGAAAGCCACAAAAGGGTCACTGCACTTCACATTAGATAGTCATTTTGGCATCAACCGAATAAACCAAACCACTTCTCAATTCTTTCTGGAAAAAGTTTTGTCTTCAAACGACATCGTACTCTAATTCATAAACAAGCATGCGCATAATAGAAAACTGAGGTGATCCGGAGCTAAAATGAGTTAGGAGGGGGTGAAGTTAACTTACATAAGCGGCATAGAGCTCAATCTTGTTATCCGCCATAATGCTCCTGAGAAGCTTCTCGCCACTCAATTCTGTGGTTCTATCCACCGGATACATGCCGTCTCCTCCTGGCTTTGGCTATCACCAAAAAAACTAACCAAATAAAAATATATATACATCACATGAAAGAAATATGTGTACACAAATACGGTCCACAGCAATAAATGTCGTTAAAATTTTGATATATATAGCTAAACAAGTGTAAAAGTGTGGTTAAATATATATTTGTTCTGACAGTATAAATGTTGATGAAAGCTTTTCATATACCCCTAAGAATTCGAGCTCAATTTTGGGCTTTTCCGGTGTTTCTGTCAATGCAGGTTCCGGCGAACTGGCGGCACAGGAGGCTTTTAGCTGTCTCTTTTGGGTAAGAAATGTAATGGGTTTTTGGAAGTTTATGTTTCCGGTGGGGAATTCCGCGGGCGGCCGGAGAGGTATGGAGGCAAAATTCAAGGCAGCCATTTTTCTCTCACTTGGCTTCACCCACCCAGAGGTTCTATGTTTTTAAAATTATTGGATGCAATTTTTCAGTATTTAATTACTCCTATCTAAGGATTGGATATATTGATTGGACCATATGGTGCCAAATAGTACTTTAAAACTTTTTAGTGTGGGTAGTTATGTAATTTAATAAGTTTATTTTCCTTTTGTGTTTTCCTTCACAAAGATAAGGAAAAAGATTGTGCTTCTATGCTTAGTAAGGTAACAAGGTAGGTAATATTCTTGCTAAATTATGTGCTTTTTCATTATTATATGATTTTTAGTTATTTATTTTATTATTGTGGGACTTAATTTTCTCATTTATTGTGAAGTTTGTATTCACAACCATGGTATGAGATTTATTTTATATTATATTTGAGAGATTGTTGAGATTAATTATGTCATTTATTAGTACTTGTATGGTTAATTAATTCACTCACCTTTTATGTAAAAAAATTCAACACAAAAAATGGACGAATTTGGTCAAAAAATTAAATAACATAAGCAAATCTTTTATAATCCCTATTATACTCTCTACTTTATAAATTAAATAAAATTAATATAAGGGCAAAATAACAATTTAAATGTAGGAAAATAAGTTTTCTTTGATTTTTCTTTATAAATTTAGTAACAATGTGAAATAAACTCATAATTTTATTATTTTCTATTTAAATTTAAAATTTTCATTCTTTTCGTGTACATTAAAAACTCAAATACATAATGTAAGTTTTGTTCATTTTTTAGCCTACATCCAATTTAAGGAAAGTTGTGTTTATGTTTGTTACTTAAGGATAAAGATGCGCAACGGTCGGTTTGGTCGATCTTGTATCTAAAAGAATAATCAAATCATTTAAGGCGGTTATAAAAAGGTAAAAATTAAAATCGCTCAAATTTTTACTCCGCAGTTGGTTATCGGTTAAATCAATCGGTTTAGATGGTTTGAATCAAGAACAAATCTAAAATTAAATCATCAATCATCAAACAATCAAATACAATATACTCCTTATGTTTTAAATTATATGATCATTATTGACTTTTAAAAGTTAACTTGAGATATTTTCAAACTCAAAATTGTGATAACTCATTAAAAATTATGAAATAATAAAACTTATAATGAGTAATATTTTTTTTATATAGTTTACAATATTTATTATCGTATTGATTAAAATTAAAATAATCTATGTCAATTTTGCATTTAAAAATTTCTTACACTGTCTTCAAAAAATCAACAATGGTCAAATAATATAAAATGGAGGAAGTATTATACTAGAGAGTTCTACTTCTCAAAATTTGATAAATGCATATGATCATTGTTGGGACGTGGATACTTGGGCCCGATGGATCCAGTGAGTTTTGTCCACGTGGAAGCAATGACCCCACGTAGGAGTTTATTTTCGGCAATATGAGGACTTTAAGGAATCTAAGATTCCTAAATATATTTAAATTCTAGTTCCTAGGGAAAGAGTCAGAATTATATCTAACTTCCTTTCTTTAAGGAGATTGTGTTTTATCCAATCATAGGTAATTACCATGATTAGGGATCCTATTACAGTTTGGGAACATGACGGTAAAGGCGGTGTGATCATCTATAAATACAAAGCTAAACCCTAAATTTACAGGTAATGACTCTTTGTTCACTAAAGTGTTAAATCTCTATTATTAATACATTGAACAACCTGTACTTATTCTCACACCGAAGTTATCCCCCGGCGGCCCAAACCGCCAGGCTCTTGAGTGTGATTTCGTTCTTGTGCAGGGTTTGGCACGTATTTTGGTGATTGGACGCGCGACGAAATCTTAGTATTAACATTGGCGCTAGAAGGAGGGCCTAGTGCAACATAACATACAATCACTCAATAGTTTTCGATCAGAAATCATGGTGTCAAACAATGCAAAGACGGTTTCGGCACAAAATACGTTAACAACCAATACACTCTAACCCCGAGGGTCGGTCAAAGACAGGTTGGGGCCATCGAAAAGCATCTCGGTTAGGAGGCCCTCAGAGTCACTCAGTGGGCGAATTTGACCCCCGGACGACGATTGTCAAAAGGAAATTGTTCTCTACTACATGGAGGACGGGGGGCCATGACGATGAGCCGATGACCAGAACTCTAGGCCAGATTAAGGTCGGGACAAGAGGGAGTTGATCCTGGCCAGAAAGGTGCAACAGAACAAAGACGTTATAGAAGTCCTACGGCTTCAACAAATAGAGCTGGATAAGCAGTTGGCGTCATTGCTGCACGGAGAGGAAGTTTCCTCCAGTCATCATCGACGTCAAGAGGATTCGTCAAGAGACCAATCTAGGACATATCATCCGGACGGTTCTCGACGGGAAATGAGCAGGCCGAAGAGTCGCACAACAATCTGCGACAGGCACTGAAGCCGCTAACAGGATAATAGCAGGCCGCAGAGCCGCACTTCAGTCCACAGCATGTACCGAAGCCACTCGCAGGACAACAGCAGGTTGAGAAGCCGTACACCAGTCCACAGCAGGCACCGAAGCCGTTCGCAGGACCGGAACAGGCCGAGAAGTCGCTCCCCGATCCGCAACAGGCACTAAAGCCCCTTGCAGGACTTGAGCAGGTCAAGAAGCCGCTCTCCGATCCGCAAGAGGCATAATAACCGCTCGCAGGATAATAGCAGGGTAATGAGCCGCACACCAGACCGGGGCAAGCGTCGGAGCCGCTCTAGGGATAATTCGAGAGTCAGGCCCAAGCCGACTCTTCGGGAGAATGGGACTGATGCCCTAACGAGAAAGTTGAAAGAAGTAGAACAGAGGTTGGCAACGTCTGACTAGACGAGGGAACTCCCGAACAATGCAAAGTCCCCTTTTACCCCCGAGATAAAACAGGTAAAGGCGGACAAATCAAAGAAGATGCCCCCGTTGGAGACTTATGACGGCACCAGAGATCCCTATGACCACACACATGTTTATAATTAAATTATGGATTATTATGACCATCCCGATGCCGCCAAGTGTCACATGTTTGTCACCACGTTGAAGTATGGGACTCGAGAATGGATGACGTCTCTTACCCCAAAGTTTATCGGTTCATAGGAACAACTATGTGACATACATGTTTCGAAAGTAATAAACAAAGGGAAAAGCTGACAATATCTTTAATGCAAGTCAAGCAGCGTTCCGATGAAAGCCTTGGCCAGTATGTGAAGAGGTTCAGGGAAGCAGTCGGCATTGTGACCGACCTAAATGTGCAGCAGGCCGTGGGGTTCTTTACCACTACATTAGACATTGCAAAGTCCAAGAAGCTAGTTAAAGATCTCATTCTTAATCCCCCTAGAGACCTATCATAGGCTTATAGTCGGGCTGATGGGTTTATCACCCTCGAGGAAGCTATTGGGAGCTTGAAGCCCTAGGCACGCTCGGAAGATAGATCAAAGGACCGGGATCGAAGTAATACTCCCAGGACAGACAATCAGCCGAGGCAAAGTTTTAACGGAGGAGGTTCGGGAGGTAGTAGACCACCCTTTCCAAACAAAAATTTGAATAAAATCTACACTCCCTTGAACATTGATCGGGCAAAAATATTGGAGGAAATCTGAAACAAGCCGTGCTTCGAACCTTGTCCGACGAGCACAAAATCCTATAAGGGAAATCATAACTGTTATTGCAACTATCACCAGACTTCGGGACATTCTACAGAGGACTATTATAATTTGAAAGACCTGATTGAGAAGAAGGTGCAAACTGGGGAGTTGGTTCAGTACGTCGCAGGGGAGAGGGACTTTGGAAAGAACAACAACTAATAGTAATACTCAGCAGAACTCGAAGTCTCAATCCGATCCAATCCCGATGGTTCGAGGAGTCGTAGATGTGATAACGGGCGGATCGGTTGAGAAGGTGCTCGGAAAGAAAATGCGGAGTATGCTGGATTCAGTCATGATAGTATCTGAACAACCTATTTGGAAAGAGCGACCTTATCCGGGCATTGTGATTTTATTCACCGATGAGGATTACCCATCAGAGTCGATTGAGCTGCATGAGGGAGCTCTGGCTATTACTGCCCAAGTCGGGTCTATGGATATGGGGCGAATCATGATCGACAACGGCTCTTCGGTCGACAAACTGTATGTTCACGCTTATCAAAGGCTAGACTTGGGAGGAAGGAAAATGGAAGTCGGCTGGAGCCTCTGCTGTACGGGTTCGACAATGATCCAGTTCGGGTGGTAGGGACTATCGAGTTGCCAGTCATCTTCGGGACGACTCCTCGATAGGTGGAGTGTAATATCCCGAATGTTTATGAGTTAGTAAATCATGATATTAAATTATTATGATGATTGTGGCATACAATGATCCTTAGAAAAGGAAATTGATGGGTTAAACATAGGATAATACTCAGAGATTAAATAGGTTATATAAAATTTATGTTATAGTAATACGTTGAAATTATTCAACGATAAAATTTCGGAAGAATTTAGACAAAAACCGAGTAAGAGGTTTGATATTTGTGATTCCGAGGACGGAATCCTTATAAGGAGGGAAAGATGTGACAACCCGGACTTTCGAGAATAATTATAATAAGAATTTAATATAGAATAATTCTTATTATGATTTGAGTTTGAATATATATGTGTTATATATATATATGTGTGTGTGTGTGTGAGAGAGAGAGAGAGAGATTTATTTGGTGAGTTTAATATGTATATATATAAATGTGAAATATATACATAGATTCAAAATGATTGAGTTAATAGTTAATTATTATAACGATCGCGAGTCGTGGATAGCTGGATAATCCGAGCTTATGAATATTATTGAATAAAATAGACTTTTATTAATAATAATATGTGTTAAGCGTTTAAAGGTTATATTATGACCTAGATTATGTGTAGACGATGATTAGTAAGTATGAAAGTGTTCGTATAAACTAATTTGGTGGTTTCGAGTATTATCGCTAGAGTACTATTTATTAGATTCAATAAATAGTTGATGGATAATACTATTGAACGATTTATTTGTTGTAAAGACGCTAACCCGAATTATGGGTGAGATATATGTGTGATGGTGTACATGATTACGGAGAGTTAATCGTAACGAGCAGCGATCGCGGATCGTGAATACCCTTGTAACTCGGGTTTATTAATATTGTTAAATGGACTAAATATTATCTTTATGTGACGTGTTTAAAGGTTATTTTATTACCTGGATGGCGTCAATGTATAAATTTTTATGCGTTATTAAACCGTAGGAGTGAATAATTGATTTCCCAAAGAATCGCAAAATCACTATTCACGGGGCACGTTTCCCGAGGCCCTATTCACGCCATAATATTTTTGTGTCTTTTTCGATTTTAATAAATTTCATAAATACGTGTATGCGCACGAATAATTATTCCAAGCGTCGGAGATTTTATTTGAGCCGATACGTGATTTTATCTGTATCTGAAATGTATTATATGGGTGTTCCGAATAAATGGACAAATCCCGTGATAATTATTTTTACCCATCCCAATATTTATGGGAGTACCCATTTTAATTTTGGGTAGAGTTATTTACCAATTTTTGTACAAAAGTGGGAGTTTTCGGATATATTTTTGTGTATCTGGTATTTATTTTGGCTTGTTACTCCAAGGGGGAACCAACCCCCAATTTTAGACCAATCAAATGCAATGAGGGAGAGGCTAGCTGATAAGCTTCATGGAGCACCCAACCCACTCTCTTTATTCTCCCAAAATTACTCCCCCACTCTCCCATTTCATCCATTCCCTCCAAGTCCTGCAGATTTTAGAGAGAGAGAGGGAGAGAGAGTTGCAGGAAATGGAGAAGAAGAAGAAGAACAAGAAGAGAAGAAGAAGAATGCGGGAGAAAGAAGAGGAGAAGAAGGAGGAGCTCGGGAGGCCAAGGAGAGGAAAGAGGGAGAGCTTCAAGCTCTTGTAGAGTCCAGTAGCATCAAGGAGAACCATTCAAGAGGTAGTCATCCTCTTCAAACCTTCTCTCTCCCCATTTTTGAGTTTTGTAAGCTTTCCAAACTTTTGTAATGGGTTTTAAGTTTTCTTGCGATTTTTGTTGTTGTTGTTGGTTGGGGTTGCTTAATAATGTTGTTAAGAGGTTATATAAGTCATTAATAACATTAAAGTGGAACAAAAACGCAATAAACTCGTACCTATGCTTAAGGAGGATGAAGAACATGAAGAACAATGAACTTTAGACATGAACTTGGACATTTGGACGATTTAGGGGACTTTGTAGCTATGATTTCGTGTTTGTTTAATTTTTTTGTTGTTATGATATTGTACTTCCATGGGTTATGAGTTTAACCCAGTTGGAACGGAGTAAAAAGGAGTTAAAACAAAGATTTGGTGAAGATTTTTGTGAAGAACACGAAGAACACCAAGAACACAAAAATATAGCATGAGTTGATACTTTGACCTAAGATTTGGCCATGTTAATGTTAATGGTTAACTCTAAATTTTTGATATGTTGTACCTCTACGTCTTAGGAGTCCATAGAGTCCGAAATGGACCAATTTCGACGTCTAGAGAAGGAGTTATGGTAGTTGGAAGCAAGATCGGTCTAGAACACTCAAAACAGAGCATGCTGGTAAAGCCCGCACCTGGGTTGCTGCCAGTTAGGCGCGGGGCGCGCCACTGGCAAGGTCTTTTGGGCGTGGGGCGCGCCGGACCTGCAGTCGGCTAGACAGCTTTGACGTCCTTTAGTAAAATGGGCATAACTTTCTCATTCGAACTCGGATTGAGGCGATTCATGATAATCTGGAAAGAGGACGAGTAGACCTACAACTTTCTTTATTTGAGTTTTTCAATTTGAGGTCGGGATCAATTCCCAAATTGACCATTTGTATGACTGATGTGTTTTTGGGGGCAATCGGAGAGTGTCGGGCATGCGCGTAAGCACATGTAATGCTCCCGACAATGTAAAATGTTGTTCTAAGTTCTAAAACATGAATGTTATGATTTATAATGATACTTAATATTAACCATTGAGTATTAGACAATTCGAGTGGACGTGCTAAGCGTACGCAATCGCGTGTCACTTGGACGTTCGAATAGGCAAGTGTGGCGTACGGACATGCAAACGTCGTAACGCCTTAACAAGTGTGTATAATCTTGTTTAATATTTTGTTTTTAATAATAATGAAACATGATAGTGTGTTATAAACAAATGTATGAGCATGTTAAGCACATACAAAGGAGGCGAATTAGGAGTGTGACATGTAAACGTCGAAACGCCGCGTAAAGGGTTAAAGAACTTAAATAGTGTTTCGATTTAAACGAAACGAACATTATAAGATATGAAGTGAGTTTATAATATAAACCATTATATGAAGCCTTTTTAGTGGCTAATTGATATTTTATTGTTAAATGAATCGTGTAGGATATTTGAAGGGCGAACCATCATAATTTGGCAAGGAACGCTTAAGGCAAGTTCTTTCAGTACCTTGTTGACTTGTTTAAATGTATTGATATACATGACTTGATTACTGAATCTTTCACTATTATGTGGATTATATGCGAGCATGATTAAAGTGTGCACAATGTGCAATTATGTGACTATATTGTTCTATGTGGAACTTGAATTATTGTAAACATATAATGTGAGATGCATGAGGTATGCTATGAGATGCATGATGCATATATATTGATGAATTGCATAAGATTTATAATGCATGAGTAAGATGGATAGTATGAGAATCATGATGCATGAATGAAATGTAAACTTGTATGTTACGTGAAGCATGAAATGTGAAAACTGTTAGTTCTTGCTGAGCCGTCGTGCTCATTCTTGCGAAAATAAAACTTTTGCAGATTTACGATGCAATGCAATTATCTTGATATCGTGATGATAAGGATTAGAGGCGCAGGGATACGAAAAGGTTGCTAAATGTTTCTTTATTGTAATTATTTAGCTGTGATGACAGTGTATAATGTACGTGAATTTGAATATGTAAACCTTGAGTTAAAGATGAAGGTTATCCGTTATAGTATTTATGATGTGATTATGTTAGTTACTTGTTATAGTAAACTACAAGGATGACTATAATGTATAAATGACATTTTTATAACGAATGTATAGTTGTTGGGTAACTTTGCATATACTCGGAGATTGACTAAAGTCAGAATCCGAACCTTGCGTTCACATAGGAGACTTTGTAAATGATCAATGGTACTTGTTCAACCTTGATTATAACTGTTTTAGTTAAATGTTACGAAACCTGAGATTGAGGAGAATTTGAGGTAATAATTGTTAATGCTTGTATTGATATGGACTGTTATATATACAGCAGGAGTAATATTAAATTTGTAATGATTATTAAATGATGTATTAATTAAGGTCTTCGTACCTGAGATTAGATGAGAACATGTTGTAATAATCTTGTAATTACTTTCATGTAGTAAGATCATGTTTTAGTTATGGTTTCGAGGCTTGGGACGACAATATTTATATTATATCAATGTAAATATTTTTATTATTCCGCAATGAGTTATTGTTAGAATGATATATGAGTTGCACAGTGATGCACCGAATTCGTGGATAAGGTAACCCGGATTTGGGGGCGTCACATGGAGGACAAGGTCAGGTTTTTTGTGGTGCATGTGGATTCGGCTTATAACGTTATTTTGGGAAGACCGACATTAATGGCGTTACAGGCGGTGACCTCCATCCCACACTTCAAGATAAAGTTCCCTATGATAAATGGGGTTGGTGAAGTGAAGGGTGATTTGGATTTGGCTCGAAGGTATTATAGGACTTCGTTGATATCTTCGGCCGTGGGAAGGTGTAAACAGAAGCAGACCATGACGATTGAGGTTGAACCCTTTACCGAAGGAAGCACAGAACCACTCGTCTTGCCAGCCGAAGAGACTAAAGATATTGCGTTAGTTCCTGAAAAAAAGGAAAAGACAATAAAGATTGGTTCAGGCATGTAGGAGCCCTTCAGGACGGAGTTGATTGACTTGCTTCAGGTCTACGATGATAGCTATGCCTGGGAGCCCAGTGATATACTGGGGATTGACGAGTCTGCCGCGGTTCACAAACTGTGTCGATCCGATGAAGAAATCTGTTCGTCAAAAGAGGAGGATTTTTGCCCCAGAAAGGTAGAAAATTATTAATGAAGAGATAACAAAGTTGCTGGAAGTGGATTTTAATTTTGAAATTGATTATCTGAAATGGCTAGCGAACGTGGTGCTTGTCTAGAAGAAATGGAGGGTATGCATCGACTTCATAGATTTGAACAAAACGTGTCCAAAAGATTTTTATCCACTGCCACATATTGATCAGTTAATAGACGCGACTTCGGGGTTTGCGATGCTGAGCTTTATGGATGCCTTTTCAAGATATCATCAGATCTCGATATGCAAGAAGGATATCCTGAAAACGGCTTTCATCACCCATCGGACAATTTATGTATATAAGAAGATGACACTCGGGTTACTTAACGCTGGTACCATGTATCAACGAATGATGAACTACGTTTTCAGAAAGCAATTAGGAAGGAGTATGAAAGTCTACGTAGATGATATGATCATCAAAAGCTCTTCTGTTCAAGGCCATTTGGATGATCTGTAAGATTGTTTTCAAACCATTAGAGAGCATAATATCCGCCTGAACCCTACCAAATGTACCTTCGGTCTTGGGTCGGGAAAGTTTTTGGGATATATGGTAAGCAAGAGAGGGATTGAAGCGAATCTTGAAAAGATCAAAGCTATCATGGACATGAAGTCTCCGAAGTTGTTCAAAGATGTATAGAGGTTAACGGGTCGGATCGCAGCGCTCTGGAAGTTCATGTCTAAATCTGCGGAAAGGTGCCTTCCTTTTTTCGACATTCTCAAAAGACCAAAGAACGAGAAGACCTTTCAGTGGAACTTAGAGTATGAGGATGCGTTTCAAGGGATCAAAAAGTACTTATCCTCTACGTCGTTACTGATGAAGCTAATCCCTTCAGAGCCTTTGTACCTGTATTTGGCAACTAGCTTATTGGCGGTCAACGCGGTTTTGATTCGAGAAATAGGTGGAAAATAGTTCCCTATTTACTATGTTAGTCATGCACTTCGGGATGTAGAAACAAGATATCCGAACCTGGAGAAATTTGCCTATACATTGATCATTACTAGCAGGAAGCTTCAACATTATTTCCAGGGTCGGCTGTTAGTGGTGTATACAGATCAGCAATTGAAAAGGGTGTTGCACAAACCAGACGCTTTGGGTCAGCCTGCTGTGTGGGCTATCGAATTGACCTAGTTTATTTGGAATATCATCCTCGGACGACGATAAAAGGTCAGGCTTTAGCCGACTTTGTGGTGGAGTGTTCATTTTCCGAAGATGATTCAGTTGATCAGCCGAAGGTAGTGGGTTTGATTTTGGACATTCGGCTGCTTTAAACTTCTTGGATGCTATATGTGGATGGATCTTCAACTTCGGATACGAGTGGAGCAGGGTGATCTTGACAAGTCCTGAGGGATTTAGAGTTCAATAGGCCATTCAGTTCGGATTCAGGGCGACCAACAATGAGTCGAGTATGAAGCGATTCTGGTAGGGCTATGGTTGGTAAGGAGTTTAGAGGTTCAGAGGCTGGTTATCTTTAGTGATTCTCAATTGGTAGTTAAGAAAATATTAGGGGAATATGAAGCTCGGGGAGCAAGGATGTTCAGGTATTTGGCAGAAGTCAAGGATCAGTTGTATTACTTTAGTTTGTGTACTTTCCAAGGGGTAGATCAGTCCAATAATGCGATTGTTGATGCATTATCCAAGTTAATTGCCTGAGATACGGGTACTTTCAGTGGATTGGTCTACTTGGAAGTTCTAGAGTTTCCAAGCATTCAAGTTTCAGAGGTACTGGTGGTGGAGCGTTTGGATTGTTGGATGACCCTATATATAAGTTACTTGGCTGATGGCGAGTTACCTTCGGATCGATTATTGGCGAAGAAGGTAAAATACAGGAGCTCGAATTTTGTCTTGATCGATGGTGACTTATATAGGCGTGTGTACTCTTCACCTTTACTGAAATGTTTGGTCCCCTCCGAAATGGAGTACGTACTTCGGGAAGTTCACGAAGGGATCTGTGACGATCATATAGGAGCCAACTCACTAGTATACAAGGTATTTCAACAGAGTTATTACTGGCCTACCATTTTCAAAGAAGCTAAGGAGTATGTTCAAAAGTGCTCTAAGTGTCAGCTAAACAGTCCAGTTCCTCATCCGCCACCCGAAGAACTCTTTTCTGTTTTGTCCCCGATACCGTTTACAGTATGGGGGATTGATATTTTGGGTCCGTTGCCAAAGGCGAAAGGTCAAGTCAGCTTTGTGATAGTGGCTATTGATTACATGACTAAGTGCATAGAAGATAAACCTCTTCGGACAATCTCAAAGCAAGAATGTCTCAAATTTCTTAAAGAATTTGTAGTGTTTCGTTTCGGCATTCCTATGGTCATGGTGTCGGACAATGGTCGGCAGTTTGTGGGTTTAAAATTCGAAGAATTCCTTAAGGATTTGGGGATCCAGCATAGGAAGATTTCGATTGCTCATCCTCAATCTAATGGTCAGGTCGAGGTCACTAATCACACATTGCTTAATGGTATCAAAAGGAGGCTAGACGAAGCCAAGGGGAGATGGCCCGAAGAGCTACTCAGTGTTTTGTGGGCATATCAGACTATTCCCCGGTCCACTACAAGTGACTCGCCGTTTAGATTAGCTTACGGGACCGATGCTTTTGTTCCAGTCGAGATCGGGTCTCCTTCGCTAATGGTCAGCCAGTATAAGGAGCTTTATGATGAGGAAGGCATTCGGCTTAATCTGGAGTTGCTGGAAGAGGTACGAGAGTCGGTTTTGGTAAGGCTAGCAGTCTATCAGCATAGGACAACCAAACATTATAATAAAGGGGTGAAAGTACGGAGATTCGAAGTTGGTGATCTAGTTCTTCGAGAGGCTGAGACATCTGCCCCTCAGAATTCAGGTAAACTTATGCCGAATTGGGAGGGTTCTTATGAAGTGGTGGAAGTGCTGAAGCCAGGGAACTACCGGCTTCGAGCAATGGATGGTTCAGATATAAAGAATATGTGGCATGCTGGGAGGCTTAAACGATATTACCAATAAGCTATGTAATTCTTTAGTTCATTCTTATGTAATTTCGATTATTTATCAATAAAATAAAGTAGTTTGTTATTGCGAAGGAGATTTTTTATTTCACTTAAGGATTTATACATAAGAAAAGTTGTTACAAAAAAAATACAATGTTTATTGTTGAGGTGGAAGGTCATCTTCGATGTCGGGTTCGTCGTTCGAAAAGTCTAGGATGGAGGGATCTAACCCGACCGCGAGCATTTTGGCCTTATCTTTTTGTCGGACATTCGTGTATCTGTCGCCGTATTGCTTTAAGACTTCTTCGGTCAGTTCTGAGGATCGACAGTTTTCGGCGATCAATTTCTGTTTAGTGTCATCGGTTAATGGCGGTCCTTGAGCTTTTAATTCGCTATGACTTATCTCTAGCAATTTGTGTTCCTTCATTAGTTCAACCGGTTGAAAATGAACCGTCCGAAGCCGATCCTAAAGGCTTGTGATAGATTTCTCCATCACGTCCATTCTGTTTTTGTTTTCGGTTCGTTCCGCCAAAAGTTGTTCTCTTTTTTCAGCTGCATCATAAAGTTGTCATTTTGTTTTCTTCAGTTCGTTCTCTAGTTCTTCGCAGTGATAACTGGTGTTGGCATGAAGGCTCCATTCTTTTTCAAGGTCGGACTTCAAAGCTTCGGTTTGTAATTGTAGTCGGTTGAGTTCGGCTTTGGATTCTTCTTCTTGACGCTATAGTTTGGTGATTTCGGTTTTAGATTGTTTTTCTCGAAGTTGAAGGCAGGTGATTTCAGTTTTCAATTCTTCTTCTTTGTTTTTCATCTTTTCCAAATGATGATGGGTTCGGGCAATGACGGCATTGGTCTGCAATTTAAAATTGATTAACTTAGTGTATGGTGTATGTAGAAAATGGAAAGAGTCTGGGGGCAGTTCTACTTACTCGACCCATATGCATGGAGTTGGCGTAGATCAGCTCTTCGGTTGTGATGTCTTCAAATCTACCATCGTTTTTGGGTAAATTGAAGTACTGAAAGAGCTTCATAGGGTAGTTTTTGGGGTCTTCGGGCCATAAAGACATGGTGGCTCGAAGTTCCCGAATCTCTCATACCTCGGTCAAGAGTGATGGCGATTCGGATAAGGAGTTGTTTATTGACTGTTGATGTTGTTGCGGGTCGGGAAGTTGTTTTGTGTGGAGTTTTTTGGGAGGTGGGATGGAGGATAATTCGGCCCATTCCTTCCTCTTCTGTAAAGGGGCTTCGGGAGAGATAGGTTCTGGAGGTTCGGCTAAATCGGTTTGGATGATGTTAAGTTTAAAGGATTGGGTAGGTTCGTTGATCAGGTGTTGAGGTGGTTTTTTGGTGTATGCCTTGACCAGTCTGCGTTTCTTTTTGAAGAGGTCATCTTTTTCAGCAGTGTCATTTCGAGTGGGCTTTTTTTAGTAATATCTGGTGTAGGGATGATGGGGGAAAGGTTGGTATTGGGTACCGAAGGTTGAGATGGTGGGATAATGGTGATCGGGTTTACCAGAAGAGGTGCTTTGGGTGGTTGGTTAGGGTGAGGGACCATTTCTTAGATTGGTTCGAGAATGTCTTCGGGATTTGTTGTTGAGGATGATGTTTGGCTGATATCTTTGGTTATTTTCGGCTTAATAAGAGAAACTGCAAACAGTAGAGGGTCAGGAAGGGATTCTAACAGTTCAAAATTTTGTGACATTGAATTGAATTTGACTTACGTTTATGGTTGTATAGCCAGGTTTGGTCGATCAAGAGGTCCATGCTCCACTCTTCTTCAGGCATCTTGGCTATGAGCGGGATTAACTCTTCGGCTTGGTTTTGAGAGAGCTTGTCCAACACGACATTGGCTCTGGAAGCTTCAACCCAATCGGCGATTTTGGGGATTTCAGGTCCTTTGACGAAGAACCAGTGGGAGTGCCAGCCTTTGTTGCTAGTGGGAGTCTTCATTAAGGATCATTTTTAAGCTGCTTTGTTTGGCTGCTTATTGATTTGACGAAATCCTGCCTCTCTGGATAGGCCGAGTGTGAACAGGATAAAGAAGAAGTCGATGGAAGGGTCTACACCGCATTCTTGGCAGAAGGCGATGAAGCAAATCAGATGAATGAAGGAATTCGGGACCAATTGGGCGAATCTGACCCCGACAAAGCTAAGGAAAGTAAGAATGAATGTGTGAAGGGGGAATCAGACCCCGTACTTCAGGGCGTACAAGGAAACAACGGTCCAGCCGTTGGAACGCTGGTACATCCTTTCATCCAGGTTCGGGACACGGAGTTCGTGTGTGAGGGGAATAAGGTATTATTGACGGATGTTAGTGAGGTTTTGTTCGGTGAGGGAAGATTTGGTGTTGATATGGACGTATGCCTTTTCTGATGAGTATTTTTGTTGCATTTTTAGTATGCTCATCTCGACCTCAGTTCTGATTGGTGACGGGGTGGCAGATGAGGAGGTGCTATGAGGAGTGTTGACGACGGTGGGGGAGAATAAAGAATTGGTAGTTATGGGGGTAGGAGCGATTTCAGAAGGGATTGCGATGGGAGTTTGTGTGGAAGTGGGGTTGAGATCAGTCGCGGTTGAAGTAGGGGAGTTGCTAGCTGGATTGGTGGTGTCAGCCATTGTTGATCGGAGTTTGTAAGGTGAGTGGGGTGTTTCGCCGGAAAAAGTGGTTATGGATATCTGAGAGAGTAGCTGCAGAAAGAGAGAGAAAGACTTTTGAACAGTAAGGCGGTTCATATTGGGAGAAAAGGGTTTTGATATGACTCTTCAGTATGCACGTTTCGCGAGATGCGGCTAGTAATGGTGGTGGGTCTATTTGATGGCGTGGACAACAAGAAAGGACTGTTTGAGTTCAAGCAAAAGGGTCAGAATTGCTTTATTTTGTGTATACTCTTTTGCTATAAATCAGGAATAGTTAGAGAGTAGGAGGCAATGTTGGGACGTGGATACTTGAGACCGATGGATTCGGTGGGTTCTGTCCACGTGGAAGCAATGATCTCACGTAGGAGTTTATTTTGGGCAATATGAGGACTTTAAGGAATCTAATATTCCTAAATATATTTAAATTCTAGTTCCTAGGGAAAGAGTCAGAATTATATCCGACTTCATTTCTTTAAGGAGATTGTGTTCTATCCAATCATAGGTAATTACCATGATTAGGGATCATATTATAGTTTGGGAACAAGGCGGTAAAGGCAGTGTGATCATCTATAAATACAAGGCTAAACCCTAAATTTACAGGTAACGACTCTTTGCTCACTAAAGTGCTAAACCTCTATTGTTAATACCTTGAATAACCTGTACTTATTCTCACACCGGAGCTATCCCCAGCGGCCCAAACCGCTAGACTCTTGAGTGTGATTTCGTTCTTATGCAGGATTTGACGCGTATTTTGGTGATTGGACGCGCAACGAAATTTTGGCGTTAACAGTCATTAAAAATAAGACTTTAAACTTCTTCTCAAGATAACTTAAGACCAAAATATTAACAAAAATTCAAAAAGAGACTAAGATACATGAATAATAAACATCCATTAAGCCTAAATTTTATAGCATGGTAAATAAAAGTATTGTACTATATATTAAAAAAATTGAGTATTATTGTATATAAGTAAAAGTATATTCTATATACAATTATATTTATAAATATAAATATATTTATAACTTTATATATTCGACCGATTCAGTCGGTTTTGGCTTTTTCATGAATGCAAACCAAAATCGACCGACAATCGACTAAGCTCGACTAAGCTCTGATTTTCTTTGTTTTGTAACTATCAGCTTGTTGGTTTTCTAGTTTTCGATTTAGTTTGTTGTCGATTTGGCTCGATTCAAACGGTTTTTCGATTTTGGTCGATTATTTGTTCACCCCTACTTCAGGGGTCATAATCTAATATTGATAGTTAATGGCACCTTTTTGCAAAAAGTAGAATACTTGAGAAATTATTATTAGCACTTTTACCCAAGGAAAATAGAAAAAGCTGAAAACGGACACCATTTTTCCCGCCATAGCTTACCGGTCACAACCGCCGGATAATAAACTCAGCCACCTACATTTCCATCTCTCCGCATAGATTCACTGAGAAAGAGATGAGTAGCCTCGTCACTTTCCACACCCGCCGCCGCATTCTCTCTCTTACTCTCCTCCTCCTCCAAACCCCCTTAAACCCTAACCCTAATTTCCAATTTCACAGTCGCAGATTCTTCTCCGATCACTCATGGCTATCGGTTCCTGGCAAACCCCTTATCAAGTGGCCCCCACCTCCACCTAAACCCCAACAAAACCCCGACTTAAATCCTAACCCTAGCTCTAATTTCAGCCAAACTGACTTCACTGTCATATGTGACATCCTTACTAACCCTAGCCTTTCACCCGGTCCAGCCCTCGAGGCAGCCTTAGAACAGTCCGGGATCGAATTGGGTCATTCTCTTTTGCTAGAAATTTTTACCCATTTTGATTCTTCTCCTAAACCTCTGTTTACTCTGTTCCTCTGGGCTGAGAAGCAGCCAAGATATGAATTTTCGGTGGATGTTTTTAATTCCATGGTTAATGTTCTCGGTAAAGCTAGAGAATTTGATTCGTTATGGTCCTTGATTCTTGAAAGGATCAATGCTGGTGAGAAACTGAATTTGGATACTTTCGCCATTCTTATCAGGCGGTATGCCCGCACAGGTATTTATTTTTCAGTTGCTTGGGATTTGCATTTGTTTTGCATATAATTTAGATCAAATTCCATATTTGGAGATATCTAGGATTCAAGTTACTTTTATGAATTGAAAAACTTTTCTCATGAAGTTAGTTTTATCCTTCTGCGAGTGTGTAGATATTTTTAACTTGAACATTGAATTTGAGAAGAATTATACAATCCGGGATTATGTTTTTTGTTATTGTTTTTAGTGTGTAATTTGCTCGAATTCTTATGAAAAAAATATAATTTAGGTATGTGATAAGTCGCATATTTTGATGCCATGGCAAGTCTGATGTGAAGATAGAAATGCCAAAACAATATTAAGCTTACACAGATATACACATTAGAGAGAAGTTTCTGGTAAAAAATTAGGAAAACTTGGAGCTGAGTTCCAAATCTGGCATGTTGATATTTAGTTGCCTTGTTTACACATCCTTTTACATGATTGGATAGGCAAAGTTGAACTCCCACGTTATCAATGATTGATAAACCCTGCCTGCAGCTTTGGATACATATTTCCTGCGATTCCTATCACATTCCTCTGCTCCAATATGTAGCAAAAAATTTCTCTTAATACTGCATAAGTGGCTAAGAACTTACTTTTAATCATTTCTAACTATGGCTATGATTTCACCGGTTACTTAGTACAAACAATTTACATGAACTCTTTGTGTCATTTCAATTGGGTATCTTGTTTTCTTCATCTTTTGTCCCCTTGTGCTCCTAAAATATCCAGCTTGACTAAAGAACCTCATAATATAGTTAAGCATGCTTTGCTACAGATGGGGTTGTTCCTGCAAAAAGTGTTTCCATACCCTCTTGAAGACCCCCACTAAATATTGAAAAAGATAAAAGATCGTCTACATGTTCTTAGAATAACCAGGGAAAAACCAGAAAGGTCTTCACTTATTCTTCATATATATATTTCCATTAGGTATCCTTTCTGATCAGTTGTGAAAACATTAATTATTGGTACGTACTTTAATAATTATAGCACAGAACCTAATTAAACCCTTGTAGGAGCAGTATAAACAGTTCTGTAGAATTGAATGACTGGATATGTTCTCTGCACTCAAATTACCAGGCAGATTCTAGCTTTGATCTTTCTACCTTTTTGAGGAGTTCCTGATTTTATCACATTTTCCATGTCTTACCTTTTCCTCATAACTTTTGCAGGTGAACTGTCTGCTTTCTCTTCTCTAACCAAGCACTTTTCTTTATGCACTCTAATAATGAATAAACATTAGCTGAGGACTGCCAGATTCCCTATAAGTTGTATTCGTGTACTAATAGGAAACCTATCAGTTATAGGGTTCATGAGGCATGAGCAAAGAAGCATATTCACCCATTTTTCTCTACACACCCACAATTTTCCTTATAATAATATAAAAAAAGCTAAAGAAAAAGGAAATTTGTGGAGCTAGGAGGTGTAGTCTGGTATAAAAACCTACTTCTGCTTTTCTATGCATGAATATTAGCAAAGAAAAGGACTATTACCAAGGTAGTCTGATTGAGCTGAGAGGGGCATATGAATATCAGCTACGTCCATTCTCCATAAATTTAGCCAAATATCAATTAGCTTACTAGCTTTAGGATCAATATGAAGATAAAATTTGCAGAGATGACCTTCAAATATTGTTAGAGAAGAGAACTATCATGTCAAATCCCAACAAAACCTAATTGGGGTCTTTATCTTTTTTGGAAAGGGAGTGCGTGTGAATTGTTTATTTCAAACGTAGGCTGTATCCAAGCTGCCGTACTTTTTCCTTTATAACTAGGTGAGAAAGGTGCTTTCCTACTTCGCAAGAAATGTCTTCCACATTTTTCAGAATGTTGTGTATAAACTGCACCCTGACTTTTCCTAAAAATCTTGTTTGCAAGGTATAAAATTTTCTTGAAGTAGCTTGGGCACGGATTCAAACTAAAGCAGCTTACGTAAGGGACTGTTTGTTTACATCTGAATAAATCTGAATCTGACTGAATAAGTCATTCAGACCGTTTGTTTTATAATTTTTAAACTTTGAATGTGTCTGAACGATTCATCCAGAAAATTGTGGCTGAATCAGTAAGAACTAAGAAGTAGTGTTGAATGATATTTTTACCTACCTACCTACCCTCATAGACAATTAAAAATTACATTTAATATCTATCCTTTTTTACTATTGTAAACAAATTTTGTTATGTATAAATTGTTTTTTGATTTTTTTTCTTTAACAAATTGGTTTAATGAATATTATTGTAGTATTTTGTTTTGGTTTAATGGACTGATAGAATGTTATTAAAAACTTTTACTGTTTATTCCTAAATTTATATTACTAATAGTATACTCCATCAAAGACTGTTCACAAGTTTATATTTAATTTTTCTTAGATACATTGTTTATTTATAATTACATAATAAATTTGTTCATAATAGTCCAGAAGATTAAAATAGAGAAATACACGTATTTAGATGTTTTAGACAGACAATTATCAAACACATCATTTCATTCTATATTCAGAACTTCAATTTCATTCAGCTCATTCAGATTCTATTATACATTCAGAACTTTTCATTCAGTTTTATCAAACAACACCTAAGTTTCGCTTGATGATATATTCTTTTTCATTTTAAAAATTTTTTGAGTTCCCTCTATGGGCCAACCAATTAGTGCCCATTGATGAATCAGTTACTTGTAGCCACCCACAATTTTTGTTTTAAAAAAATTTGTATGTCCACATAACTTTGACCAAGTGATTTCTATAATTCTCTTCCATTTAAACTATTATGTGGGATTCAGAACTCTTATCTAAAAAAACTAATATGTGGGATTCAGAACATTTGAATTTACATATGGATTAGACGTAAATTTGACTATATGATTTTGTTCGATAAATGTGCAGGTATGCTCTTACCAACGATTCGAACATATGAATATGCTTCCAATCTAGAATCGTTTCGTGATTCAAACTTGGAAATGAAATTATTTGAGATTTTATTAGACTCTCTCTGTAAGGAGGGGCTTGTTAGGCCAGCATCAGAGTATTTTGATAAGAAAAAGGAACTAAACCCTAGCTGGGTTCCCTCAACAAGAGTTTATAACATACTATTGAATGGTTGGTTCCGTTCAAGAAAACTTAAACGGGCTGAGCGTCTTTGGTTGGAGATGAAAAAGGATAATATACTTCCAACTGTTGTAACTTATGGTACCCTGGTTGAAGGGTATTGCCGAATGCGGCGCGTCGAAATGGCAATTGAGCTGGTTGCTGAAATGGGGAGAGAACGAATTGAGCCAAATGCGATTGTGTATAATCCTATAATCGATGCCTTGGGAGAAGCAGGCAGATTCAAGGAAGCATTAGGAATGATGGAGCGGCTTACAGTTCTAGAATCAGGTCCCACTATTTCCACCTATAATTCTCTGGTGAAGGGTTTTTGCAAGGCAGGAGATCTTGTAGGGGCTAGTAAGATCCTTAAGATGATGATCAGTAAGGGGTGTGTGCCAACTCCTACAACTTATAATTACTTTTTTAGGTACTTCTCAAAAACAGGAAAATTTGAAGAGGGGCTAAACCTTTATACCAAGATGATCGAGTCTGGGTACATTCCAGATCGTCTCACTTACCATTTATTGGTAAAGATGTTATGTGAGGGGGAGAGGTTAGACCTGGCGGTGCAGATAACCAAGGAAATGAGAACTAGGGGATGCGATTTCGACTTGGCTACATGTACCATGCTAATTCATTTGATGTGCAAAATGCACAGATTTGATGAAGCTTTTGGAGAGTTTGAGGACATGATTCGTAGGGGAATTGTTCCTCAGTACCTTACATATCAAAGAATGTGTGATGAACTGAAGAAACAGGGAATGACAGAAATGATTCGAAAACTATGTGACATGATGGCTTCTGTACCTCACTCAATGAAGTTGCCAAATACATACACCAGAGATACTGGTTTATCACATGAAAGTAAGACATCTATAATTCGGAAAGCTGAAGAGATGTCTGACATCTTGAAGACTACCAAAAATCCAGGAGAACTTGTGAAGCGGAGAAGTTCTCTCGAGAATGATGTATCGCATGCAAACCGTTTGATGGATGATATCAGCAAAAGAGTTGATCATAAGCTCTAACTTGTTTATTTATGTTACCAGTTGTAGCAGAAAGTAGGTATTGACTAACGAAAAGTTGATGGAAACATGTTTTGGTTTGTATTTGGTTAGCTGGACATAACTGAGTTTTGTTGGACTTGAAGTCTTGAAATGAAGAATAAAATGGAAACAAAGCTTCAAAATTAGGATCAGGGTTACCTGGGAACCCTATCCGCCATGCGATTTGCGAACCGGGAATTATTGGTCCGCGTTCCGCCATGCGATTTGCGAACCGGAAATTATTGGTCCGCGTTCCGAATCGTAGTACAGGAACATAGATAACTTTTGTATTTCACTAATAGGTAGCGTTCCCAGTAGCCAATTTTATTCTGTGTATCAATCCATGTTCTTAGTAACGCTAATTAGGATTCCCAATTTCCCATATTAGAATGAGAGAATGATCATGACTTGTTACCTTAGGATCAGAGGACACAAGCAGGGGTATCTTCTTATGGCATGAGCACTTTTTCTCCGAAGCACAAAGCTATGGTGGTTCTTTCGCTAATGTAATAAGAACACAGTTGGAAATTCTTTGTATATGTAGTGTGTCCATTACAATATGTATGCAGGTGAAGTTTTAAAGTTGCTGTTAAATTATTGTCTTGTATATCTATCCTCTTCATGTGATATAGCATTCTAAGCTAAATTGAACATTCTGATGTTGCTGGGATCTATTTGAGCTTTCAAATACATTTGATATTTACTTGTCTCATGCAGATTATTTTTTATTTATTTATTTTTAGTTTTTAAATGGCCTACTAAAGGCACTGCACTCTCTTTTCCAAGTGAATAACTTGTAACTCTCACTTTCTGTTTTTTTTTAGCTAAATTTAAAATGCATTAAAAAGAGAAAGTAATTACAAATGCACAGGAGCATACCCCAGAAGCACTATAGCTTAAGTATCATGGTGGCATACCAAAATGATGGTCATGCTATAGTACACAAAGAGAACCTAAGGCCTATTACAGTTTCTCTACATTGAACAAGCTTGAGGATTTCATTAGAGAGTGTTAGAAGATATAATCTTATCTCATGCATTAGGGATCTTGTCCCATAAATTAAGGGAGCACTACCCATAAATTAAGGGAGCACTACCCATAATTTATGGAAGCACTACCCATAAATTAAGAGAGCACTAAACTAGTATATAAGCCAATGTAACTCAATGTAAATTAAATGAGAGAAGCCTTGGCTATGAAAGCGAGAGTTCCTTTCCTGCCAGAGTTTGTAAATAGTAACATTGAGGCATAAAGATTGGATAAGCTTAATAGTCTTCAGTCCAGGCGAATTACTAATCATATGAGTTATGGTGCTTAAGAACGGTTGGGAAGTTATACCAGCCACCGTAAGCAAAGACTTTGGATAGGACAGCCACTGTAAGAGATGATCAAAGGTCTCATGAAGCTGGTGGCAAAGGTGGCAAATAGAATTCACTTGCATCCCATAATTAATCAGAACGTCAGCAGTATTCAGTTTCTTGTGCATTGCAAGCCAAGTGAAGAAAGAGAATCGGGGAAATTCATCTCATGCCAGTAAACTTTTGCAGCAGTTTGTCTAATGCAGGGGCGGATCCAGCCGAACAATTCAGTGAGGTCAAATTCGGAAAAAAAATCTCTTAAGAATAAAAAATTAATAAAATAATCACAAAACTAAATAATCTCAAATATTATTTACAATAACATTTTTCGAGGTTTCATTGCTTGAAATTATTGCATGATAGCCTCATTTTTAATAGTTGCAAAAATATCACGCTCAATGTAAATAGATTCAAATTGAACATTTTAGGAATAGATTCAAATTTTGGACGTTTAGTTGTTGTAACTCAATTACGTATGTCCATGCCTGATAATTAATAAATATTTAAAAATTAATCCAATATCAAAACAAGACCAATATACAATATGAATAGTCAAGTGTAATTAGTAACAACAATAAACAATCTCAATTAAACTACTAACAAGTAACATTACAAAATAAATTACAAAATTTAAAGAAAGTAAAAATAGAATAGAACACATACCCGAAAAACTTTTATTTGATGGAATTCTCTTCATTGTTGCAGTGTTGTTTTAAGAAGTAAAAAACCCTAATTTTATAAAAGTACAAAAAAAATCCATAAATAATTACAAAAATTCAGAAAGCAATTGTTAAATTTGTGAAATTAAAAAACTAAAATTAAAATATATCTTTATTAGTTGCAGGTCTGGGAATTGAGAAATTTAAAGAGAGATAATCAAACTAAATTAAGAATATGGAACCCGTGTTGACTGTTGTCCAAGAGTTTTTTGACATCTAGTTCTTTTATGCTCAACTATCTACTCCAAAACACACAAAATGTTCAATGTTGAAACTGAATGGAAAAAAATGAAGAAACTCTGCAGTTTTTGAAATTGGGATAGTTCGTAATTCGAAGTTTTTGAATGAGAAATGGGAGACTGAATCAGTTTTTGCTCCATTGAATTTAGACAATATTAAATAAATTTTAAGACCAAGAACCAAGGTACTGGGAATGTTAGAATTTTAAGACAATATTAATTATATACTAGGGGCGTGAATATGGGTAGTGGGATTAATAGAATTAGTTTTTTAAGCTTCTCAAATAATTTTTTTCTGGTTTCAGTGCTTGTCTTTTTGGCCTTTTCTAGTTTTGTTTGGCTCTGCCCTCTGGTCTCCTCAAAACTCAGTGGGGGCAGATGCCCCCCTGCCCCTAATATGGATCCGCCCCTAATGGACTTCCAAATATGGGAAGCTTTGAGTTTTCTGAAGAAACAATTATTCCAAAGCATAGTCCTGTGCATTGGAGTTGAAAGTCCTAGAATAATCAAAGTGATCTCGCCATCGAGCAACAACACGAGAATTGGAAGCAGGCAGGGACGGGGCCATCTGGAATCAACAATAATGGCTTTCAGGTAGCCTTCATACCAAGACCAGAGTGAATGATAATGGGACCATGAGTGGAGGCAAATGGCAAGCCAGGAGACCAAGGATCAAACCATAAGCTAATGCTGCTACCATTCCCAATTTTATAAGAAATATGGGGGTCTAGCAATAGTTCTTAATTGAAGAACCTTCCGCCAGATCCAGGAGCAATCAGTAGGGACAGAGATTTGCCAAAAGAACTTGTCCTTGAGAACAGTTTTCCGAATCCAAATAACCCACATAGAAGTGGGCCTAAACTGAATAACATTCCATAAATGTAAGGTGATAAGGGCCTTATTCCAATCCTCAATCTGTTCGGAGACTGGTAAGGCAATATGATTCCATGCAACCTTAGCTCCATCCATGTTTGGCAAGAGATGTTCCTTTCCACAGGAACCTACACATGATTTGCTGAATTCCTTCGTGATGGCCTTAGGGAGAACGAAGTGTGTGGACCAGTAAGATTGTATAGAGAAGAGAACAGACTTGATCAACTGCAATCTTCCACTATAAGACAAGTAGATGTTGGTCCAAGAGCTGACTCTAGAGCTGATAGAGTGGATGAGGGGAATGCAATCCTGCCTAGATAGTTTTGAAGAGATTCAAGTCACCCCAAGGAATGCTGACCAATAGGAAACCCCAGTGATTGGATAATTTGTTCCCAAAAACCAAGGCTTTTTGAAGGATTAGGAGAGAGAAACTGTTCAATCCATCCTTAATGATTTGAACAGAGGTGACAAAAGACTAATAAATCATCAACGAAGCACAGGTGGGTAGTATCACACTGTTTTGTCCTCCACTGGAATTTAAAGTCAGGATTGCGAGAACCTTTCTGGAGAATTTGTGCCAGAACCTCCATCACAAGCACAAAGAGATACGGGGAAATAGGGTCGCCTTGCCTCAACCCTTTTGCTCCACAGAGAAACCCATTGACTTTAACAGAAAACATAGCCGTTGAAACACCAGATTTAATCCAAGAGATGAACAAGAGAGGGAATTTGAAGATAGTCCCATCTAACAGAATCAAAGGCTTTCTTACGGTCAATTTTTATGGCACATTTGGCTGGACCTGGGAACCTATGATAATATCTAAATAGCTCGTGCAATGAGAATATTGTCCCCAATTTTCCTCCTTGGAACAAAGACAGATTGGAAAGGAGAGATGAGATCAGGGAGGACAGTCTTTAAGTCTAGAAGCAATGATCTTGGTCTCACTTTCTTACTTGTTGCATTGTAATGCTTCTCAGATGGTTGACTGAGTCTTTTCCAACCTGTAGGTTTTGCAACTTCGTAATCTCTCTATCATTGTTGGACTAACTATGTAATTGTTGCATGCTTTGAAACCTTTGGATTAGTAAATACAATTAATCTTATCAATTTTGAGTTTGAATATCTAAAATTGATTTTCAAAATGATTTTATAAATTGAATCGGAGGAAGTATTTATTTTATTTTTTTGAAATCTATAGTTTGTGAATTTTGTTATTCTTTATGTTTCACAATAAAAACGTCTCATTTCCGAACTTTTTTTGTTCTACTTTTTATTGATAGTTGTATAAAATGACACAATATCTTCAAATTTGTTCTCATAATATCAGTACGTGTCACCATTATTAAGCTAACAACTCATTATATTTAATTTAATGGTAAATATGAAATAAAAATACATTATTAATATTTGTATAAAGTACAAATGAAACTCTTTTTGTATAATTAAGAGAGTAACTTTTTTTATTTATTATTTTTATTTGATTATAATGGTGTCCCCTCTAAATAAATTCATGCGTCCGCACAATTTTCGGGCATCTTATAGATATGTATGTATACACATATATGCAATTGTTTAAATTATTTTGTAATCCATCAAGTATTCTATTTTCTGCTATCGTATATTAGAAGAGGTGGTTTACTATTCAATATCTTCCAAGCAATAATTATTACTCCTTCCGTCCCAAATTAATTGCTCAATTTTGACTTTTTAAAGTCAAATTGACCATTTTTAAAACTAATCTTTTTATTATTTTTACTAAAATATAGGTGAAGAGATTATAACCAAAACAAAGTATATACAATTTATTACTAACCCCAATTTTTATAACTTTAGAAATATATTTATATATGCTTAATTATTAATTCTAAAAATAGTCAATTTGACTTTAAAAAGTTAAAATTGAGCAATTAATTTGAGACTGAGGGAACATCTTTTTTCCAAGTTAGGTAAGAAAACATTTTCTATATTGTCACTCTGATTTCTTTAAACTTATGGGTCGGCCTATCTTGCAGGCTAACTTGGACTTTATGTTATCATAGTCCATTTAAGGTCAATGTCTTGTGTTTAGAAATCAAATTGTAGTAACTCAAATGGAGTTTTTGGTCTGACACAAGTACTTTAAAAATTACGACACGGGTACTCCTTCACTTTATTAATTTTTTTATATTAAAATAAAGTGTCCAACACTCATATCTTGTTCAAAGTGTTGAACACAAATATTTCAGGCAAAGTTGAAATTTCATATAACCGTAGTATTAGAACATGCGCACATTTCAAAAAGGTTATAATGTCATCACTAACTGGATGTCCATAAGGCGTTTGCTCATTTGACTATGCTAGTTGGCGTTCTCGAAAATCTTCACATACATATTATGATTTCTAATAGTGTTCTAAATTTACTCATATGATAATTATGTTTGTAAATATCTTACATAATTTAGAGCTTGATTCTAAATTGACAATTTTAAACCCTTCATTAGATTTGATCCTAACCATGAATTGTTTGGTCCAAGACTTATTTAAGAGGATGTCTCTCATTTGTAAATCATAAAGTAGAGTTTAAGTTGATAAGAAAAAGAAAGAATTTGGATTGCCGAAGTTATTGTGTCGGAACGATAATGTAATATGTTTTGAAACGTTCATATGTAATATGTTTTGAAACGTTCGTACTAAATACAATTCATTATTATGTTAGCGTTTTTCGTACTTAGCAGTATTTTAAGTGAGATTTTGGCTTTTTGAGAACTACAATGCGGAGTGTTTGGACTAGGCACGGATTAGTTTATATTATTTTTTTCACAAATATTTGATTACTTATTATTAATATATATATAATTTTTTTATTGACATAATACATATATAATATTAAAGATAATTTGGATCAATATATTCTATCACAATTAAGGGGAATTTAAGTACTTTTACTACATAATGATTAAAAAATATAGTACAAATTAATTGAATTTTTCGTATTTTTATATCCACAAAACATTTATTCGATTAGAATTATATACAGAGTTCTTCCAGACGGACATAAAAATTGGATATTAGTGTATTTGAATTTCATTTATTTATATTTTTACTCACAATTGGGGGTTAAAATACAAATAAGTGAAATTTAAATATACTAATATCCAATTTTCATGTCCACATAAATTTTTTGTTACATATAACCTTTAGTATTTCAAGAAGAAACTTTCTATATTCTTTCTCCATGATTCTAGGGAAATTAATTGAAATTATAGGTTATTCAACTTCATAGCTTGGTTATTCATTGAACAAGCACTTCCACTGTTGTCTCTGCTTACTAGTTTTTTCACTGCACACTGGAGTTTAATTTTATGAATTTTGTTTTATGCAAAACTGGTGTACAGAATTAGAGGAACTTTTTGCTTCAGTTCTTGTATACCTAGGTGGAGTAATGTCTTATTAGTTTTATTAACTGTTGCCAGATTTTAGTTTCATTACTTCCCTTGTAACTGAAGGCTTTTCCTTATGCTGGTCATATTTGGTTAACCCTGTTTTGCAGATCAATTACTTAAAAAACATGTCTGAAGGCTTTTCCTTATGCTGGTCATACTTGGTTAAGCCTGTTTTGCAGATCAATTACTTAAAAAACATGTTTTCTCTTGGATTATGTTACACGAAATCTTCACTTTATCCTAAAGTACATGTGTCTGACACTCAACAGTCGGATAATGGTATGAGTACTGAACATTTTATTTTAGTGTAAAAATTAAAGAATACCCGTATGAAATTCTTTAAAATACCATGTCCAATCGAACACTTCATCTGAGTCCGTGTAACCACTGTCGGATCTAGCTTAGGACAGGGGGGTCAATTGACCCCACTGAATTTTCAGGGGTCAATTGACCCCACTAAATTTTCAGGGGTCAAAAAGAAAAAGAATAAAATTTTAAGGTGTTTAATAAATATTTTAAAGTTTAGATTGAAAAATATTATTTTCGTTTTAAAATTAGAAATATATTTTGATTTTTTAAAATCAATTCGCGAAATCCTAAAATTCAAAATTAATATAAAGTTATTTAGTTTTAATACATTAAATATAACAATTGTAAACTAATTATAAAACACTACTAATTATTATCTTTGTTGTTTTCGAAACTTGAATGAATTTATATTAATTTAAGTTTTAGGATTTCACGAATGGACTTTAAAAAGGCAAAATATATGTATGTATATATATATATATATATATATATATATAATTTTGGAATGGAGATAGCATTAAATTCTTCAGAGTTCTTTTAGGCGGATATGAAAATTGGATATTAGTGTATTTGAATTTCATTTATTTATATTTTTACCTACCATTGGGAATACAAATAAGTGAAATTTAAATACACTAATGTCCAATTTTCATGTCCACATAAAATTTTTGTTACATATAACCTTTAGTATTTCAAGAAGAAACTTTCTATATTCTTTCTCCATGATTCAAGGAAAATTAATTGAAATTATAGGTTATTCAACTTCATAGTTTGGTTATTCATTGAATAAGCACTTCCACTGCTGTCTCTGCTTACTAGTTTTTTTACTGCACACTGGAGTTTCATTTTATGAATTTTGTTTTATGCAAAACTGGTGTACAGAATTAGAGGAACTTTTTGCTTCAGTTCTTGTATACCTAGGTGGATTAAATAGTACTGGCTTATTAGTTTTATTAACTGTTGCCAGATTTTAGTTTCATTACTTCTCTTGACCCTTGTAACCGAAGGTTTTTCCTTATGCTGGTCATACTTTTTTTTTGCAAAAGGCAAAAATATATTTTATTACTGAAATAAATCCCATAATCTAAAAGATTTAGATAATGGAATTTAAAATTACATATCATCTACTGCACCAATAAAAACTGATTTCAAATATCAATTACACATTTCCAACTTAAAATCGCAATCAACAATATAAACTAATTAGGAAGAGGAGACCCAGATTTCCAAATTTGGCATCCTTGCTGCAAATTTTTGTTTTAGTGCTCATAATCATCTGCTACAATTTATTTTTATTTTTATTTTTTTGTGCTCTTCATCATCTACTCCGTTGCATCTTTACTGCTACGTTGCAAGCTGTGTTGCATCCTTGCTGCTATTCTGTATTACATCTCCTCTTTGTCAATGTTAGATGCTCTTAATACTTTCTATATTGCTGCCAAACCAGCAATATCATTAATCCAAAAAAGCTATTAGCATGAACACGATTTTGCACTAAAAAATCTGCTACATATTGAAAAATCCCTCTCTAAACAACTTTCATTCCTATTCATTTCTGTAAAACAGCAAATCTACAGCAGCCCTCCATTCACTTGCACTTACAATTGCTTTATTAGCAGTCACCCTCCAACACACATACTCACCTTCAAACACTGTCTTGTTCCTTTGAAGCCATATATTTCATACGATTGCAGTAGATAAAACATTAAGCTTTCTACAAATATTTTATTATAACACCTCCGTTGTCCAAGTGCAGAGTCCACTGAACTAGATTGTACCCATGAAATTCCCACTCATTTAAGCACATAACACCAAACTAACCAAGCCCATTTGCATTGTAGCAGTACATGATCAATACTTTCTCCCCTAAAATGACACCAACATCATACATTTGTCTGCCCCTCCTCTAATATTCCTCGATTGAACAGATCGAACATCTTTCACTGGCACTGCATCATTACAGACTAACCGTAAGAACACTTGCACTTTAGATGGTATCCATTTAATCCATGCTTTGCATCCTTTCCCTACACTTACTTCATCATCTCCCTGATCCATAATTTGTAGACACTTTTTCACTAAAAAAAAATATACCCTTTTCATCTCTTTTCCACAATAATTTGTCATCTGACTCTACCTTTAACTTAACATGTCCAATGAATTGTTTTAGATCTTCCAATTGCTCCATTTCCCATTGTCTTAGTTTTCTCTTAACAAGTATATTCCATTCCACTTCCTCATTGTTAATTCCTTTTCAGTAATCAGCCACATTAGCTCCTTTGTTACATGCTAAAAAGAAGATCTTCTTAAATTTGGTGCTCAATATTTCATTCTTGCACCATTTTTTCCAACCAAAATCTGACTTGTTTGTCATTCCCCAATTTCCATTCCCATTTCTGCCGACCAATTACCTCCTCCATCTTATTTATATTACACAAATTTAATACATCATTTCATACCCATGAGAAATATTTGTTCTGATTCACTGTAAGCATATCTTTTAGATCACAACAATCATTCCATTTGTATTTTGCACAAATCACCTTCCCCCATAGATCCCCATAGTTTGCATAGAACTTCCCCCGCCATTTACACAACAGAGCAATGTTCTTTGTTTTTAAAAAAATAATGCCCAGACCCCCTCTTTTCTTACTTCTACAAACATTCTTCCAACTCATTTTTGCCATCTTCCCCCCTTTAACATTCCCACTCCATAAAAAATTCCTCCTGTATATTTCTAATTGCTTGATCACTGTAGATGGAACTTTAAAAAAGGCCATGTAGTGTAATGGCAAGCTAATAATTCTCCCTGACTTACCTTTCGCGACACATTGAAAGCTTTTTATTCCATTCACATCCCAAATCCTCTTTAACATTTGTTTTTCACATGTCTCTAACTTTGTTTCCTGCAATAAAACAAAATCAGCTTTCTCTTCTCTTATCACTTTATTCACTATTTTACATTTAACTCCACTATTAAACCCCCTGACATTCCAGCTTATGATGATCATTTCTAATCAGAATTCTTAGAAGCGTCACCTATCAGTAAGACTTGGTCTTTCTTGGATGGAAAGTGACTCTCTGCAGTTTTCAACATGTTAAGCAATTCAGGCAAGCTGACATCAAGCTTGTTCATGTGAAAATTCACAACAAATTGTGAGTAGGAGTCCGGGAGTGACTGCAAGATCAAATCTTGGCTCAACTCTCCATCCATTACAAAACCCAGTTGTCCCAATTGTTCAATCAAATTGATCATTTTGAGGACATGTGCCTGTACTGTAGGGCCATCGGTCATTCTAGATTGGAAGAGCTCCTTAGATATCTCATATCTTGCAGACCTACTTTGTTCACCATACAACTCTTGCAGGTGAAGCAATATAGCAGGTGCATCCATTTTCTCATGTTGACGTTGTAACTCGTTACTCATGGATGCGAGCATGATGCATTGAGCTACCATAGCATCATCTTGCCACTTTTTAAAAGTAGCAATCTCTTCCTCAGAGGCAGTTTCTGCAAACAGTGCTGCAGGAACAGGCGAATTAAGGACATAAGATAATTTTTCAGCGGTGAGAACAATTCTCAAATTCCTTAACCAATCCGTGTAGTTCGGTCCGGTTAGTTTATTAGCATCCAATATGCTCCGCAGTGATAGTGAATGGGCCATTTGTAAAAATCTGTAAATGAATTTTTATTTAAACAACATTAGCATATATTCATTTTATTAATCACCAATTTAATATAGGACTTTATTAAAAGGGTGTCTCCCACTATTTTATACAAACTATATGACCCTCCATATATAGTTCGACAAATTTTTTTTTTTTTTTTTAAAAAATCTGTTTAGTGAGTAAGGATCCTATTGACATAAATATACAGCCTTGTGTGTGCACAACAAACCATATATTTATTCAAAGGGTAGACAACTCTTGTCAATTACATCAACTATGTAACTCCTTGTATTTTGCCTCTTAGATTATAATAGTCAAGTGTGTGCACATCCGAACTAAAATAGTCCAAGTTAAGTTTCACCTAGCATTTCCATATAAGCGAATAGAAAAATATAGTCCTTGTGTGTGCACAACAAAACTAGTATTGTTCAATTCCTTATAAAACATTTTTAATGTAATAAAGCCAACATCTTAAAAATTTAATATGAGTCTTGTGTGTGCACAACAAACTAATATTAAATAATTAATACTCTATTGCTTTATCATGCTAGAAGGCTACGTTTGATATTTTTGAAATACCTTTAAACGTATTCAACTTAATATTTTGAAATGAGGGTTTTGTTATTAATGATCTCATCTTGTTTAGCGCGCATGCAAGTATATATATAAATACGCGTCATATTAAACATTCATCAACATGAATAATAATATATTTAATATATATATATATATATTATAAGCATGCATTCATAGAATACTATATTCTATATGGGATGATTATGGACTTAATCTAATTTGATTCACTCGAGCCACCGAGTAAATCAATAGGTCAAACCTAGGGTGCAAGAATAAATTTGAATATAACTATTACATTCAACTCAGGTTTCAATACAAATGGGTCTTCAACGCTCTTGCTCTTCGGTTCTAATTTCTCTAGTAACTCTATTAAATCCTATTACATTCATTTTAACAAAATAGAAACCTTGATCAACAGTCAAGGGGAAGTACATAGGAGAGAGATAGAAATTTACATTTAGAAATTTAGATAGACGAGGTACGCAGACCCCATTATGAATAAAACCATTCATTCAAGCATCCATTCAAATTAAATCCAATCACATTGGTCAATAGTCCTTAATCATCCCCTATATATATCAACATATATAAATACCATTCATCTCATGAATAATAAACCATTCAATATATATTGATATCATTTAATGGGCAATTGACTAGTAGAAATCCAAAATCCAATTAAAATAAACTCCTTTATTTTAATCTATTCTAAATTAATATAAACTCCTTTATAAAAATTTAGAATCTTTGTTCAAAATTGAAATCCAATATTAATTAAAATAAACTCCTTTATTTTAAACCAATTTCAAGTCCAAAATAAACATCTTTATTTTTAACATTGAAAATGTAAAATTGGAAAATCAAAATTTTTTTTTTTAAATGAACAGTGCCCGGGCTGCCCGGTGAACAGTGCCCGGGCTGCCCGGTGAACAGTGACGCCGGTGAACAGGGCCCGGCGGTGAACAGTTCCGGCAGTGAACAGTTCCGGCGGTGAACAGTTCCGGCGGTGAACAGTTCCGGCAGTGAACAGTGTCCGTTTTTTTTTTTTTTGATTTTGATGTTTTTCCAAAAAAAAAACATAATTTCATACTAACAATTATACCCAAAAAATTGTTCTAAACACATATCAACATATATATGATTGATACAATTAATAGTACGCATAAGGATGGCTCTTGATACCACTGTAAGTTTGCAAAATCACAATCTAATTGTAATACGCAACGGAAAATGGAAATTAAAATTTTTGCAACTTATCCATGAATCACCTTATGCATAACTATTAATTGATGAAGATTAACAAGAGATAATACCTTTGATGATTCAACTCTTGAACCGCTACAAGATCTACTCCTCTCTTGATTTCTTCAAGCTCCTCCAATCTTTGTTCCTTGAATTAAACACTAGCTACAAAGTGTATGTAGCACTCTAGAGGTAATCCACCAAGAATGATTATACAAGAAACAATATTTGATTTCCTAGAAATCTTGGATGGCTAATCCAATTAAATCTTTTATTCCTAACTCTTAAGAATAATAAGAACCCTTCATCAAGAACTCTTTCATTAGATGGAGGTTAGCACTTCTCTAAGTGCAATAAATGCTAGGTTAGATGAATTAGGAAAACCCTAATTCAATTAGTATACTACCAAGAATAATACTTACATAATATGTAAGTAACATTATTCTCCTAACCCACATGTTTTGCATTTAAGCAACTAACACATGTTATTTAGCTTAGCCCACCTTTTGCATTTAATTTAAATGATATTTACATTTCATTTAAATTAATTCTTAATCTAATTAAGAATTAAATGATAATAATAATAATAAGATTTCTCTTATTAATTTATAATTCAATATTTCTCCAAATATATCATTATAAATATTAAGCATTTCAATTTATTCAACTAATAAATTAAATACTTAATTTATTATCATTAAGCCAATTTCTTCTAATATAATATTATTCTTTTTGCGGTGTGACCCTTTAGGTTCAATATTATGCCGGTAGTAGTAGAATAAATAAATTAGAACAATTCTAATATTATTTATAATGAATTAAACTCCTTTAATTCAAACATAAATAAATAATATTTATTTTACATCATGAGGGACACCTTACGATAATGTATCATGATTATCCGAATAATATGAAATCAATGTTTAATCACATAGAACCTATTCAGTAGTAGTTACCGTACAATTCAATCCTTCTACCATACAATGTCCCGATTAAATATAAGACATGGATTTACTGACAAGTCTTATTTTATTTAATCATATGCATTTCGATTTAAGAATGCACAACTCCGATTAATGTAAATTAGAAACTCCTTTCTAATTTTCATTCAACCCTGGCCAGGGATTTTTGAGCTGTCATTTATCAAATCGCATAGGACATTCTCTCCCTTTATCAGAAGTGGTAGATCCTTTGTCGATCATTCACCTACCTCCGTGTATACTTTATTATACCCGTACATACCCTATGACATACCCTAAGGTATTAAGGAATATGACAAAGTATAACTTAACATACACAAGGTACTATGATGATCTCAAGTCCAAGGATCACTTGTACAACTATCACTTAAGAACTTCCCTATTGACAGGTGAATAAAACTCCATTAGGGTTCTTTAAGCGAGTCACGTTCAGTGAACTTATTCTCTAATAAGCACCTACATACTTGCTTTAGTGTCTTCACACAAATGATTATGAGATCAATCATTATCTTCTAAAGATCAAGCATAGTATGTACTAATCTATCCGGATCAGTAATCCCAATATTAGTGATCCAACGATTAAGAACATTTTAGTTTTGAGCTTTCTTGAATTTAGATCTCACTAGCATGATCTCATCATGATTCTAAAAGCATTGCTCGAAAACTATGGGTTCATCACATTTATTAATTCAACCAATTAACATGGATAAAATATGCCTTTTATATTCTATTATTAATATTTGAATAAGATTACAAAGTAAATGCTTATTACATCAAATATAATTGGCTTGAGGGCATATTACTTTCAATCTCCCACTTGCACTAAAGCCAATCACCTTGGTATCTAATACCCATTTTATCGAAATGGCGATTGAATTGATCTTGCGATAATGCTTTAGTAAATGGATCTGCAATGTTGTTTTGGGAGTCCACTCTTTCTAAGGTGACATCTCCTCTTTCAATTATTTCTCTAATTAAATGAAATCGCCGCAACACGTGTTTGGATCTCTGATGAGACCTGGGTTCCTTAGCCTGTGCAACAGCTCCAGTGTTGTCACAATGAACCGGAACGGGTCCAATAATGCTAGGAACTACCCCGAGTTCAGAAATGAACTTCTTCATCCAAACAGCTTCCTTTGCAGCTTCACTTGCAGCTATATACTCTGCCTCTGTCACTGAGTCAGCAACTGTTTGCTGTTTGGAACTCTTCCAACTCACTGCTCCACCGTTCAAGGTAAATACATACCCTGACATGGATTTACTGTCATCTTGGTCAGTTTGAAAACTTGAGTCTGTAAAGCCCTCTAGTTTCAAATCAGACCCACCATATACTAGAAACACATCTTTAGTTCTTCTCAAGTACTTCAAGATGTTTTTCACAGCTTTCCAGTGTTCTTCTCCAGGATTAGACTGATATCTACTTGTTACACTAAGTGCATAAGCAACATCTAGTCTGGTACATATCATTCCATACATTATGGATCCTATTGCCGAAGCATAAGGTATTTGATTCATGCGTTCTCTCTCTTCAGGTGTCTTTGGGGACAATTTCTTAGAGAGATTTACTCCATGACTCATCGGTATGAGTCCTCTCTTGGAGTCTTGCATGCTAAACCTCTTTAGCATCGAATCAATGTATGCAACTTGGGTCAAGCCGAGCATCCTCTTTGATCTATCTCTATAGATCTTTATCCCCAATATGTAGGATGCTTCTCCCAAGTCCTTCATGGAGAAGTGTTTAGATAACCAAATTTTAACTGATTGTAGCATCGGTATGTCATTCCCTATAAGTAATATATCATCAACATATAATACCAGGAATGTCACAGCACTCCCACTAACTTTCTTGTACACACATGGTTCATCCTCATTTTTGATAAAATCAAACTCTTTGATTGTCTCATCAAAACGGATGTTCCAACTTCGAGAAGCTTGCTTCAATCCATAAATGGATCTTTGTAACTTACACACTTGATTTGTTCCAACCTTTGAAACAAAACCCTCTGGCTGTATCATATATACATCCTCATCTAGTTTTCCATTGAGGAAGGCCGTTTTCACGTCCATTTGCCAGATTTCGTAGTCATAGTAAGCTGCAATCGCAAGTAAAATCCGGATGGACTTGAGCATGGCTACTGGTGAGAAGGTTTCATCATAGTCAACTCCTTGTCTTTGTTTGAAACCTTTTGCAACCAGTCTGGCCTTATAGGTCTCCACCTTGCCATCTGCTCCAGTCTTTTTCTTAAAGACCCATTTACACCCTATAGGCACAATGCCTTCAGGTGGAGTAACCAAAGTCCATACTTGGTTTTCATACATGGAGTCCATTTCGGATTTCATGGCTATTTGCCATTTCTCAGAGTGTTTACTACTCATAGCCTCATCGTATGTTACTGGATCATCATCAGTTATGATGCGTACCTCATCATCATCTTCTATGATGAGTGTATACCTTTTAGGTATTTTCGGCACTCTTCCAGATTTACGACTCGGTTGTGGTACATAAGTTATATCTACTTGAACATGTTCATCCACTTGATCTGTAGTGATTTGTGGTTCTTGAACTTCTTCAAGATCTATTTTCCTCCCACTAGCCCCTTCAAGGATAAACTCCTTTTCCAAGAAGGTAGCGTGTTTGGCAACAAACACCTTTTGCTCGGTAGGATTATAGAAATAATATCCTAAACTTTCTTTAGGATACCCCACAAATTTGCACTTGTCAGATCTAGCCTCAAGTTTGTCACTTTGTAACTTCTTTACATAAGCGTTACAACCCCAAATCTTAACATGCTTAAGACTGGGTTTCCTCCCTGTCCACATCTCATATGGAGTCTTAGGGATGGATTTTGAGGGAATCTTGTTAAGTAGATATGCAGCCGTTTCTAGGGCATGACCCCAGAATGATATTGGAAGGTCGGTGAAACTCATCATGGACCGCACCATGTCTAACAAGGTACGATTCCTCCTTTCAGATACACCATTTAATTGTGGCATACCAGGAGGCGTCCATTGAGAGAGAATACCATTTTCTTTGAGATGATTAAGAAACTCATTGCTCAAGTATTCTCCTCCTCGATCTGATCGAAGAATCTTAACACTTTTGCCAGTTTGTTTCTCTACTTCACTTCTGAATTCTTTTGAACTTTTCAAATGATTCGGATTTATATTTCATTAAATACACATATCCAAATCTTGAATGATCATCAGTGAATGTAATGAAATACGAATACCCTCCTCTAGCATTTGTTGTCATAGGTCCACATACATCTGTGTGTACCAACTCTAACAACCCTGCAACTCTCTCTCCATGTCCACTAAATGGAGATTTAGTCATTTTACCCATGAGACATGATTCACAAGTTGGATATGATTCAAAATCGAATGGTTCTAAAAGACCATCAATATGCAACTTGTTTAATCTTGTTTCATTGATGTGACCGAGTCTACAGTGCCAAATGAAAGTATGATTTACTTCATCTCTTTTTCTTTTACAAGTTTGTTCAATTTGAAAAATATTTTCATGTAAGTCAAGTAAGTAAAGTCCATCAATTAATCTACCAGTTCCAAACAAAAACATTATTATTATAAATAGAACAACCATTGTTCTTAAATATAACATCGAATCCTTCTTTGTCCAACATAGAAATAGATATAATGTTTCTGATGAGAACAGGTACATAATAACAATTTATTAAATTGATAGATTTTTCCCGTAGGCAGTGCTAAACAATAAGTCCCCACAGCTAATGCAGCAACCTTTGCTCCATTTCCCACTCGTAGAGTTACTTCTCCCTTGTTTAGCCTTCTACTTCTGCTTATTCCCTGCAATGAATTGCATATGTGAGAACCACAGCCGGTATCTAATACCCAAGTAGAATTTTGACTTACAGAAAGATTTATTTCAATCATGAATAAACCTGTATCCGTAGCTGAAGCTTCAACAAGCTTTTTCTGCTTTGCCTCTGCAAGGTAATCCTTGCAGTTTCTCTTCCAATGTCCAGGCTTATTGCAGTGGAAGCAAACTCCTTTGCTATCCGCATTTGTTTTATTCTTATTACCTTTATCAACTGTCTTTCCTTTTGCCTTTTTAGAATTTTTCTTCTTAGCAGAAGCTCCTTTGGGCCACTTCCTTTTCTTAGAAGCGTCACCTATCAGTAAGACTTGGTCTTTCTTAGATGGAAAGTGACTCTCTGCAGTTTTCAACATGTTAAGCAATTCAGGCAAGCTGACATCAAGCTTGTTCATGTGAAAATTCACAACAAATTGTGAGTAGGAGTCCGGGAGTGACTGCAAGATCAAATCTTGGCTCAACTCTCCATCCATTACAAAACCCAGTTGTCCCAATTGTTCAATCAAATTGATCATTTTGAGGACATGTGCCTGTACTGTAGGGCCATCGGTCATTCTAGATTGGAAGAGCTCCTTAGATATCTCATATCTTGCAGACCTACTTTGTTCACCATACAACTCTTGCAGGTGAAGCAATATAGCAGGTGCATCCATTTTCTCATGTTGACGTTGTAACTCGTTACTCATGGATGCGAGCATGATGCATTGAGCTACCATAGCATCATCTTGCCACTTTTTAAAAGTAGCAATCTCTTCCTCAGAGGCAGTTTCTGCAACAGTTGCAGGAACAGGCGAATTAAGGACATAAGATAATTTTTCAGCGGTGAGAACAATTCTCAAATTCCTTAACCAATCCGTGTAGTTCGGTCCGGTTAGTTTATTAGCATCCAATATGCTCCGCAGTGATAGTGAATGGGCCATTTGTAAAAATCTGTAAATGAATTTTTATTTAAACAACATTAGCATATATTCATTTTATTAATCACCAATTTAATATAGGACTTTATTAAAAGGGTGTCTCCCACTATTTTATACAAACTATATGACCCTCCATATATAGTTCGACAAATTTTTTTTTTTTTTTTTAAAAAAATCTGTTTAGTGAGTAAGGATCCTATTGACATAAATATACAGCCTTGTGTGTGCACAACAAACCATATATTTATTCAAAGGGTAGACAACTCTTGTCAATTACATCAACTATGTAACTCCTTGTATTTTGCCTCTTAGATTATAATAGTCAAGTGTGTGCACATCCGAACTAAAATAGTCCAAGTTAAGTTTCACCTAGCATTTCCATATAAGCGAATAGAAAAATATAGTCCTTGTGTGTGCACAACAAAACTAGTATTGTTCAATTCCTTATAAAACATTTTTAATGTAATAAAGCCAACATCTTAAAAATTTAATATGAGTCTTGTGTGTGCACAACAAACTAATATTAAATAATTAATACTCTATTGCTTTATCATGCTAGAAGGCTACGTTTGATATTTTTGAAATACCTTTAAACGTATTCAACTTAATATTTTGAAATGAGGGTTTTGTTATTAATGATCTCATCTTGTTTAGCGCGCATGCAAGTATATATATAAATACGCGTCATATTAAACATTCATCAACATGAATAATAATATATTTAATATATATATATTATAAGCATGCATTCATAGAATACTATATTCTATATGGGATGATTATGGACTTAATCTAATTTGATTCACTCGAGCCACCGAGTAAATCAATAGGTCAAACCTAGGGTGCAAGAATAAATTTGAATATAACTATTACATTCAACTCAGGCTTCAATACAAATGGGTCTTCAACGCTCTTGCTCTTCGGTTCTAATTTCTCTAGTAACTCTATTAAATCCTATTACATTCATTTTAACAAAATAGAAACCTTGATCAACAGTCAAGGGGAAGTACATAGGAGAGAGATAGAAATTACATTTAGAAATTTAGATAGACGAGGTACGCAGACCCCATTATGAATAAAACCATTCATTCAAGCATCCATTCAAATTAAATCCAATCACATTGGTCAATAGTCCTTAATCATCCCCTATATATATCAACATATATAAATACCATTCATCTCATGAATAATAAACCATTCAATATATATTGATATCATTTAATGGGCAATTGACTAGTAGAAATCCAAAATCCAATTAAAATAAACTCCTTTATTTTAATCTATTCTAAATTAATATAAACTCCTTTATAAAAATTTAGAATCTTTGTTCAAAATTGAAATCCAATATTAATTAAAATAAACTCTTTTATTTTAAACCAATTTCAAGTCCAAAATAAACATCTTTATTTTTAACATTGAAAATGTAAAATTGGAAAATCAAATTTTTTTTTTAAATGAACAGTGCCCGGGCTGCCCGGTGAACAGTGCCCGGGCTGCCCGGTGAACAGTGACGCCGGTGAACAGTGTCCGGCGGTGAACAGTTCCGGCGGTGAACAGTTCCGGCAGTGAACAGTTCCCGGCAGTGAACAGTGCCGGTTTTTTTTTTTTTGATTTCTTTTTTTTTTGATTTTGATGTTTTTCCAAAAAAAAAAACATAATTTCATACTAACAATTATACCCAAAAAATTGTTCTAAACACATATCAACATATATATGATTGATACAATTAATAGTACGCATAAGGATGGCTCTTGATACCACTGTAAGTTTGCAAAATCACAATCTAATTGTAATACGCAACGGAAAATGGAAATTAAAATTTTTGCAACTTATCCATGAATCACCTTATGCATAACTATTAATTGATGAAGATTAACAAGAGATAATACCTTTGATGATTCAACTCTTGAACCGCTACAAGATCTACTCCTCTCTTGATTTCTTCAAGCTCCTCCAATCTTTGTTCCTTGAATTAAACACTAGCTACAAAGTGTATGTAGCACTCTAGAGGTAATCCACCAAGAATGATTATACAAGAAACAATATTTGATTTCCTAGAAATCTTGGATGGCTAATCCAATTAAATCTTTTATTCCTAACTCTTAAGAATAATAAGAACCCTTCATCAAGAACTCTTTCATTAGATGGAGGTTAGCACTTCTCTAAGTGCAATAAATGCTAGGTTAGATGAATTAGGAAAACCCTAATTCAATTAGTATACTACCAAGAATAATACTTACATAATATGTAAGTAACATTATTCTCCTAACCCACATGTTTTGCATTTAAGCAACTAACACATGTTATTAGCTTAGCCCACCTTTTGCATTTAATTTAAATGATATTTACATTTCATTTAAATTAATTCTTAATCTAATTAAGAATTAAATGATAATAATAATAATAAGATTTCTCTTATTAATTTATAATTCAATATTTCTCCAAATATATCATTATAAATATTAAGCATTTCAATTTATTCAACTAATAAATTAAATACTTAATTTATTATCATTAAGCCAATTTCTTCTAATATAATATTATTCTTTTTGCGGTGTGACCCTTTAGGTTCAATATTATGCCGGTAGTAGAATAAATAAATTAGAACAATTCTAATATTATTTATAATGAATTAAACTCCTTTAATTCAAACATAAATAAATAATATTTATTTTACATCATGAGGGACACCTTACGATAATGTATCATGATTATCCGAATAATATGAAATCAATGTTTAATCACATAGAACCTATTCAGTAGTAGTTACCGTACAATTCAATCCTTCTACCATACAATGTCCCGATTAAATATAAGACATGGATTTACTGACAAGTCTTATTTTATTTAATCATATGCATTTCGATTTAAGAATGCACAACTCCGATTAATGTAAATTAGAAACTCCTTTCTAATTTTCATTCAAACCCTGGCCAGGGATTTTTGAGCTGTCATTTATCAAATCGCATAGGACATTCTCTCCCTTTATCAGAAGTGGTAGATCCTTTGTCGATCATTCACCTACCTCCGTGTATACTTTATTATACCCGTACATACCCTATGACATACCCTAAGGTATTAAGGAATATGACAAAGTATAACTTAACATACACAAGGTACTATGATGATCTCAAGTCCAAGGATCACTTGTACAACTATCACTTAAGAACTTCCCTATTGACAGGTGAATAAAACTCCATTAGGGTTCTTTAAGCGAGTCACGTTCAGTGAACTTATTCTCTAATAAGCACCTACATACTTGCTTTAGTGTCTTCACACAAATGATTATGAGATCAATCATTATCTTCTAAAGATCAAGCATAGTATGTACTAATCTATCCGGATCAGTAATCCCAATATTAGTGATCCAACGATTAAGAACATTTTAGTTTTTGAGCTTTCTTGAATTTAGATCTCACTAGCATGATCTCATCATGATTCTAAAAGCATTGCTCGAAAACTATGGGTTCATCACATTTATTAATTCAACCAATTAACATGGATAAAATATGCCTTTTATATTCTATTATTAATATTTGAATAAGATTACAAAGTAAATGCTTATTACATCAAATATAATTGGCTTGAGGGCATATTACTTTCAACTGGACCCCGTATTTGGTATGATCGATCCATTTTTCATCCACTTCTATTTTAGCCTCCTTTGCTTGTTCATGAGACTCAAACCTTATGAACCCAAATCCGTAGAACCTCCCGAATTTCCTTCTCCTATGTATCAGAATCTCCTTTATTTTCCCAAATCTTCTAAATACGCTCGTAACCTGCTCCTTGTTCGCGTTAATCGATAAGTTTGAAACAAAAAGTGTTTTCCGATTTTTGTTCATCTCCTCCGCTTCCTCCTTTCTTATCCATCTTTGCTTGAAATTCCCATTTCTGTAGATTGGAAATGGAAATCCCGGTGGTGCACCGATTGATGTTGAGCCATCTTCAGTCTGCTTCCTATCTTCCCCTTCCTGCTAATCCTTCATGGCCCCCCTGCTGAATTGACGAATTATAATATTAGTTAGGTAGATTACTTAAAAAACATGTTTTGTATTAAACCATGTTACACGAACTCTTCACTTTATCCTAAAATACATGTGTCTGACATTCAGCACTCGGATAATGGTATGAGTACTGAACATTTTATTTGTGTTAAAATTGAGAAATACTCGTGTCAAATTCTTCAAAATGCCGTGTCCAATCGAACACTTCATCCAAATCCGTATAACATAGGTCTTGGATCATCATCATTGAAGTTTCATCAGGTATGTGATTGAACAACAATATTTTTTGATTTTATTTACTGGTTTCACTAGTTTTATCCGCCCATATGCTCTCAGTTGTTTTGGTTTCTAAGACTCTGGAATAGGTTCTTTTTGGGACATGGAGCTTGATAATGATAGTGATAGATGATAGTATCCTTAATATTCCATAAAATAAGTCATATTTGTAAAATAATAATAATAAAGTTATTTCACAAATAGTCTTTTTTCTATTGACAATAATACAAAATGACACAATATTTTCAAGTTTATACCTATAATTTTAATATTATATCATCGTTATTAAATTAATAATTTATTAATTTTAAGAGTAAATATGGTATAAAAATATGTTCTTAATATTTATAAATTTTACGGATGATATTATTTTCATGGAACGGAGGGACTATTATATACTGTTAGGTCCACAGCATATTTGAGGTGTGAGAACACTAATCATTTGAAGTTGAAATTAACTTATTGCTGTGTTTAACTGATTATTAGTGGGACCTTATTGTCACCTTCACAAATAATCATGCTGATTTCTGTTTTTTTTTAAGATTAAAATTACATTTTAATGATTTCTGTTATGAAAATATTATTACATTCGTTTTAAAATTAGAGATATAATTTGACTTTTAAGATTAAACGACAGTATATTAAACTTCAAAATTAGTATGACTTATAAAAGTCTATAACGAAATAATTTTTATGATTAATAATTTTTTTTATATACTATACAATTATAATAATTATATTAATTAATATTAAATAAATTTATATCAATTTAAAATTAATATACTGTCGTTTAATTTTAAAGGTCAAATTATATCTTTAATTTTATAATAGGGGAAGTATTAAAACTAGTCCTATATTCCATGCACAGTGATTGGATTGAAAACAATTAGCTATGACAATAACAGTGGAAAAATATGGACCCTCTGAGCTTAAAATAAATTGGTCAAAATCTGAATATATTAATATGAATAGATAAACAAATCATTAGTTTGTGGAATCTTATTTGTCTTGGTTAAATAAATCACTCAACTCATATGGAAGGACATTGATATTATAGTCAATGATAATAAGATAATATTGTTATATTATGCACCAATAATGGAGACTCTATAGCTGAAAGAATGAAAGGAGATCTTTGTAGATCTAGGGACAAGAATTCCTACGTACCAATAGGAATGGATATAAAATATATGTATATATAAATGTTATATATTATATTTGTTTTTATGTATTTATTATGTATGTGTTAAGATAGGAAGAGAAATTTTATGTTCACAACACTTGAAGAAAGTGACTCATTTGTAAATAAATGAGTTGCATTTGGAAGAATGTCACTCCCTCTAGTCTTTCTTAGATGTTGTTATTCTTCTTGTTTTTGTTACTTGTTCCTATTAATAGTAGTAAGACTTGGTTTTTATAAAGTGATTTGAAAATTCAGATTAAAATTTCACGCACCTGTAATTGTCTGATATATTTGATATAGGAACTATGCGTACTCAGAATTTTAATTTGTAATATACAATTATATATGAAGCGGTCAATTTATCACGAGGTTAGAGTTGTCTAGTGAATTTACTAAAATTGTTTATTAATTACTTCCTTCGTCCCAAATTAATTACTCAATTTTGACTTTTTTAAGTCAAATTGACTATTTTTAGAATTAATAATTAAACATATATAAATATATTTCTAAAATTATAAAAATTGGGGTTAGTAATAAATTGTATATACTTTCTTTTGGTTATAATCTCTTCACCTATATTTTAGCAAAAATAGTAAAAAGATTAGTTTTAAAAATAGTCAATTTAACTTTAAAAAGTCAAAAGTGAACAATTAATTTGAGACGGAGGAAGTATGTGTGAGTGATGTTTTGATTAAAAGTTTGGATTGTAGCAAGAAAGTGCATTGGCCTGATTTTTGTAATAAATTATGTGTTGATGATGTTTTGATTAAAAGTTTGGATTGTAGCAAGAAAGTACATTGGCCTGATTTTTTTATTTTTTTTATCAAATTATGTGTTGATGATGTTTTTTATTAAAAGTTTGGATTGTTGTAATAATTATAAACACCTTTTTATTAATTCCTAACTCCATAATTCAGTAGCTGAACTCCATTGCAAAATAAAGTGATTTTTCTCTTTGTTATTTTTTGATAGCTGATATTTTCAGTGCAATTTTTATTTTTTTAAAATACATAATAATATGTTCAGTATCATGTGCATTAAAAGTTATACATTGTATCGATTTTCTATTCTTTAATTTGATTTAATTATTTATTTCAAAAATTTATACAGATTTTTCCTTGCAGTGGTATCATTCCACCCTAGGACAGTGGTCCCACACAAAATTCCCTTCTTCCTGATTTGATGCCAACATTTGTTGATTTGTCTTTGGTCCTATGTTATATATTATGGGAAATATTAAATATTCCTTCATTAAAGAGGTAATGCAATGTTTATTGTGGATTTTTTTTTCTTTTTTTCTTTTTATTTTAAAAGATTTATTGTGGAGTTGATAGTTCATACTACTTCCAAGTAGTGCTTTTGAAGTGAATCTTAGAATTTTATTAATTAACTACTTACATTTTGGTCCCTAAAGCTAAAAGATTAGAATACAATTGATATTTTAGGAGTTTGACTTTATTTCAGAATATTTGTTGTGTCCACTAGTTGTGGTAACAATTTGTTCATAATCTTAAATCTTTTATTAGTTTGAATTTTTTTTTTACTGTTGTAATATTTTTATTTCAATCTTAATATATTTCACTCATTCGTGCTATTTTATATAAATAAAATAAAGATTATTTCCTTGTAACGTATCAATTAACCATTTGAGTTTTAGTGCACACTCAAACATACAGTAGTTATAGATTTTATATGAATGTGAGTTCCTTTTATTATTTATGTAAGTGAAAATTTGTAAAACTATTAAATTTACCTATGAAAATATCAATTCTTTAAAAAAAAATAGACGGGTTTATATTTTGAAATAGCATTCTTAATCATATAAATATAAAGAAAGTATTTTTTTTTATTTCATTTTTGGAATTGAGTTGGTTACCAATATTAATGGTATATAAAAATAGGGAGAATATAGGAATGAAGATAATTTATATACACGGGCAGCTTGGAGGGAAAAGGACCGATGAGGTAATGGGGAGATGATGCAATTGAGTCAACAAAAGTACTTGGAGATATAAAGAGGGTGGGAGAGGGTTTCTCCCCACTCCATATAGGCTATAGCACCCAAAATCTTCCCTAAATGAGTATGTCCAACTTATTTTATTTTATTTTATTTAAAAAATCCTAAAATATTAACCGGCATTTATTTGTGAGATGAATGAGTTTTAGGACTTTCAAATGGATTGAATTTGTGGAATTTGATTCCCTTCCATTACATTTTTTCTCTAATTTCATTCAATACATTAATTATTTGATTTTAATAATTTTGTTAGTAATAATCAACATATGTTAATAGATAGTTAATGATATTAAGATCAATCTTGTAAAAAATTAGAATCATAAAAAATATTTTCACCATTAAAAATTTAAAAGAATTTTCAACCATTAAAATTTTGATAAAAAATTCACATGTTCATCAAATGGTGAAAAAGTATCGGATTATTTTCATTTTAAAAACAATTATGCTATTTTATATAATAAATTAATTAATAAGTGTTGATTTTAATTATACTATTTATAATTATAAAAATATGGTGTATTAGATAGAATTAGAGTGAAGGTGTAAGGAGGGGATCCCAGTACGAATTTGTGAGATTATGAGTTAAGCTTTTAAAGTTAGAATAGAATTTTCAAATATTTCAAACTTAACTTGATTTATTTGGCTATATAGGAAAGTGATTTTATGAGATAAAGGGAAATGATTTATCTTCTTTCTTATGTATTGTGATATATATATATATATATATATATATATATATTAATTTTAGATTGTTGACATTACCTGAGTTAAAATTATGTTGGCAAAATAAATATACCGATATTTTTGTGATTGTTTTAGCGACACTTAACACTTTAAGTGACACTTATTGTTATGACAATATTATTTTTACTCTTACAATATTAATCGCTTAATGGTTAGTATATCTTAATAAATTAGATCATTTGAGTGAAATAATATCTGAACTTAAAAAGTTGTTTGGTAATTAAAAAATGAAAAGCATCTAAATGACACTATTTTACCATTTTAACCCTCTGAGTTGTTTATCCGTTTCCAGCTGTTGTTCCCCTCCCGAGGGCAGGTTCTTACGCATTACTCACTCGTCTGCTACTGGAAACACCACTTCCCGTCCAACTTGCTTGTGTTAAGCACGCCACCAATGTCGTGTATCCTCGATTAATGCAACCTCGGATGATATGTTTCAATTGTCAATTCTAGTATTGAGCGAAAGGCTATACCTATATGTTCTGTATTACAAGTCAATCCTACTCCACTAGTACCAATAGGACGCATAAGGGATTTCATGCATTATGTTAGGTATCAAGGAAAATTAATTCTCGCTTCAAAAGGGACGCCCTTTTTGATGAAAAAATGGACATATTACTTTGTTAATTTATGGCAATGTCATTTTTACCTGTGGTCTCAACTGGGAAGGATCTGTATAAACCAATATACAATTATTCCCTCGACCTTCTGGTGGATATATTGCTTTGTTAATTTATGGCAATGTCATTTTTAACTGTGGTCTCAACCGGGAAGGATCTGTATTAACACATCCTGTTTAGTAGAAAGACGGATATTCCTTGTTCATTATCAGACAATCACTTATTCACAAACCTCGTGTGGGGCTAATAGTTTTAATTTTTTATCTCATGAAAAACCCTTTTCGCCCTACTACGAGCTTCTGGAATACAATGGGATAAAGTTAATCATTATGAGTCTTACGACGAATTTGATTGGGGGGTCCAATGGCAAAAAGAGGGGGATTCATTAACCCGTTATTTAGTATGAATCAGTGAAATGATAAAATCCATTCAAATTATTCAACAGGCTTAGAAGGAATTCTAGGGGGAGCTATGAGAATTTAGAAATCCGACGTTTTGATAAAGTACGGGATCCATGGTTTTGTGCATTTGATCCAAGATCTCTGCGGTCTGCGGGTTCTTTTTCTTCTTGGATGTCCTAACCATCCAACCGTTATTCCATCCCCGTTATCCATTGAACCCGCTCTGAATAATCCCCCTTTTGCCGGATTATTGCAGATGTAATCATAAAAAGCTAATTTTTTAGGAATTTTAGACCAAGCTTTTGATAAACCGTAGATAGTCAAGTGAAATCTAATCCACGAAATAATTTGATCTCTGGACAGCATCATTGTGGTAAATGTCGTAATGCTAGAGGAATTATTACCGCAGGGCATAGAGGGGGAGGTCATAAGCGTCTATACCGTAAAATCGATAAGAAGTGGTCCCATTTTTTTCATCGGGTCTGGATAGAGACCAAAGATCTTCAGCAACCGATCAGACAGAACAAGTCAAAAGATAAAGAAATATCATTAATTTCTTCATGCTCGTTCCAAGTTCGAAGTACCATTTGTACAAATAAGAATCCCCTTCGTTACATGATTTATGTTGGAGTTAAGTCGTATAGATTCACATTTGTTATGGCTTGGCCCTTTTATGGCAGATATTGGCGCACAGGCCCTTTTTCTTCTATATTTTTTGAGAAAGAGAATTGATTTATGACCTATTCGAAGCTGCCACCGGTATGCGAATGATTGAACGACAGGGAGCAATTTACTTACGATACTTAGTTGACATTCATAAAAAGTATCTAATGAATTATGAGTTTAATACATCCTGTTTAGCAGAAAGACGGATATTCCTTACTCATTATCATGCAATCATTTATTCACAAACATAATTCAGAAGAATATGTGAGTGATTCATACACAACATCTCTTTCTTTTATCAATGGTTCTACTAATTGATATGTTTCCACAAATAATTAAAATTCAATTGCTTGGGATCATGTCTTCTTAGAACTATTCTGGATGTACAATGTAATTTCGGTAATTATATTCCATTTCAGTTGGAAAATGTCGCATACATTTCCTTGGGCTAAGCCAAAAAAAGAATCTTTCGAAAGCTAGTCAATGATGGCCCTCCACGGATTCACCTATATAAGCTGCGGCTAAAATTGCAAAAATAAAAACTTGCATACCACTTGTAAATAATCCAAAGAACATGACAGGTATAGGAACCACTGCCTCGAAGGGACAGAGGAAAGATCTTGTTGTTTCTTCAACAATTTTTGATCTCTAGTGGACCTCTCAGTAGGATTTGAACCCAGATAAAGTTCTGACCATCTGTCAAAGAAAAAAGAACGAATGGATCTTGTAGGATTCCCAAGAAATTCTTCGATTTTTTCAAAACAGATGATTAATCATCTGCTTCTCACGTTCCGTGAATAACCGGGACATTGAGGGGCAAATGGATTGATCGAGAAAGATCTCTTATTCTTATTATAAGATCGTGATTGGATACGCATATGTTTGGTAAAGAATGTTCATTTGTACATGTATCATATATCACAAGACCTGTTATAAAAGAAAAAAAAATTCTGCTCAGATCCGTTTGTAAAAGATTAGGTGAATGAGAAAGATAACGAATTTTTAACTGCTAACGGAAAAAGGATATGATAAAAAATGAAGGAGTCAAATGGGCTTTTTGGGGATAGAGGCACTTGAACCCTCACGATTTTAAAGTCGACGGATTTTCCTCTTATTAATTTTATTTGATAATTTTTAATATGTAGTCTAATAAAAAAACGAGTGAATAATATTGCTCATGAATGTGTTTATATAAAAATATTTATATACTCTAGTGAATAAATATTAAACAAATCATTTAAAAAAAATTAGCAACAACGTATAATATGATGACTATTACATTAGATAAAAAAATGTGTTAAGTTTAATAGAAGAACAACATAATGAAATAGTTCAAGAGAAGAATTATATTTAATCCGTTTCAAAATATAATTTCAAACTCATACTTGACATGAATTTCTTTGATTTTAGTTTATACAATGATGAATATCGAAAAATATCAAAAAAGTAATACTCATTGTAAGATTTATTGTTTCATAATTTTTAATTATCTCAATTATAAATTTGAAAATATCTCAAATAGATTTTTCAAAAATTAATAATGATCTTAAAATTTGGAATGGGGGAGTACAATATTTATTGAGGTTATTTTTGTTCATAGATTTAAATTTTTCGTTAAGAGGCAGCTCTTAATGATTTAGATTTATATTAAAATTTTACCAAACAATTTTATCTTCTTACCGAATAAGATGTGGAGCTGTTAAGACGTATTAAGAGGTAAACAAATACCACTTTAGACTCTTACTCAAAAAATAGTCGATAATTTTTTATTTATTTTGGACATACAATTTTTTTAAAAATATAAAAAATACAATTGTAAACATATAAGTATAGCTTATAAAGTAAGACAGCTCTCCTCTTTTTAAACAGCTATTGCTAATGTTCTACAACCCATTTTATAAAGTCTCACACAAATACTATGAAGATTATAAACTCATATGAGAGAAACTTTTGCCAAATAGTCCTTTCACTGTTTAAATTATTGATTATATTATGATTCAACTTGCAAGCTAAAATTTGACATAAGTTGATAACTGTTGAGATTCAATACTTCATAATGACAATTTAAATCGAAATTGATTCGAAACCGGTCTAATCGGTCAATTTTATCTGAATTGTTGGTTTCATTGGTGCAGTGCAATTTTGGTATTTATCTTTAAACTACTGATATACCGTACTACACCGTACCGCACCGATCTTTGAATTGCTCTATATGTATTTATTTATTTTAATTATATCTCTATATTTCATAGGATTATTATTTTTATACAGAATTATATAATTATAAAGTTATTCAAACATATATTTTAATTATTTTTATACTTTTGCAAATCAAAAGTTAATTTATAAATATTTTTATATATAGTTGATATGTATTAAAATTATAATAATGTAAAAATTTCAGTTTAAATTTTTTTGAGACTAATATGATTCTATATTACTGAAAAATGGAAATCGCACCACACAGTTGTCATCCTGTTCGGAATGAATTTGGCTCCAACTTGACCAACATTAATTTATCAAGTTAGAATATTTATTGATTTGTTGACTCCTTTTTTGTTTGAAGCGAGATTTCTCATTTTTGACACTAATACAGTAGTACGTGCATAATAAAAATTTACAAGTTATTTTAAGTGACTTGACAAATGACAACTGCTTAAAAAAAACCACTTAGAAAAAATAAATGTAAAAACATTAGTTATACTTTCTCTATTTTAAAATTATAAATACAATTTATTTTTTGAGATCAAATAATAATATATTTAATTTTAAATTATAATTTTATAATATATAACAAAACTATTAATTATAAAATTTATTTCATTTTAAATTTTTATGAATATATCAATTATATTTTCAAATTTGAAAAAGGAGATAGTAATATGTAACTTATCTGAAAATAACTTATAACTATAATATAATTATTTTAAAATAAATCCCCCAAAGTTGAATAAAAAATAAAAATAAATGAAAGTTTTATTACATATATAAACTTGAGGAATTTTAGGGTCTTAAATTTGGGTTGGGTATCTGTCATTTTTATATTAATTGATTGAATCACTTATAAAATAATATTATAATGCTCATTTAAGATCCTATTTTTAATATATAAATATCTCTTTCTTTCTTTTTTTGTTAGTCACATACGTAAAGAGAATTACATTTTCACTAATTTTTTTTTTGACAATTTCATAAGATTTTTTTTCAAATAAATAATAAATGAAAATAATAAATAGAATTCATATTACATAATTAAAGCCTTATCGAAAGACTGTTAATATTGTCAGAATAAAATTATTATTATCAGAGCAATAAATAACAATAAGTGTTATTTAAAATGTTAAATATAATAATTATAAAATTATTGATAAATATATATTTATTCAAATAACATAATTTTTACTGTGACACTTGACACTATCAACGATACCGTAGAAATATCAATTTTTTTAAAGTAAAAATAACAATTCCCTATGTAAATCATATACTCTTATCTTTTGCTTTAGTCCAAAAATTAAAAGAAGGAAATACATTATGATATATAAATCTTCAAAAAAGCAATTTATTTTTACAAACCAACCCCCAACTCTCTCCCTTATATTCTCTCTCTTCCTAATTCCATGGGCGTGTGAAAGAGTTAAAAAAAAAAAATAGATTGAAAGACAGCGACATATATGCTCAGACAGACACAACCTGCAGCACAAACATACATTACTGAGTAATTACATATATATATATATATATATCCCCATTTGGAAATATTAGATATAGATGAAGAAGGAGCCCATTTTAATTTAATTGTAGGAACAAGAAATTAAAGCCTGATTTACCTTTTGCTTTTAAATGCTCTCAACAAGAACTGTGATTCTTTTTCTCTCCTCTTTGCTTTACTGAAATTCGTGCACTGTTCTTTCTCTCTCTGCCTATTACTTTATCTCTCTTCAAAATGAAATGGCTGTGTTAACTATGGCGAGCAATATCAACCCCAACATTGATGAGGATGTGAAACCCACCATTTTTCATGACTTTTTGGGTAAAGGGTCTGGTTCAGATTCCTCGCCGGGGGTGGCTATGGCCGGCGCCGGCGACGCCAGGCCACAGTCGGAATCTGTTGGGGCTTCTTCTAGTGGTGGCCGTGGACCCATCTCCACCACTTCTGATCTGGGTTCTGGTAACAACATTTCCCCCATTTATTACTTCTCTGTTTCTTGATTTGTTCTTTAATTTGTGTATTTTAATGGGTTTTTTTTTTTTTTTTTTGGGTTTTAGTTTTACCTATTTGACGAAGAATAAACCCCACTTTTTCTCACTAGTTTTCTGGTTTGATTTTTAACTAATGTACTGATTTTTAACTGATGTACTGATGTTTAATGCTCTGTTTTTCTATATCATTCTTTTTACTTGTACTCTTTTAATGGCGTAGGTAGTTTTATGGAGTAGTTTTAGTGAGGTCATTAGTGAAGTTAGTATCTTGTTTATTTAAAATTTCAAAGTACATTTGTATGTGTGCTGTTTTCACCAGTTCATTTTTCTTGTGTTTGTGAGCATTAGTTGTTCAAATGTGTTTAGTACTAGGTATGATGGTATGCTTCAAGGAATAAAGGAGGTTTCTTGCATAAACATTTGGGGAATTTTATTCATGCATTTGATTATTAATGTAATTGTATGGCTATTCTCATGCAAGTTTGAGATTATTGATGACGTTTTTGTGATGGATTTTGATTTTTAAAATGTAATTTGATCATTCTCTCATCAACTATGGTAGAAAGACAGGTTGGAAATCATATTGAGGGAGTGCCATTCTACGGTCTAAGAAGTGATTTTTCGGGACAGGAGATAGCTAGCAGATTCATGGGCAATAAGCGAGGGAACTCAGATTCTTCCTTGATTGGGTCTTCAAGAGACGGGGTGCTGCAAATGCGACCAGACTCTCTGGAGAGCTCGCATTTGGCGAAGGTCTGCATTGTCTAATACTACTGTTTCTGCTACCAATATTGTTACGATGACTAAATTGTTCTTTATAATTTTCGCAATTTAATCTATGTTGTTTAAATACATCTCTATGGGGCTGGTAGCTGCTATGTTTGCTTCTGATGCGGGGAGTTTTGTTTAAATTCAGATGCTCCGAAGTGCTGGCGGAGAACGACCTAGACGTCCCCAGGATGAGGAAGCATTATTTGGTATGCATCCAATGAGGCCAACTGCTGCCTCTCTTATGTTACAGCAGGCCACTAGTGGTAGTCGTAGAGCTGATACCAACGCTTCCAAATGGGAGAGAGCTATTCCCATTAGTGTTGGCCCGGTATTGCAGTATCCTCCACGTGCAGGCCAAGTTGTTCCTTTTGGGTATCAAGCCCCGTCAAACAGATTCAAAGATGCCAATGCAGGACCCTCTATTATATCTCAAGCTGCTGATGAAGGATCAAGAACTGGAATTAAGGGGTCTGGGATTTTGAGCTCCACTAATGCTAGTGGTGGAACTACTGACAGAAATGTGCCAAGTGGTGGCAATCAGAAGTCAGGAATTCGTTCCGAGCCAGAATCTTCTACGTCTCAAAGGTAAATAACATAACAAAATAGGTAACCTCTTTGTTTCTCAGTTCAACTCTTATGCTGTATATTTAAGTGTTTTATGTGAAATACTTTCCATCTATATTGTTGCAGTCGACAAGGAGTAACAATAGCTAGTCGCCAGATGACTATCTTTTATGGCGGTCAAGCCCATGTATTTGATGATGTTCACCCAAACAAGGTTTTTTATCTGCTTGTTTATGAGGAATGAATGACAATTTATATATCTGGTTAAGACTGTAACTTGTACTTTTATGTTGCATGCTTAAGTAAACTGCTTAGCTAACAACCAACTCGGCTAATTTCCTTCCACAATTTTCAATAGTTGTAGAAGCAAGTTATATTGCTTGAAAATCATAATCTTTCTGACATTGGCTTAAGTTTTACTTTTATCTGTGAAATATGCTTTCTGGCCTTGCTTATCTTTCTGAAGCTGTATTGCTCTACCCAATAAAAAACATATGCATCATGTATAATGTGAACATAGGGTTGAGTTCCGCTTAATTATTTCCCCCTTTTGCTAGAGCCTAGAAGCTAACACTTGCTGATTGTCTAATGTCAATTCTTTGCAAGTACAAGAGGTGTACCATTGTTACTTTAGAAATTTCATGGGCTAATCCGTAAAAGAAAGTATTCACCAAAGTTACGTGATACTCTTATTGACCTAGCGGACCACGTATTGGTACTTGCATTCCTAAATATGGTACTCTTACGTACCGATACCCTAAATTTAGTGTACTAAAATATTTCTTTGTTATTTTATAGCCGCATAAATATCAATATTCCAACTTAGTACTAGATGCTTAAACATTACATTTGTTTTAAATTATTTATAGAATAATCAACTTCTTGATTCAATAAAAAACTTCAGTAAACCTTTGTTTTTTTATTGCATTCAAATTTTTGGAAACTTCCAAAGTATAAGCACTCATATCAAGTTATCCTTGCTTATCTCGTTTTAACCTATGTAACGTACCACGCACACATATTGGTTGCACGAGCCTAAACGAACCTCATTTTAGGTAACACCAATATTGACTTAGAAATCACTTGGTTGGGACATATTGCATGTCACTTCAAAAGTCATCGCCACCACAGTAGACAAGTTTAGATGGGTGCACCCACCACAGTAGACAAGTTTAGATGGGTGCACGTGCATCATGAAATCTTCATAATACATGTGCTAAAACTCAGTATAGCGTTGTCAAATGGAATTAGGAATTTATGGCACTGTTGGTCTGGAGCTATTGGGTCTTTGTGGTGCTCATTTTATCAAGAGTTTTGCATAATACAACCAAACGTACTTATCACAAAAAAAATGAAAAAGAATAAGATAGGGTCGAATGTAGCCTACTGATTTACTTGTTAGGAAAACGAGTAAGGCTGCACAATCAGATGGCACTATCAAATGTGCACCTTCAAATTTCAACAATGTTGACCATGGTTTATCATTATTGTCAAAAGACATGATTTGTTACAACAAACTATGGTCAAACACAAAAATCAACAAAAAAATTAAAGATAAGACCACAAGATTTATATGGAATGCCTAGGTGCGAGGCCCGTCCCAACCCACGCTGGGTGCCTCGCCTCGCCTGAGGCGTGACTCCTTCAATGAGGCGCACGCGAGGTGCACAAGTCGCAGGCTTCATTGAAGTTTTGTGTTTTTTTTTCCTAAGCAGTCTAGACCATCAATTGCAGCCTCCTCCTCTAGGTAAGTCTCTCTCTTCTCTCTCTTTTTTTTTTTTTTTTAATTCTCTTCTCTAGCCCAAAAAAGCTATTTTGTAAAATGCTAAGGGGTTAAGATGCTCAATTTTCTTCAAAATTTGGAACTTTACTACACTACTATTCCGGTGTTTACTAATTTGTTAAATAATTAAATATGTGTATATATCTTATAAGTATTTTTTTTAATATTTAAATATGCATTTATATTGTTGTTTAGTGTTTACTACTTAAATATATATATATATATATATATATATATATATGTGTGTGTGTGTGTGTGTGGGTGTGTGTGTGTGTAATATTGTAAGTATTTAACTATGTACTTATGCAGAATGTAATTATGATCTAATCATAAACATATCACTATTCTACAGACGTATGTTACTTGAACTTGTTATAGTAACTTTTTGAACATGCTTAGAAGTTTTTAAAATTACATAATGGTTGATAAATTTGATTCATAAATGATTAAATGTGTGTGTGTGTATATATATATAATTTTTATAAATTATGTACGCCTCACTTTGATGAGATGCGCGCCTTGCCTCGCGTCTAGGCGACCTTTGCGATTATAGGTGCGTCTCGTGCCTTAAATAACAATGGTCGCTACAAAATATTATCCAGGTCAGGTTAAATGTCGGATCTCGAACTAGAATTCGAGACACAATTCATGATTTTATGATAAACCACATCTCTTTAGTTGCATGATACTACAGACTTAGATTATGAATGCACATTTGCTGAGGGATGTCAGATTAGTTAAAATTACAACTATGTTCTTGTGGAAGGTCTATGAAAAAGATGGAGGGGTTATATAATTATGGGACCTACACGTTGTCAGGCCTCATTGGTTAGTCGGAGCTGATAAATTGCCCTTTCCCCTTGGTTTGAATTTGTTTTATCACTCTTGGATTTGTTCATTGTGGTAAATATGACAAATCTGCACAATCTGTAATCCCATCCGTCATATAGTGGCTGTGCCCATGCAATGTTGTCAATTAAGGGCAAAACATTTTTTGTGCTTTCGACTTTGGAAAAAGATACAATTGCTTTGGTGATTCTTTAACGTCATTTCGGGCTGTTACGATGAAATTTCGCCTATATAAAGTCTTTACATAGATAATATTTGATACTAATCACGTCTCATTATTGAAGCGATGATTAATAAAAATGATCTGAGTCACCGAAATTTCGGCAGCACGGATGCCATTTTGAACCGTGGTAACCTTGTTGGGCATAAAAGCCATTAACCTTTAGGCATAAGAAAATTAGAAAAGATGAACTCGGTGCTTATTCGTTTACCAACTTATGGAGCAGTTGGTGCATTTGAAGGTCCAAACCCACTTGAGAATCTTGTTCGTTTACAAGCAACTTATTTTAAACGTAGCTTATTTAACTCACAAACACAACGTTTGAGGCTTAAACGCAACGCACCAAAATTGGTGCGCTGTGTTTAGACCTTTAAACGCACTAAACACTACCGCTGCAATCGCTAGTAAGTAGTAACTGAACATACCCTCAGTGGTTGTCCTCTTATAGTGATGCCTCAAGGGGGATAAAAGGGGTGGACCTAACATCTGACTTTATTTCCATAGAGAGGATGCCTTCATATTCCTACTTACTTTATCATGATTCACAGCTGGATCTTATTTGTTGTACCAAGAAATGCCATAATTAACAAAAATAGAATAACCAATTTTTTGATACTTGTAAAAAAGAATTAGATCCAGATTCTTAACTAAAAATATATGAGCACTAGCTAATTGTGAGTGAAATTTGCAAGTCTATTCCATGTTGTTTACCTATATCTTAAATTTCTTTGCGTTGTGCAACACTCCTAGTTATTTAATCAGTGGATTCTTTCCATTCTCTGTGGATATTCTGTCCTGCCATTTTTTCATTCATGATTTTAAACTAATATTTTTTTTATCTTCTATATGTAAAATTCAGAAGCATACAATGAACATTTTTCTTTGTTGTCCATTTCAGGCAGATGTAATAATGGCCTTAGCTGGATCAAATGGAGGATCATGGTCCACAAATTTCACATCAAAATCTGCTGTTAGGCTGCCCTCTAGTGAAAATAATCTGCCTAGTGGTGAGAATGAGGCAGGCATACCCACTGAACCTGCATTTCCAAGGGAATTTTGTGGCAGGTTATCAGTGGCTGGGAAGTCTAGTCATGGGTTTGGATCTGTTGATCGAATGTCGATGCCCCCAGGTCAGCAACTTAATTCTCCAGAATTTCTTTTGATTGTTCCTTGTGAATTCACACCTTTGGGAATTGGGGGTATGAGGTATGAACAGCATGAGAAACATTTTTTTTCTTAAATGTTGGTGGAACCTGCAGCCACTACCTTAGTCCTTAGGGTGTGTACTAGATAAACCACCAGGTGCACGCAAAGGAATGAGCTATATATGTTGATTATGGACATAAAGGTTACTGTTCTAGTATATGAGGTTTAAAATCAAGTCTTGCATATAGATATCTACTTGTACACTTGTCAGAGTTAAATAAGCCTTGTTTATGGATCTAAAGTGACTGATCTGTTGTACTACTATGGAATTTGGCCTCAATCATTGATATAAACGCTGAGCCCTGGATGCCTAAGCCAAATACGTTGGATCTATGTGCACCATGAACTTTTTAAATCCAAAGGAAAGTGTCCATGGAAGATTTAGGACCTTTAGTTTATAGATGTTAGTGGTTATAAAGTTTTCTATTTTAAGTTGGTTTATGAATCCAAGTTGTATCCAACTTTGATTTCTTTGTCCTAATAGTATTTGCAGCTGTTTTCTGATAAACTTTTAGTAGGATGAAGTGTTGAGATTTTTGGTAAAAGAAAACCTTTGTACATTGCGCAGCTTCACCTTCTTCTCTTAATTTCTCGTTCTTTGGTGAGAATACTACATCATCCTTATTTGTTTCTTCCTTTACTGATCAAATAAATTGATCAAATAAACACCATTTAATAGTTTAAAAATCACTACTGTTTTGGTCTAATTCACCTTATCTAAGCTTACCTTACTGTTTCATGAATTTCTTGCTCAGGACCGAAGCCAAAAGCAAGATAATTTTGGTAATCGGTCTGCCTTTGTTCCAGTTCATTTTGTTTCTGAAACTTTCACCCTTTTTTCTGGTTTACCTGGCCTAGCAGTGATAAAAATGTAAACTTTATTTTTAAAGTTACAGCACTAGAAGGAAAAAGAATCGATTTTATCTCCTATGCCCCAACTTCCACGGGGTGGGCGGACCTCCTACACACAATTACACATCCACGTTTTTTTGTTATTTTTGGGAAAAGTGCAGTAACTAAATGCATAAATATTTCGAGAGAAGCCTATCAAATGTCATCTGCAATTATCTTTTCAATGTATAATGATTTTCATATTCCAGAACATGTTTATGTGACAATTGTGCCAAACTTGCCACTCGATGATGCCTGTTTTTCTATATGCAGACATGATTCATTTGGTCATGATATGCGTTTAGCTATCTTAGAAAGGTTTTCTGGAATTTTTTTTACAGGATTTTATCAGGGGAACATAGTAGTGAAAGAGTCCAGAGACCTGAATCAAGCAGCTGAACCCAGTATTGAAAAGAAACGGGAGGTATGATATAGAACTACAAATTGCATCAGCCAATGTTAAATGAGTAGTTATCCTTGGAAGAAATCAGTTGTCTGCTTCATCTACAATGCAAGCAATCACATTTTGCCTTTTTATTAGTTTATACTGGTGTTCTTGTTTTGTCTTGCATTTTTCCTTATGTATAGACCTGGTTAATCAGTTGGAATGGCCACCCTATAAAGAACTCACTTGATGCCTCTAATTTGGTTCATCATTTCATGCATAACTTGAGGAAATATTTGTTTCCTATTTTTTAATGCACACTAGGAGGTTTCTAGGATCATAAAATATCTAGAAAACTCTCCCTGGTACGGGGACTCCCCCCCCAATTCCACACTCTTAATGCGTAAGGGTAATTGTTTTTTAATTTTCTATTTTATATATCTGAAGTTTTGAATTTTGGCTAGTTCATCAAATCTATGTCCTAGAATTCTTTAAATATTTTTGCGTTTTTTTTACATGTATTCCAGAATTAGTCATTGCTCCAATTTAAGGGTAGGTAGTTCCTATTATAGTAGTAGTTGAATAGATAAGGAGGAACCGAGGCATTAAGGTGTGTCGAAAAACATTTTTTATTTTTTATGGTGATACTTGTCCCTTTTCTTTCAGGTTTTAGTGTCTGTTAATGTCATATTACGTCTTGAGGATGTTGCCAGATAAATGTCACTTGCACATGATAATGACCCGACGGCCGTAGTCGCCGGGAGAACCCTCTGGTGTAGAAATTAGTACAGGCAATAAAGGCATTAACTAATATGAGGGACATATGTTTACCATTCCATATATATAGGGAGAAAGAGACTTGGCCGCCATGTGGGCCACTTGGGATTGTGGTGGAGGATTTGCCCTTGGCTTTGGCCATGTCCATAAGATATTTGGGTCTTATGTATTGGGTTCAGTTGGTGATATTATATCTTAACATTGCCACCCACTCCCTTATTCCACTTTAGTGGGTAGGAACTCTTTTTGCCTATTGCTCCGATGTCTGAAGAAAACTCGAAGTTTTGAATTTGGAGGAGAAACTGTAGGCGTTTACTCTGATGCCAGAAGAAAACTCAAAATTTTGACTTCAAAGGAGAAACTGTAAATGCACTGTTTAAGGAAGTGTGTTCTAAACCCTGATGTCACTGCGAAGTGGTTTGGCATAAAGCACCTCTTCGATTTGGCGAAAGATGTAATGTCATTTAGCGACCTTATTGAGGCTCAGCCCTACATGACAAAGTTGTCCAAATGTGATCGCTTGCCAGATCTACTTCTCTTGTTAACATTTTACTATCTGTAACGAATCACATGTATGGACGAACTTTTTGGGCTGGAGCTGAAGCTGAAGCTTTAGGATGTCTAGCTTATTATGTCAAAGCCTAAGCTGTTGGACTATAAGCTTGTTGAGCTGTAGCCTAAGCTAATAAGCTATTAAACGTCGAGCTTGTTAGGCCAGACTCCAGAGCTAAGGCGTTTGGACGTATGATGGATGACCCATTCCTTATCAACTTTATAAAGCTGTAAAGGAGTAGGAGACTGTCCTTCTGCCATTGGAATTTCAAAAGTTTGTCGGGTGGCATGTTTTGTAATTTTGCTGAAGTAGCTGGGGCTGCTGGAATTTTTGTAACATTGCCAGGGTCCTGTTTTGCTGCTTAGCAATTGCATGAAGCCTTGTTCGGCTTGTTAAACTTGCACAAGTTGGCTGAAGCTCATTGGGCCAGCTAGTTAAAGAGAGTAGGGCTGCTTTAATGTATTTCCGTAAGTCTATGTTGGGCCTGAATATCCTTCTCCCAGCTGGTATAGTCCGATCTAAGAGAAACAAGTAAAGAGCTGAAAGCTTTTATTGGTGACATGTAGGGGGCTGAATGTTTTTTCGACTCTTATCTTTCTTCGGCAAAACCCCCTATTCTCTCCCTCTTAAAAGTTATTTTCTTCGGATTATCCGAAGTTGAGTTAAGCGGATGGAGGAGATGAAGAGGTTGCTGAAGTCAATTTTTCCGATGGGTTTGACAAAATCCGAAGGTGATAGTGGACTATCGATTTGAACCTGTTGCTTCTCTCTTTTTTTTCAAAGTCTCATCGAGGTTGATTTGGGTGGTGTGGTTGGTGGTTGCCGATGTCATATCCATTGGGCAGTGTGGTTGGTATTTTCAAAAAGTTACTGCTGAAGAACACCAGCTATTGTTTGATGACCCACAATTGGGTATGGCTGAAGTCGTATGTTGGACCGCCAAAGTCACGGGAGGATTGCCGAAGTTAGAGCCCAAAGTTACTCAAGTGTTGTTGTTGAAGCTTTGAGTAACTTTACCGAAGTGGTATGAAGAGATAGAGATGATGAGAATCTACTGAAGCTCAGTTTGCCGAAGACGTTTTGTCTACCAAAGTGGTGGTATCCGAAATAGTGTGAATAGATTGATGAGTGTATGTGGATCATGCATATCTTTTCAAACTCACGTGAGAGTAGCCTTTTTTTGTGTATATAACATAGACACATAGACTTGTACTTGTGGTGTCTGACTTAAACATATAGGCTTGGTCCTTTGATATTGATTGTTGAGAGTAATGAGATACTCTTTGTTGCCAGTCACATGGGCGTAGAACCCATGATTTGAATTGTTGAGTGTTGGAGAGAAAAGGAAACAATAACTTTTTTTGTAGCTCGTCTCCGAGGGCCAAAATTTATGAGTCCATCTTTGTCTCTTACTTTTATCTTTTTGGGTCTAGTACTGGTATTGGAACCATTTTTAGATCAAAGATGGTAGTAGAAAGACTTTCAATTGTGATGGATAAGTCGGAAAACATAGTTGAAACTTTGCTGCAAAAAATGGTGGAATGGTCATAAAAAAGTGGATTTGAGCCTCATTCCTCTATTTCCCCCCCTCATTTCCTTAGATCTATTGTTAGTACTAATACAATTTTAGATCGGAGATGACAGAAGATACATTAAGGTGATGGAGGTCAAATATTTTTTATGATGACCTGATCGGAACATGTCAGAAAAAATGGTGATGATAAGCAATATTTCGACAACAGACGACTCTCTGGAAGACCCTTCTTCTGCCGTCGATATTAACGCCATATTACGTCTTGAGAATGTCGCTTGCATTGGTAACAAACCAGTGCTCCGAAGGCCGTAGCCACCTGGGGGGTGTATGAATTAGTATAGGCAATAAGTGCATTAACTGATATCAGAGACATGTATTTTAGAGAGTGTGACTGTGTGAGCATACCTTAGCCTTGTTTACCATTCCATATATATAGGCAGAAAGAGAGAGGGACTTGGCCACCATGCGGGCCAGTTGAGATTGTCGTGGAGAATTTTCTCTGTGCGTTGGCTATGTCCATACAAAAGAAAAAAGAGAAGAAATTTGGTATTTTCAAAAAATTACTGTTCATTTTTCTCTCCAACACTAAACAATCAAAATCATGGGTCCCACGCCTATGTGATTGGCAGCAAAGAGTATCCGGTTATTCTCAACAATCAATATCAAAGGGTCATGCTCATAAGTTTAAGTTAGACAACACAAGTACAAGTTCGTGTGATTATGTTATACAAAATAAAATAAAAATAAAAATAAAAATGGAGTACTCCCATATAGGTTTGAGAATACATATATGATCCACATGCACTCCATCACATCAGTATACTCGCACCATTTCAAATACCACCACTTTGGTAAGTAGACCTCAACAAACAAAAACAAAATTGGGTTTAGCATATTCCCATCATCTCTATCTCTTTGGACTACTTCGGCAAAGGCTTCAGCCAGCAACCACCCTATAAAGAACTTAGTTAATGCCTCTAATTTGGTTCATCATTTCATGCATAACTTGAGGAAATACTTGTTTCCGAGTTTTAATGCGCACTAGGAGGTTTCTAGGATCATAGAAGATCTAGAAAACTCCCTGGTACAGAGAGGATTACCCCCCCCCCCCCCCCAATCCCCAAACAAAAAAAAATCCCACCCACTTCATGCATGAGGTTTTTTTTTTAATATATAATCTGAAAATTTGAATTTTGGCTAGTTAATCAAATCTGTGTCCTAAAATTTAAATATTTTTGCGTCTTTGTTACATTTATTCTACAATTAGTATTGCTCCAATTTAAGGATAGGCAGTAGTTGAATAGATAAAAGAGAAATCCTAACCTAGGCATCGAGGGGCATTGAAAAACTTCTTTTATGTTGCGTTTGTGAGTTTGGAGGGAAAGGATGAGAAGGGAAAGCATAGGAAGGGAAGGGAGGGGAAGATATTATAATTTTTTCTTGTCATGTTTGTGAGTTTTAAAAAGGAAGGGAAGGGATGGGATGATTATTATATTTTCCTTGTTTGTGAATTTAGAAGGCGGGAAGGGAAAATAATTTTATTTTTAAACTACACTATTACTATATTACCCTTATATATAAATATAATAAATGTATGATTTTACAATGTCTAGCTATTGAATTATTTTGTTCAGTCTTTTTTTATGTTCATATATATATATATATATATATATATATTAACTCTAATTTATTATTATGAGTATATAGTTTATTTATATTATTATTATATACCTATATTGTTATTATTATAATAATAATAGTTTATTATTATAATAATATTATAACAGTAAAAATAAGCAATAAGAATTACTATATACTCATAATAATAAATTAGTAAGGCGGAATATATATACTCATAATATTCTTAAGTTTATTTTTATTTTCTTATTATGGCAAATTTAATTAAAAAAAAATCAACCTTCGTACGTACTCTGACAAATAAATACAAATACAAGTTGATTAATTGTTTTTAATAATAAACTACTTAATCTAGTCGTTTCATGATAAATGAAAAGGAGAATATATGTAAAACTAGTATTTTACAATATTTAATAATAATAATAATATATCATGTATACAATTTATATAAAAAAAAATTAAATGATTTGAATTGTTATAACAAATTTGTTTAATTAATTATACGTACTAAATTGGAGATTTTTTTCTTCTAAATAACTTAGATGATATTTTGTTATTGAAATACTAACTTTATGGACCATGGATTATAGAATTTATTCTAAATAAAAAGATATAGTTATGAGATTATAATTAAGGATATGGTTGGTAGTAATAATTTTAATACAAGTGGTAATTTAATTGTAACATGGATGGGATATAAGTAAGTTGACACATATACTAGTTAAAATCTGCATGATTTATGTTCATATATATGTATGTCCACCAGCTTATTCAGTATAAGCCGGAAATTGGGGGGTGTGGGGTGGGGGGGGGGGGCACGGGGAGGTGTTGGGAAGGAGGTGTTGGGAAACAACAAAAAATTGTATTTTCAAAAATTAGGAGTTAATAATTAGGGACAAGATTGTCATATTATTTATTTTGAAAGGTTATTTTTGGTAATGTAAAATATTTCATTTTCCCATCTTTTCCCATCCCTCCAAATCCTCCCACTTTTGAGGGAAAAATTTTGAGCCAAAAATTGAATCAATTTTACCTCCAAATCTCTTCCCTTCCTCCATAAAAAAACTCACAAACATGAGATTTGGAGGAATTTTAATTATTTTCCCATCCCTTCCCTTCCCCCCAAATAAAAAGTTACAAACATAGTATTATGGTGTGATACTTGTCCCCACATATCGAGTTTTCGTCCAGGTTTTCGTGTCAAATTATCTCCAATATACATCAAAGCAATCTGCAATTCTGCATATTAGCAACTCTGAAGATATTCTTCAGAACTTCTGTGCAGAACTTTTTGATTCAATTCTGTTAATTATAACAACTTCCGTGGCCTATGCTTCGTGCATCTCATTCAATTTTACTCCTCAATTTTAAATTTCCTTTTGAGGGGGGCAACATAGGTTGAAATTATATACTTTCTTACTACTATTTTCCACTTGGTCATTCATAGACCTTATTTTACACTTGAGGGCTCACTTAAATTTGAATTTAGACATACGTGTGTCAACTTTCTGACCTTTTGAGCTTAGTTCGAAGAACAATGAATACATTTGATGTTATAACACAGTTGTACTGCTTCAGTTGAATATTGAAACTCCCAGGTACTAAAATCAGCAGATTTCGACCAGGGGATCGTACTCATTCTTTTACAATTAACTTTGTTACGATAGCAAGTTTTTGTTGACATACTTCAAGAGTCTTGTTTGATGTTTGTATGTGTTCATGCTGCTGCTTCTTCTTCTTCTTCCGTTTTTATTTTTTATTTTTTAATTTTTTTTATGGTGTTTGGGAAATTAAGGAATCACTTGGTATGAGTTGGATTTTGCCATTTCTGATTAATGTTATTCTACAAATTAAGCTTTTGTTATAAACAATCATCGAGTAACCTGTTCTTTTTTTGTCGAATTAAAATAAGCAATGCATTATAATTTGTGTTGGTTATAGCGTAGTAGCGATAACTCATAGCTCATAGTCCATGATAGTTCTAATCCATGCGCATAGTCGCACTCATGATAGTCTCTTTTCCTGTAAATGAAATCTGACCATCCATTCCTTTCCTAAATCGGCATTTTATATCCCCAAACGCTACCTTTCTTCAAAATTCCTTATATTAGCGAACTACCTATTCGATTTTTATTTTCACTATGTGCAGAAAAAAGTGTGAATGTTTTTGATTAATGTTCCGAGTGCTTGAAATAAGGAATTGAATAGTTACCAGATGGTGTTATTAGCACTCTCTGTCTAGGGACTTCTTTCTATTGTTCTTTGATGATATTTTTTAAAGGTTCTCTCGTAAGAGACACTTGGATATAATTTTTACAATAATTTTTTGAAATTATTATTTTCACGAGTAAATATGTTAGTTTCGCATGGTTTTTTCGCATCCGGTTTGACTATTAATTTGGTCTCGTAGTCATGTCAGAGGAATCTTGTGGAATTAATATACGAAATTGACGATTCTTTATAATAGTAATATTCAGTGATATTCTGATCATTTACAGAAATATATATAGATGTGTACAATAAACTACCTATAGTGTTTTGTTTCTACAACCCTATTATGCAACTATGTGATTGATGACTGGAGAAGTTAAATACTAAAAGGTATTCAGTCAAAAAAATAATAATAATAAATACTAATATAAAGTGAACGCTTCATAATCAATAACAACAAGTAACGAGTTGTAACAATAAGAAAAATAAAAAAATAAAAAAAATAAATCTTATCTTTTCGTAAAAATTAGACAAAATATTGTTAATGTTTTCGTTTCAAAATATAAGATCAATGGTAATTTTTTTTTAAAAGTTAGTTCCTTAACGGTTAATTTATACTACTACTACTTTTCAGAAAATGTTTCATTTTCGACTTTCCGAAATTAATGTGTGAAATCCAAAAAATTAAAAAATGATTATTAAAAATGACAATTAATAGTTTTTTTTTATACTTTACGATATTAATGATTATTTCGGAAAAAATCAAATTAATACTTGCGGACAAGAAAAACAAGTTGCTTAAAGAAAAAGACGACACTCATCATTCTAACCTATACCTTTTTTCTTTTCTTTTTTTTGAAATAAAAAAAATACTCTCTATACCTTTGAATATAAAGGGAACAACATGTCCATCAAGTGAGTCTAATTTAAGTTGAACTTATATAAAATTAATGTTATACATTAGAAGTAGAGAATTGCTATTTTCACAAGCAAAATATGATATTTTCACAAAAAAATTTATCACACGAGTGTGAGATTCATATATTATTCATGTGAGAGAGAGGTTATGAAAGTATTATTTTTAAATATAAAAATATCAATTCCATAGAGTTATTCAAATAAAGATTATTCTAAAACATTAAGTTATTTTAATCCTTGTTCTTAAATTCTTAAACTAAAATTTGCAACCATCTACAAAAAATTATTTTACTCTTCCTCTCTTTATCTTTGGAATAATAAGAAACAATTCTTATGATTTGTAAGAACTTGATCATGTTGGACTACTTTTATTTACAAAAATAATTCATTTCATAGGACTATTCACAAAATTTTAATATTTTTAAGAACTATTTTATCATATGGTTAGTCGTAAACTATTTGTTATCATTTCTAAAACTACTTAATAATTGATTATAATTCCAAATGTAAAGGTTATATTATAAAATTCCCTTTTAAGGTATAAAATAATAACCTTAAAAATGATAACAAATAATAAGTAGTACATGAGATTAAATAAAAAATTAATCATAAAATAAAATAGTCTTAAAGACATTAAATTAATGAGAACAATATTGTCCCTTACAACATTTTTAAAACAAATGTAACCTTAAAGATTCAATGTTTGTAATACTTTATCCGTTCCACAAAAAAAGTCAAATTTACTAAAAAAAAAAATTGTTCCACAAAAATATCCTCCTTTTATTAGTAGTAATATAACATGACAATACATCCTCAAATTTGTCGTCATAATTTTATTACCATGTCATTACTACTAAACTATCAACCTAATATTTTTAGACAAAAACATAAAACAAAAATACATTCTCTATATTTATATATTTTATAAATTAAAATCTTTTTGTGAAACAGGAGTAACATTAATATCACTTGTAATGTTTCTAATTAATACTATTCCAATATATGCAATAAAGATCACACAAGAAAAAACCAGTCTTTATAGATAAACATAGTATTACGGTCTCCAGATTCGAGTTCAGTCCATATTTTGGTCAGAAGAACTGATAAACAACACCGAAGCAGCCACAGCGATAATATAGGAATATAGGGTTAGTTACCGAGTTCAGAGGTTAATGAGAACTGAAATCAAGATACACGAACAATAACAACGCACGAAAAGTAAACAAGACACCAGACTAAAACTGCTAATAGACTGCCCAAAAATAAATAACTAAGTCTAAGATACAGATGATATTACAAGAAACCCGAACATTATTTCCAGAGCTTAACAAACTTGTCATGGCTTGCTGAAGCAACCAAGCCGGTCACTGTTGACACAGCCAAGCCAGCAATTAGCCCGTCGTGGGCTGAAAGGGTCATTGTCTTGTTCTCGGACATGTTCCAAAGCTCCAAAGACTGCCAAAAAGGCAACAGTAAATAAGAAACTAAAATCAAGTTGATCAACGGTTTCAAAGGTGTCGAGTGGCAGATAAATTTTGTGGAGTTTATAAAAACTTTAATGGATGAAATGGGTATTAAAAACACGCGTACACACACATTGGCAATGCAGCCCTACATAACTAAGGGACTGTTTGTTTACTTCTGAACGAATCTGAATAAGTCTGAATCTGACCGATTAAGTCATTCAGACCGTTTGTTTTACAACTTTTAAACTCTGAATGCGTCTGAATGTGTCTGAATGTCAGTAAGTAGTGTTGAATGATATTTTTATTTACATACCCTCATTGACAATTTAAAATTATATTTACTATTTTTTTTTTTTTTTTACTCTTGTAAACAAATCTTGTTATGTACAAATTGTTTTTTATTTTTCTTTAACAAATTGGTCAATAACAAATTTAATCAATGTTGTTGTAGTCTTTTGTTTTAATTTTATGGACCGGTAGAATGTTATTAGTATTTTTCGTGTTTTATTCCTAAAATTATATTACTAATAGTATACTTCATCAAAGGTCGTTCAAAAATTTATATTTAATTTTTATTAGATAACTATGTTTATTTAATATTATATAATAAATTTGTTCATAACATCCAAAATATTAAAATAGAAAAATATACGTATTCAGATGTTTTAAACCAATTATCAAACACATCATTTCATTTCATATTCAGAATTTCTACCTCCATTTAGCTTATTCAGATTCTCTTATACATTCAAAACTTTTCATTCAGTTTTATCAAACAGCCCCTAAAACAAACATTATCTAGGCAATAAACAAAGGACGAGATGGAAAGTAAAATACTAGGATAGCCTAGAAAAATGCCTTCACAACTTCGTTGCTCACTTCTTCCACCATTTCATTTAATACTACCACCAAGTATATAGATAGAAAAAATTAACCTGAATTTGACGTATTCGTATGAAATGGACTCTTGCAAGTCTACCCTTTATATCTTTAATCTACAAACCCAATGGTACAGGCTCTTTATATTACTTTTACTCTAGTTAAGTGTAATACTGTGTTATGCATTCACTGCGGACACTTTCCTCATCATGAAGCAAGTACTACGCAAGGGTTCAAGATATCTTCTACAATTAACTAGTTTATCCGGTATACTTTCTAATTTTAAACATGCATAATATCCCATGCCAATGCCCAGGGTACACAGGGTCCGACAGGGGTATTAACACCTTGAGAAATTCCGTGCAAAATATGGCAACTATAGAAGCTTATATGTACAAACCAACTGTGAAATTAGGTTGCCTGCTTAAAAAGGTGCTACACCAAACAATAAGCTATCAGAAAAAGATTTTTAAACCAGAAACTGCATATAATATTTACCAAAAAAAGAAACAGCATATAATAACTTGCCTGGTAACAGCCAATGACCAGTAGCGAAGAATATGAAGGATGGAAAACACAAGAGTGGAATTTGTTGCCATTACAACTTAGCTCGTGAACACTATCTCCTTCACTCCCTGATCCGAGCGTCCAGACTCTAACAGAGTCCTCACTAACAGATGCCAAAAACTCACCAGACGGATCCCAGCAAACAGAATGAATAGGTTTTGTATGCCCCTACAATCAGAATTCCACAATATAAGGTCAGTCATGCCACACAAAGGGAACATAGAGAAGCATAAATAAACTTCATACAACATCATCAGAACACTTTCCATCAGCAAAAAATGAAATATAATAAGAAACGGTTACCGAGTGTGTATGTATATATCTACAACCAAGCATTGTAATTAAGATATGAAATTAACATAATCTCATAAATTAAGATATGAAATCCACATATTCTCAAAGAAAAACTGAGTAGGCCCCACCTGATTGGATTGAACTGAAGGACCACAGGGAAATTAATATATAAAGGAATTAACATCGAACCAAAAGATTACAAGTTATCAACCATCGAGGCAAATCCTACAAAGGTAATAGGCATTTCAACTTTACAAGTAAAAGCCAACCTGTAACGTGTGTCGACATGCTTGAGTCTCCACATCCAGTATAGAAACCACATTCTCTGCAGCTGCAGCAAGAAATCTTCCATGACGGGGTTGAAATCTCATTTGTGTCGTGCCACCCTGATTATAAGAGAGCAATTAACATAAATAAACATACTGTGCAAATGTGCCTCCGTTCCCCCAGCATCCCAAAAAACACTTTAGAAGGTAAACAAGAAAACAATGCCCATGACTATGTTTCTTTACCTTGAATACTCGAGCACAGCTACCATTATTAATGCTCCAGTATCTAATTTCACCATCCCCGTCACAGGAGCAGATAAGATCATCCTTATTCGGATGGAAGTCTAGTGACATAACAGATGCAGAATGTCCAGTGAAGGTACGAAGTGAATAGCTGGGCTGTATTTGTCATAAATTAGGTCAAAAGATATGCATGCAAGATTCGGATTGCACAGCACGAAACGAGAGATAACTGTATTAGACTGCCCTCGACAGGAAACTAATGATGTCAACGTAATGGAAACCAAAAGTAACTTATCACCAACTCCAACACCTAACTTTCCGTGCAACAGGAAACAATTAATGCACATCCACTCACATATCAATATGCCATACATGATATCATACAGAAAAGGGCAAGTAACTTGTTACCAGACTCTTGCATCTAAAATGCAATTTCACTCATAAAGCACTGGATTTTACATCATGTTTTTCAGTTTTGCTTTTATCCTTTCTTGGCCCATACAGCATAAGAAACATCCAGATACCCAGTACCCCATGCCAATTAATCTTTCCCTATTATTCTTTTTAGTTTTTCTTTTCTTTTCTTATTCAGGAAAAGTCAAATCAATCTTCCCTTTTCTTTCTCCATTAAATGTTTCTACCTTTATTTTTCTCCATTATTGTTGGGGAAATGGGTTCCAAGTTCATCTCTATAATTCAAAATCCACAAGTGTAGAGGAGATAAGCTCCTCATATACCTCACATCATATTAAAATCTAGGGGCAGTGAGAATAACTGCACAAATTGCATGTTTTCGTTTTCTTCCTTTTAACTATTCAAGAGAAAAGCACCTCATCTACAAAACTCCTTCCATGGACGCACGAAAAAAAATGGGTGCTAAAAACAAATTTAACATCACGTGTTTACATGTGGCCATTATTAGATAGAAAAATCTAGAGTATATAATGATTATGCATGTAAGGAAATGAGAAAATGTCAACTTACATTGTCAGCATCCCATACCCTGACAGTCTTATCGAAAGAAGATGTTGCAAGACGTGGCATGCTGGGGCTGAAACGAACATCAGTAATTAATGAGGAATGCTCTTCAAGTGTTGTTTTTGTCTTTAAAGTATCTGTATACCACAATACAGCCTGCATCACAAAATCAACAGTTGAATAAGTCAACATTCTTTTTCTGAAGATCTAACAATTCAATATCAAGCACTGAAGGCTCCAGCAACAAAGATTTTTTCTCCTGAAAGCTTAATTGTCCAAAAAATGCCATACTTGCCTTTTTATCATGACCACCACTAGCGAGCAGCTTACCATCTGAAGAAAAGTGACAACATCCAACTTTGCTGGTACTAGCACGAACAGAATTGACTTCAGAAAATGTGAACCCTAAAATTTAAATGGAAAGGTAAAATCATTATATTACAATCCTCACAGATCAAACCTGAAAATTTTCAAATGCAAAATTAAAATAAGATTGCTTCCCAGTCTGATTTGGAGGGTAATTTCCTTTTGATAACAACGAGTTTACAACTCGCAGTAGCCAAAAAGCATACATATGATTTTACATTCTTCTCTTAACATAAGTATAAACAATGGAATATAAATACAATATGTAAGTAGAATAATAAAGAAGTAATTTAATGTCAAATGGAGAGCAGTAAGTCTGTCAGTGTATACTTTCATTTGATTGGTACAACTACAAACTTTAATCCTTCTAAGAAAAATGTAATGAATGAAAAATAGATTCATTTCCCATAAGAAGCAATGACATATAAAAACATTACCTGTACTTTATGGTACACTTCAAGATGTCCAAATTACTAGGACAGACAGGAAGCTATAATATTCAAGAAGAATATGGTACGCTATTATAGCGTGATAGTGCATGAACTTTGAGATCAGCAAGTTCTGAATGCAATACAGATTTTAAATAACAGGTTATATTTAAAGCCAAATGCAACAAAAAGCTAATCCTATATCAGAAGATACGAGTAAACACAATTTGGGAATTTTTTTAATCTTTCAACGAGCCAATAACCAAATATTATCCGACTTACCTTTGCTCACATCCATACAGCGACCGACTGGATCTCTGGGATCTGTATCATCATGAGATAAAAAAGACTCAACGTTGTCATCAAGAGATCCATCTTCCACAAAACGATCCATATCAGCCGGCACTATATCCTTGTCATCCCACTGCCAAAAATGATATGCCAATGAGCATGTAAGTTAAAACAATTCCTTCCACATTCCAATATGAAATATACTCAACCTACCAATTGAGTTGACGGTGATGTAAGAGTGCCAGGACCATCAGTTCCAAACATCATCAAAGGCTTTGACGAACTGCCATTATGTGCCAAAGCAGGCATTGGGATCACATCTCCTGGTGTATGCGTCGATGGTGTTGAGGGTGCCGAACTTGGGGAGGGTCCTGCTGTATTTGCAGTTCCTGTGCTATTAGCAGGTCCTGAAGATGACACAGGCTGCTTTCTCTTTCTTCCAGTCTGGTTTTTTGAAGCCTTAAATACATTCAAAACCATGTTAGGAATCTATACAAATAAAGGTCGAATCCATTAAGTATTGAAGTTCAAAACCAAATCAGCCACCGTCAACATCTTAATAGATGTTGCCTAATTTTTATTTTTACCTTGATAAGCAATTAGGTGTCATTTCTGATTATGCAAGTTCGTGATGACACTGTCTTTCATACCCAAGAAATTTCTGGCAAAAGATATTACTCATAATTTATTTAACACTCGCACAGCTTAGAGAATGTCAGACATACTTTGGTGCCTATCTCTTATATCAATCATTTGAGCAGATTAAGGCCTAACCTCGGGGGATTTCAGTATAATATTCTTTACTTTTTTGAAAAAGTATAATTTCTGTTTTTAGTTTTTACTACTAAAGAAAAAGTATTTCTGTTTCTTCCCGAAGTTTTTAAAGAAAAAGAATAATTTGAACTAGAAAGCAGAACTTTGGGGACCACAGTGGACAACACAAAGCAAGCATAAGGACAATGGAGGTCAGGAAGCTTAACATATACAAGGATTCTGTTTTAAGCATACATCATCAAAAGAATAATTGACACAGGTTAACAGGTGCAATAGATAGATTTTTACACAGGTTAACAGCTGCAATATATAGATTCAATAGCAGCATAACAAATATGATAAGTGAATGGAAGTACTTTAAAATCTTATCACAGCTTATTTAAAAACAAAAGGAAAGTAGTTAACGTGAACTTTGGAAGATGCAGCCACTGAAATTCCTAATGTAATGCCTATTTCTCTTTTCACATTGGCAAACAAAAATATGATTAATGCGCAAGCCAAGTGATAAATATCAATAATGAGGGTGAAACACTAGTGAATTGAACTTTCTTAAAATCAGCCGAAGAAACCAGACCTGATCATTTCCTCGAAAGGAATTTGACATGCTACCATCTCCGGTTACACTACCAGCACCCACAATCTTATCTTGCTGAAGATTGTGGGTTGCATTCTGAGTCTGCTGACCAGAAAGAGCATGCTGCTGAAGCTGCTGCTGAAGCTGCTGCTGATTACTGTTCTGATTACTGTTCTGCTGTAACTGAGCCATTTTTAACTACACAAAAACAGAACTTTAAGGAACTAGAAAATCATACCACGGAAAAACAGTAAATTCAAGAAACAACAGATCTAGAGATTCAAGCTGATATGAAGGCGACTGTTAGAAGTGTAAAGCACCTTGAGTAACATCTCTGGATCTCCACGGGGCAGAGCAGGGTGTTGCAAAGGTGATCCAACATTTGGAACTACATCACCAACTGAATTTGAAAGGCCATCCTTTCCCAGACTCATGTTTCGGCTATTCAGGAGCATTCTCAGCCTTCTGCTCTCTACATCACTGGCAGATGGTGATGTCATATTCTGCTGTGCTAGCATAAGCTGTTGCTGATGCTGCGGCGTAAGCATCTGAAGTTGGTGAAAGGGCTGAGGTCCCTGCATAAATGACTTCTGCTGCTGGAGAAGCCCAGAGCGAAGCTGATCAAGATCCTAACACATGAGGCATAGGACTATCAATAAGATAAACTAAATATAAGTGGGGTGAAAACAATTATTTCTGAAGCCAAAAAGCATTAATGAAAGCCAGCACAAGTATTCTGCAAGGCTACTTGTGTTATTTTTAAAACAACTAACCATAACAACAAAGTATGAATTGCAACTACTTACTTCATGTGCAAAACAAAAATACAGAACAGAAAATCGAGTATCTTTGCATAGGCTGTTTCTAAAATATGTGACAGTGAAGTGACCATGAAAAAGATAGGACAGGAGAGGATATATAGGAAGTAGTTTATGTGCAGGGCCAGGTTCACCAAAAATTTCAAAGAGGATGTCAACAATGGATTCAAATAATTGTGCTTGCCCTACTACTCATTAGAAACTCGAATTTGGCAGATTACTTATTAATGAGCTAGTCTTTAATAAATACATCCCTAAACATCTCATTAAAGTTTGTCCATATGAATCACATGGTCATGTTTTTTTAAAGACAGACTAGAAGAATCAGATAGTTTTTGAAAACCTTTCAAAATATGACCTCATAAACAGTATTAGTATCCAACATTCAGAAGCGACCTTATCAAAGATAAATATCTCGGATCCGCTACACCAACTGAAAGGAGAAAAAAACTATCACCTTTAACTGTTATCTACCTAGAACCATAAGCATCCATGTTCCTAGGACCAGCTATTAGGAGGAAAATTTGCTTTTGAAGGACTTGATAAAGATATAGCTTCAGTGTTATGCTAGAATCTTGCCATTGTAAATTAAGCATTAAATTAGGGTTCATTCTATAAGTTTCACAACGAATAATTGTACAAAATACACACATTTCTAATTAGCAAATATTCTAGAAAATACTTTCTACCCCTTCCAACTAAAAATGCAATTTTTACGTGCATATAATTATATATGTAAATTGATTCTATTCCAACAAAAGGACGATAAAAGCATACAGAAATGTAACAAGCTTACAGTGAGAGGCCATCCTTTCAGAGTCAAATTGTTGCCACCTTGATTTGATCCTGAATCAAAAACTTTTTGGGTTACAAGCAGCAGGGCAAATATAAAACACACCAGTAATTGAACCTGACCATTAAGTAAAATGTCAAAAATATAATGAAAGAACCTAGTTCAGTTTAACCAGCTTAATTATCACAAATTCACAACTCATAAGACAGATAAACTTGGATGTTAACAAAGGGAAGGTCAAGCCAATAATACCAGGAATTCCAATCAGTGAACCTTCTGGACCTGCAGCTCTTGGATTCAAAATTGGATTCATCTCAGTCTTTATATCCTATAAACCCAAATATTGAAATAGATGAGTCATATAGATTACTTAGGCCCACACTCCATTGGACCCCTCCCCCCACCACCCAAAAAAAAAAAGAAAAAGAAAAAAGGGACTCGAGATAGGGAAATGCAGGACTGACTGGTGTAGACCCTGGAAGCTGCTGGTTCCGAGCTTGAACTTGCGGAGACATACCGCCAGCTGTACCGTGCAGCATTTGCCTGAAAATAAGGAGCTTTTAAGTTCTGATAACAGGATTAAATATAATTCAACAAGTTTACAAAAGAACATTCCACACAAGTGAAAGCCTGCCATTCTGTTTTTGCAGCATTTGCAGGCAGAAAGCTTAAACAGGGAGTGCTTGCACAAAGAAAGTCATTCGCCCAGAAAAAAGACTGGTAGAAAACTGAAAAAAGTGAGCTCAATTTTTGTCACTTCCAAAAGTTGGAAAAGTCTCAAACTTGGCTAGAGTCAATTTTGAACTCACTAAAGTTAAGTAAAACAACATTATGCCATCTAGAATAAGATTTTCATTCTTCTCTCCAATTTGTAATGTTAAATTAGCTTCTTACTTATTATGCACGACAAGATGAAATCATTAAATAATATCTTCTTTTTCCCGATAATTTTGAGAAAAATGTCAATTCCTTTTATCTTTGAATATTTGCAAGTATCAGGAAAAGTACCCAGATGGCTGACCAGCCGCAGCAGACGATTTCAATATTGAGGCATGATTGGGATCCAGAAGCTGGCCCACATTATCACCAAACCTTTGCTGTAAGAATTGAATATTTAAAAAATGGAATGACATTTTGAATGAATAAAAAACTACAAAGCATTTTTATATTCAAAACCCAATGTGAGGCTTATACCTTCATAGCTGCATCATCCAGAGAGTCCCTCTGAAGTGGTAGTTTTAATCTTTCCTCGTACATCTTTGTAGCCATGGCGTTAGCAGTTCCCGTGTTTTGTCTCATAAGAGGATCATTACCAACGAGCCCATTAGCTGTGCCATTCAGGAGGTGGGCCCCATCTCTACGCTGCTGCTGCTGTGCTTGTTGTTGCTGTTGCTGCTGCTGATGTTGCTGCTGTTGTTGCTGCTGCTGCTGTTGTTGTTGCTGCTGCTGTTGCTGCTGCTGCTGCTGTTGCTGTTGAGCCTGCTGAGCATGCCTCTGCATTAAGAGCTGCTGCATCTGTAATTGTTGATGTTGATGTTGCTGTTGCTGCTGTTGTTGTGGGTGCTGTGTCTGTTGGGGTTGCTGCTGTTGTTGCTGCTCTCTCGCTTTAATTAACTGAGTCTGCACTTTCAATTCTAGGATCAATGCGGTATATACAAAATCACTAGCACATACATCAAGCATCATTTATTTCAATCATGAAGGATGGCAAGAAAAATCTTGGAAGGGACAATTTTCCTATTAAGAAAAAATAACATCAACATTTTCCTATTGTGGATTGTTTTTCTCAAAACACAACAGAAATGTGAGGGGTTCCCAATAATGTTAAATTGTAAATATTGATTAATGAACACTGTATAGTACATGTAGACTATGAATACTTAGTGAACCCAAACCCCTCCCCAAAAAAATGATGAGGATCTCGTTTTCCCATCAAGATCCTCAACTGGTATTTGGGGTGAATCTCCATTCCACATACCACAGAAAATCTGAAACAGCTAAATGACTGGTTGGTCTTGAATAAAAGTATATATCAATCAAAAAAGACAATGGAGTTCATAAAGCCCCAGTAGAGGAACATAGTATTCTTGCATCTAAAAACCTCATAACTAAGTAGGGGATAGGGACATTGTGCCAGAGGTCAAGTTCCTCTTCTTTTATTACTAAGCTGTTTCAGCATTAGGCTAACTATTTTCCTGCATAGAAGATGCACAAATGAACTCATATTTTATTACATGTATCTTAAGTTTAGGTGCAAGTATTATCAAGCTTTAATAACTGTAAAGAAAGCATACATCAAACAGAATGGTGGAAAGAACAATAACCCATAAGTCCATAACAAAGTCACAAACACTGAATCCCTAAGAAACCATTTCCCAATGCATTCTTCTACACTAGTCACAATGTTATCACTATTTCTATACGCAGAATTCGCAGCGCTAATAACTACTATAACATTTTTACAGAAGCTGAATTTGGGAAACAAAATTAAACAACAATTAGAAACAATATAAATTAAGGATGTCATTAAAACCTTAGTCCATTGATGTGATATTTAAGTAGAAAGTAAGATTTCAATGTTTGTGTAACTCGTGATGCTACATGTTTCTTGTAAAATCCACAAGACCGGGATTTAGGGGTTTAATTACTTGCCAAAAGTTTGGAAAGAAAAGAGGACAAAAATGGTTAGTAGTAGTAACGCATGAATCATGATGCTACACGTTTCTTGTAAAATCCACAGGAGCGGGATTTCAAGGTACAATTACTTGCCAAAATTTGGAAAGAAAAGAGAACAAAACTGCTTACGAGTTGTATATTACCACAGTAGAACAACTCCATCCAATTAAATGTAGCCTAAAGGAAACAACCAAAGATATAGAAGTCAACAAAGTTAGATCACAAACCAACCTCAATGTAAGACGCGGCAACTTCTGAGTGCTTCTCATTAGTTCTAGCAATAAATATATCCCAAAACACGGACCACCATTCAAAGAGAAATCCGCCAGGAGCATCAATAGCTGAAATTGCCAATACCCAAAAGTTTCAAAACTAATTAAAAACTTATATGCATATTAAACAGCGTTTTCCCCATGTTCACTACTATATATAGAAATCTTACCAACAGGGTCAGACGATACTTTTCCTTCTGCTTGAAAAGCCTGAGCAGAAGCCTTTAAATCCCTCTTTACTAAATAATCATGAATATACACATCTAGCCTGTAATCCAAAACAAAAAACAACATGTGCCGCAACATATCAGCAGAAAGATTCAAACTTTACCAAGAATGAACAGCTTAAAAACATCAGCAAAGAAAAAGTTCACTCCAATTACAAAAAAATCCCCAAAAATATTTGGGTAAAATAAACAAAAAAGTAACTGGTGACACCATAAAAACCCTAAAACTACAAACAAAACTCCAATATCAAAAATCCAGCAACCTAGTTATGAAAATCAAAAATTGAACAAACTGCACAAAAGATTCTAACAGAGACCAGAGAGATACAGAGACAGAAAAACTTGATTTCAGCACAATAAAAACAATTCAAAACACCATTTTCACAAAACAATCCACAACTCAATAAGAAGAAATTAATAGTACAAAACCTAAAACCTGAAAAGGTTAACAATATACCTAATAAATTTGAGAATAAGAATAAAAGGAGAAAGATTCCCAGAGGTAAATCTAATAGAAACATGAAGATGAGTCCATTTTTTGATCAAACATAAACAAAACTAAAATTAAAAGAACAAGACAACTAAAAGTAGATGAGAATTAGTTCAAAAAAATCACATTTTATCAGCTTCCCAGTTGGTCTGAGACATGTTGCCTGAAAATTATTATCAGATCCTGAGATAAGGACCTCTTCAACTCATTCAGCTTCTTCTCTCCCTTTCTTTGAAGTTCATAACAACCAGACCCACAAGAACAGAAATGGGATTTAGTGCAAAGAAGAAAAAAAAAGTGAAAATTTAGAGAAATCTATAGATATATAAAGGGTATAGAAGCAAAACACGGATGGGATTTTATAGATATAGAATATAAATACTACTACTATATGCTAATCTAAATAATACTATATAGATATGTATGGTTCGTGTTGAACACCCAAAGGTGGAAAAGATGAATATGAGATTTCTACTTTATTGTTTTGCCTCTGGTCTTTTTATATTAATAATTTTATTTTATTTTTCTATTTTATATGTTTTTCCCACCGAGTACTGGAATTGCAAATACTAGGGTCTTTGGTGGATTTGGAGTTGCTGTTGTAGATATAATTATGACTATTTTGGCAGAATTTGCAAATAAAGCCCCTTCCTTTTCATTAAATTCTCTGACCATGACCAAATTGTGCAATTACCATAAATACCCTTGACATTTTCTTATATTCACTCATGTCTTGTGTGGATTGGTATGTCATTTCATACCTTCTTTGCTACTCAAAAGGTCCTTCCACTTTATTATGTATTTATGGATATGCCCTTGATTCAGAAGTAGTTATGTTTCTTTTTGAGCCCTTTGGATCATCGTCTCAATCTCTTACTTTTGGTCGGTAGCTAATTTTAGAAGATTATTATTTTTCACCCTAGAAGGGCATAAGGGCAGTCTAAAAATTAAGTGTTCTGCTTAATTTGATTTGAAAAGGGGTAAAAATCATAAAACTCCTTCTACATATGCATATAAATATTTGTAATTTTATAAAAAAAAAATCACCGGCTATATTATATTTTGTTGGTTAAAAAGTCGACATAAAATATGTCGGAAATATTATTCTCATCCCAATGAAAGTGTCCAATGACACGTACACCACCATGTACAATATTTAAAGTAACCGAGTCTCACTTGGTCAGTGGTTAAGTCCACTTTTTGAGTATCAAGAAGTCTTGAGATTCATATATGTCAAAGACAGGAATCTTAAATTTCATCTAAACTAACAAAAAAAATATTGAAAGTAAATCGCAAAGTATTTATATTTATGATGATTTGTTTGGCTCTTAAAATGAATTATGTGGCATATAAGATCTCAATAAAAATTCACGTTAGACTGAATTATCTGGACACTAATTTTGGATTTTACTTTTAATTTTGGACGAGACCGTAACGTTATAATTGGCTTCTTTTAAAGTGTAATTTTATGGTTGAAGTAAAATTATAAAATTGATTTAGGGCCCAATAAGACTAAATTATTTCATTATCATCTCTTAACAAACATTATGTACAGGGGCCTTGCCCTATTTTAAGTCAACTGATTTCGTACCGTACATTCTAGAAATGAGCGGTTGTGATTAAAAGGTCACTTAAATAGCCACAAATTATTCTTGTGGCTATCGCAACTTTTGTTTAAGCGTGTGAAATTTTACCACAATTAAATTCTCTGATTTACCCTTCCGGTTGATGTTAATCACATAAAATTGTTGAGGATAACTTTGTCAAAAAAACACATTTATCATATTTATTATACGTCAATCTAAAAACAACTTGATTTACAAAATGACTTATAAGAATAAGGAGGATTTAAATTAGAAAAACTATTTGAAATCATTTTTAATTTATTTTTGTATTTTTTTTAAATTCAAAGAAAAACTGTGAACTCGCGATTAAAAAGGTCGAGAGCCAAATTTTAACTAAATATCAATTTCATGGAATTACAAAATTGCTTTTAATTTCAAATTTTGGAATAACTTACTTGCCCTTTGATTCAATTGTGTTTGTCTTAATGGGATAATTTTGCTTTTCTGATGCTCCATTTATTGTTTGTAGTCCAAAACTCCTCATTGACTTGGTTAATCAAACTATGACACGTAATTAGTTCATCTGTCCAAACTAGTGATTTAGGGTTTTGATGGAAAATGTCAACATTTGTGAAAATTTAATATCTCCCTATTCCCCTTTCTCCATTGACAAAATTTATCAAGTCTTGCACAATTATTTTGACCAGAGAAGTCAAAATTGCAAAGCTCATGTAATACTCTCATTTACTTAAATATAAGATAAAGTTTGATCTTTAAAATTAATGTGAAGTATTTAAGAATTTAAAAATGATGTAATTCGTTTGATTTTTCAATACAAATAAATCTTGTATTTAAGATTTGTTTGGCTATTAGCAAACGTCTGCTTGCAGTAGTGTTTTGTAATGTTTGGACCTTCAAACGCACCGTAATAATTTTGGTACGTTGCGTTTGAGACTCAAACACTACGTTTGTGAGTTAAATAAATTATTACTAGACGAACAAAATTCTCAAGTGCGTTTGAATTTTCAAGTTTTTTCTTACGCTCTTCCGTTTAGTTATTCTTATTTTCACCTTTTATGTAATTTTATTTCTCCTAATTTGAATTTTTTTCAATCTATGAAGTCTTTCTTCTTTTAGAATGAGATTTTCTCATTCTACAGAGTTTTTTTCATGATCTCTCCGTGGAGAAGGTTTGATTGGCATTAATCGATGAAAATAGATCTATTCAGATTTTGGGGTGAGGTTATCGCAACAATCTCTTTTTCATTACTCGTGTTGAAGAACTACGCAAGTCTGTGTATTTTTGTCTATTTTTTAGAAATATATCTGCTCTCGAATTTTCAATTTTAATTTAGGACGAGATGAGATATTATCTCCACTCTAGTATTTTTATAATTCGATTTACTTATTAATGAAAATTATTTCTTATTCTTATTCCAAGATTTTGTCAAAAAAAAATTTCATATTAATTTTAAACTTGAAAATTTCGTAATGAATTTTTTGCAAAATGGGATACGGTGCAATTTTCTTAATAATACAACTTATGACTTAAAATTATGGTATTACGAAAGAAATAAAACAAAATATTTTTTGAGTGATGATGTTTTGAAGTGTCAAACATAAACATCGAAACAGTTTCACATGTGAATCTGAGCTACTACTAGGGCATCAAAATAAGATTCACGTTTCAAAATTAAGAAAAATCAATTTGTTGAAAGAGAAAGAATTGAATATAAATGTTATATAAAAAAAGGGGAAAAAATAGTTGTGTCCAAATCGAGATTAATAGTACTTCGATAACAAAAGAATTTTATAAAAAATTGCTTATAAAATGACGTGATTAGTTGTAGTTAGTTTATTATCACTAGACTCACCTATGTATGGTAGATCATCTACTAATTACACTTTGTCACATTATTTTATAAATTAAATTTTGTAAACTCTTTTTGTCACCGTAACAACACTTAATGAAGATACTCTCTCCTTCCTCAAAAGGATATTTTGTCTCTAAACAGATGAGATTAGGTAATTATGTCATTTAGTGAGGTTTATCAGTAAAAAAATAAAAATTATTCATCACTTTATGAATCTTGTGAGATAATTATGAATAAATTTAAAACTTTATTTTTTTTTAATTTCTCTTAATATGTGTGAAATTTGTACTTTATTTGTACTTTTGAAGAAGGAGGGAGTAAACGACTACTCTAAGTCAAGACACCATGAAAAACTAATTAATTTATTTGTTGATTAGAGTAAGTGCTTATTTGATGGGTCGAAGAAATGACTAAAACCAGAATATACCGATATGTTTGATTTACCGGCCAACGTGCCAAACAATTATGAATTATGTTTAAAAATGCTTGGTTACAAAACATAAGTACATCTATCAGTAGAAACTTTGGTCTCAAAAGCGCTTTTAGAAGAAGTTGAATTTATTTTATAAATTGGGGGTGTGATTAAATTTAAAATTTTATTAGAATATTTTTAAATTGAATTTGGATCCCTTCTATTATATTTTTTCCTCAATTCAATCTAATATATTATATTTCTATAATTGTGAATAATATAAATGAAATCAATACTGATCAACTAATTTATTATATTGAATAACATAATTGTTTTAAAAATAAAAGTAATCTGACATTTTTTTATCGTTTGATGAATGTGTGAATTTTTCATCAAAATTTTAATAGATGAAAATTCTTTTAGACTTTTAACGGTAAAAATATTTTTTATAATTATAATTTTTTGTATACTTGATCTTAATACCATCAATTACCTATGAATAAATTTTGATCATTACTAACAAAATTATTAAGATCAAATAATTTGTGTATTGGATGAAATTAGAGAAAATGTATAATGGAGGGGAGCCAAATCCCTTTAAACTAAAGTATTTTTGAAGCTTTTGATTAAATATTACTCCCTCCGTTCCAAAAAAAAGAGCAAAGTATATTTTGTACACATATTAAAAAAATAAAAGTAAAAGAAAAAGGGTAATTTTTTTTAAATTTATCCTTAGTGACCTCACAAGATTATATAAAATGATAAATATTTTTATTTTTTTATACTAATAGTTCCCACTAAATAATACTTTATCTAATTCTTTTGGTGATAAAAGAATTTGTACTTTTACTCATTTTTTTAAGGATGAAGGAGTATTTAATTTTTATTAAAATTTATTTTTGATAAAATAAACTCTTGAACTACTGAGTTGATAATAAAAATATTTAAATTATCGAGTCGTCTTAGAACCGACAAAAATAACTCAGACTTTGTCCCGGTACATACTTGTAGTTATATTCTTATTAGTTCCATCACATTACATTGCCAAAAGGGTACTAAAATAAAATCATCCTCATATACCATTTATAAGCACATCAGCAAATACATTAAATTTGCCAAATATTTTATATTTCTATGTAATTATTAAGAAAATGTGTGGTAGTGGGTTACCTAACGAGTCAACTCAGATTCTATGAAATGGTCTAAACTATTGCTTTAATAAAGGATGGGCAGTTGAGTCTTTTAACTAAAAGGACAAACGCCAAACACGTTGGGTCAAAATGTCAAATCCATATGCTTCCACATGTCTACTCCATGCAATAAACCTAGTCTGGACCAATGACTTAAACGATTTAGGGCCTTGGGACTTCAACAAACATCTCTGCCCAAGGTCAATCATAAGTCATGACCTAATGAATTTATTTTATTACCTAAATAATTAAATAAACATCATGAGTCTTTTTTAATGTTTACTTTAATGGTAAATTTAAGTTTATTATTTTTGTCTTATATTATTATTATATAAAAAGTTATTTTTTTAGAATGAACAAATTCATAATAAATTACATCTACTTAACCATGAATGAGTTTATTACGTCTAGTAGAGTATTGAATTCATTGTCACTTATCTTTCTTTATGCTCATCATTACTCAGATTTAGAAATAATTTTTTTTCTCTTTTGAAGAGATCTTCGCTTAAATGTTCGTTTTATCATCATTTAATTATTGTTTTATCATTATTTTCTTTTTTTGTAATTTTTTTTCCCGTGAAATTTGTTTTTTCATAATTTTGGGTTAAATCTCTTATGAAAGTCATTTTTTTGGAGGTTTGGTTCTCTCTTTGTAGAGATTGATCTAATATACGGTGACGAATGATTGCAGATTTGCTCAAAATTAAGAGCGGGATGCGCCATATCTCTAACAATTATTTTTTTTTTAATTTTTTAATTTTCTACATAGATTATGATTTTTTAACATATTTTATTTTTATCAGAATAAAATAAATATTTGCTTGACTCTATCATACATGTATTTTGAATCTTTTTTGATTAAATGAATAAATTTTTCTTAATACTTTTTCAAGAGTTTGTAATAATAATAAAAAAAGCCTTGCAGGTTAGGTTGATTCCTTTACCATTTTAGTTTTATGTTTTGTTAAATTTATTGGAGCTGGGCTTAACCTTTGAGCTCATTTTATTTAAATGGATCCATTCTAAACGGGCCAATTGATATGGAGCTTAGGGTTAAGATTTGGATCCATGGAGGCCCATTGACCTTTGTGTTCAATTCAGTTTGAATCGGTCCTTTGGGCTTATATATTATTTGCACTGCTTGAGGTTTTGGTGAAATGTAATTGCAAACTATGTCTATAAACTTCCAAACCATTTGTGAAGATTTTCATGTCTCTAATTTTATTTTCTTAAAAATTGTCAATTTTTTTGTGTAGTGGTCATACATATTTTAAAACACAATCGTACATTTTACTCGCATTGTTCCACCAAATGAGTCTCATTATAAAATTTGTAGATTTTAAATATATTTTTCTTCCATATTTATAGGTAAGTATAATGATTGTTTAATTTAATAGTGGTAACATGATAGTGAAAATGTGTTGTTAAACTTCGATATATTATGTTATTTTATAATACGATCAATAAAAATGGAGCATTTTTTGTGGAACAGTTAATTATTATTTTTGATAAATAGGACTCTTTTTATAGAATAAAGGAATTGGTATTAATTATCTTTAATGATTTCTAGGTTAATATACAAATATATTGAACATATATTTTGGAACTAAAGTTTAATCACTATAAGAAAAAGCCTATTTCTGACGGAATATTCTATCTGAAATTTGGTCGAATATAATCTCATCGGACATAATTCTCTCGAGAAATTTGTCGAAATTAATTGTTTCTGACAAAATTATTTTTGACGGAATAAATTTTTGGTGTTGGCGGGAATTATATGCATTTCCATCGTAAATAGTTTTATATGCATTTCTGTCGTAAATAGTTTTGACTGGCAGGAACATTGGCGCCAAGTGGTGTCCAACATTTTCGACCTAATTCTGTCGGAATTATGCTATTCATGAGGAAATATTCTGTCGGAAATAACTTAATTTCGAGGGGATGCATTCCGTCGGAAATAATTTCGTCGGAATTAACTAATTTTTTTGTAGTGGATACAGTGTTAGTGTATACATGAATGATGTTATGATTATGACACGTCATTAATGAAATGTCTATATGTTAAGAAAAATTATCTTTTTTTTAATAACGTATTATGATCTTAGTATTACTCGTGTATTGATAAGTATAAAATATGTTATGTTTTTATCTCTTAATATCTAGTCTTTTATACTTATTTGGCACCTAAATGTACTCACTATTCTTATATTTTGATTTAGGTTGCAAATGGAGCCATTAAATGAAAACTGTGTTATTTTCGCACTTTTGGATTATTTTGAAATCCGTTTGTCCGCTTGAGGCTTAAATTAACACTTGATCAGGCCTTATTCTCTCAAAACTCAAAGAAGGAAAGTTGTAGATCTATTTCTTAGCTTTTCGGATCATCTTGAAACGTTTAAATTGAAGCTCGGATGAGAGAGTTATGACCATTTTACCAACATACGTCGAAGTTGAAAATTTCAGGAAATTGAGGTTTTGGACAGATTGACCTTTGGGGCTTCGGTTGAGATTTGAATTGTGTTAAAGTTCCCAAATGAAAATATGGTTTTCTTGAAGTTTTTAGTAGACTTCTCAAGCTTTCCGGAATGGTATAGTGTGCAAAAATCCAAGTTCATTTGGGCCACCAAATATTACTTTTTAGACAGCTGATCCGAATTCCGCATGGACTGGATTTCTGTTCGGACCAGTTGGAGTATTTGGGCCATAACTTGAGCTTCCCAACTCCAAATCAGGTGATTCAAAAGCCCAAATTCATTAAAAACTCCAGGGCTACAACTTTTCTTCTTTGCTCAAGTCCAAAATCGGCAATCTACTAATTCAAACTTAGCTTGCAAGGTGCTGATCAGTTTTGGTGTCATATTTTGACTTCTCATGATGTGCACGTTTTTGGGTTTTTGATTGCATTAGATGGCTGAATCACATGACCAAGATTAGTTGTTGGATCTTGACATCTTGTATACTTGAGTGCCTATAAATACCAAGTGAAGCTAGACTTGTATTTTGCTAATTCACATACTAATACACACCATCTTCTCCATCTTCTCTAAATTCTAGTATAATTAGTAGGGAAAGAGGATCACCTCCATAGTGAGATTGTTGTTCTCACCCCTTTTATAATTCAAGAAAATATTCATTAGACTTAATATGTTAGGCTAGTTCCTTTATTCAGTTCGAAGGGGATGTTGAACCTTGTTTACAGGTAATAGTTTGATTAAGTATAAACTATTTATTCCTTCTTACATGAAGTTCATTCTTGATAATCTATTTTAACTTTTGAATGATATTTATTCCGATTGGTTTAATGTGATCGATTAAGTCAATTTGATTAATTTCATCTTCTAGATTAAAGGATAGTATTACGTGTAATTGATATTGTTCCTAATCACAAGTAGCAATTAGTGATACATGATTGTGGTCAAGCTTTTGAGTATTGCTATGATTATCAGAAGACAAGTTAAATAATTCGAACTTGTGTGATTGTTGCTTGGACTAGTCTAATTCCCTAGTTCTTAATGCTACTATTATATTAAATCTAGAGAGCTTGTTCTAGGTTGTATAATGGTTAGAATCTTGTGAAGAGCTTGTTTTATTAAGTGATAATCTAAGGGGAGTTTCGGGTACTAGAGCTTGTTTCTACCTAGGGCTATTAATTTCATTGAAGGATAAATATTGTTTTACTTAATTATTCTATTGTTGTAAAAAGGTGATACTGAACCGGGAGAATTGAAATCTTTAATTAATTGGTTATTCTTATCACTTTAAATTCTGTTCTTGATAATTAGTGAAATCAAATTATAAACCCCCCCTTTTGGTAAACAAAGCATAATTTTAGACTAATCACTCTCTGTGGGATCGACTCTTACTTGCACTGCTACATTATTATTTTTCGTAGTAAGGTTTTATTTTTGGTTGCTTGCGACAGCACACCAAATTTTGGCGCCGTTGCTGGGGAGTGATTTTAGTTTATTTTTCTTTGTTATAATTATTTTTATCTTTATTTATTATTATTTTTTGTTGTACTCAGGTAATTTGAATTTCATTTGATTATTTATGTCCAAAACTCGATCTATTAATCAAGGTGATTTAAAGTGTGATCCAGAAATAGAGAGAACCATTCGTAGATTAAGGAAGGTAGCTCGGAATAATTGTGAAGAGAAGGACACCATGGCAGAAACCCGAACTTTGAAGGAGCTTGCGGCCCCTGCTTTGAATCAACAACCTTTATGCATAACCTTCCCTAATCTAGAAGCTAATATTCATTTTGAATTAAAATCTGGACTAATACATCTTTTACCTACTTTTCATGGTTTGGCAGGTGAAGACCCTCACAAATATTTGAAGGAATTTCATGTGGTATGCACAAGTATGAAGCCTACTGGAGTAACGGAAGAACAAATCAAGTTAAGAGCCTTTCCATTTTCTCTAAAAGATTTGGCTAAGGATTGGCTTTACTATCTACCCTCCGAAAGTATCACAAAATGGGAAGAGATGAAAAAATTATTCTTAGAAAAATATTTTCATACTTCAAGAGCAGCCAACATTCGAAAAGAAATTTGTGGTGTGAGGCAGAATAATGGAGAAACCCTCTACGAGTATTGGGAACGTTTTAAGAAACTATGTGTAAGCTGCCCCCATCATCAAATTAGTGATCAACTCCTCATCCAATACTACTATGAAGGTCTTTTATCTATAGATAAGAGCATGATTGATGCTGCTAGTGGAGGAGCTCTGGTGGACAAGACTCCCGAGGCTGTAAGAAATCTCATTGCAAATATGGCAGCTAATTCTCAACAATTTGGCAGTCGACTTGATTTCTCACCTAAGAATGTGAATGAGGTAAAAGTTTCTGCTATTGAACAACAAATTGCAAGTCTAACTTCTCTTGTTCGTCAAATGGCTACAAGAAACATGTCGGCAGTAAAAGCTTGTGGTATTTGTTTGTTAACAAATCACAATACAGATGCATGCCCAACACTACAAGAGGATGATAATATGCAACAAGCAAATGCAGTGGGGAATTATCAAGGACAACCCCAGAGAAAATATGATGCTTACTCTAACACTTACAATTCCGGATGGAAGGATCATCCCAATTTGAGCTATGGAGGTACTAGGCCACCACTGCAAGGTGTTTTCCCAAATGGGCAGCAAAGTTTTCAACCAGCTCAACCACAGTACCAACCTAGACAAGCTGCTCCTGTTAATTCTAGAACATCTCTTGAGGACATGTTCAAGGCATTCATGAATCAAACACAACAATTCCAGCAAGAGACAAGGACTTCCATCCACAATCTAGAAAATCAGATGAGTTAACTTGCTACGACAGTTGGTCGATTGGACTCTCAAAGTTCAGGAAAGCTACCTTCTCAAACTATTGTCAATCCGAGAGAGAATGCATGTGCCATAACTTTGAGGAGTGGAAAGCAATTGGAGGCACCAAAAGCTACTGGTGAATTTGAGGAAGATAAGGCTAAAGAGGATGCAGAAATATCAAAGGTAAAACCTAACACTCCTGTTCAGCTAAAGACTAATCCTTTACCTTTTCCTCCTAGGAATCCTAAAACTTCAAAGAAGGATGAGCAAGAAAAAGAAATTCTAGAAACTTTCAGGAAGGTAGAGGTGAATATTCCTTTACTAGATGCAATTAAGCAAGTGCCCAGGTATGCAAATTTTTTGAAATAATTATGCACTAACAAAAGAAAATTGAAAAATGATGAAAGAGTTATTGTTGGTGAGAATGTATCAACAGTCCTTCAAAGAAAAATGCCCCCTAAATGTAAAGATCCAGGCATGTTTATAATTCCATGTAAAATAGGTAATACCAGATTTGAGAAAGCTATGCTAAATTTAGGAGCTTCAATTAATGTCATGCCATTATCTATTTTTGCTTCTTTAAATCTAGGTTCTTTGAAACAAACTGGTATTATTATTCAATTGGCTGATCGTACTAACACTTACCCCCAAGGGGTAATTGAAGATGTCTTGGTGCAGGTGAATGAACTAATCTTTCTTGCAGATTTTTACATAGTGGATATGGATGATGATAAATCCCCAAATCCTGCACATATACTTTTAGGGAGGCCATTTTTGAAAACAGCAAGGACTATGATTGATGTGCACAATGGAACCTTAACCACGGAGTTTGATGGTGAAAAGATACAATTCAACATATATGAGGCCATGAGGTATCCTAGTGATATTCACCCTGTTTTTGCTATTGATGTACTTGACTCTTTAGTGCAGAAGTCTTTTGAACACACACAAAAGGAAAGTTTGGAGGTCGCCATCACCAACAGTCTGGAATTAGATAAAGAAGAAGCGATTGAGCAGAATCAGGACTTGAAGGAGACTGTAGCTGCATTACATTATTTACCTAAAACCTCAGTTAAATATGCAGTTTATTATATTCAATTGCCTAGTTCTCATCAAAAGTTATTACCATCTGTTGTGCAGGCCCCAACTTTAGAACTGAAACCATTACCTGCATACTTGAAGTATGCATTCTTAGGGAAGAATGAGACGCTACCAGTGATTATCGCTAACAATCTAACCAAAGTACAAGAAGACAAACTGCTCAGAGTCCTAAGGGACCATATAACAGTATTTGGTTGGACTATAACAGATATCAAAGGTATCAGTCCTGCTACGTGCATGCATATAATCCTTTTGGAAGATGGAGCCAAGCCCACTAGAGACGCATAAAGAAGACTTAATCCACCCATGATGGAGGTAGTGAAGAAGGAGGTGCTGAAATTACTTGATGCAGGCATAATCTACCCCATCTCAGACAGTCAATGGGTATGTCCAGTACAGGTAGTACCAAAGAAATATGGAATCACAGTCATCAAAAACGATGATAATGAGTTGGTGCCCACACATATGCAGACAGGATGAAGAGTTTGTATTGATTACAGGAAGTTAAATGTTGTAACTAGAAAAGATCACTTTCCTCTTCCTTTTATTAATCAAATGTTGGAAAGATTAGCTGGGCATGCTTATTACTGTTTTCTAGATGTTTTTCAGGTTATAACCAAATTGTGATTGCACCCGAAGACCAAGAAAAGACCACATTCACATGTCCTTTTGGTACATTTGCGTATCGTAGAATGTCCTTTGGACTATGTAATGCACCAGGTACCTTCCAACGATGTATGGTAAGCATCTTTTCTGATTTTCTTGAAAAATGCATTGAAGTATTTATGGATGACTTCACAATACATGGTGATTCTTTAGATGTATGCCTCGATAATCTGACTCGTGTGCTAGATAGATGCTTAGAAACTAATCTTGTTCTTAATTGAGAAAAGTGTCACTTTATGGTGGAACAAGGTATAGTACTTGGCCATTTAGTTTCAGCTAAAGGATTAGAAGTGGATAAAGCTAAGATAAAAATTGTTACTGCTCTGCCTTACCCCGTAAATGTGCGGGAGATTCGTTCTTTCCTTGGTCATGCAGGTTTCTATCGTAGATTTATCAAGGACTTCTCGAAAATAGCTTTGCCATTGTGTAAGTTGCTACAAAAGGATGTGGAATTCCAATTTGATGACGAGTGCAAGGAGGCGTTTGACAAATTAAAGAAACTATTGACCTCGGCACCGGTAATACAACCACCAAATTGGAAGTTGCCATTTAAGATCATGTGTGATGCAAGCAACTATGCAGTAGGAGCTGTCTTAGGCCAAAGGGTTGACAAAGTTGTCCATGCCATTTACTATGCTTCTAGGACTCTAAATGCTGCTCAGAATAATTACACTACGACTGAAAAGGAACTCTTATCTGTTATATTTGCTTTAGACAAGTTTAGATCATATTTGCTTGGTACTAAAGTTATAGTTTATTCTGACCATGCTGCTTCTCAGGTATTTGCTAACCAAGAAAGAATCCAAACCAAGAATCATTAGATGGATTCTATTGCTACAATAATTTGACTTGGAGATCAAGGATAAGAAAGGAGCGGACAACTTGGTGGCAGATCACTTGAGCAGGTTGATTAAGGATGAAGAAGCGCTACCATTGCATGATTCTTTTCCAGATGAGCATTTATTTTCCATTGATGAGGCTATACCTTGGTATGCCAATATCGTGAATTACTTAGTGAGTGCCTATGTTCCTAATGAGTTCTCTAAATTCCAAAAAGAAAAGCTTAAGAGTGATGCCAAATATTATATATGGGATGATCCATACTTATGGAAATTTTATGCTGACCAGATAGTTAGAAGGTGTGTGCCTAAAAGTGAACTTTTATCTATTCTAATTTTTTGTCACTCTTATGCTTGTGGATGCCATTTTGGACCTTAAAAAACAGCTCATAAGGTTTTGGAATGTGGTTTCTTTTGGCCGACTATTTTTAAGCACTCTTATCAGTTCTGTAAGTCATGTGAAAATTGTCAAAAGACAGGAAATATATCAAGTAGGAATCAGACGCCACAAACACCTATTTTAATTGTTGAAATTTTTGATGTTTGGGGTATTAATTTTATGGGACCATTTCCTGCTTCTTATGATAATGTTTACATTCTTTTGGCTGTTAATTATGTTTCTAAATGGGTGGAAGCTAAAGCCACCAGGACTGATGACTCTAAAGTTGTTGCAGATTTTATCAAGTCTAACATATTTGTCAGGTTTGGAACGACAAGGGCCATAATCAGTGATAAGGGAACCCACATCTACAATAGGATGCTAGCGACACTATTTAAGAAATACAATATGATGCATAAAGTTTCTACATCCTACCATCCACAGAGCAATGGGCAAGTTGAGGTATCCAACCGGGAGGTCAAGTCCATTTTGGAAAAAGTAGTCAAACCGAGTAGAAAAGATTGGAGTCTGAGGTTAGAATATGCACTTTGGGCCTATAGAACAGCTTACAAAACTCCAATAGGTATGTCACCTTATAGGTTAGTATTTGGAAAACCATGTCATCTACCAGTGGAGTTAGAACATAAGGCTTTTTGGGCAGTTAGACAATGTAATATGAGCTTAGATTCAGCCAGAGTCCATAGAAAGTTGCAGTTGCAAGAGCTAGATGAATTAAGGAATGATGCATACGAGAGCTCTAAAATTTACAAAGAGAAAACAAAAGCCTTTCACGACAAGAAGATTATTAGGAAGAACTTTGTTGTTGGACAGAAAGTTCTCCTTTATCATTCAAGGCTAAAATTATTTCCAGGTAAGTTGCGCTCCCGTTGGGTCAGGCCTTTTATTTTTACTGACATTTTTAATCATGGTGCAGTGGAAATTCAAAGTCCAAGCACAGGGAAGATTTTTAAAGTGAATGGTCACAGGCTCAAAACCTTCTATGAAGGATATCAAATGGAGAATATTGAGCTGCTGGATTTGGTGGATCCAGTTTATGAAGATTGAGAAGTTTAATGTCAAGCCAATGACAATAAACAAAGGCGCTGCTTGGGAGGCAACCCAATGGGAGTTCATTTCTTTTTATTTTCGCATTTATATTTCGGTTATGTTGTTTTTCTTTTCTTTGCATTTTACTTTACATTAGGGACAATGTAAGTTTTAAGTGTGGGGGAAGGATTTAGGGTGTTTTTTTAAAAAAAATAATATAATATAAAAAAAAGTTTGTTTTTGTTAGTTTGAATTTTGAATTTGTGGGTATATTCTCTGCAAACCCTCACGAGACAAAACTCGTCCACTTGGGGTAACCTTGGGGTTTAAAGGCTTGTTGTACATGCTAAGTGCAATCGTGTTTCCTACGAAAATGGAGTAGTTTGTAAAATAAGTCACTTGAGCAATGAGTTAATTTGAATTTTGATTTTTGACCAATAATAAAATCTTGATTCTCGTTAATAATATTTTGGAAAATTGATAGACGTTGTGTAGTTTGAATTTGAGTTTCTTTGTTAATTTTTACTTTATTTGAGACCCTTCAATTTTTTTTGCACTTGTCCATTTGGTCGGCCTAGTTTTAACTTGGAAAGGAGTATTTATTTATTTATCTATTTCGATTGAATGTCGAGGGGAGAAATTCTTGAACTCTATCATTTGTTTGATCATAACTTGAAGTAAACATGAGGTTTTAATTAAGAAAGGGGAAATGATTTAAGCAAAAGTTAGATGTTTGATTTAAAAAAAAAGAAGAAAAAAGAAAAATTATGATTCATGTGGTGAATTGAGATGGAGCGTAAAACGCACTCATTAATAAACACGTGACATGCGAGATGGAGCGTAAAACGCACTCGTTAGTAAGACGGAGCATAAAATGCACTTACTGAAGGAAGAAAAAGCCTATTGATCCTCTGCTATTATTTGCTTATGTTAACTGAGAGTAGTGTGAAAATAGGTGTTTAGAGTTTTTCTTTCTCCTTAAAGGCTTTGATTTTATAATTTTTTTCTAAGTTTTAATTGGTTTGATACATGTGGATTCACACACACACACGAAGGGTTAAGAGTAAAGTGAGATTGATAAGTAAGCTTGAATTTTAAATGAAGCAGTGTTTTGAAGTTTTTCAAGAGTTACTGTTTTGAATCTTTGAGGTTAATGTTGAAGTTCATTTTAATTTATGGCTCAAAGTTGTCAAGTTTGATTAGTTGAATTTTTTGTTATAGTTTATTTTTATTTTGTCCGAGGACGTGCAAAAGATAAGTGTGGGGGAATTTGATAAGTATAAAATATGTTATGTTTTTATCTCTTAATATCTAGTCTTTTATACTTATTTGGCACCTAAATGTACTCACTATTCTTATATTTTGATTTAGGTTGCAAATGGAGCCAATAAATAAAAACTGTGTTATTTTCGCACTTTTGGATTATTTTGAAATTCGTCTGTCTGCTTGAAGCTCAAATTAACACTTGATCAGGCCTTATTCTCTCAAAGCTCAAAGAAGGAAAGTTGTAGATCTATTTCTGAGCTTTTCGGATCATCTTGAAACGCCTAAATCGAAGCTCGGATGAGAGAGTTATGACCATTTTACCAACATACATCGAAGTTGAAAATTTCAGGAAATTGAGCTTTTGGACAGATTAACCTTTGGGGCTTCGGTTGAGATTTGAATTGTGTTAAAGTTCCCAAATGAAAATGTGGTCTTTTTGAAGTTATTAGTAGACTTCTCAAGCTTTCCGGAATGGTATGGTGAGCAAAAATCCAAGTTCATTTGGGGCTACAAATATTACTTTTTAGACAGCTGATCCGAATCCCACATGGATTGGATTTCTGTTCGGACCAGTTGGAGTATTTGGGCCATAACTTGAGCTTCCCAACTCCAAATCAGGTGATTCAAAAGCCCAAATTCATTAGAAACTTCAGGGATACAACTTTTCTTCTTTGCTCAAGTCCAAAATTGGCAGTCTACTAATTCAAACTTAGCTTGCAAGGTGCTGATCAGTTTTGGTGTCATATTTTGACTTCTCATGATGTGCACGTTTTTGGGTTTTTGATTGCATTAGATGGCTGAATCACATGACCAAGATTAGTTGTTAGATCTTGACATCTTGTACACTTGAGTTCCTATAAATACCAAGTGAAGCTAGGCTTGTATTTTGCTAATTCACATACTAATACACACCATCTTCTTCATCTTCTCCATCTTCTCTAAATTCTAGTGTAATTAGTGTAAGTATGCAAAATCACAATCTAATTGTAATACGCAACGGAAAAATGGAAATTAAAATTTTGCAACTTATCCATGAATCACCTTATGCATAACTATTAATTGATGAAGATTAACAAGAGATAATACCTTAATAGATCCAACCTTTGAACCGCTACAAGATCTACTCCTTGTTGATTTCTTCAAGTTCCTCCTTTCTTTGCTCCTTGGATTAAACACTAGCTTCAAAGTGTATGAAGCACTCTAAAGGTGATCCACCAAGAAATGATTAATGAAGAAACAAATTATGATTTCCTAGAAATCAAGGATGGCTAATCCAAATAGTTCTTTCTTTCCTAACTCTTAAGAAATTCAAGAATAATTATTGATTTTTCCTAATCTCTATTAGGGTTCATCTCATGATCTCTTGCAAAAATAATGCAAGTATTCATCTAATCATTCTAGTTGTATACTTACATGTATACATATTCTCCTAACCCACATTTAGGCTTCATTTCACACATAACATATGTTACTTGTTTAATCAACATTAAGCAAGTAACACATATTAATCTAGAAATTGAATTTCATTTGCATTTGCATTTCATTTGCATTTGCATTTGTAGGAGCATTTATTACAACTAAACTCTTTAGCAATAAATGTATTAATTCAATTCCCAATCTAATTAGGAATTAAAATAATAATAATAATAATAATAATAATAATAAGATTTCTCTTATTAATTTATAATTCAATATTTCTCCAAATATATCATTATAAATATTAAGCTATTCAATTTATTCTACTAATAAATTAAATACTTAATTTATTATCATTAAACCAATTGTTTCTAAATAATATATTTCTTTTGCGGTGTGACCCTTTAGGTTCAATATTATGCCGGTAGTAGAATAAATAAATTAGAACAATTCTAATATTATTTATAATGAATTAAACTCCTTTAATTCATATATAAATAAATAATATTTATTCTACATCATGAGTGACACCTTACGATAATGTATCATGACTATCCGTATAATATGAAATCAACGTTTAATCACATAGAACCTATTCAGTAATAGTTACCGTACAATTCAATCCTTCTACCATACAATGTCCCGATTAAATATAAGACATGGAATTACTGACAAGTCTTATTTTATTTAATCATATGCATTTCGATTTAAGAATGCACAACTCCGATTAATGTAAATTAGAAACTCCTTTCTAATTTTCATTCAACCCTGGCCAGGGATTTTTGAGCTGTCATTTATCAAATCGCATAGGACATTCTCTCCCTTTATCAGAGTTGGTAGATCCTTTGTCGATCATTCACCTACCTCCGTGTATACTTTATTATACCCGTACATACCCTATGACATACCCTAAGGTATTAAGGAATATGACAAAGTATAACTTAACATACACAAGGTACTATGATGATCTCAAGTCCAAGGATCACTTGTACAACTATCACTTAAGAACTTCCCTATTGACAGGTGAATAAAACTCCATTAGGGTTCTTTAAGCGAGTCACGTTCAGTGAACTTATTCTCTAATAAGCACCTACATACTTGCTTTAGTGTCTTCACACAAATGATTATGAGATCAATCATTATCTTCTAAAGATCAAGCATAGTATGTACTAATCTATCCGGATCAGTAATCCCAATATTAGTGATCCAACGATTAGGAACATTTTAGTTTTGAGCTTTCTTGAATTTAGATCTCACTAGCATAATCTCATCATGATTCTAAAAGCATTGCTCGAAAACTATGGGTTCATCACATTTATTAATTCAACCAATTAACATGGATAAAATATGCCTTTTATTCTATTATTAATATTTGAATAAGATTACAAAGTAAATGCTTATTACATCAAATATAATTGGCTTGAGGGCATATTACTTTCAATCTCCCACTTGCACTAAAGCCAATCACCTTGGTATCTAATACCCATTTTATCGAAATGACGATTGAATTGATCTTGCGATAATGCTTTAGTAAATGGATCTGCAATGTTGTTCTGGGAGTCCACTCTTTCTAAGGTGACATCTCCTCTTTCAATTATTTCTCTAATTAAATGAAATCGCCGCAACACGTGTTTGGATCTATGATGAGACCTGGGTTCCTTAGCCTGTGCAACAGCTCCAGTGTTGTCACAATGAACCGGAACGGGTCCAGTAATGCTAGGAACTACCCCGAGTTCAGAAATGAACTTCTTCATCCAAACAGCTTCCTTTGCAGCTTCACTTGCAGCTATATACTCTGCCTCTGTCACTGAGTCAGCAACTGTTTGCTGTTTGGAACTCTTCCAACTCACTGCTCCACCGTTCAAGGTAAATACATACCCTGACATGGATTTACTGTCATCTTGGTCAGTTTGAAAACTTGAGTCTGTAAAGCCCTCTAGTTTCAAATCAGACCCACCATATACTAGAAACACATCTTTAGTTCTTCTCAAGTACTTCAAGATGTTTTTCACAGCTTTCCAGTGTTCTTCTCCAGGATTAGACTGATATCTACTTGTTACACTAAGTGCATAAGCAACATCTGGTCTGGTACATATCATTCCATACATTATGGATCCTATTGCCGAAGCATAAGGTATTTGATTCATGCGTTCTCTCTCTTCAGGTGTCTTTGGGGACAATTTCTTAGAGAGATTTACTCCATGACTCATCGGTATGAGTCCTCTCTTGGAGTCTTGCATGCTAAACCTCTTTAGCATCGAATCAATGTATGCACCTTAGGTCAAGCCGAGCATCCTCTTTGATCTATCTCTATAGATCTTTATCCCCAATATGTAGGATGCTTCTCCCAAGTCCTTCATGGAGAAGTGTTTAGATAACCAAATTTTAACTGATTGTAGCATCGGTATGTCATTCCCTATAAGTAATATATCATCAACATATAATACCAGGAATGTCACAGCACTCCCACTAACTTTCTTGTACACACATGGTTCATCCTCATTTTTGATAAAATCAAACTCTTTGATTGTCTCATCAAAACGGATGTTCCAACTTCGAGAAGCTTGCTTCAATCCATAAATGGATCTTTGTAACTTACACACTTGATTTGTTCCAACCTTTGAAACAAAACCCTCTGGCTGTATCATATATACATCCTCATCTAGTTTCCCATTGAGGAAGGCCGTTTTCACGTCCATTTGCCAGATTTTCGTAGTCATAGTAAGCTGCAATCGCAAGTAAAATCCGGATGGACTTGAGCATGGCTACTGGTGAGAAGGTTTCATCATAGTCAACTCCTTGTCTTTGTTTGAAACCTTTTGCAACCAGTCTGGCCTTATAGGTCTCCACCTTGCCATCTGCTCCAGTCTTTTTCTTAAAGACCCATTTACACCCTATAGGCACAATGCCTTCAGGTGGAGTAACCAAAGTCCATACTTGGTTTTCATACATGGAGTCCATTTCGGATTTCATGGCTATTTGCCATTTCTCAGAGTGTTTACTACTCATAGCCTCATCGTATGTTACTGGATCATCATCAGTTATGATGCGTACCTCATCATCATCTTCTATGATAAGTGTATACCTTTTAGGTATTTTCGGCACTCTTCCAGATTTACGACTCGGTTGTGGTACAGAAGTTATATCTACTTGAACATGTTCATCCACTTGATCTGTAGTAATTTGTGGTTCTTGAATTTCTTCAAGATCTATTTTTCTCCCACTAGCCCCTTCAAGGATAAACTCTTTTTCCAAGAAGGTAGCGTGTTTGGCAACAAACACCTTTTGCTCGGTAGGATTATAGAAATAATATCCTAAACTTTCTTTAGGATACCCCACAAATTTGCACTTGTCAGATCTAGCCTCAAGTTTGTCACTTTGTAACTTCTTTACATAAGCGTTACAACCCCAAATCTTAACATGCTTAAGACTGGGTTTCCTCCCTGTCCACATCTCATATGGAGTCTTAGGGACGGATTTTGAGGGAATCTTGTTAAGTAGATATGCAGCCGTTTCTAGGGCATGACCCCAGAATGATATTGGAAGGTCGGTGAAACTCATCATGGACCGCACCATGTCTAACAAGGTACGATTCCTTCTTTCAGATACACCATTTAATTGTGGCGTACCAGGAGGCGTCCATTGAGAGAGAATACCATTTTCTTTGAGATGATTAAGAAACTCATTGCTCAAGTATTCTCCTCCTCGATCTGATCGAAGAATCTTAACACTTTTGCCAGTTTGTTTCTCTACTTCACTTCTGAATTCTTTGAACTTTTCAAATGATTCAGATTTATATTTCATTAAATACACATATCCAAATCTTGAATGATCATCAGTGAATGTAATGAAATACGAATACCCTCCTCTAGCATCTGTTGTCATAGGTCCACATACATCTGTGTGTACCAACTCTAACAATCCTGTAACCCTCTCTCCATGTCCACTAAATGGAGATTTAGTCATTTTACCCATGAGACATGATTCACAAGTTGGATATGATTCAAAATCGAATGGTTCTAAAAGACCATCAATATGCAACTTGTTTAATCTTGTTTCATTGATGTGACCGAGTCTACAGTGCCAAATGAAAGTATGATTTACTTCATCTCTTTTTCTTTTACAAGTTTGTTCAATTTGAAAAATATTTTCATGTAAGTCAAGTAAGTAAAGTCCATCAATTAAGCTACCAGTTCCAAACAAAACATTATTATTATAAATAGAACAACCATTGTTCTTAAATATAACAGCGAATCCTTCTTTGTCCAACATAGAAATAGATATAATGTTTCTGATGAGAACAGGTACATAATAACAATTTATTAAATTGATAGATTTTCCCGTAGGCAGTGCTAAACAATAAGTCCCCACAGCTAATGCAGCAACTTTTGCTCCATTTCCCACTCGTAGAGTTACTTCTCCTTTGTTTAGCCTTCTACTTCTGCTTATTCCCTGCAATGAATTGCATATGTGAGAACCACAACCGGTATCTAATACCCAAGTAGAATTTTGACTTACAGAAAGATTTATTTCAATCATGAATAAACCTGTATCCGTAGCTGAAGCTTCAACAAGCTTTTTCTGCTTTGCCTCTGCAAGGTAATCCTTGCAGTTTCTCTTCCAATGTCCAGGCTTATTGCAGTGGAAGCAAACTCCTTTGCTATCCGCATTAGTTTTATTCTTATTACCTTATCAGTTACCTTTCCTTTTGCCTTCTTAGAATTTTTCTTCTTAGCAGAAGATCCTTTGGGCCACTTCCTTTTCTTGGAAGCGTCACCTATCAGTAAGACTTGGTCTTTCTTGGATGGAAAGTGACTCTCTGCAGTTTTCAACATGTTAAGCAATTCAGGCAAGCTGACATCAAGCTTGTTCATGTGAAAATTCACAACAAATTGTGAGTAGGAGTCCGGGAGTGACTGCAAGATCAAATCTTGGCTCAACTCTCCATCCATTACAAAACCCAGTTGTCCCAATTGTTCAATCAAATTGATCATTTTGAGGACATGTGCCTGTACTGTAGGGCCATCGGTCATTCTAGATCGGAAGAGCTCCTTAGATATCTCATATCTTGCAGACCTACTTTGTTCACCATACAACTCTTGCAGGTGAAGCAATATAGCAGGTGCATCCATTTTCTCATGTTGACGTTGTAACTCGTTACTCATGGATGCCAGCATGATGCATTGAGCTACCATAGCATCATCTTGCCACTTTTTAAAAGTAGCAATCTCTTCCTCAGAGGCAGTTTCTGCAACAGTTGCAGGTACAGGCGAATTAAGGACATAAGATAATTTTTCAGCGGTGAGAACAATTCTCAAATTCCTTAACCAATCCGTGTAGTTCGGTCCGGTTAGTTTATTAGCATCCAATATGCTCCGCAGTGATAGTGAATGGGCCATTTGTAAAAATCTGTAAATGAATTTTTATTTAAACAACATTAGCATATATTCATTTTATTAATCACCAATTTAATATAGGACTTTATTAAAAGGGTGTCTCCCACTATTTTATACAAACTATATGACCCTCCATATATAGTTCGACAAATTTTCAAAAATCTGTTTAGTGAGTAAGGATCCTATTGACATAAATATGCAGCCTTGTGTGTGCACAACAAACCATATATTTATTCAAAGGGTAGACAACTCTTGTCAATTACATCAACTATGTAACTCCTTGTATTTTGCCTCTTAGATTATAATAGTCAAGTGTGTGCACATCCGAACTAAAATAATCCAAGTTAAGTTTCACCTAGCATTTCCATATAAGCGAATAGAAAAATATAGTCCTTGTGTGTGCACAACAAAACTAGTATTGTTCAATTCCTTATAAAATATTTTTAATGTAATAAAGCCAACATCTTAAAAATTTAATATGAGTCTTGTGTGTGCACAACAAACTAATATTAAATAATTAATACTCTATTGCTTTATCATGCTAGAAGGCTACGTTTGATATTTTTGAAATACCTTTAAACGTATTCAACTTAATATTTTGTAATGAAAGTTTTGTTATTAATGGTCTCATCTTGTTTAGCGCGCATGCAAGTATATATATATAAATACGCGTCATATTAAACATTCATCAACATGAACAATAATATATTTAATATATATATTATAAGCATGCATTCATAGAATACTATATTCTATATGGGATGATTATGGACTTAATCTAATTTGATTCACTCGAGCCACCGAGTAAATCAATAGGTCAAACCTAGGGTGCAAGAATAAATTTGAATATAACTATTACATTCAACCCAGGCTTCATTACAAATGGGTCTTCAATGCTCTTGCTCTTCAGTTCCAATTTCTCTAGTAACTCTATTAAATCCTATTACATTCATTTTAACAAAATAGAAACCTTGATCAACAGTCAAGGGGAAGTACATAGGAGAGAGATAGAAATTACATTTAGAAATTTAGATAGGCGAGATACGCAGACCCCATTATGAATAAAACCATTCATTCAAGCATCCATTCAAATTAAATCCAATCACATTGGTCAATAGTCCTTAATCATCCCCTATATATATATATCAACATATATAAATACCATTCATCTCATGAATAATAAACCATTCAATATATATTGATATCATTTAATGGGCAATTGACTAGTAGAAATCCAAAATCCAATTAAAATAAACTCCTTTATTTTAATCCATTCCAAATTAATATAAACTCCTTTATAAAATTTAGAATCTTTGTTCAAAATTGAAATCCAATATTAATTAAAATAAACTCCTTTATTTTAAACCAATTTCAAGTCTAAAATAAACATCTTTATTTTTCAACATTGAAATTTTAAAATTGGAAAATCATTTTTTTTTTGTGAACAGTGCCCGGGCTGCCCGGTGAACAGTTCCGCTGCCCGCTGCCCGGTGAACAGTACCAGTGAATAGTGCCGTTAAACAGTTTCCGGCATGAACAGTGCCGTTAAACAGTGCCGGTGAACAGTGTCCGGCGTGAACAGTTTCCGACAGTGAACAGTTCCCGGCGATGAACAGTGTCCGTTTTTTTTTTTTTTTTTGCTTTTGATGTTTTTCCAAAAAACATAATTTCATACTAACAATTATACCCAAAAAATTGTTCTAAACACATATCAACATATATATGATTGATACAATTAATAGTACGCATAAGGATGGCTCTTGATACCACTGTAAGTATGCAAAATCACAATCTAATTGTAATACGCAACGGAAAAATGGAAATTAAAATTTTGCAACTTATCCATGAATCACCTTATGCATAACTATTAATTGATGAAGATTAACAAGAGATAATACCTTAATAGATCCAACCTTTGAACCGCTACAAGATCTACTCCTTGTTGATTTCTTCAAGTTCCTCCTTTCTTTGCTCCTTGGATTAAACACTAGCTTCAAAGTGTATGAAGCACTCTAAAGGTGATCCACCAAGAAATGATTAATGAAGAAACAAATTATGATTTCCTAGAAATCAAGGATGGCTAATCCAAATAGTTCTTTCTTTCCTAACTCTTAAGAAATTCAAGAATAATTATTGATTTTTCCTAATCTCTATTAGGGTTCATCTCATGATCTCTTGCAAAAATAATGCAAGTATTCATCTAATCATTCTAGTTGTATACTTACATGTATACATATTCTCCTAACCCACATTTAGGCTTCATTTCACACATAACATATGTTACTTGTTTAATCAACATTAAGCAAGTAACACATATTAATCTAGAAATTGAATTTCATTTGCATTTGCATTTCATTTGCATTTGCATTTGTAGGAGCATTTATTACAACTAAACTCTTTAGCAATAAATGTATTAATTCAATTCCCAATCTAATTAGGAATTAAATAATAATAATAATAATAATAATAATAATAATAAGATTTCTCTTATTAATTTATAATTCAATATTTCTCCAAATATATCATTATAAATATTAAGCTATTCAATTTATTCTACTAATAAATTAAATACTTAATTTATTATCATTAAACCAATTGTTTCTAAATAATATATTTCTTTTGCGGTGTGACCCTTTAGGTTCAATATTATGCCGGTAGTAGAATAAATAAATTAGAACAATTCTAATATTATTTATAATGAATTAAACTCCTTTAATTCATATATAAATAAATAATATTTATTCTACATCATGAGTGACACCTTACGATAATGTATCATGACTATCCGTATAATATGAAATCAACGTTTAATCACATAGAACCTATTCAGTAATAGTTACCGTACAATTCAATCCTTCTACCATACAATGTCCCGATTAAATATAAGACATGGAATTACTGACAAGTCTTATTTTATTTAATCATATGCATTTCGATTTAAGAATGCACAACTCCGATTAATGTAAATTAGAAACTCCTTTCTAATTTTCATTCAACCCTGGCCAGGGATTTTTGAGCTGTCATTTATCAAATCGCATAGGACATTCTCTCCCTTTATCAGAAGTGGTAGATCCTTTGTCGATCATTCACCTACCTCCGTGTATACTTTATTATACCCGTACATACCCTATGACATACCCTAAGGTATTAAGGAATATGACAAAGTATAACTTAACATACACAAGGTACTATGATGATCTCAAGTCCAAGGATCACTTGTACAACTATCACTTAAGAACTTCCCTATTGACAGGTGAATAAAACTCCATTAGGGTTCTTTAAGCGAGTCACGTTCAGTGAACTTATTCTCTAATAAGCACCTACATACTTGCTTTAGTGTCTTCACACAAATGATTATGAGATCAATCATTATCTTCTAAAGATCAAGCATAGTATGTACTAATCTATCCGGATCAGTAATCCCAATATTAGTGATCCAACGATTAGGAACATTTTAGTTTTGAGCTTTCTTGAATTTAGATCTCACTAGCATAATCTCATCATGATTCTAAAAGCATTGCTCGAAAACTATGGGTTCATCACATTTATTAATTCAACCAATTAACATGGATAAAATATGCCTTTTATTCTATTATTAATATTTGAATAAGATTACAAAGTAAATGCTTATTACATCAAATATAATTGGCTTGAGGGCATATTACTTTCAATTAGTAGGGAAAGAGGATCACCTCCATAGTGAGGTTGTTGTTCTCACCCCTTTTATAATTCAAGGAAATATTCATTGGACTTAATATGTTAGGCTAGTTCCTTTATTCAGTTCGAAGGGGATGCTGAACCTTGTTTACAGGTAATGGTTTGATTAAGTATAAACTATTTATTCCTTCTTACATGAAGTTCATTCTTGATAATCTATTTTAACTTTTGAATGATATTTATTCCGATTGGTTTAATGTGATCGATTAAGTCAATTTGATTAATTTCATCTGCTAGATTAAGGGATAGTATTACGTGTAATTGATATTGTTCCTAATCACAACTAGCAATTAGTGATACATGATTGTGGTCAAGCTTTTGAGTATTGCTATGATTATCAGAAGACAAGTTAAATAATCCGAATTTGTGTGATTGTTGCTTGGACTAGTCTAATTCCCTAGTTCTTAATGCTGCTATTATATTAAATCTAGAGAGCTTGTTCTAGGTTGTATAATGGTTAAAATCTTGTGAAGAGCTTGTTTCATTAAGTGATAATCTAAGGGGAGTTTCGGGTAGTAGAGCTTGTTGCTACCTAGGGCTATTAATTTCATTGAAGGATAAATATTGTTTTACTTAATTATTCTATTGTTGTAAAAAGGTGATACTAAACCGGGAGAACTGAAATCTTTAATTAATTGGTTATTCTTATCACTTTAAATTCTGTTCTTGATAATTAGTGAAATCAAATTATAAACCCCCCTTTTTGGTAAATAAAGCATAATTTTAGACTAATCACTCTCTGTGGGATCGACTCTTACTTGCACTGCTACATTATTATCTTTCGCAGTAAGGTTTTATTTTTGGTTGCTTGCGACAGCACACCATGTATACACCGTAAATGTATCAGATTTTAATTCTATTTTTTGCGGGAGGAGGGAAAATATGGTTTTGTAGAATAGGTTTATGGGATTTACCCTATTTTACCTTGGTTGGAGCAAAGTTTAGTTTAGTTCTTTTTTCCATCCCAACATAGCTTGGATACTATTTAACACAATTGTTCCATATATTGCCATGTAGGACTAGAGCACCTTTCCTCATATCTTTTTAGTAATTATTTTCAGGGACTACAATAAGCCAGTTATTAGTGTAAAACGAAATTTTGCATAAACTGCAAAAAATAAAAGAAGAATAAAATAATTAAAACTAATACTCTCCTTCGAAAAAAATTGACAAAATTCTAGATAACATATTGTCCATTATTATTTTCAGTTATGTCATAAACTTTTGACTCCAAAAAATCTATTCCTAATATTTGATTGTGGTATGGACCTTTTCTAGAGATTCTCTCCAGGTCAAATTCTAAATCTGAATCGAATTAAATTCATCAAAATAAGACCTTAAACTACTAGTCCAATAATATTTTCTTGGGTCATCGTTGCTCACCACATGCTCATCTAAAAAGTCATGACTGAAGGTACTATTGTTAGTAACTTAATTCTTTATATACAGATAAATTGTTTTCATATCTTTCAATGTGGGACTGAATTATTACATTTCAGTCTTTAATTTTGGACAATTTTTTTTTATTATTATTATTTAAGACTATTCTTCTTCAATGTGAGCCAAACATGTCAATACTCTATCCATTCTAGAATCTAAGATCAATTTTGATTTTTTAAAAATAAATTTGAGATTTCTTCATATTTAAGTTGATGTGATTCATTAACTTTTGAAAATAATGAAATTTAATATTACCGTTTAGATAGTTTATAATTTTCAATTCCGTTGCATATAATTAAATATTTGTACTTTAATTTTGAATTTTAAAATATTTTGAATTAACTTTAAAAACTAATAATTGATCCTATATTTTTAGATTAGAGGAAGTACTTAGCTTTTTGAAACATTTTAGAATATACTACTAAAATAATTATGTAAAATTATATATCACAAATTAGACCTGATAATATATGCTCCAACCTATTGGCAGCCCATATTTATCCATGATAAATAGATTTGAGTTATAAATTATAAGGTAAAAAATATAAATGGTATCACTCATATACACCCACATAATATATAGGTGGACATGAGTTGTCATTCGACTCCATTTATCTATTCACTTATTATCAAAAAGTTAACTCATTTTAAAACTATAACTCATTTTTTACACTAACTATTTGAAACTCAACCAACTGTTTGAAACTTTTATTTATGAATGCGAATGTCAATTATACGAACTCTAGCAAAACAAAAAATAAAAAATAGAAGTTCTATTGGAATTAATCAAAGGAAGGAAAAAACTATTGTTCATGCGCTTCATTCTTTCTTAACGACCAGTGGGATATTAATGTGAAAGCTGAAACAAATTTAATGATAGACACTGATTCATTTCAACAATACACTAATTAAATAATTTTAATCTTTTGAATAATCCAAATAAATAAATTAATAAATGAACCCCAATAAGCTCCTTAATCGACCTAACAAAATTATTGTTTCTCCTAAATAACTAGACAAACAATTACTACCATATTTGAACTCACAATTACAGTGAATTAAGTAATAACCCTAATAGATAACTTAATAAATGTTTTGTATAGGATCGTTGGCACACCACTCTAGTGGATTTTATATAACTAGCACGTAAATCAAGAACACGTGAGACTTGTATCACGTGCCAAAATATTTCAGTCAAGAGACTTGACATTCTAGAACATTACAATCTTAGTTAACTTGTATTATTTTTATTCCATTTGACTTTCTATTTTTAAGGAGATTGAGTTCTATTTAATTATGGTAACTGTAGTTATAAGGAGTCCTATTCTTATCGGGAGACGGGCGTGGTACATCAAGGCGATGTGAGTAAACTATAAATACATGACCATAATTCAGGTTCCAAGTACCATACAAGTTACACAATTTACTTTGAGCACTAGAGCAATCAAATACCTCCATTGTTAACGTTTTGGCCTGTATTTATTCTCACAACGGAGCTATCCCCCGTCGATCCCGGTGCTATCCCCCGACGACCCCGATCGTCAAGCTTCTCAATGCGATTGTTTGTTCCCCTGTATAGGTTTTTCGCTCATTGTTTGGTGATTCTGCGGGCGGACATATTTTGGCGTTAACATTAGCGCTAAAAGTAAAACCCCTATTTTAGTGCTACTTTTCCAATCACCTACTTATTATGTTAAAGTTATGACAAGTAAAGGGAAGACAGTTTTTGATGAAGAGAGATCTTCAGTCAATCCGATGGTGCAGGTTAGAGGATCAGTTAAGGATAGGTTTGGCACCAACAACCTCTTTGGGGACCAAGCGCAGGCTCAGTCGGCTCTGACCCGACGATAATTATTCTTAACAAGTCAGAAGATACAAGACTCTTACAGTAGTGGCATGGACAGTCAATCCTAAATGCACACTCACCAAGAGAGGGAACGGGAGCGGGATGGCCAGGACAAGTGAGAGTTAATCCAAATGCAGAAGATCCAACAAACAAAAGATGCTATGGAGGCCCTAATCTTCCAACAAAAGGAGTTGGATGCATAATTGGCTGAGCTGGAAAGAGAAAGAGAGGTCTCCTCGAGTTGGCCCAGGCATCGAGAATCCACACCACAAAGCCGATCCAAATCTTACATCTCGGGGAATCTTTCAGAGGAAGGAACAGGTGCAGATCTCGCTCTTGGGATAGTGAAGAAGTGCAGATGTGGTCCGAAAGGCGACAATAGATGTCTTCTTCAGAATATGTGAGGGATTGGCTCAGAGCATCCCTCGAGGGAGAAATTCGATCCCGTCATGCAAAACTTGACAAAATTGGAACAGAAGATAGCAACAACCACACGGGTGAAGATCGGATTCGGGCCGATATGACAAAGAATATACCACCGTTAGAGACCTATGACAACATTGGCGACCCCTACGATCATACACACGTATAATCGGCTGATACGTTATTATAAGCATTCCGATGCTGCCTGGTGCTTGATGTTCGTCACCACTCTAAAGAAAGGAGCCCAATTGTGGATAACGTCGCTGCCGCCCAATTCCATCGGGTCCTGGCAAGAGTTGTGCGACAAGTTCCATGATCGGTTTGGGAGCAACAAGAGGAGAGGGAAATTGACGGCTTCTTCATGCAGATTAAATAACAACCGAACGAGAGTCTAAGTCAGTATATGAAGAGGTTTCGAGAGGCGATTGACACTGTGACAGACCTTAACGTACCTCAGGCCCTCAAATTCTTTACTATGAGGTTAGATGTGGAAAAATTGAAATAGCTGATGAAGGATATCATGTTCAATCCGCCGAAGGACTTGTTGGAGGCATATGACAGGGCAGAGAACTTTAATGCCATTGACGAAGCTATAGGGAGCACAAAACTGTAATTACGCTCCACAAACAGTCTAAGGGATCGAAATATGAGTTATATTCCCAAGTTCGAGAAGCAGCGGAGGAAGGAGACCCGCAATGAAGCGCGCGGGAAGTGGCTGGCCTCCGTTCCTGAATCAGAGCGTCAACAAAATCTACACCCCCTTAACATTGATCGGGCTAGGATATTGGAAAAGATTAAGGATAAATTATTTTTTAAACCGTGTCCACCCAACAACCATCCGATGAGGGGAGATCAGAGTCAGTATTACAATTATTATCAGAATGCAGGACATTCCACCGAGAAATGTTCATAATGGAGAGCTGGTCCACTATGTCATCGGTCGATAAGGAGACAAGAGGTTGCTAATCGGGAGCAGCGATCGACAACCCGATCAGGATCAACTCACCCGTCGAGTAGTCGACGTCATTACAGGAGGGTCTGTGCGACGTCATTACAGGAAGCTCATTGGACTCAATACTGACAGTGTTCGAATAACCGACAAGAAAGGATCGACCTTATCCCAGTATAATTATTTCTTTTTTCGATGAGGATTACCCACCCGAGTCGGTGGAACCACATGAAAGAACGCTGGTGATTACAGTTCAGGTCGGACCAGTAGACATGAGAAAGATTATGATTGATAATGTCTCTTTGTTGGACATCCTATATAGTCATACGTATCAGAGGCTAGATCTGAAAGGTCAAAAAATGGAGGTAGGGCAAGAGGCCCCTCTTTACGTTTTCGACATCGACTCGGTGCAGGTGACATGAAACATTGAGATGCCAGTTACTTTCGGCATAGCCCCTCAGCAAGTTCAGGTGAACATCAAATTTTTTTGTGGTGCATGATGAGTGAGTTTTATACCTATGAATTGGGTATTTCTTAGGCTCAATTCTTTATTATCTTTAAGTATCTTTAGTGTTATTTTACTTGTTTATGCATTGGTTTTGTAGGAAACGGCTTCGGAGGGTTAAAACAGGAATATTGGAGCTTAATGGCATTTATGTAATTTTGAACTATTGAATTCACCGGTGCCAATTCGCCAAGTACAATGAACTCGCCCCAACCAAGTTCTTTAGTGAATCTGCCAGGGTGGATTCCCCCAGTAAAATGAATTTGCCGGGGCGAGTTTGTTGGGAACATGGAAGGTTATTTTGTTTTGGTTTCAGAAGCTGAGTCCAACAAGGATTCTTTTGGCTGATTTGTTTCAAGGATTTAAAGGAGGGTTAAAAGATATGGAAATGAAAGATATAAAAGGGGGATTACTCTTAGAATTAAAGGGGGAGAGTTTTGAGAATCAGATTTGGAAGGCTTGAAGATAACACGAAAGATTCATCGTAGGAGCTGAAGGAGAGATTTAAGGATAACACCTATAGTTTTTATTCTCTTCCCTATCTTCTACTTTGTATTGTGAATGTTTTATCAATTGTGGATTATGAATTTTAATTCAATTATGAGCTAAATTCTATTTAAGATTACAATGGATCTCATTGCGTACCTTTTATTAATATGTTTCCTTGTTAATTATTGTTGAATATTATCAAATTGTCTATTATGATTTGTGCATAATTGTTTAATTGTCTGACCAGTAATTATCGTGATAATCTATATAAACTCGAGAGATGGATTATAGGTTTAGATCTGATCATAATAGCATGCGATTGTGTTTTTTGCATGGTGGTGGAACTTATAATTTGTGTCTAGGGTAGAGATATACCTATACGCCGCATGTAATCTGATAGGGAATATGTGTTTTAAATTCTTTTTAATTACAATTCACATAGAGATATAGCGAGTTAGTTAACTAGGGTGTTCACCTTAATTCTATCATCTGTGGATTTAAGTTGATTCGTTTATGATACACCGAGAGATGGTCATAAATATTGATGAGTTCTCGATTAACAATCTGAAATAGTTAGCATAATTTAACAGGAAGTATATTGATCTGAGTGAAGCAATAAATGAAATTGTAGTCTTAAGTCTTCATAATCTATTTTCAAATTTGTGGTAGTTAGGATTAGTTTAATTAATTTCTCATTTTTATAAAAATTCACAGTTTCAAACCAATTGATTAATAAAATCGAGTTAAGTCCAAATTGGTAGTTATTAGTATAAATTACAATTTTTCTCTGTAGGATCGACACCTTGCTTGCTCTATATTATATATTTGATCACGTATACTTGCGTGTTTGCTAGCATAAATTTAGGCTAACAAGTTTTTTGGCGCCGTTGTCGGGGAACAATTTGTGTTTATAATTCTCAATATCAGTTTAATTAATTTGGCTTTAGTTAAACATTTTTATTTTTATTTTTTATTCCCTGTTTCAGGTAATTTTGACTCGTTTATGCAAACATGATCAAAATAACCGGAACTTATGCAGTGCAAGGACGACATTGAGAAAAATTTACGACAGTTGATAAAGTTCTGCCAAGAGACACTAGAAAAAGAAAAAATGACAAACGAAGAGCAGAAATCATTGAGGGATCGATGAAATCAAGTCAAGGATCACGAGGCCAACCATCACTGTTAACTCCTTTGAGATTAAGTCGAGTTTAATTCAGATGATTCAGAACGCGGTACAGTTTGGCGGATTGGCCAATGACGATCTGAATGAACATCTGGTGAGCTTTCTTGAGATTTGTGATACATTCAAGTACAATAGGGTTACAGATGATGCTGTGAGACTACGATTATTTTCATTGACATTAAGAGGTAAAACAAAAAGTTGGTTACATTCGTTGCCACCAGGATCCATCACTACCAGGGATAACTTGGCCCATAAATTTCTAGCAAAGTTATTTTCGCCAACGAAGACTGCAAAAATGAGGAATGATATTACTACTTTTGAACAACAACATGGAAAATCTTTATATGAAGCTTGAGAGAGGTTTAAGGAATTATTGAGAAGATGTCCACATCATGGACTACCCAAGTGGCTACAGGTTCAGACATTTTATAATGGGTTAAGTAGTAATACTCAGATGAGTATAGACACAACTATGGGGGGAGCACTCATGGCCAAGAATTTTGAGGAAGCATTTAATTTGCTAGAAACTATGGCAGTTAACAATTACCAGTGACCTACTGCAAGGATGGCATAATCTAAGGTAGTTAGAGTGTTGGAAGTTGATGCAGTTACAGTCGTCACAGCTAAAATTGCAGCACTTGCAAAGAAAATGGATGCATTTAGTGGAGTAAACATGTAACAAGTGGCTGTCGTATGTGAGTTATGTGTAGGATCACACCCGACGAAGTAGTGTGCAATTAATCCCGAGGCAGTCCAGTTTGTAGGGAGTTACAACTGACAACAGAATAGTAATTAAATTAGTTACAATCCGGGGTGGAGGAACCATCCTAACTTCTCATGAAGTAACAATCAAAATCAACACTAGGCTCCACGACAAACATATCCACCTGGATTCTAGAATCAATAACAGACAGTTCAACAGTCGGAGAAGAACACCAACTTGGAAGAGATACTTGCAAAATACATGACTAATACTAATGTGATTATTAAGAGCCAAACAGCAGCAATTCGTAATCTTGAAATTCAGATGGGATAAATAGCCAATATGTTAAATAGCAGACCACATGGAACTTTACTGAGTGATACTGAAGTTAATCCCAGAAACCAAGGACAAGAACAGTGTAAAACAATCACCCTCAAGAGTGGTAAAGAGATTGATATAGAACTTATCCCTGACCCAAACACTGATGTGGAACAAAGGATGGAGAAAAAGATAAGCTCGAACAAAGTTGAGGAATATAAAAGGGAAAATCCAGCAGTGAAAGCTAAAGGAATTAAACGGAGTATGCCGGTGCCTCCCATGCCTTTGCCTCAACGTTTGCAAAGTCAGAAGATGAAAAATCAATTCTCAAAATTCATAGAGATTTTTAAAAAGTTGCACATCAATATCCTGTTTGCCGAAGTATTAGAGAAAATGCCGAGCTACATGAAATTTATGAAAGATATACTATCCAGGAAACAAAGGCTAAGCGAGTTTGAAACTGTGGCATTAACGGAAGAATGCATTGTAATTCTCCAGAAAAAGCTTCCACCAAAGTTGAAGGATCTGAGAAGTTTTAACATCCCTTGTTCAATAGAAAATCAATTTGTTGGGAAAGCTTTGTGCAATTTGGGAGCAAGTATCAACCGTACGCCCCTGTCCATATATAAGAAGCTGGGTTTAAAAGATGTAAAGCCGACAAATGTCACCTTACAGCTTGCAGATAGATCGATCACATATCCGATGGATATAGTGGAGGATGTTCTGGTGAAGGTCAACAAATTAATTCTCCTAGTAGATTTTATGGTTTTTGATTATGAGGAGGATAAGGAGATTCCAATTATTTTGGAAAGACCATTTTTGGCGACCGAAAGAACACTGATCGATGTGCAAAATAGGGAATTGACTATGAGAGTAAACAATCAAGAGGTGAAATTTAAAGTGTTTAAGGCTATCAAGATCCCAACTGACACTGAAGAGTGTTATCAGGTTAATGAAGTCAATGATGGGTTTCATAGTGTCCCTAGAGGAAGTGTTGGCTTAAAAGTTCTGATTGGTGAGGGATTGCAAAGTAAACATCAAACCATTTTTCGGAAAGGATAGTTGGTAAAACACTGTTGGTGATGTGCAACTAATAGCAGGAATGTCCAATACACCCCAACAACACCCGACTGAAATAGAGAGTAGTCAAGCTGAAAGACTCTAAATCAAGCGCTTGATGGGAGGCAACCCAATCATTGTTTTTCATTTGTCATAGTTCCAATTTATTCAATTAATTAATGTATTTAGTTAGTTAATTTTTAGAATGGTAGTTGCTTTATAAGTCTGCTTATGATCTTAAGATTGGTCTATCTAATCCATGATATGTTGCATTATTACAGGTGTGAGATATTGATACTGCATTCAGAGTTGAAACGAAGAAGGATTTTTTTTAGAAAACAGTGAATTCGCCCCCGCGAATCCAAAAGGCTGCAGGAACTCGCCCCGGCGAGAACCTCTCTGTCGAGCTCGCCCAGCGGCTTTTGAACTCGCCCCAGTCCAATCTTTTTGGCCCAATTCGCCCCGGCGAATTCCTAGGCATAACCAATCTGCCTTGGCGAATTCAGCGAGATTTTGTTTTTTTTTCTTTTCAAACCCGATCAGTTACTCTCTACCTCATATCCTAACTTCTGAAAATCCTCTCCTAAACTAAACGCAATCCTCAAGCACTCTTCTTCTCACACCTAAACTCAATTTTCTCCTCTCCTATTCGGATTTGACAATAATCCACATGGATTCAATCTCCAATTGTATTTCACATTTTAAATTGTGTATTCAAGCAAAATTGGCCTTCATTAATTCACACGCACATGGTTTCATCAACAAAAAAGGGAGACTCTTCAACCATACAAAGAATTCAAGTTCAATTGGAGTTCAATTTTGTTGGGTAGACTTTGATTAGATAATTGCATGTTGAATTGTATTGATTGTCATACATTGTGGAGTTTGGGAAATTGGTTTAATTGGTTGCTCAATTGAGTTTGTGTTGGCTCAATTGGATGTTTTTGGGTTGTTTATTGCTATATATTGGTTGTGATTCCTAAGACCTGAAAATTTCTGTTAAACCGAGTTTTTGGGAATTATTGAAGAAAGGTTTCCGTGAGGGCACGCCAAGTGTTCAACAGATTGTTGCAAAGACAAGCTAGTCTGATTGAGCAGTGGTTCGACAGTTGGTTCAACCAAATTTTAACAGTTTGTTACATACACTTGATTTCTTAGTTGAACATGGCTCCTAAACGGCAATGGGGTGATAGTTTTTCGTCGACACTAGCACGGGCATATGACCATAGGAAATTTTTTAGTGTCGAGGCGACAGATAAGTTTGATACATACTTAGCGGGTAAAGCTCTAACTTCCTAGCGTGGTCTTCGGCCTGACATGTTGCTAGATGGGGAGATGGCTCATCAAATCATTGAAAGAGGATGGGATACCTTCACACACCAACTGGAACCGGCAGTGATAGCTATTATCAAGGAGTTCTACGCTAATGCCGAGGATAAGGCACCATATCGAGTTGTGATTCGAGGCAAAATAGTATTTTTCAGTGCGATTAATGAGTTTTATAATTTGAGAACACCAGAACAATGCCAGTATGCATAGTTTATCAGTGAAAATCCAGACTATGAGAAGATTGTAATAGATTTATGCAAGCCTAGTTCTACCTAGATGTCACAGGGTCCAAGGGGTGCTACATTTTTCCATAGCAAGGATTTGAGCCGATATAGCAAGATTTGGTATGTGTTTCTTTGTGCTAAACTCATGCCATCTCAGCATGTCAGCGATGTACCGAAAGAAAAGGCTACATTATTATATGCAATTGTGAAGGATTTCAAGATCAACTTGGGGAATGTGATTGAGCATTCTATTCGACGGTGCTTGAGGGGAAACATTCAGGGAGGATTGCCACATCTATCTTTATATGTGGCTTGTGTCATTGCGCAGGCGTTAGATGGGGAGCCGATGAGGTGGTACAGCAACCCTTGCTCATTCTGGATCATGGTTTGATCGAGCGCTACAAGGTATGGGAAGGAGGTGAGTCGTATCGGCGTGGAGTAGGCATTATCATTCACCCTCTTTCCGATGACAAAGAGGAGCATGTTTCACCAACAACTTCTAGACCATAACCCAAAGCAAAGTTTAGTACTTAGTTCTGAAATTTGTAATTGCATATAGATGAACGAGATAAACACCTAGAGAGACAAAATAACAGGTTGGCGGCGAGACAAGACTATATGTTCGTCTATCAGACTAACTTCAATTCGGCATTGGTAGAAATGTTTGCTAGAATGAATCCGAATGCTGCTCCAATGCATTTTCCTAAGCCTCAGCCATTGCCAGCTTATCCACCATTAGACTCAGATGTTGAAGAGGTCGAGCATGACGCTTGACCAATCAGGGAAGTCCTAAGTTTTTATTTCTTTGTATTATAAACAATGAGGACATTGTTCACTTTGAGTTTGGGGGTGGCATTGACATGATAGTTACATTGCGTGAGTTAGTTATGTTTGCATATTATTGTTTGTATATTATTTTAATAAATAAAAATAAATAAATCTAAAAAATAAAAAATAAAAAAAATTTTAGGATCATATAGAATTGCATTTAGGAGCACTAGAGCAATGAATTAATGTATAACATTTAAAATAGGCCGATGATGATAATTTTGATCAGTTATCTAATCAGTTTAGTAAGACGAATAAGGATTGCTAAGTTAGGAATTTTAACTGTTTTTGGTTTTGTCAAACTCGAGACCCTTGGTTTTTAATTGCGCACGTCAATGTATTGAATTGGTTAGGTTTTGGTTCAATTTTATGAATTAGGTGTTCATTAAGGATATATAGAACTCTATCACTTGTTGGAACACAAAAATATGAATAATTACTACTTTAATGTCTGTCTAAAATGTAAGAAGAAAAAAAAAAGAAAAAAAGACAGATATGAGCAGACCTTGACTAGTTTGTTTTTGTGGCCTTTGTTATTCGAACAAGTAAGCCCTTAGGAGTGTCTCTACACTTGGTGCCCTAAAGCCATCTGGTTTGGGAGTTATTGGTGGAAAGTTCGTTACATGGGTGACATTGAAAAGCCTAATAAAAATAAACATTACACAAGTCAAGAATACAAGAATTGAATGAAAAATCAACGAGATGGAGCGTAAAACGCACTCATTGTATAATGAAAAAAAAAGAATAATAGAAAAAAATGTGAAAACAAGTGTATCCGAGGGGTACTAAAGAGTCATATGTGTAATAAATTATCTTTTATTGAGTACTGTGGTACATGGATTGAATTGAGATCTTGAGTAGTTTGATATGTTGACTATGCACACACACACGGAAGGGTCGAAAGTGAGATGAGATTGGTGGTATGTTAAATTTCTGATGGTGCATGAGTTTGAAGTTTTGCTAAATTGTTAGTTATTGATTTTTGAGGCTTGATATCTATGAAGTACTTTGATTTATTGCTTGAAGTTAGTAGATCATGCATATGCATTTATTTAGTTAGATTAGTTAGTTTAATTTTTATTTCTCTTGTGTTTTTGGTTGAGGGCAAGCAAAGTCTTGAGTTTGAGAGTATTTGATAAGTAGATTTTATACCTACGAATTGGGTATTTCTCAGGCTCAATTCTTTACTATCTTTAGTGCTATTTTACTTGTTTATGCATTAATTTTGTAGGAGTTTAATGGCATTTCTGTAAGTTTGGACGACTGAATTCGACAGGGCCAATTCACCAAGCACAATGAACTCGCCCCAGCTAAATCCTTCAGTAAATCCGCCAGGGCGGATTCCCCCAGTACAATGAATTCGTCGGGACGAGTTCGTTGGGAACATGGAAGGTTATTTTGTTTTTGTTTTAGAAGTTGAGTCCAACAAGGATTCTTTCGACTGATTTATTTTAAGGACTTAAAGGAGGGTTAAAAGACATGGAAAGGAATAATATAAAAGGGGAATTACTCTTAGAATTAAAGGGTGAGAGTTTTGAGAATCAGTTTTGGAAGGCTTGAAGTAATTGGGAGAACACAAAGAGATCTACAGTTTTTATTCTCTTCCCTATCTTCTACTTTGTATCGTGAATGTTTTATCAATTGTGGATTATGAATTTTAATTCAATTATGAGCTAAATTCTATTTTAAGATTACAATGGATCTCATTACGTAACTTTTATTAATATGTTTCCTTGTTAATTATTGTTGAATATTATCAGATTGTCTATTATGACTTGTGCATAATTATTTAATTTTCTGACCAGTAATTACCGTGATAAGCTATATGAACTCGAGAGATGGATTATAGGTTTAGATCTGATCATAATAGCATGTGATTGTGTTTTCTGCATGGTGATGGAACTCATAATTTGTGTCTAGGGTAAAGATATACCTATACGCCGCATGTAATCTGATAGGGAACATGTGTTTTAAATTCTTTTTAATTATAATTCACATAGAGATATAGTGAGTTAGTTAACTAGGGTGTTCACCTTAATTCTATCATCTGTGGATTTAAGTTGATTCGTTTATGATACATCGAGAGATAGTCATAAATATTAATGAGTTCTCGATTAACAATCTGACATAGTTAACATAATTTAACATAAAGTATATTGATCTGAGTGAAGCAATAAGTGAAATTGTAGTCTTAAGTCTTCATAATCTGTTTTCAAATTTGTGGTAGTTAGCATTAGTTTAATTAATTTCTCATTTTTATAAAAATTCACAGTTTCAAACCAATTGTTTAATAAAATCGAGTTAAGACCAAATTGGTAGTTGTTAGGCAAACAATGCACGTCGATTTAGCCTATAATACTATCTTAGGCCAGACTACGTTGCCAGCTTTACAGGTGGTAACTTCTATACCCCACTTCAAAATCAAGTTTCCCACGCTAATGGGGTCGACGGAGTTAAAGGAGATCTGAAAATTGCCCGATGGTGCCACCGCAACACTTTGATCTCATCAGGAGTCGGTGTTCGTAAGTAGAAACAGACGATGACGATAGAGATGGAGCCGTTCACTGAGGGTGCTACTGAACTTCGTGCTCTCATTTTAGAAGAGATGAAGGACGTAAAGCTAATTCCAGGGAACTCTGAGAAAACAGTAAAGATTGGGTCTGGATTGCAGGAACCTCTTCAGACGAGTTTGGTGGAACTCCTTCAGGTGTATGTGGATATTTTTGCTTGGGTGCCTAGTGACATGACAAGAATCAATGAGCCGGGGGCTGTCCATAAGCTCTGTGTGGATCCTGCCCAGAAACCTGTTCGGCAGACAAGTAGGATATTTGCCCCGTAGCGACAGAAGATTATCGACGATGAATTGGCTAAGCTATTGACAACTAATTTATGTTGTTTCCCAGAGGCACTTAAAGATCTAGAACGGGGGTTAAATAGATCTTTAAATAAATTTGATTAATTTAGGATATTACCAAATAATTAGTTAATTAGAGTTAATTATGCACAACAGAATATACTTTTGAAAATCCCCTTGAAGATTAATGAAAAATCTCGGTTCTAAATTTAGTTATGATTTTAAGTCACACGAATACTATAAATAATATGATAGAAAGTAAGAGCAGAAAAGTAAATGACACAGGCGAGATTTTAAATGGTTTAGAGACTGAACAACTCTTAGTCCACTCTTCTACTTCAACGAGTAGGAAATCCACTAAGGATATAGATTACTCAGATCTTTACAACTGAACCACTAAAGTTCCTTCAACTCTCTAAGTCTCGAAATATGGACACTTAGTCCTAGATCATTAAGATCTCTTCAAGTCACTTAGACTTGGAAGATTGTCACTCAGACAATAAGTAGTTGATTTAATGTTGTTGAGATATGCTGCTAAGTTGGCAATATGATCTTCTCCTCAGGTACTTAGTAGCTTGAACTAGTAGTTTAACTTTCATAAAGTTCGTTCTTATACTTTGACAGAGATTAGGCTTGATGATCAGAGTATTCTACTTTTTAATTTGAATATTTGTTGCCTTTTATAATCTGTTAGAAAATTTTCCTGTTGCTAGGTTCCCGTTGATGCATTTTGTGCTCAGATATTCTGGGATCCTTAATGTTGACATTTTAAGCTTATGTGTCAGCTTCTTTTCGGTTGGTTCCTATCACATCAGCCTGCAACTTCATCTACTACCTTGACAGGTTACTTTCAGCAAACTAGCTGGTAGACATATATTCTGATCTTCGATTTCAACCAAGGATGTTTGGTGAATGCATCGAGACCTTCAATCGGTAATGCTCCCATGTAAGTCATGTTATCAGACTTGACTTACTCTACGAAGATAATGGAACGTAGAGTTTGCTCTGCGTCCTGCTCTTCTACGAGGATTGCTTTATGATGGGAATAGCACTTTACGAGTGAACTTCATGATCAGCTCTACGAAAATTTACTTTACGATTCTAGAACTGACTTTACGATCTTGTCTCTACAGAACGATCCTTGAGTTGCTTTACGATTTGACCTTTTACTTAACAACTTCATGGAAAACTCAACATTCAGTCTTTGCTCAACGAACTTTACTTGATTATTCGAAGCGAACTTTACGACAAATACGAATGCTTTGTTATTGTGCATCTGATGCTTTACGAAAACAAGTTGACTCTGCTATCTATTTTGACATTACGAATTTGTAGAGTAACTAAGTGATCGATATGAACCTATTGACTATACATCCGATCAAATCAATAAGATTAACTTAACATATTTGATCTTTCTAATCTAAGTACTTGTACATCAAATATCAAATCATCTTTAAGAACTTTACAATACTTATTGGTACAAATATACATTAATCTTATTCATCATCAAATTAAATATGCAAACTCTAATAATCTCCCCCTATTTGATGATGACAAAACTAGCAGTTTTATAACATTCATTAATTCTACAATGCAGTTGCTTGAAAATATAGATGACTTAAAATATAGTAAACCACTTTATTACTAGAACAAAATAATGAATTTATTGATATATAATGATTGTACAACATATAAGTTATTTATTAAAGAAATTTACAAAACTAACAATACTACCTCTTTCTATCTTCTTGATCTTTTCTCCTTTGAGAGCCACTTCCTTTCTGACTCTACTCTGCGATCATTTCTGGCTTTGTCTTCAAGCTCTTTTCTTCTGATTTCTTCAGCAGGGTCTCTTGGGCCAAGATTAGGCATGCTTATTCTCTCTTCTCCAACGACATGAGTTCCTTAAAGATTTCTATTAAGATACGCAGGATCACCCAAGGGAACTCGAATGCCAATAAAGGAAACTCTACTCGACGATTCTTGCCGTGAAAATGAGTGGCCATGCTCTAGAGGAATAGCTAATGGAGAAGGAGGAGAGGATCTAAAGATCGGAGGGGTTATGGATATTTTCCTTTGATTTTTGTTTCGTTTCTCCCCCTGAGATTGTTGTCTATCCCCTTGTCTCTCCCCTTACCTAGACTTCTCCCCTTTTTTGTCATCATGACTCTTTGAAAGATGTCTGACGGTATCAACTAGTTCTTGAATTTGGGAGGAAGACATAGCAATGTCAACTCAAAGTTCTTGCTGATGAACAACTGCTTGATCACTTTGCTGATGAGCAAGAGCTAGTGCACCGTCAGTGCGCTCCATTATCTGAGACTTAAATTCAGATAAGGAGGAGCTGAGCTCAAATACTTTGTCAGAAAGCAGCTTGATGAATTGTCGTTATATTTCTATAGAGCCAAGACTGCCTTCTTGTGGTCATCAATCTTTTTAAGAAATACTTGATATCGTAGATTCAGGCTATTAACCATATCCTTGAACATTTTTTTTTTTGCTTTCCAAACTCCTTTCCCATTTCGCTAGGGAGTTGGCTTGTAGCATTGGTGATCTTGTTCATCTTTTCATGGATTTTTATGGAGGATTCCTCAATCTCCTGTTTAAGATATGTTGTTATCTAAGTAGAAAGGTCTGATATCTGATCCTTGGTGAGGATCATGAGCAATCGATCCATTACTTATGACGTTTGAGCATCAGTGTGACGCCCCCAAAATAGGTCCATACAACCCATTTTGAGTCGCCAATAACATTATACAAAATACAAATACAAATACGAATTTTCCCATTTACAACTAATAAGTGTTGTGCAAAATATGATAACATAATACAAATACATTTTAAATTCTCAATACACTTATTGTCACACTAATAGTAATGTATTGAGATACTTCTATTGTCTCGGACCATCACTCCATTCCTCGGCTAGTTCCCGCTACACTCTCTTTTCCTGAAGAGAACAATGGAACAAAAAGAAAAATGGTGAGCACAAATAGCCCAGTAGAAAATATCATGATTAAGATAATGAAGAATTAAATTATCTTTAGCCTTCAACCGAAATAAATCAGAGATTTAAAGATATTATAATTGTTCAATAACAATAACTGCAGCGGAACGAATAATCCATTAGAAGAGTCAAGTAGATTATAATATCTACCATCTTCTATAAGTTAAAGGATCACCACCAATATTTTATCCCTGTAACACCAATCAACAGTTCCTATTTATGAACATCTAAATCAATAGTTTATATTCAACAGCCTCTCTTTGCACTATGTGACAAAGATATTTATTTGTAACATCACGGGTCATGATCATGCCAAACGCCAGTTTATCTTTGCACTACGGGCCAAAGAGAACTTTCACCATACGCCTTTGTTTGTAACACCAAAAGTCATGATTATACCAATACACAGTTTCAAAATCATGTCACGCCAATTCATCTTTGCACTACGGGCCAAAGAGAACTATCACCACAATTTAAGTATGAGGATGATGACAATGATATAGAATGAATACAGTGAGATTAAGAATAAGAATGAATGTTTAATTTATCCAGTATCGAAGGTTGACCAAATTGCCAACATGATGACCAAATTATGGAGTCAAATTCAAGAATGATATTCAAGAATGATATTCACGATTCAACTATATCGTATCAACGAAATAGAAAGATTCAGATGAAAAGATATTAGATGAAGCATAAACTATTAAGGATATTCTACAAATTTTCAGGGATTTTCACCATTTAAAATAAGGTTTTGGAAACAAACAGAGATTTCTTATCATAAATGGAGAAATGTGAAAGAAAAAGATATCTCTTAAAGAGTACAAAAGAAATGATACGTTATACGAGTATAAAAGAATATATGAAACTGCAAGTGGATTTTCACCCGTCATGCAGTAATCCGCGCAGATAGATTATTTCTACAAAAGATTAATAAGTAATGAATACGAAGGGTTATTCACCAGACATGTGTCAATCCGCACAGACAGGTTATACCCACAAATTAATAAGGAATAAATGCAAAGGGATATTCACCAGGTATGACACTCCGTACATACAAGTTATTCCCACAAAGTAATAAGGAATGAATACAAAAGGATATTCACCAGGTACGATACTCCATACATACAGGTTATTTCCACAGAGTAATAAGGAATGAATACAAAAGGATATTAACTAGCCATGCGTTAATCCGCATGGACAGGTTATCCCCACAAATTATTACGGAATGAATAACAACTTTTATGAGTATAATATCACTTACGAACATGGAAGCAAATAATATTGCATAAGAATATGAAAAGAAATGATATCTCCTACCTTCGTTAATAAGTGATTGAATGTTGTTTTCTATGAAGTTTACTAACTTGGACAATACTAGTATTCTTACAAATACTCACAATAGCCTAGCACACTTAGAGAACTCAAGAAATTTGGAGAGAGAGAGAGGAAGTATAAGCAAGGAAGGTGTGAAGATTTTTTTAAGATAATCCTTCCTATTTATAAGAAAACCAAGTTTCATTAATTGCACAATAAAAGCTCGACTTATTACACTTTAGTACCTCCATCTTTGCCTCTATTCTTAATATAATCCATCAAGTATTATCAATCTTGCATAACATCCCCTAATAGTTCCCACATGTGAACCAATAGTTCATAGCATGTGAATTTCACAATTTCAATTAGGTGCCCTTAAGTTAGACTCCACTTTTAATCCGTCAATAATACTAAAATATCATATCAAATAATATGAGTTACAGTGTCATGACAAATGATAAAAAGTATTATACAGATGCTATTGTAATTATTGAATCAAAATACTGTACAATTACTACTTTATCAATTATTGAATCAATAATTTAAAATATTGTTCAACACCGTGTGCCTGTGAAATACCGCGTACTGCTATGGAATAACGCGTTTTACTGTTCTTTTTATTACCAGGTATTTCAACAGTTGCCGATCATAATACTCTTGACAAAATACTGTCGTTGACAATATTGTCATTATGGGGCCTACTAATATTTTGTTATTTAGGCGCCGTACGTTACCGAATATAAAATTGGTTATTTCGACTGTGCCGTCGTACTTTACCGAATATAATATTCTCCGACAAAACAAATATTATCCGATAGAAGGAATATTCCCCGACATACAAGTTTAACTTTTTGTATAAATGAATAGTATATTCGTATGAATAGTACTTTCGTATTTATATCGTATAATTTTCGTATCCAGCTCATATAAACGTTATGACGTAATTCGAAGATCGAAGAAAGTGTAAAAGCGTTTTTAGCGTGAATAGTATCTCGTGAATAGTGATCACGTGAATAGTGATTTAGCGTTATTACTAGACTTCTCAATTGTCATACTTTACTAGTAACTTTATCATTATCAATTTAATACCTTACTGTTTAAAAAAATAATAATAAGAAAATTAAATTCTCTTTATTAAAATTTTCGGGGTCTTACAATCTCCCCTCCTTATGAAATTTCGTCCTCAAAATTTATGTACGTACCTGACATATCGAAGAGGTAAGGATCCCTTACTTTCGTTTCAGATTCTAACTCCTAGGTCATTTCCTTAATATCATGGTTTCTCCATAAATCTTTGACTTGAGGTATAACCTTTGAGCGTAGAATATATTCCTTCTTATCTTAAGACCTTGACAGGTATCTCTTCGTACGTTAAATCCTCTGTTATCTCGTCTGGTTCTAATTCAATAACGTGGTTTGGATCTTTCATATATTACGTAGCATGGATATGCGAAAAACATTATGAACACGAGACATGATTGGCGGTAAGGCGAGTCTGTAGGCCATAGTTCCTACTCAGTCGAGGATTTCAAATAAACCGATAAATCGAGGGTTAAGCTTTCCTCTCTTTTTAAATCTCGTAACTCCTCTCAATGGAGCAACACGTAGAAATACATGGTCGCCGACATTGAATTCTTCGTCCCTTCGATGAAGATCAGCATAACTCTTTTGTCGATCTTATGCTGCTTATATATGTTGCCATCTTCACGTGGGTTCGTGGAGTCTTTAACTCTATATTCATCTTTTGTAAGTCATCCAAAATGGGCTTTTACGTTGCCAGCATCGTACTCGTACTTGCATACATTCTTCTACGCAATGCGTCAGCTTCTAGGTTCACCTTTCCAAGATGGTATTGAATGATATGGTCGTAATCCTTCAATAGCTCGAGCCAACGCCGTTGTCGCATGTTGAGTTCCTTCTAGGTGAAGAAATGTTTGAGGCTTTTATGATCGACATAGATTTTTACTTTCTCCCATCTTTCTTCCTTACAAATAAAATAGGAGCACCCCAAGGCGATGTATTTGAACGTATGAAATCGGTATCTAATATCTCCTGTAGTTGTTTTTTTTAACTCTAGAAGTTCAATAGGAGCCAAATATATGGGGTCTTGAAAATGGGTTTTGTATTGGGTCCAAGGTCGATACAAAATTCGATTTGACGGTCTAGGGGTAGGCCAGGAAGTTCTTTGGAAAATACGTTAGGAAACTTATTAACAACAAAAATATCACTCAAATCTGGCATATTTTTGTTTAAATCAGTTACATGGGCTAAGAGAGCTTGACATCCATTTTTAATAAACGAATGGCTTTGTGGATTGAAATGACAATTATTGATTTCAACGGTTTAGTTGCTTGAATTCGCATAATAGGTTGATTAGGAATATGAAAACTGACAACTTTACGAAAGCAATCGATTTTAGCATGATGAGTAGTTAACCAATCAATTCTTAAAATCATATCAAACTCGTGTATTTCCAAAGATATGAGATCAACAGGTAAGGTGAGGGTGCCGATTTGAATCAAACAAGATTTATAAATAGTGGATGTAATGAAGGTTCCTCCTAATGGAGTTTCAGCAGGTAAGTCAAAATCTAATTTCTTAGGGGTTAAGTTTAAATGTTGAGCACAAGTAGAAGAAATAAAAGAGTGGGTAGAACCAGTATCTAATAAGGTATAGATTCACAAGAGTTTATGATTAGCTCAGTGGTTATGACGTCATCTGGTTTCCACGCATTTTGAGAGGTTACGACAAAAGCTCTCCCTTGTACCACAGGTTTTGACTTGTCCGTGTCAGCCCTTAGTGTCATCATTATGGCTGGACTTGATTTTGTTACACGACAGAATCGAGATATGTGGCCTTCTTTTCCACAATTCTAACACACCTTGGGTGGATATGTACAGTTTAGACTGATGTGTTCCTCCTTTCTGCACTTGTAACATATGACTGGTGGTCATTCCCCTTCCCTCGAAACTGGTACTGGTGTTGCTGCTGATGCTGGTGCATTTCCCTGGTTATTATTAAATCTTCTCTTCTTAAAATTGTTGTCGCTTAACTCACTCCTGTTATCTGGGCCAGGATTACCACCGAAGTGGTTACCATTTCCGACGTGATGATTCCCTCCTCGCTGGTTATCACTATTTCGATGATTGTTGCCGCTATTACGATTATTATCGTAATTTTTCTCTCGCTATTGGGTGTTGCTTCCTGGTTGTAGTATTCCTTTCTCTTGCTCCACTACTTGAGCCCTATCCACGACATCTGAATATAGACAAATTTTATGAGAAACGAGATATTTATGAATTTCTGGTTTTAAACCTCGTAAAAACATTCGCGTCATCCATTCCTCAGTGTCCACCAAATAAGACGCAAATTGAGATAGCTCGACAAACTTAGCCTCGTACTGCGAAACGGTCATGTTGTTCTGCTCCAATTTGATGAATTCCACCTCCTTCATATGGCGAATACTCTCCAAAAAATACTTTTCGTTAAATAATTCTTAGAACTCGACCCAAAACATCTCGAGTGCCGAGTGATGAGTACGTTTTATGGATTCCCGCCAATGATCCACTTCTCTTCGTAGCATAAAGGTAGCGAAAGGAACCTTTTGTTCATTAACGCAATGCAATACATCAAATATATTTGTTAATTATTTGAGCCACGCTTCTGCCTTGAGTGGATCTGGTTTGCCGAAAAATTCAGGTGGTCCCAACTCTTTGAACTGCTTGGCAGTGACCATTCGTATATTATCTGTGTTTCTGCCAGTATTGTAGACAGGAGCTCTTCTCACCTGGTTCTGTATGAATTGCATGAAATTCCTAAAAAATTCATCATTCATCCTGTTGTTAGCATCATAATTAACATTATGATTTTCTGAGTTTGTAGCAGTATTATTTACTGCTTCCTGATTCTCAGCCACAATTATCTCATAGTAAACCTCTTGATTTTCAGATACCATTCTGGAATGTGATCACAAAACAAAGATTAATAAAAGAAATAGACATGCCACATCTTGTCCCTACAACTAAACCAATTACTTAAATAACAAAATAGCTTAGGTAGGACACACTAGTGAAGGATTGTAATCGTCTCTCCCCTCCTAGTTTTAATCCCAGATCTCTACCAGAGATCATATCCCTAAGCTCTGATACTAACTGTGACGCCCCCAAAATAGGTCCATACAACCCATTTTAAGTCGCCAATAACATTCTACAAAATACAAATACGAATTTTTCCATTTTTAACTAATAAGTGTTGTGCAAAATACGACAACACAATACAAATACATCTTAAATTCTCAATACATTACTTTTAGTATGGCAATAAGTGTATTGAGAATTTAAGATGTATTTGTATTGTGTTGTCGTATTTTGCACAACACTTATTAGTTGTAAATGGAAAAATTCGTATTTGTATTTGTATTTTGTAGAATGTTATTGGCGACTCAAAATAGGTTCTATGGACCTATTTTGGGGGCGTCACAATCAGAGCCTGCTTTATCACTCCAAGAAAGATTTTGAAGAGCAAGATGAAGATCAAAGTATTCATTTTGAAAGGAGGAAAGAATATCTGAGGAATAGATGGGTTGGATTCCTGTTTCATTGAATGAATAAGAGACGAGGGATGTACAGTTGTGTCTTTAGATGGTACAAGAATGAAAGATTTCGTTTTATCTATGTCTACCGAAGGGTTTTGGGACTCTTTGATTGGAGAAGACCATAGGGAAAAATTAGAATGAACAAGAGAGGTTTGAGGAGTAACTAGTACAGACAATATTTGAATGGGAGATGGAGAATCTGTATAGGGATATGTATAGGAGAAGTAGTATTTTGTGCATAGATCGTAGGGTTTTGAGACTTTACGATCGAGGAATTTATTTTCTGATCATCATTCGAAGAGTGTGAGGGCTCTACGAACAGAGATTTAGGAATATTTACATGGTTAGTAGAGTATTGGGACTCTACGACTGGAAGAATGATATTATTTATAACGATCGTAGTGTTGCGACTCTATGATCATAAAATTAGGATAAGATTGTATATAGAAATCAGGAGTGGAAGGTGGTTCAACGTACGTAGAGGAAGACTCTACGTACCCTTCACCAGAGAGAAAATGATAAAAAGGTAAACGAATAGTAAACGGAATACATGTTACCTTATTGTACAAAGGAGAATATACAAAGGGCTCAGAGCAAAGTTTTGGTGGCATATCTGAGAATTCGAAGAAAATTTTAAGCCACCAGCTTCAGATTAAGATATCTTAAGTACTTCCATCGTATGAAACTTTGATCTCTTTACATGATTGCTCTAACTAGAGGTATGAGTGACATGAAGTAGAATAATTGATCACCATCTGGTTCATAAGTCAACTACTTCTGTCTATCTCCAAATCATAGAATGGAGTGTACAAAGGATCTGTTGAGTGCAACACTCTCATTCTGCCTGCCCCTATCCCTTCAAATTCATTCAAAAGAAGATGAGCAGTCTCTGGAATTTCTCGACCAGTAAGTATCACCCTACGAAAACCAGGTTGGTACTCCCTTGGTTTAGGCATAAAGATCTCTACTAGCTTTTATTGAGAAGTAGATGGAAGAGAGGGAAAAGGAATTTAATATCCAATGGGCTGCTCCCCCTAAGAGCTAGGATCCTCAGACTTTACGATCTCTAGGTCAAAACCTTTATTGATATTCTCTACGACATTCTTAATGACTTGGGTTAGTCGTAGAGAAGTATCAGATGAATGAACCGATCGTTGAACTGGATATTGCCTGTACTTGGTCTGCAGTTCTTTCCTCTTTCTCTTTTCTGAACTTCTCTTCTTTTTTTCTTTCTTTTCTACCATCTTGCTTAATTTCTTCTTCTTCTTCTTCTTCTTCTTCTCTTTAGGCTTAGGACATGACTCCTTCACAGCTTGATTATCATCATCACCTTGAGGCTCTGGCTCATCAGCCGTCATAGCCAATTCTTCCACATTTTATAGCTTAGGTGTAGAAGCCTTCACAACCAAATCACCATCTTTATTAGGCTCAAGAGTAACATCTTTTACATCCAAATCATTAACTTGTCTTGGCTTAGGCACTGGGGCCGTTTCAACCATCATTTGATCATCATCTTGTGGCTTAGGTATAGGAACCTTCATAACCATGTCTCATTCTTAATGTATCAAGGAAGCTGACTTTCTCTTACATTGATATTTCCTTATCAGCTCTGGAATTTCCTCTTCTTCTTTCTCTTCATCAGCGTCAATAGGCTCTACGATTGGAGTGGATTCTCCTACTTGTTTTTCAAGTTGATTAGGGGCCTCTTTCCGTCGATTGAGCCTCACACTCCTCCTTTATGAAATAATTTTGGAGACATGTGCGTTAATATCTTTTTCTTCTTCCTTCTTTCCCAGAATAATATCTTCTTCTTCCTTCTTCCCAGAATTTGAGGGACCCTTCTTAGAGTCCTTGAGAATTCTCTTTTCTGTCTTCTTAACTTTCTTCTTTTTATTAGCAGGTTGGTTGACCGTAGAGTCAGGAGCTCTATGAACTTCAGGTGCAGCCGACCCCTACAATACTTCTTCTTGGACTGCTTCAACCTTCCTTTTGCCCTTGCCTTTTGCAGGCTTCTGCACTATCACTGATTGTGTGCTCACTTCCACCTTTAGATTGCTTCGATCTTAGGTTCTCCAGCAGATTCCTCTTCTATTTATCAAACAGTTTGGCGGTAATTTTCTTATTGGCATTTAGAAGCTCCCCTTGATCATCACCTATTCTGCTCTTCAACCTCTTCTTCAGAATAATGCTCACCAACCTCCCACGGAACATTTTGGGAGTAGGTTTACCCAAAGCCTTCTTCTTACTAAAGTCATCAACCCATTTGGCCAGCCAATCGATGAAAATAGTGCCAAAATTTATATGTTTTTCATGACAATGGCTGTCATAATCTTCAACTGCAGCTCACTTATTGAGTCATGAGCAATGTCCTTGCAAATGATACACTTGCCCACAATCTCAGCAAAGAATTCATATTCCTGGGGAAACTCCTTCTTCTTGAGTCCCTTGAGCTGAGGGTTCTTCTTATGACCCATTAACTTTATCCCTTCCTTCATATCAACTTCATTGAAGGAAGTAAGCCCTTGATTAAGAAAGCCCAAACAGTGGTTGATTTCAGTAGCTCCGATCTGCAATACTACGCCTTTCACTTTTGTTCCCAGCACGCCATCACTATACACAACATTGAGATAAAATTCCTAAACAAACTCTGTGTAGACCCTGATGTTGGATTCTAAACAGTCAGAAAAACTGGCCTCGTGCACAAGCTTGAGGATGTCTTTGAATTTCTTCTCTAAGGCAACAAACTTGTCGGAGTAGATTTGAATATCGGTCACAACTTGAAAGCTTGCCATTTGGTTGGATTTGAACGGAAAGATCACAAAAGTGTTTAAGTTTTCTGGTGCTTTGAGAAACTAGGACTCAAAAACTCTTGAAAGTTTGAAAGCTCTAAATTCAGATAGCAATATGAAAGCGTAAAGGTCAGAAAATAAATTTGAAATAATTTTATATCACTTCCCTCTAATTTTGCTAAGTGGAATGCGTGGAAAGATGTGATTGGTTTCACGTCGGTTCAACTCTGCATTTTTATTGTTGTAGTGTAGTAACTTTAATATTCCACTCACTTTTCTTGAGCATGAGTTGTACGAGCGTTTAAACTAACCACCTTAAATTCATCTAACGTACAGTAACTTTTGAAAAGTTATTAACTCTACAAAAGTCCTTCAACTTTGCGATCTTCTCAGAGTTCTACGATCTCCCTTTAGCTTTATGAACTGCTTTTATTCTATGATCGTTGAACAACTCTACGATCTCGTTTATTTCTTAGACAGTTCTACGAATCTCTCCTGTACTTGTTAGTAACATCCAGAAACATAGGACTAAGGATGCAAATTAAGCATACCTAACTCACTTATCAACTTGTTAAACCTAGATTCGTCTAATGGTTTAGTAAACACATTTGTTAGCTGATTTTCAGTTGAAATGAAATGCAAAAAGATATTTCCATTTTGTACATAATTTTTAATGAAGTGATATCGAATGTCTATATGTTTAGTTCTAGAATGCATGACAGGATTATGAGTGATTGAGATAACACTAGTATTATCAAAGAAATGAAAATAGACTTGAAATCAAACCCATAGTCAGCCAGCTGGTTCTTCATCCCTAGCATTTAAGCGCAACAGCTACTACCAACAATATACTCAGCTTTTACAGTAGAAGTTGACACTGAGTTCTGCTTCTTGCTGAACCATGAAACAAGTCTGTTGCCCAGAATTTAACAAGTCCCACTAGTGTTTTTCCTGTCAATCGTGCATCCTGTAAAATCTGTATCTAAATATCCTATTAGATCAAAGGGAGACTCCTTGGGATATCACAATCCCAAATATGGAGTACCAATGAGATATCTAAAAATCCTTTTAACAGCTACAAGATGAAATTCCTTAGGGTTAGCTTGAAATCTAGCCCAAATACAAGTATAGAACATAATATCTGGTCTATTAGCAGTCAAATATAGGAGAGATCTAATCATACCTTGGTATTGAGTAATATCAATACTCTTACCATTTTCATCTTTATCAAGTTTGGTTGCAGAAGCTATCGGAGTCTTCATAGGAGTAGCTGATTCCATGCCATATTTCTTAAATAGATCATTGATGTACTTGGCTTGGTTGATGAAGATCCTTTCATTAGTCTGCTTCATTTGATGTTTAAGGAAGTAGTTTAACTCACCCATCATACTCATTTTAAATTTGTTCTGCATTAACTTAACAAACCTCTCACACAATTTTTTGTCAGTAGAACAAAAAATAATATCATCTGCATAGATTTGAACTTATAATATTTTATCTTTGTGCTTCCTATGGAATAGAGTTGTGTCTACCCTACCTATAGTGAATCCATTTTTAATAAGATAATTTATGAGTGTTTCATTTCATGCTCTAGGTGCTTGCTTTAAATCGTAAAGTGCTTTATCTAGCTTATAAACATAATTGAAGTGAATAAGATTGATAAAACTTGGAGGTTGTTCGACACAAACCTCTTATTGAAGTTTACTGTTCAGGAAAGCACTCTTAACATCCATTTAGAAGACTTAAAACTTCATGTGGGCTGCATAAGCTAGGAACATTTTGATAGCTTCTAATCTTGTAATGAGTGCGAAGGTCTCATCGTAGTCGATTCCTTCTTCCTGAGAATAGCCTTTAGCCACCAGCCTTGCCTTATTCCTTATGATCACACTAGCTTCATCCATTTGGTTCTTGAAGACCCATTTTGTGCTGACAATTGGATAGTCTTTTGGTCTTGGTATCAGCCTTCAAACCTTGCTTCTTTCAAACTGATTTAGCTCTTCTTGCATAACTTCAATCCAGTTTAAGTCTTCCAAAGCTTCTTCGATCTTCTTTGGCTCAATCTGAGAGAGAAAGCCGAGGTAGAAGCATTCGGTTTGAGTGGCTGATATTGTTCTAACATTAGCACTTGGATCTCTAATGATTAGGTTCTGAGTGTGATCTCTTGCCCATTTGCTTTCAGATTGAACATTTGTCCTTGTGCCTTGCTATCTGAGATCTTAAAGAAGGATTTCTAGTTCTGTATCCTCATTGATTCGTAGAGTTACCATATTTGGAACTAAGGACTCTACGATTTCTTTGTCTAGCATTACGATCATAGGGTCTGGCTTATTTACTTCAGCTTCATTGATCGTAAGGTTCTCATGCTCTGCAATCTGAAGGTCCAACTCTACGATTTCTTCTTGTTGATCTGTTTTGCCTGGTTCGCCTTGATTAGCCTCATCAAATGTGATATGGATATAGACTTCCATGGCCAAGGAGTTCTTGTTGAACACTCTATAGGCTTTGCTTTCCATAGAGTATCCAAGAAAAATTCCTTTATCTAACTTGGGCTGAAATTTTGTTAGGTATCTTTAGCCATTGTTAAGGATGTAGCACGCACAACCAAATGCATGAAAGTAGCTTATATTTGGCTTTCTTCCTTTTCACAACTCGTAGGTCATCTTTTTGAGCTTAGAGTGAATCAAGGACCTATTCTGAGTATAGCAGGCAGTATTGACAGCTTCTGTCCAAAAATATTCTAGAAGATGAACTGTTGCTAGAAGAGTCCTTCTTGCTTCGATCAACGTTCTGTTCTTCCTTTCAGCTACTCTATTTTGCTGTGGAGTTCTTGATGCTGAGAAATTATGTTGAATACCATTATCCTCATATAATTGATTTACCTCAAAATAGTCAAATTCTCTACCATGATTACTCCTTATTACTTTTATCTTCTCGCCCTTCTTATTCATCACCAGCTTGAAGAATCTGATCAACTGAGTGTTGGTCTCATCTTTAGAGTTTATGAAGAATACCCACGTAAATCTGGTGTAGTCATCCACTACAACCAGTGAGTATCTTTTGCTTCCAAGACTAACAGTTAGAATAGGCCCAAAAAAATTCATATGAAGAAGTTGCAAGGGCCTTTCATTTGAATTAACTACTTTGCTCTTGAATGAGTTCTTGGTCTGCTTTCTCAGCTAACAGGCTTTACACGGTCTTTCTTTGACAAAGCTCAGCTTGGGTAAACTTCTGACTAGATCCTTTGATACGAGCTTTGACATGCTCTTGAAATTTAGGTGAGATAATCTTCGATGCCACAACTCGCTAACATCTTTTGAAGCTTTGGTGAAGAAGCAAGCTGTTGCTGAAGAGCTTAGCTCAGAAAGATTAATCACATATACATTGCCTTCTCTTGATCTAGTCAGCTTAACAGAGTTGGTGTTCAGGTCTCGAACTTGACACTGGTTATTGAGGAAGATGACTTGATGACTTTTATCGCAAAGCTGACTTATGCTTAGTAAGTTGTGCTTCAATCCATCAACATAAGCTACCTTACTAAATGAAACAACTCCATTTCCTATTGAATTATAGCCTCTGGTTTTCCCAGAGTTGTTGTCTCCAAAGACAATTGTTGGATCGTCTTTTGCTTTGAACTCTGACAGGAGAGCCCTATTGTTAGTCATGTGCCTTGAGGACCCGCTGTCGAGATACTATATGGATTCTATAGATCTTGATGCCTGCATATACAATCAATGTTCATTTTAGTACCCATACTTGTTTGGGTCCTACAATGTTAGTTCCCGTAGGGACCCAAATCTGCCTGACTTTGAGTCTACGATATGCAACATGCTCAAAATCAAAATAACAATATGCAGCTTTATGACAATACTCATGACAGTTATGACATTTGATGTGTTGCATGTGTGAGTGTGTGCATGGATATCTTCTCCCTTGGACTTTATGTGAAGAATAAACCTTTCTTCTTGGCTGAACCTCCTTCTATTTCTACACTATTCTACGATTTTGAAATTTCATAGAGTAAGAATCAGTTCTATGATTTGTGCCAGGTTAGTTTGCAGAGGTGAATTTTCTAGACTCTACGATCCTTCGAGGCACGATTGTAGACTTGGATTTTGTGACGCCCCCAAATTCGGGTACCTTCAAACTCGTATTCGGTGCTACACGATACTATTCATTCACATACATCTATCTATAAAGTAATAACCAACATGAAGGTAACTATCATTATTACAACATATTCATTACAATCCCAGGTTCTAAAACCTTTAAAAATCTTTGTTACATGATATTAATAAATAAGTATTATCACAAAACATTCGTTTATTATAATAAACATTTGTCGACTACTCGTTCAACTTTTCTTTGTCATTGTCTGTCCCAGAACCTTTTACACATTCGGGTTTCACTGAAAACATTTAATTTCAAGCAAGAATGAACATTTAATTGCTCAACAAGTATTTACAATTAATAAACAACATATCACAAGGATTAAATGTTTTTTTTAAGATATGCTTTTACAATAGAACAAGACTGTAAAGCATCTGAATCATTCTTGAATAACATAATTCGTATGCATTTTCGAAACGACATATTGACTTTGCTGAGCGGTCGAAAGACCACGAATTTTTTCTTTTCAAAAGGTTCATATAGAAATTCATCTACGAACCGTCTTGGTCTTATGGGCGCGGTGGGTGATCAGCCCGTTATGCCCTATGTTAATCAACACTATCTTATCTTAATGACATTTCGTTATGCGTAACCGCCTTTCGCGAAATTAAAACTTTTCCCAAATGAGGGATTTTATACTCAGTCTTAAGTTCAAACCAAAGAAATTTAGTTGAACAACTCTATCTAACATCAATAATATTTTAAAGACTTCGATTGAAAACAATGAAATATTTTACATGTGTCTAGCTGATTCAAATGGCATAGACTTCTTCTTAAACAGTTTATGCATATATTCATGCTTTAAAGAGGTGTGACATGACACAATCATTGAACAAGGTATACGAGCATAATATTTGTAAAACTTTGAATATCCAACGGAATACGTGTGTGGCGTAGTCTGAACATACATAAGATTATCATAGAAGTAATATTGAAAGATTTAGAACTTATATGAAATCAAATATCAATTATCAAGCAAGGATTAGGAACTTGCCTTTCGTGTTCTTTTCTAGATTCAACGTTAGCCGCCCTTAATGAAATCCTACACATATGTTATTCACACATAGCAATTAGTCATATATTTAACATACATTCTTGGTTCATATTAGCTTTTGTTTTTTTTCTCATAGTGTTTGGTTCGTTTGAATTAAGGCACTATCTAACTTCTTTATTTTAATCACGGCGTGTCGACGCTTGTACGTCGTGCGCCCACATTGGTATATGCGAATGCTCAAGTAATATTCTTGCATGCTTGCTTAACTTCTCATTTCAGTTTTAGTTGATTAATCCTTAACCGAATTCTACTTCGACTATAGTTATTCCATACTTAAGTCATCTCAACTTCCATATGATTAGAAGCTTTATTAGAATTGTAATTTCATTTACGTTGATTCCTTTTTATTACGGCATTTCAGCGTTTATATTCTAGATGTCTATCTTGGTTCATGTGAGTGCCTTAAGCAATACGCTCATGCGTACGCTTAACGCCTCTTTGCGTTCGTTGCATGAAGTTTGATTAATTCTTTAAATCAACTGATACATTGCTTAGACTTATCCTCTAATTAGGTTCTTTTAATCTTCATATGCTCAGAGGTTTAATTCATGCAAGGGGTACATGAATATATTATATTTCACTATTGAAAATAAGCTTTTCTTAGAATATCTGGGGTTCAGCGCATCCGGCGCTGAATCCTTCAGTGTTCAGCGCGGTCAGCGCTGAGGCTCTAGGGTTGAGCGCGGTTGGTGCTGAGACAAGTTAATTTGAGCACTGTCGGCGCTGAAACGTAGACAACATACTCTGGGCTAATTCTGCAGATTTTCGATTTCGTCAATCCTCCTATCAGTTAGCATATCTTTTGCTACACAAGTCTAAATGACTTGGGGTTTGATTTTACTTCAAGGTCTTACTACAAGTTCAGATTCCTATCATGGTTTAATCATTAATGATTACCACAAGACATTGAACGGATTGTCCGAAGGTTTATTTTTAAACATTTTTTTACAAAATTTTCTAAACGATTTTAATTCCATTCATTTCGTTTTCAAACGTGTTTTGGTTCCGCTAAATGTCTTAAATAACATTATAAACTATATACGAAGGCTTTCAAATTCTTAGACTTGGGTAATTATCCTTTTTCAAGCCATTAAGCTTCTTTGACACATTTTATCGAATACTTAACATGTGTTCTTTGTTTTGATAGTTTTCATTGACATTTGTTCATAGATTGCCTAGGATTTCTCATGGAAATCCCCCATCCTTACTACTCCTCACAACAACAACTAGTCACCCTTGTTTTAAGTTCAATTTCCCAACAATTCAAATATTTATCTAAATATTAACCTCTAATTCCATAATACTTCCATTACAAGGCTTAGAAGAGAAGGAAAACATGCAGGAATTCTTGATCAAATGGATTATTACCTTGGTTTAGGTTTGATGACTTACAGAGAATTAAATTCTACCTTAGAAATCCTTTGTTTCAAATTCTTAGTTCTCCTTTATCTTCTTTGAATTTGCAAGTATGAAAGCTTAGAAATTTTGAGAGAGAATGAAGATGGAGTTGGCGGATGGATGGAGATAGAAGGAGCTGATGCTGTTAAGCTTGTTTAGTTTGATAAATTCCTAGCTTGACCTTAGTGTTAGGCTAGGTGGGGGAGAGAATGTCACCTCCTCTTTATTCTTTCATGACTCAGCTTTCTAATTTACTTAAGCTGACAGCTCATGCTTCCTCAATTATCTAATAACATATCCTCCGTAATTAACGCGTAATGATACATTACGCGTAAATGTATCCCAATATTTCTGAAAATTAATAAATTAAATATTTCTAAAAATTATAAAAATTATTTTAATAATTATAGAATATTTTCCATAATTATATTTTATCACTTTTCACACGATAATTAAATTAAATCATCTACTTCATTCCGAAAATTGATTTCAACAATTTATTTACTATATTAAATATATAATTTAATATATTTTCTCATTTATTCATTACAAATAAGTTTGCTATTACACTACCAATACACACACACACACACACACACACACACACATATATATATATATATTGGACTTTCTTTCACATATTCACGTAATCATGCCACATAAGAAATATAAACTTTATATTTCTAATTTAAATAAATTCGAAAATTTCGAGACGTCGCAGATTTATTCTGCGGTTTTACAAAAACTAGTCTAGTTTGCGACCTTTTGTTCTTTGGAACAACCATTTGGTCAACAAAAATTGGACAACTTGGAATAATAGGCTCTGCAATCTCTTTAGATTTCACAAATATAATACCTCTATGGGAAGAAGAGTGATGAGCTATATCTATACTAGCAATTTTACGTGCAAGTATACACGGTCCACAAGTAATAAAGTGAAAGTAGAGTTATCGATCCCACGAGGAATAATCTAATAAATTAATTAATCATTCCAATTACCAACCATTGATTAACCCAATTCTATTTAAACAAATGAATTCACCAAGATTATCAAAATCAATTAACAAAGTAACTACGAATATAACTATTAAAATGAAATATCAAGATTACAGTTTCCCCCGATGATGTTCCTAATGTCCACTCCCTATTTAATGAGTCAATTGTTACAATTTGTTAACCAAGAATTCATAAGTATTTATCTAACTTATTTCTAAATTAAATAAGTGTCTTCATTCCTAATTAATTTACTATATTCCTATGTGAATAATTAACAATGAAGCAATAATCACCAATTCTTATACAAGGTCATGCGGCAATTGGGTATATTCTTATCCCTCTTGCAAATCGGATATTCACTCTTTAGAAGAATAAATCCAACACATGTATCATATTCCACACCCAATCTACAATCAATTCAATATTCCTATATCATTTAGATCGATAGATTAATTGTTTGCCACACAATTATTGAATGAAATACAAAATATGATAAACAATCTTGCATATAATTGATCATAATCAAATAGAGAATAAATTAATTAAATCCAAATATCGGGTTCCATTGCAACCTTGAATACAAATTTAGTTCATGAATAAGGAAAATGGTAACATCACATTATTCATCATCAATTGAAAGTACAATAGTCTAAAAGAAGGGTAAGAGTAAGAATCTGTAGCACTGCTTCCGCTTGAATACTCCAGATCTTGATCTTCCGTCTTCTCCAGAAAATATGCTGAATATAATGCTCTGCGTCCTTTTCTCTTCCTAACCCTAGATGTATTCTCTACTTGTAACTCAAATCTTTATGTGTATTTATAGCCTCTATGTAACTTAGTAAACATTTAATCTCATTAGGAATCAATATGGCAAGTCCCAAGTCAATTGGAAGTGAAAAACTCAACAAAAATCCGCTTCAGCGCGACAAGAGCTGCGACCCACCATCTGAACGCCACGGCTTTCACTCAAGCGCCGCGGCGCACCTTATTAAGAGCCGTGACGCAAAACCTCTGTCCATGTTGAAAATTTCGTTAACTTCGTTTTGACAGGTGGCTCGTCTCGTAACTCCTCCCAGATAAAAAGTTATGGTCATTTTACCAAAAGACGTACGTACAAGACTCCAACTTCAACTAGCTTTACTTTGACATACCGTTTAGTAACCCATATAAACCCAAACTCACCTATACTTGTCCATACCTGTTCATTTGTTGGGTCTAATTGTTTAGAAAAACAAACCAACAAACATGTGGAAGTTATATAACCCATTAGCAATATGTGTGTGTGTGTGTGTGTATATATATATATATATACGGAGAGGCTCTAAAGCGAACTTTAAAGAGCGAACCAAAGACGAATCGTCGTCTTTGGTGTCTATGGCGACGGTTCGACCCGTCGCCAAATACTACATGGCTATGGCGACGGGTTGAACCGTCGCCATAGACACCAAAGACGACGGTTCGTCTTTGGTTCGCTCTTTAAAGTTCGCTTTAGAGCCGGACCGTATATATATCTATATATATATAACCGTCGTCATTGGTGTCTATGGAGACGGTTCGACCCGTCGCCAAATACTACATGGCTATGGCGACGGGTTGAACCGTCGCCATAGACACCAAAGACGACGGTTCGTCTTTGGTTCGCTCTTTAAAGTTCGCTTTAGAGCCGGACCGTATATATATATATTCGTCAATAAAAAATTTAAGAATTTAAATTTTAGACAATTAATTTTGAACTGTTCAAGTCTATATAATTGTATTTTAATGGGCTTTGTTATATAAGTATTCTATGTAATTGCAACTCACTTGGTCAAAAATTAACTAATCAGAATCTATAAAGTAACTCCCCACAAACCCTACAAAAATAAATTTAAAAACTTAATTTGAATGTTAGTGAAGGAGGTGGCCATAAACGTTGTTTCTCTTCCCATGGTATTGGTATATGTGTGTGTGTATATATATATATATATATATATATATATATATATATATATATATATATATATATATATATATATATATATATATATATACACACACACACATATACATATACATGCATGTAATTTCTTGACTCATCGAGTCAGTAGTACTGATCAGAGTAGTCATCAAAATGGGCCAAAAAAAATAGTGGACCCAAAAATCACAAGAGAAGAAAACAACGTACCCTTAATGAACAGAAGCAATTCAGAAGTTAAAAAAAAGAGGAGCTGCTAGCAGGGAATTTTTCTAGCAAGCTCCCTGCTACTGCATGCATGTGGACCTTCTCTTCTTCAATTCCAATTCTTAGCTCATCATCAATTCATCAACTTTCCAAGAAGACAAAAATCCCTCCATAAAACTCCAAATTTCCAGAATTCAAACAGTGAGAATCACACTATATATTGTTCGTTTTGTACTCTGCATATATATATATATATATAATATTTACAGCAAATCTTTGGTATGACACTGTTTGAGTTAAATTCATTTCTGGCCTTTCATAAAAACATAAAAAATAAAAACAGATCCTGATTTTTTTTATAAAAAAAACTGCTATATGCTATTAATAGTGGTAAAATTTAATGGTTAAAAGCTTTTAAATTTAACGCTTCTGTTTCTCTTATAGACCACCATATATGTGTTTACATAAATAATGTCGTAATTAACAAATATTTGGGATGACCATCTATGTGTGTTATATATTATGAGAATAAATTGTAGAAGAATGACCTAAAATATAGTGTTTTATACCATTCAATAATAACATGTCAAACAAAAATTTTAAGACAAAATTAAGAGATTTAAAATTTAATATAATTAATTAAACAATTTTACCATGATAAACAGTTATTACATAATCTATTAATATATTTTAAATCGCTTGATTTCATCTTAGATTCTCTCTGTTAATATATTTTAAATCGCTTGATTTCATCTTAGATTCTCTAAGTGACGTATTATTATAAATGACATTATTATTAGATGGTGTAAAATTTTCCGGCTGATCTTTATATAAATTTTTTTCTCATATGTTATATCTATATATCCTATGCATGGCAATATTGGTGGCATGCATGCATCCTCAGTTTTTCTGATTTCTACACTTGCATGCCATGTCATTTTTTCTCATATGTTATATCTATATATACTATGCATGGCAATATTGGTGGCATGCATGCATCCTCAGTTTTTCTGATTACTACACTTGCATGCCATGTCATGCCAATCTATACTTTCATTTAGATACGCCTCAAGTACTGCAGCTTTGGGTTACGTGTAACAGCCATCACTGGCAGCGCGTGATGTCACGCGCCACCCTAAACCACCCACTTGGACAAAAAATTGAGTGTTGTACCCTGTTGGTGTACAACTGGTCCAGAAAGGTACTACCCAAAAAAAACTGAGTTCACAAGTTACTATCAGGAAATAGGTTTCACAAGCTCTATTAATTAGTCCAACGTGATTGAGCCAATTCGAAGAAGGAAATAATCTCGTCACTGTTAGGGTCTTTGTCGAAAACTTCAGATGGTCATGACTTTTGATTCGGGTAATAGGCGGTTTGCCTATAATTTTTTAAATTATCAAAAAATATCCTTAAGCCTAACTTGGTTTTTGTTTTTCTTAGTAATATTTTAATGTCACATGTTCTAAACTAAAAAAATTAATACTCCCTCCGTTCCTAAAAAGATGAATAAATTATAATTTACACATATATTAGAAAAAATAAAAGTAAAAGAAATAGGATAAAAAAATTTAAATTTATTCTTAGTTGTCCTACAAGATTCGATAAAGTGATGAGTACTTTTATTTTTTTATACTAATAAATCTCATTAAATGACATATTTATTCTTCACTTTATGTATTTTATCTCATCTTTTTGGCCTTTGGGGACAGAGGGAGTATCATTTTAATGACCTTAAAATTTAATTAAGGGAGAGTGTCATTTTCAATATTAACCTATGAAATAAGAATAATTTAAAAGAAAGTGTAAATTTCAAAACTAATCTTAATTAGGGTAAATTTGGAAATTTACAAATATATGCTAGTCTATTTTAAAAACAGTTACTCATTTTAAAGACAAATAAATAAAGAGAGTAACCATCTTATCTGAGGGCGAAGGGAATATTAAGTCGAGTGAAGTATGAAAAAACTAAGTTAAATGTATATTTTTTTGAAAGGGAATATTAAGTCGAGTGAAGTATGAAAAAACTAAGTTAAATGCATATTTTTTTAATTGTTAAGGGTTTAATATAGATGATTGATATTTTGAGCATTAGATATGTGTGTAATATATTACGAAGTTGCGTTAGATAAGTATTTTCGGTGTTAAAAATACTGTCCCCCTTAATTAATAATAAAAACTTTATAAAAAAAATTCCTTTAAAGATAAATTTTTGCTTTTATTTAAAGATAAAATGAGTCTGCCAAATATATATAGAGAGAGAGAGAGAGAGATTTTGGTCAGTAGAAGAAGTCGGTCATGGGGCCATGGCAGAATTTAGAATGTGGGATAGTGTTTGAATAAGAGAATGAGAGAAACTATTAAGACGTCAGGTGGGTACAGTTAATACATACATACATACAAAGAAAGAGGTTTGATATCAATCAATCAAGCAAGAGAGAGAAAGATTCAGGATTCAGGATTCATATATATATTTGACTTAATTGATTGTAAACGATGGCTATAGAAGTTTATACGAGCATCTTTTGCATCGTAAAATTATAAAGTATGACTGTCAAGATTTAGAAACACAACTGTATGCTATCTCAATACGGATTACAGTAAAAAAAAATGTATTTTTAAATTTTGATTACCAACTTTTAAAATAAAGAATATAAAATCTGATAATTATATAATATTTTAAAATCACAATTTGCTTTGAATCTACCCAGTCGAATTCGAGTAATATTTTCAGAATCTTTTAAAAACACAATTCGACTCGAACTCATTAATTTTTAAGTAAACTCAAGCTGGAACTTGATAAATCAAAACTTGATTTTATTTAACTTGTTTAGACCCTCCTTTATATATTTATATAAATATATATATATATGTGTGTGTGTGTGTGTGATATAGTATTAAAAAACCATGCCATTTGCCATTTGGTTCTCTCTGAGTAATTCTGATCATCTGGTGGTGCATGCAGGGAAAAATGGGATGTCAGTGGGTCAGATATATATATAGATGATTTGTGGAACAGTTTGTAATATTATAGGCTTGTAGATTAGCCAGTAGGTACAAGGGATGAGTGACGCAAGAAGACTTTCACCGTATCGCGTGCTTGGAAGCGTGTGAATTAGGTTTTTCCTCAATTTTAACTCACTCTATGGACTTTTCCTTTCCTTTCATGTGTACTACCATTTGTAGTATTTTTCTTCTTTCCCTCCCCTAATGGTATTCATGGTATGGTCTGGTACATTAATTTTGAGACTTGATACGGGCTGGACTTATATCGGATCGTTACGGGTTGGATTAAGGTCGTTTTAATGCGGACATAGTGTGAACATAATTATCTCAAACTCTAAAGTCATGCTTGTTTATTAGGATAATATTTGGGATTAAACTAATAATCATTAATCTCTTGTTTGTTTTTAAAATTAGATTCCGGACTATTATTTCCAGGATAACAAAATGACTTAGAATGAGGGATTATTTAATACCATGTCTAACCTGATATTATAATCTCATTATGAGAGATTAAAAATTTATAGACAAAATTAATATTTGTCTTTTCTAATATGACTAACGTATCCTTAAATTAGATTAAATGTCTTAGGATTTAACAAATTTATAATAACGGCCATACCTTTAACATAATATTCCTGCTCCTGCTGAAATGACGGCCATACCCTTAACATAATTTGCAATGAATGGTACTTTGTTAATAAGCAGTGTACATATAATATTAGCACATACGTTTTTTTTGTAGTACATACATACATTTAAATAATACATATATGTAATACGTACATTTTTTTCCCGCAGTACATACGTATATTTAAATAATACATACACACAACATGTACGTTTTTTGCAGTACGTACGTACATTTAAATAATACATACATGCTGTATGTACGTTCCTTTTCTTTTGCAATACGTACGTACATTTAAATAATTCATACATGCAGTACGTACGTTTTTTTCCCAATACACATATTTAAATAATATATACATATAGTACGTACGTTTTTTTTGTTGTAGTACGTATGCACATTTAAATAAGATATACATGCAGTACGTATATTTTTATTTGTAGTACGTACATTTAAATAACACATACATGCAGTACGTTTTTTTGGCAGCACGTACATATATTTAAATAATGCATATATGTTATGTACATTTATTAGAAGTATATAAATTTCATTCTATTATTTATTGGAAGTATATAAATTTCATTCTATTGCTTAATATATTATTATTATTAAGGGTATAATAGTTTAAATGATATTTTTTTTATTCAATTCTTTAATTAATCTTGGAAAAAATAAACATGTGACTAAAATTATTTAATCCTAAGATTATTTAATCCTATGATTAATAGTCTTGGGATTATAATCCATGAGATAATAATTCCCAAATTATAATCCTTGCAAATAAACATGACCTAAGGTTTAGAGTCAGATCAGATCAGGTTAAGCCAATTTAGTTCAAGAATTTTAAAAAATTAACCCAAACAACCTTGTGAGAAAAGGGTCGAGGCTATATTTGTGCGTGAATTTGCACTCTTATTCATTTTATGTTGTTTTATAACAAAAGATAGTAAGAATATATGGAGAAAGAGCTCACGAGAGAGGGTCGAGGAGGCACTTAAAAAAAATTCTAAAAAGGAGTTAATGCAGAACTGTTTATATAAAGAGAAAGAAAAAAGATATTCCCTCCGTCCCAAATTAATTGCATTTTTAGGACTTTTTAAAGTCAAATTGACTATTTTTAAAACTAATCTTTTTACTATTTTTGCTAACATATAGGTGAAGATATTATAACCAAAAGAAAGTATATACAATTTATTACTAATTTCAATTTTTATAATTTTAGAAATATATTTATATATGCTTAATTATTAATTTTAAAAATAGTCAATTTGACTTTAAAAAATCCTAGAAAAACAATTAATTTGGGACGGAGGGAGTAATTGTTATTTTTAATGCAAATAATATAATACATAATTATACTCAATATTTTGAAAAATGAATTGAATCGGCCATTGAACTGATTGGACTGTGACACGATCCGTTTAACTGATTAAATTAGTTTGATCAAAAATCATATTGAATCGGTTGAACTGGTCTAATTAATCTAGTAAATCAATTTTCTATTATTTTTTAATATTGTATTGATACCAAGATTTTTTTTATATTAAAATTAAAAATATTTTTAATAATATTATAACTCGACTTTATTATAATTTTAATAATTATAAATAATATATTTATGATGTCATTCATTTAATAATGATTTGATCACTGATCAATAAATACACCTATAATTTTTTCAGTTTGACGGCAATTCTAAATTTGAAAACATCTTTCATGCTCAGATGTCTCATAAGAATTGTCGTACAAAACATATTTATGCAACAAAAGTTGTAGATTTTGTGAAGAAAAACAATCTATCATGTGATGCTTAATTACATCATGATTAGATTAGTAAAAAGGGGGATCAAGATTTTGGAGGTTTTCTTGAGAGGAGGGTGTGGTACAAAAGAGAGCGTCAGCGCCCCATCATTGTCTCTATAATCAGCAGCGTGAGAGAGAGAGAGAGACTACGTACATACTGCTGTTATTACAGCACAAATAGAATTTATAAGAGTATGTATATATGTACATGTATATGTATATGTATATGTTCAGTACTGATGACGTTTATTAGAATCACTAGAGCAGAGAGATTGAGAGAAAAAGACAAAGATACAAACATACTCATTCTTCTTTAATTGCTACATTTACCAATTTTTCTTTTCCATTTTTCAAGACAAATGATATGTTTAACATTAAAAATATCAATTCATCGTAACCGTGTAAAAATAATATTATCTGTATCGGTTACCCTCGTTTAAAACATTTACAACGATAGTGTTTAGTTCGCTTGAATATTTAAACGCATTAGACTATTTTTAAAACATTATGTCGTTCATAAGTACAATTATACAATGCATGCATTGTACTGAATTAACTTAATTTTGAGTGTGTGTGGAGGTATTCTTAAGTAGTATCCCTTCGCCCTCAAATGTATGTAGTGAAGTATAACAATTTTACCTATAAAAAGATATTTTAAAAAATATATTTTTTTTGTCTCATAAAATGTTATAGTTAGTATATTTTCGTATTATTAGCAAAAAATAAAATAAAAGTAGAAGAGGGAGTATAAATAAGTTCTCATTAGTTTCACATAAGTACACTGAAAAGTTTCTTTTTTTTTCATTTAATTAAAGTGATTTAGTTTTTGTTAATAATAAAATAAAATACAAAAAGCAAATAATTTTTACATTGAAAAGATACCTCAACATTAGTAAACTCTGATTAGAGGCTTGTTATATTTTGGTTGTTTTTGTTACCTTTACAAAAATATCGTTGATTTAATTGAGAAAAAAAATGAATAAGTTCATAATTTTTTTTGTAGAAAGAACCAAAGTTTTTTAATATATTTTAGTGAATAAGCCGATAAATATTTTAAGAGTAGTTTTTACCTTTACAGCACATGATAAAATGAGTGGTTAACCAGCGGCAGTTGGCGCAGTGGTTTAAGCTTAGTCCTGGGATGAACCGTAAACCCGGACATCCTGGATTCGAGTCCCACTTGCAACAATTGTTAAGCCTGCAAAGGTAACGCTGGCCACGGTCCCCCTTAAGCGCAAGCTGGGAAGCAAAAAAGCACTGGCACCGGATTGGGGAGATTAGTCGGGTTGCGACCCGGAAACTCCACATCATCAAAAAAAAATGAGTGGTTATATTAAAACTAATAAAAATTGTGCTGAAAATATTATTTAATTACTATTAATTTAAGAAAATAATATTTTCAGTGTCGAAATTTACATCCTAATACAAATAAACAACGTGTACAAAATATTATACAACCTTTTATTATATTAATTACGTTAAAAAAATGATAATTTCAACGTTAAAAATGTTACTGCTCCTAATTTATTACCATCATCAACAGTTTGTAGTCTCTTTATGACCAGCTGGGCACCGGCAAAAGTTGTCAAGTCTACTACAAGATATATAAGATATGAATTCATATGAATAATAATAGTGCAGGATCTGTACTAGTATCAACCTATTGAATGAAAAATTCAATCAATCAAACAAGTTACGTTTTGTAAGAAGTCATAATGGAGGATTTTAATTGTCTTCTGGATTATATTCCATTCCAGCTTATGACCCAACCAACCATTATAATTATTAGTATTGGTGAGACACATGTTACGTGCGTAGTATATGTATACGAATAAAATAAAAAAATTACCCCCTCCGTCTCAGGATAAAAGTCTTTATTATTATTTAAGGTAGTCCCAAGTTAAATATCTACTTACCTTAAATAATCTATTTTTTACAATAATTTATTCATAATACTCTTAGTATTAATCGTCATATTTCTATTCCCTATACATATTTATGGAGGATCACTAGTCATGTGCAAAAAATTATGTAATTAAATGAGAATTTAAATATGGATAATTTTGTCATTTTATCCGCTTTCTTAATATGCGCAAAAAGTCAATCAAGACTTTTATCCAGGGACGGTGGGAGTATAAAATTTAGAGGGTTAAATAAAAAAATTATAAAATTTTAAATTAAAAATAAAATAAAATAATTAATTTATACAGATAAATGTTAAAAGATTTTGTACAGTTACATTAACGGTTCAAGTGGCTCATGGAACCACTTTATTAATAGATATATGAACTATTTATTGGGGATGATATTTTAAAGCAAAAAATATCAGTTCATTGCAATACTGCATTACACAGTTGTGCTGTATATATAATTTGTTGTAAAATTGTGCTAAATTAATGTTTTTAACATTGAAAATATTATTTTCCCTATTTATTTTGTAATTTATTGTAACATTTATGTTAGACTGTTTTCAACCTAAACTTTAACATACGGGTAAATTAAAATTCCAAATAAAACTCCTATTTTTGGAGGCACAAAAGTATATTATATAACTCCAACCGCTATTATAAACACCGGGACTCGTGTGTAGGAAATTAAATAGTTTATATAATTGTTTTATCATTAATAGAAAATGTTATTTTTCAGAGGCACAAAAGAGATTTAAAAGGGGGTTGAATAGATCTTTTAAAATTTTTATAGTATTTAAAGATCAATTACCAAATAATTAATTAGTTCAATTAATTTAGCACAGCGGAATATTAGTTTAAAATCTACTTAAAGATTTAATGAAATCTCAGTTCTAACTTTAGCATTTGTGGATATTAGTCACTCACAAATATAATAGTTAATGACAGAATATAAAGACTGAAAGTAAATGACATAAAATATTTAAGTGGTTCAGAGTACAAACAACTTATAATCCACTCTTCTACTTCAACAAGTAGGAAATCCACTAAGGATGGGGTCACAAAGACCAGATCACTAAGATCTCTTACAACTAAACCACTAAAGTTCTTTCGAGTCACTCAGTCTCGGCAAGGTCACTCAGACCAGGACACTCAGTCCAGTTCACTTATAACTCTTACAATTGAACCGTTAAGGTTCTTTCGAGTCATTCAGTCTCGGCAAGGTCACTTAGACCAGGACACTTAGTCCAGTTCACTTAGAACTCTTCAAGTCACTTAGACTTGGTATAATGGTCACTGAGACTTGAAAACTTGTCACACAGATAATGAATCACTATTGAATAATATTGAGAGGTGCTGCTAAGTTGGTAATAAGCTTTTTTTCTCAAGTACTTAGCAGCTTGAACAAGTTGTTCAGATTGCAGAGCCTTTTCTCTTTTATCAGAATTATCCATTCATCGCTCACTTGAATTTGAATTCATATAGCCTTTTATAGTCTGCCGAAAAGTCTTCCCGTTACAAGATTCCCGTTGGTACATTCAATGCTCAGATGCTCTAGAATCCTTGATGTTGACATTATGAGATGGTGTGTCAGCTTGCTTTGCGGCTTGAGCATGTCACATCAAACTGTAACCTCACCTACCACCTGGGAGCATTGCCGGCCCATTAGTTAAGTCACTTAAGCAATGACTTGAGTCCCCCAAAATTGAGAAGGTCCCCAAATTTTAATAATTCATATATGTTAGAGCCCATTAAAAAAACCCCCAGAAAAATTTCTCAACAAAGTAGTAACTACAAGTACAATCATACAAGTTTAATCAATAATTTTGTATCTAAAAGAGCAAGAAAAATGAAATTCTATTTAAAAAATATCATAAATATTAATTTAATTTAGTATTGAATGGTTAAAAAAAGGCCCCAATTTTAAATTTGGCTTGAGACCCCCAAAAAGTTTGGACCGACACTGCCTGAGAGTTGTTGCTTTTGTCAAACTAGCTGTTAGACACACTTTTTCTGAACTTCGATTTAAACCCAAGAATGTTTGCTAAGTTCATTAGGACCTTCAATCTGCTAACGCTCCCTTGTCAGTCTTCTTGTCAGATCTGACTTGCTCTACGGAGAGGGTGAATCGTAGAGTTTGATAAGAAGCGTAAAGTCTTTGACCTTAGCTCTACGATCTATTCTACGATGATTACTCTATGAAGGGAGATGCACTCTGTGAATGTGCTCTCTACGATCAGCTTTACGAGAATTTGCTTTACTATTTTAGAGCTGACTCTACAATCTAGTCTTTACTAAGTGATCCTTGAGTCACTTTGTGATTTGAACTTTACTGAAAGTTTTCAGGGTGTACTGTACGATGCTTGAGTAGACTTGACGATTTTCTCTTTATTTTGTGAACGCTTTGGCAGCTCTACGATCAAATCCTAATGCTTCCACGAATACTTAGATGACTCTGCGAACTTGATTCACACTATGAACAGGCAGAGTAACTATACGATCGTTTAATAATGCTATACGATCGATTTGATCCTACCAACTATACATAAAATCAATTCAAAAGATCAACCTAACAAGTTTGATCGTACTACTCTAAGTCTTTGTACAATTATTTTTCAGATAAGGACTTTATAAAACATACTGATATAAATATACATTAATCGTATTCATTATCAGATCAACTCAATAAGATCAACTTAATACATTTGATCTTTTTATTTTAAATCCTTATACATTATTTCATCATTAAGGACTTTATAAAATTTACTGATATAAATATACATTAATCACATTCATTATCAAATTAAACATACAGACTCTAACAGAAAAGACATAAAAGTTATAAAGAATAAAGTTTTGATAAATAAATTTACTTGTGTTAGGATATGATATCAAAACACAGGTTAGGTAATATGTGATAGGGCCCGATTGCCTTTCACAGATCCACCTCATTATTTTAGATGAATAGGAGAAACGTCTATAATATAGTTTTTTGACATAATTAAATTTGTTGTTGGTTGTTATCATCTGTTGTGACTTGTTCTATTTTAAAAGATAATTTATTTACATCCACAACATTTTTTAAGAGAGAGACAAATAAAAGTTTAAAGAAAGCGCAATTAATTACAGATTTCTCAAATTTTATTTGTTTGCATTATATTTCATCACTAAGCTTCCATAATATTCAACAACTCCCTATTGTATAATACCAAATTTTTTAATCTCTCTTTTGTTTCTATTCTCTTGATTATTCTCTTTTAAATAACCCTCTCTTACCATAAGTAAATTACATGCTCCATTGTTTTTTTAAAAGCCTATACTATTTGATTAATTCTATTTTAGGGATACAGTTTAAGTTTAATTGCAAATATATTCCTTAAAAGGTTTCACAAAGTTTCACTTTTGGCTCAAAAGTATCAATTTTCTTAATAGTGTTCATTCAAGTTTAATTTTTTACAAAATTGTTTTCTTTTAACATATTGGTGAAATTACAAGTCAAAACTCAAATTTTATATAGTTAAATATACATTTGATCCACTCTAAATGTATAAATACAACAATATATACATTAAATGAAACGTAAATAACGTAATTACTAATGATTTCGGACATGTATGTAAAGAATTCCGACCTATAATTTCACTAATATGTTAAAAAGAATAGTTCTGTAAGAAATTTAAACTTGAAGAAACACGATTGAGAAAATTGATACCTTGAGACCAAAAATAAAATTTTGTGAAACTTTGAAAGATAAGTTTGCAGTTAACCCTATATTTTATCTTCATAAATTAGGGAAGAACTTGGATAAAGGACCACAAAAGAAAATAGAAAAAAGAAATTAGGAAAAATTTATCTTCAATCTTCTTTAAATTCTGTTGAATTATAATTTTTACTGAGAGATAGACTTTAACTTATAATCTCGTACAATTAATAAAGAAATAGATTTTTACTATTATACTATTACTTTCATTTATTGTTATTGATTTGGGATGTCTTGTGTACACAATAACTTATTTAAGACACACTGATCAAAGAATGATAGTCGCAAATGACTTTGGAGGTGTTTGATAAAACTAAATGAAATAGTTCTGAATGTTTAAGTAATCTAAATGAGCTGAATGGAGCTGAATGGCTGCATACTGAATGCAAAAAGTTATTTGATAATTGACATGTCTGAAACATTTGAATAACATATTTTTATTATTTTACCCCTCTGAAAAAATTCAAAATTGTTGTAAATTTATTTAATATTACTTAATATAATAGTTAATATTGTAAAATAAAATAAATATAAAATACTTCATTCAGCAGTCATTCAGTCCATTCAGTCAAAAAAATTACACTTAGTCATTCAGCCCAAAAATCTGACCAATTCAGTCATTCAGACGATTTTTATTCAAAACAAACGCACTGAATGGCTGACCGATTCAGCCATTCAGTCATTCAGCTCCATTCAGCTCTAAACAAACACCCTATTTGTCACAAAAAAAGTAGGGGAATGATGTTTTCGTCGTTGAAATTTTTATTCCAACACAAATAAACAATATTTATGGTGCATAATATAATTTTTTATTACAATATTTACGTTGAAAATATCACGCCCAAAAAATTAGAAATAAAACAAGGAATGGAGTTTGTAACAAGGAGTAAAAATCAAGGAGTAAAAAAAAACAAGGAGTAAAAATCAAGGCCACGCGTGTGTAAATACCAAAAGTAGGCCACTGGTGAGGGGTGTCCATTGTAATACAGTAATACAGTAATAGTACTGTACCTTACTGTAGTAAATTAACCCAATGATAGTAAATAAAATGGACTACTACTACTAGTAGTAGTCCTGCAGAGCATTTACTTGTAGCATCAGCAAAAGTAAGTTTGCAAAAGGTATGGCGTCAAGTTCTCTTTTCGGTTGAAAAACTCATGATCTAAGCATTTCTTCTAGACTTCTAGCTACTAGTTGACTCCATAGTGTCACATCTTTTAAAGTTTGAGGTAATATGGTCATTTACTAATGAAACGATGGACTTTATTTTTTCTTTTTGACTTATGTTATGTTATGGTGATTTTGTGTGACGTTTAAATTTTTATTTTTTTTATTATTATAATTTTAATTATGTCATTATTTTATTTTTTTTAGTTTTATTTCTTTTATTTAATTTTTAAAATTTTATTATATATAATTTACGCACATCATGTGTGTTATCAAAATTAGTATACATAAAGACATGATCTATAATAAATGACAAGTTTATATAATCATCACATCTTGAATAATTTATTGAAGATCATTTGAAACCTTTCGTGATACTATGTTATGATATGAAAGTCTCCAACAACAACATTGTAAATTTGTTGTACTAGATAAGTCTTCAATAATAATGATGTTTGTTGCAGGCCAATCTCTGACTGTAATATTGTGTGGCAATAGAAAACTTGTGTTTTTATTGTGACGTCAAATTTTGAAATAAATGAAATTAAATTTGATAGTTTGAATCACACTTTTATGATGTTTATCTTAATGCAGACTATATATACACATAGAATGATTCAAGTTTAAAGTTGGATGAAAATTCCTATCTATGATCCAACCATCTGTTTCAAAATCTAAAAGTTAAGATTTATATCATCCGTATAATTGTTATGCGAACGGTGACCCTACCATTCAAATTCAATCTATCCAATTTACACAATAATTATGCGAAAGGTCAAAATTATCCGCAAAATTAATGTGTGGACGGGAGTATTATATTTTTTTAACGTCCGCATAATTATTATACGGATTGGGAGTTTATAGGACCACCACAGACGTCCTAATAATTGTTATGCATATGATATCAGAATCTGTCTTTGGATCTTAAAATAGACAGCTAGATCATAGTTGAATAGATTGGGCTTCCATTCAATTTTGAATGTAGATTACTTTCCATATATATATATATATATAGTCTGATGATTAAGTAGTTTAGTGATTTTTTCTCGCGGGTCTTTCTTTATTTTTTCTTTTCTGATTATTAATATTCTTCTCTTTCTTACTTATAATATAAAGTTTATTGATATTGTAGTACTTAAGAAATTACTACTTATATAATTTGTACTTGTATAAATATCCTTCAAATTTTTTTAAAAAAAAAAGAACAAAAAAAAGAAGTAATTCTTGTGGTTACTTCCCTTTTACACATTTCCTCAGTCTTATACCAAAAATATAATAAAAAAATACAATAAAATATTGAACATTTTATTATATTAATAACAAAAATTATATATATATATATATATATATATATATATATATATATGAAACTCTTAAGATTGAAAAACCAAGAAACATATTCCATTTCTAAAACTGTATTATACAAAGCTAATAATCATACACTCTAACAGAAGAACAAGCAGACCTTCAAGCAAAATTGGTTGATTTACAGCTGAAAAATTGCAAAAAAAAAAAAGAAAAAAGAAAAAAAAAAGATAGAAGTTCTGCTTAGGTGATTGAAGAATGAAAATACCCATAAAAAACCCACCTTCCTAAAAGGCTAAAACCCCAATTTATATTTTTCATTTTTCCTTGTCTTCTCTTTTTTTTTCTTCATTTTTTAGACAAGGTTATATTTGTAAAATAACATAAGAGCTACTAAAAATATTCTTGCAGTCCTTGCTTGTCCTCCATTGATCAGCAACATCCCTAGCAATTTTAATGGCATCTGATGCAGTCCCAAGGAGGCCTCTTCTGGTGAATCCCACCGTATACAATCCTTTCTCTCCTTTCCAACCATTGGGAAATGGTGTTCTTGGCATACCCTCTTCTGTAAAGAAATCACTGCCCTTCATTTCACAAAAAAAATAAATTCATAAGCCCACAAGTTAAAAGTCACACAACAAATAACAAATTTTAATAACAGAAAAAAATTATATTATGACAAAAACATGATAACTTTTGCTACGAGCAGACAAATAAAAATTAATTTATTTTTGTCGCAATATATAAAAGTACTATTTAAAAAAACTTATAGATTATTCCGGTTTGAATGACAAAATTAAGTTCACAAAAAGGAACTATAATTTTATTTTTTTATTTTTATTTTGCAAGGGTAAGACATAATTGGCCCCTAGCCCTAGGGTTAGATTGGTCACTAACTGCATATTATGTCTACTCAATTTAGTTAGGTAGTAGGGCAAGTACCACTAGGCTATGTAGCAAATGCACATAGTCATGTTAAATTTTGTGACCTTTGTACTTGTCCTAACAAGAGTTGTGGCTGTCTTTATGGACCACTTAAATACCAATACTAGGATATTAGTGCAACACTTGGAAGAAAAAATGAAAAATAAATAAATAAATAAATGATAGTATGAAATACTGAAATACCCTTAAACTAATGAACACCCTTTAGTATATACAACAAAGGGTCTATGAAATTGTTCAAGAATCTCAAAATTTGTTGGTATTTTAAAAACCATAAAGAGTTGAAACAAGCCAAGACAGAAGTAACTTTATCAAACAAAGTCCAATTAAGAATGTTTTTCAGCTTATCCAAACAGGCACTAATGCCTCCCCTATTAACCTCCAATATGGATTCTGTCTCTATAAAGGAGAAAAAAGAAACACTTTCAAGGGTTTTTCCCCAGAAAAATAGAATCTTTTTTATGATAGTTACACTTCATAAACCCCTACAATTTGTATACTTTGAAAGGTATTGTTCAGAAACGGGAATAATCCAAACAAATGGCATCAGATTTTCACTTTTATTTGATCAGGGTCAGCAGTAAGCATTACATAAGGATCCTTTTGTAGTGTACTGCATGTGTAAGACTAGAAAGTGATATGAGATTGATAATAAGATAACACTAAAAACTGGAAAAAAAACCATAAGTTCATACTGATGCTCATGCATACCTTGAGCCAATATGGCACATTGCTCATGTAGCCAGTTGCCAATACTATAGAATCAAATTCTCTCTCTTGGCCATCCATGAATTTTGCCCCATTTCTTGTTATTTCTTTAACTCCTTCCATTACCTGCCAAAAAAAAAAAACTATAAATCTTGATCTAAATTCTTCGAAAAAAAATAAACAAATGCAATTTTCAACTTAAGGGCATGTTTGGATCATTTGTTTATTGCTTACCTTGATTTTACCAGATTTTATTTGTGACAATGCTCCTCCGTCGAGTACTGGAGTTTTTCCGGTAGTGTTTTTGAGCTCAATTGGGCCGGTTTTCGGCCGCCGGAGACCTAACCTCTCTGTTTTTCCCAGTGTGAAGTTAGATATTAGTAGGAGAAGCTTGTCTACTAGTCTTAGAGGTAACCATTTGAGAAGTGCCATAGCTATCCCAAATGTAGAGCAGCCAAACATCTCCCTAGGTAGAACATGAACCTGAATTTATCAAAACAGATAGAAAGAAAAAAACACAATCATCAAAACCCCAAAATTCCCATGGTCAAGAAAATGTTCAAGAACATATTTTAACTACAAGATTTCAAAAATACCAATCATACCCAAAATCCAAATTATGTCAAAACCCCCATAAGTTGATTAAAATTACCAAAAACATTATTTTACAAAAATACCCACATCAAGAAAATTTCAAGAACATATTATAACTACAAGATTTTTAACATACCAATCATACCCAAATATCAAATTATGTCAAAAACCCCAAAAACATTAATTTTTAAAAAATACCCACATCAAGAAATTTGTCCAAAAGTTCAAAACTTTAAGATTATACAAAGATTTAGATGAACTTACAGAGTTTCTAACCACCAAATGAGGACTGGCATTGTGTCTACAAAGGTCCAAACTAACTTCCATACCAGAATTCCCACAGCCCACAACCAAAACCCTCTGTTTTCTAAACTCAGAACCAGATTTATACCCACTTGTATGCACCACAGGGCCTTGAAATCTCTCCATCCCTACAATTTCCGGTATCACCGGCTCGGCATTTTCTCCGGTGGCAACAATAATCCACCGTGAAATGTACTCACAATCTTGAGTTTTAACCCTCCAAAACCCACTAATTTGATCAAAGTCAGCACTCTGCACCCCCTGTTTGAACTTGGGCTCAATGGAAAAGTGATTAGCATAAGACTCCATGTATGAAATGAACTGGTGTTTGGTTGGGTATTTGGGGAAATTTTCAGGGTACCCAAACAGGGGAAGTTCACAAAATTGTTTGGGCAAATGGAGTTTAAGGCGGTCATAAGTTCTTTGTTGCCATAAAGAAGCAACACAATCACTTCTTTCAAGAATCAAAGAGGGGACTCCAGTTTCTTTAAGGCAAGCTGCCACTGCTAGGCCAGACGGGCCTGCACCTACAATGATAGGTCCATGAACCCAAACACCCTTTGGTTGATTTCTTTCTTCTTCTTTACAAGAACCCATCAAGAAAATGAAGGAAAACAGGATGGAAAGGGAAAAAGATTGGATATTTATCAAAGATTGCTCTGTTTTTTCACTTCTGTAAAGCTCCTCTGTTTTTCTGAGGAAAAAAGTGGTGCATAAAGTGGGAATTTAAAGAAATTTTTTGGGGGTTTAATAAATGGAAAGTGGACGAATCAGGGTTTATGTTCTGAGGATTTTTCAATGCAAAGAATGCAGAGATATATATATATATAGATATAGAGTGAGAAACAGAGTAAAACAGAGTGTTTATGAGAAGTGAAATGTAGAGAGAGAAAGATTGAAAAGGGGGGGGGGGGTTAATGGAGGCGTGAAGGTTAAGGAAAGGATTTGGTTCTCCTTCTCAAGGCTATTTGCAGAGAGTGTTTGGGGGTTGTGAACTTGTGATATGGGCAAAGAGGAGATATAAATACATTTATGTGTTTCATCTGAATTTATTCATATTTGGGAGGAGGATGTTATCCCACTCGCGTTGATTTAGGGAGTGTAGTCACGCGCGCACAAGAAACAAAGCAATAAGAATGAATACTTGTTTTAATTCTTTATTACCTATTTTCAGACTATGATTAAAACTTAAAAGACTAGCCACCTGTCATTTGGAGGGAGCTGGAGGGTTGAGCAAAAATGTGGGTTCAAAAACTTTTTAACTAATGTAGAAATTAAAGTAGATTTTAACTACTATATTAATAACGAATTTTTTTAATTGAGTGATGTAAAATTATAATCGTGAAACTTATTAATTCATGAGATTAATAAAAATTATAAAAAAAATTTATTTATTATATATATTTTTTTTTAAAATAACGATTAATATTTATATATCCACTCAACTGATAATCAAAAAATCGATTTAAATATTCGTAATATATATAATTTTTCTTTTTTATTTTAGGAGGTTTGGAATGAGCTATTACTTTTATCAATGAAATTTCACAAATATCAATTTTTCACAATTGTTTCTATATTATTTCGTATTATTATGTATTCTCGTTATTTATTAATTTATTTTTCATTTGAGTATATTTTATAACACATAAAATTAGCAATCTTAACAATCGGCTGAACATGTCAATCTGATTGTACTCATTAAATTTAAAACCTTATATAAGATGTTATTTAGTGAAAATAATTTAAACTCAAAGATATTGCAATTTTGATTTTACCATACTCTTAATCAACATGGTGAATTGAAAACACTGGATCTTGATAAAAGAAGAGTTTAATTATTTATAACTTCTCACCATTAGATTGAAGGTTTTGTTGCAGTCAGGCACTTGATACTATAATCTTATCTTCTTCTTCTTTTTTTTATTTTTTTTAAGTATTTCTGTTCATGATTTATTTTTAATTTTTTTTTCTAATTTTTGTGTTAACTTTTCTTTATTTTTTTTAATCCAAGTACTAAATCATGAACAGAAATAAATGTTGACCGCATTCATATGATATAATATAGTGCCTGACTGCAACAAAACCTTTTAACTTTTCTAATTTTTAAGTATTTCTGTTCATGATTTTACCATACTCTTAATCAAGATGTTGACCGCATTCATATGATATAATATATGATTTCACCGTATGAAAATCGTATAATAAATGTTGACTATACGATTAATTATCAAATACAACTCAAATACTAACTTAATTCAAATAAAATAATTAAAAATTATGAACTAAATCAAATAAAATAAATAATTCAAGTTAAATAATTAAAACTCACTAATTAATTCAAATAAAATAATTTATCACACTAATTTAATTAAATAAAATAATTAAATTAATTATTTTATTTAATTAAATCAACTATTAACCTAAATAATTAACTCAACTATTAACCTAAATAAAATAACTAACCCTATCAATTAATACAAAATAACAATTAACTAAAAAACAAAACAATAATATAAACGTATTTTAATACTTTTTAATATAATTAAAGTCATTTAATTATATTTTCTTATATAAAACAATACAATAAATAGTATAAGCATGTATATACTACTTAAAATAAATAAAATTCACTACAAATTACCACACAACACATAAAATAATTAATTTAATTAATTTAATAATTTACTCAAATAAAATAGTTAACTCTACTGATTAATTAAATAAAATAACAAACTCCACTAATTAACTTAAATAAAATAACTAACTCAATTAATTAATTCAGATAAAATAGTTAACTCCGCTAAATAATCAAGTAAGATAATTATTTAGTTAGTTATAAAAATAGGTTAATTATTTTAATTATCTAAACACGTTATGATAATTAAAATACGTTAATTTTCAAAATATGTTAAGATAATTAATTCGATCAAATTAATTCAAATAAAATAATGATCAAACTCCACTAATTAACTTAGTTATTTTTAATGTATTTTGTCGTATTTTTATTATATTATTCGATTTAATTATTTAATTATTTTAATTATTCCTTTTTAATTAGTTTGCTTGGTTGATTAGGGAATTCAATTATTTTATTTGAGTTAATTAATTGAGTTAGTTATTTTATTTAAGTTAATTATTAGAATTAATTATTTTATTTGAGTAAAATATCAAAGTAAATTATTTTATTCACTACACATTATTATACTATATATAAAATAAAATAATTAATGAGATTAATTATTTTATGTATAGTATGATAATGTGTAGTGAGTAAAATAATTAATCTCATTAATTAATTTAAATAAAATAATTAACTTTGATTATTTTACTTGAATGATTACCGAAGTTAATTATTTTTAATTAATTGAGTTAGTTATTTTATTTAAGTTAATTAGTAGAGTTTATTATTTTATTTAGTTAACTATTTTATTTGAGTAAATTATTAAATTTAATTATTTAATTAATGAGATTAATTATTTATGTGTAGTGTACATGTGGTAATTTGTAGTAAATTTTATTTATTTTAAGTAGTATGTACATGCTTATATTGTTTAAATGTATTGTTCTATATAAGAAAACAAAATTAAATTGACTTTAAATACGTTAAAAGGTTTTATATCGTATAAATACATTACTTTGTCGTTACATGTTAGCATTCCGAGAGTCACTTTTGCTTAAATGTACTTGGAGATTGCTATTATTAGTTTTTATAGTTTATGATCACTTGTGTAAGTTGAGTAATAGGGACAGAAGTGTATTTAACCCCAAAAAAAATTATGGATGTGGGTTATCAATAAAAGAGAAAAATAAAAAAGGGAGTAAACTCAAAATTCTTGGCAACATTTTAGAAAGCTGATATTTTAAACTATATACTCACTCTATGCAAAAAAAAAAAAAAATAATAATAATAATATCATTTAGCGAATTTTATTTTCAAAAGAAAAATCTTTTTTTTTCTTTTGATATTAGTATAAAATGACAGAATATCCTTGTTAACACTACAATTTCGTTATTGTCATCACTACTAATTAAACACTTAATAAATTTAAGAATAAAGATACAAAATAATAAAATATCTTAAAAGGTTCATAAAATCTTATAAATGATCTCTTCTTTTAGATAGAGGGAGTATCATTCTTACTCTCTTGAGTCACACAATAGACTTAGAATCAAATTTAACCTTTTGTCAAGATGAGGAGTTTAGGTTAATAGCAGTGATGTGGACCTAATCAAATTTTACCTTTTTCAAAATGAGGAGATTAGGTCTCATAAGTTGATCGTCTAAATACCTAAAGAAATGAAATTGTTTAAGTGTCTCCCTCATGCAAAGAACACAACCATTATTTGTAGGATACGATCTCCTTTTTCATTTAGGTAATGTAATCTTGATTATGTTGGTATTATTATGTGTTCTTAGTCATATGTACTCCACATAATTAGTTAGGGTGGCTGCTCCTTAGCAGGAAAGAACTTTAGGGTTTTGCATAAAGTATGTTTCTTGTTATCAACAAAAAAAATCCCCATTAGAAAATTTCAGTCTTTTCCCCTATCATTTTCACCAAACTGATGCACAAATAACAAGCTAGGGCACTCTCTCGCTTTTAAAAGATCATGTACATTATATTCTTCATATATCCAATTAATTCTTATGTTTGAATCACAAAGGTCAATACGATGATGTCGATGGTGTCAACACTATAGCGATGGCAATGATGTGGGATGATTTCGACTTTTAGTGCCGACACTTAATCGGCCAGTTCAATTCTTCAACCACACCACATTGCCTTCAGGGACGGATCTATGTGCAGCTAGTGTAGACACACTGGTATTTTGATTTTGATTTTTTTTGTTTTGTTTTAGGGTATATTACTTTTAGTATATTTGCAAAACTAAGAGACTTAAAATAAAATAAGTTATGCAAAAATATATAATTATTTCAACGCCAACACATAATTTACTAAATAGTTTAATACTCAAAGTTTATTGAGAAGAGGAAACATATTGATTATTCTTTAGTTTATTTGTTGATGAAGTTAACACGTACTAATGTAACTGGTCGCAACTGTAAGTGTTAAAATAATATTTTTAGCAATGAATTGTCGTGAAAAGCTTATTACGTAACCAAGGATTCTTAGATTAATAATTGTTTAGTACTGACGTACATTAGAAAATAAGTATTTGTAAAAAATCGGTACGGAAGATATTATGCATTAATTTCATGATATGAAATCTCGAAAAATGTTGTTGTGAACATTGTTATTGTATTTTAAATTATGTGTAATTTTGCAAAACTTACAAATATGTTGTACTAATTACTTTTTAATTAATTTGTTTTTCTATAACAATATGGTTCTAAGTTTTTAACGGTAAAGAAAAGAATAAAAAACTTAAATTTGAACCAAAACAAAAAAAACAAAAAAATTATAAGTTTTCTTCGTATTATTACTGAGTTTATAAAGGAAAATGAAAAAAAGCTTAATTTTACATTTAAAATAAACCCTTATATTAGTGTTGTTGTGTTTATAATATAAAGTGTACAATAGAGATTGTAAAAAATTTGCTTATGTCATTTAGCTCTCCGTCTAAATTCATTTATTTATGGACAAAATACTTTGGCATGAAAAATAACAAAGTTTTTAGTCCATTTCTTTTATTTACTATTCAACAAAAAACTCACTAAAAACATAAGTGGACAAAAAATTTAAATTTTCCGTCTATTTTTTTTTGTCCATTTTAAAACCCAATCACACAACGTAGTAAATTTTTTTTTACAAAATATAATTATCTACACTGATGTCAAATCCTAAATCCGTCACTGATTGCCTTGCACCGCCCAAGAAATAAAAATAAAAAGTAATAAAATAACTTAATTTTGACTAGAAATTCTAAAATGCAACTTAAAATACAACACAAAGAAAAATAGTTTACATTACTTAAGAACATTAGCACCAAATGAAATATTCTTAACAATAACCAAAAAAACATGTTATTAAAAATTAAAGTCAACCATTACAACATGAAAGTTAAAATAAAAGTCTCTTTCAACTTTAATCCTATCTCTCTTCTTCTAGACTTACAATTAATACGAACTTAACACTCAACCTCTCATAAAAAGTATAAATTCAATGAAATTATCAATTTTAAAATATAAAATAAAAGTAACTTGAAAGGATTGGGACTAACGCGGTGCATCACCGGTGCAACAAATACCAACACTTTCGATTAAAATTGTGATGCATAACGAGATTTAGAAGTTGATTTAGAACCGAAACACATTCACAAGTTGAGTTAGAATAAAAAAAATCGTTGAATAAATTTTAAATAAGCGTAATGTTTGATCCATTTGGAGTAACGGCACTCATAATATATCAAATCAAAACTCTCGACGAGTTCTACAAGATTTATTGCCTTTGGCCAAGACGTAAACCATTTTAAGCCCGAAAAATCTGTTTAAAGGGGTCTTATCGTTCAGTCAAAATTTGGTCAAACTTAGAGTTTATTTTAATTTTTCAATATTTCATTGTTATCTTTTCTAATTAGGATTGGAACGTATTTTAGCGTATAAATACATTCTCTTAGGATTTTGCAAATGATCTTTTTGACAATAATTATCAATTACATTGTGTTTTCTCGTGAAGAATTATTATCTTCTTTGTGCGCAAGGTTTTACCTACCCTTGTGTTAGTAGGTTAAACTAACCATTATAATCCGTTGCGTTAAATTGTTTGAATCAAAACAGTATCAACCAAGTTATCTATTTGTGAGGTAAAAAACGACTGACCTAAGATAATTTAAACCATTTTTGATCGTTTCAAATTGTCGTCCCCAACTCTCACACCATCTAGGAAAAAGTCTGAATGCTAGGACCATAGTATCAAACACTCAAATGCTATTACATTGATCTTAATTTGAAAATTAGGGTATACCATATCTAGCTATGTATAAGAAAGGAGGAGAGGAGGAGAAGAGAGTTTGTGTATGTACACCCACAATCCCCATATATACATTTAGTATCCAACTTAAAATAGGAAAAGATATGTAAAAAGTTAACTAGGCTTGGGCCTTAGCACACTTCCTCAATTAACAGTAAATATTTATTGTGTTCAACTTGCACATAAAAGGATGAAACACTTTAATACGTACTAACACCTTTAGTCAAGATATGATCAGTAAGTCTTCAATGTTCTTCGTCAGGTTCTGCTAAATGGGTTGTTTCTTGTTTTAATATTAATGAACCTTACACCTAGTTAGTGTGTGCTTTTTTAAGCTCATATTATGGTCAGAAATTGAAGATATGATCTTATCGACAATTAATTACAATAATTACTAACCTAAGCTCATATTATGGTCAGAAATTGAAGATATGACCTTATCGACAATTAATTACAATATATTATTACTAACCTCACGTAAGGAGGAATACAATTCTTACATAAACGAAAAATACATGTCTCACATAACTGAAAAATAAAACTAATGACACGTTTTAAGTAATAATTGAACTTAAACTTTACATAATCTCAATTTTAACCGTCATGCTAAAAATCATAATACTAGACTTTAGGGGGGAAATATTAATTCCGCGTTAAGTTTTACAAAACTATGTATACAATATAACACACATGATAAATATGACTTTGTACATATTTACATTGTATATTATCAACTAAATAATACTCCCCCTATTTTACAAGAAGAGTTTTATTTGTAAAATTTGCAAATAATAATAATAATTATTATTATTCCATGTTCACCTTTGAAAATAATAAGCTATTAATGCAGGATTAGTGACATGTTAAGAAATTATAATAATAAAATTGAAGACATCTTGTCATTTTATACTACAATTATTTAATAAATAATTTGTGTAACAATTTTTTTCTAGGCATATGAGTTTTTGTTTTTTTAAAAAAAGAAAAGAAAAGAAAGAAGAGAGCAGGAGTAGTACATGGTTTGATATTGGGCCAACTAATTGTTGCCATCCAAATTGATGAGACTAAATCAACATAGAAGGAATTAAGGCCCATAATTGCGCTCCCATCATTATCCACACTGGAAGAATCTTTACATGTATAAATATTTCAATTTTCAAGCCCTCCTTGTACCAATTCACTGATAATTATGATCATGTATTAAAACTATGATAATTATGATTTTTAGTGATCGTAATTTCTAGTGATCATGTATTTCTAGTGATCATGTATTTAAACTATGATAATTATGATTTTTATTCTTAAAATACTACTATAATTTAAATACCATCATATGTCTCAAATTTTAGTCCAGGATTCGACATTTGACCTGAACTAACCCCATTTTTTAAAAAAATATTTTTTTTGTGATGATTTGAAATTAAGAAGAAGTGCAAAAAAATTAAGGCTGATATAGACCTGTTATGTTATTTGGGTCTATTAAGTTTATAGCCCGCCTATATATATATATATATATATATATATATATATATATATATATATATGGGTCCGCGCATCCATGGAAACCGGTTGCTGGGGGTACTATTCCAGCAACCATCATCTCCACCGTTGATGAATATGATGAAGGGCTGAGATTTAAAAAATAAAAAAATAAAGGAGTGCACTGCCGCTACATGTTGTAGCGGCTGGATTTGCTCTGTCCTTGCCGCTACAACATGTAGCGGCTAACCCTCTCCCCCATCTTGTCCCATTTTATTTGGCCCATAACCTAATTTATATTATTAACTAATTTTATTATTAATAATAATATTAACTAACTAATATTAATGTCATTAATATTAACTAACTAATATTTTTTTGTCCAAATATTTTTGTCCTTCGTCCTAATTTATATTAATAATTAATATTAATATTAACTAACTAATAATTTTAGAATAATATTTAATTTAAAAGGTTAAAATAATTTTTACAATTATTATTAATTATCTTAAAAGTTTAAGATAACTAAAATTTTAATAATTATCTTAAACTATTATCTTAAACTTTTAAGATAATTAATAATAATTTTAATAATTATCTTAAACTTTTAAGATAATTAATAATAATTTTAATTAATAATAATTTTAATAATTATCTTAACCTTTTAAATTAAATATTATTCCAAAATTATTGGTTAGTTAATATTATTATTAATATTAATATTAATTATTAATATAAATTAGGACGAAGGACAAAAACATTTGGACAAAAAAATATTAGTTAGTTAATATTAATGACATTAATATTAGTTAGTTAATATTATTATTAATAATAAAATTAGTTAATAATATAAATTAGGTTATGGGCCAAATAAAATGGGACAAGATGGGGGAGAGGGTCAGCCGTTACATGTTGTAGCGGCAAGGAGAGAGAAAATAAATCCAGCCGCTACAACATGTAGCGGCAGTGCACTCATTTATTTTTATTTTTTTAAATCTCAGCCCTTCATCATATTCATCAACGGTGGAGATGATGGTTGCTGAAATAATACTCCCAGCAACCGGTTGCCATGGATGCGGACCCTATATATATATATGTTATTTAAGATGGGGTTTGGGTACTCTTTTCATGCTTAGCTTTTGTCACTTTCATAGAGATATTCAAAAATTGTATTCTTCACACTTTAATATATTGGTATGTTTCATCTCTCGCCTAGCCTATGATTTTTTTAGATTTAGATTTTTTAATATAAATCTTGCGTTCTTGTCTGTAATTTTCTTCCGTTGATTTTTATGTTTGCCATAGTTTTTTTTTTAATTTAGAATTCTAAAGAATGTATTACAGAAATGTTTCATTGAAATCTTAATTACTGTTCATTTTATTTATTTTCAATATCTTAATAAAAATAATAATAAATTATATTCACTTAATTGTTTAATTGTGTTGTATATGATCAGATGAGAGATGTCGAATAAGAGGACAAGGGGTGGCATAAAAATTGAGATGGAGAAGATAGAGGATCCTGAAGATATTGAAAATAAATAAATTCACTGTTTCATCTCTCTCCTTCATTAATTTCAATGGTTTTCATTTCTTCCTATTCTAAAATTAATTATGAACTTTATTTTTTGTTTTCTCAAAAAAATTTGCCATCATATATATGGGTACACAGTAAAATTTCAATCTCTTCATAAAATTTTTGTTATGCCACCATGGATGACTTTCAAAACTTGGTACTGTAATGACTTTCAAAACGTAAGAAAGGAGAGAACGAGAGAATTTTAAAAATGTGAAAAGTCAAGTTATTTTATGGAGAGAGAGAGAGAGAGAATATAGACTTCTAGGTTAAATAAATGAGCTTCTTAAAAAAAATATAAATAAACGTGTTGTTGAGAGAGTAATTTTTTTTTTTAAATAATCACATATCATAAGCATTTTAGACCATTAAAATATTTTCTATCATTTTTTTAATAAGTGTGCAAAGCCTTCTATCATCGTATAAATAGAGACGGGGTGTAATCTACTAAAGCATACAAAACCACGTTTAAATTTGGTCAATGCATCTTTTGGTACAAGTTGTACCATTTAATGCTTATTTGTATATGTATTCAAAGTAATAACGAGAATTATTCATATTTCTACACGTATTCAAACACATTAATAAAAATTATTCATATTTCTAGACCTTTGGTGTTCAGTTTAAAAAGAAAAATGAGAATTGTTATACAAACCAAATAAAAGAAAAACTTATATTGGTAATAAATTAATAAAATATAAAGTAATATAACTCTATTTTGATACATTAATCATGTTGGAGTTAAATTGTATACTTTCAATATTTCAATTATGAGGTTTGTAATTTTTTTGATACAAGCTGAGTGTACTACAAAATTATGTATTAAAAAATAAAAATTATTTTGACCATTTAAAAGCTTTTAATAATTCAATTATGAAGTTTGTAATCTTTTTGATGCAAATCGAGAAAACTAAAAATTATGTATTAAAAAATAAAAATTATTTTGACAATGCAAAAAGATTTCGATAAAAAAACTTATGAAATTCACTATTCATATATAATAAAATACTCCTATATTTATATCAATTTTAAAATTCTAATTACTATACGTACTTTGCACAAATAAGAAAGTTTAGTACTCCCTCCGTCCCAGGATAAAAGTCTTTATTACTATTTTAGGTAATCCGATGTTAAAAGTCTACTTACCTTAAATAATCTATTTTTTACAATAATTTGTCCATAATACCCTTAGTATTAATTGTCATAGTTCTATTCCCTATGCATATTTATGGAGCATCACTACTCATGTACAAAAAACTATGTAACTAAATGAGAATTTAAATATGGACAATTTTGTCATTTTATCCTCTTTCTTAATATGGGCAAAAAGTCAACCAGAACTTTTATCCTGAGACGGAGGGAGTATTACAAAAGTGAGTTGAGCCTCGGTACAATTTGATGTAACTGATCATCTGCAAAACACTAATATTCGCGCTATTTCAAAATATAAGATCATTATTCATTTTTTAAAACATTATTTTAAAATTCAAAATTGACACAAGGTTTTTTTTATTTTTAATTCTAGTCAATAAAATACTAAAATTTATAAACTATGCAAAAATACTACTCATTTTAAAATTTGTTATTTCAAAATTTTTAATAAAGTATATCAATTTAAAGTTTAATTATATTTAAAATTGACTTTTAAAAATCAATAATAATCTTATAACTTGGGACAGAGGTGGTACAATTTAATAGTTTTAGTTTGAATTCTTTTTTTAAACCCTATTTTAAGAAGTACAACAATAATTTCATAATCAAGCACATCATCACTATTACAAAAAAATTGCTCCCTCCGTCCCAAATTAATTGCCCAATTTTGACTTTTTAAAATCAAATTGACCATTTTTAAAACTAATCTTTTTATTATTTTTGCTAAAATATAGGTGAAGAGATTATAACCAAAAAAAAGTATATACAATTTATTACTAACCCCAATTTTTATAATTTTAGAAATATATTTATATATGCTTAATTATTAATTCTAAAAATAGTCAATTTGACTTAAAAAAGTCAAAACTGAACAATTAATTTGAGACGGAGGAAGTAATTGCTTTTTTTTAATAAGATAGAGTCTTATTACGTATAACGATAAATTTATATCAATAATAAATATCGGGGTGGGAATATATGATGTATGAAGAATTAAGAAATGATCAACCTATATTATTTTATTTTATCATTTAAAATTATACATTAATCATAATTTAATTTCGCTATAGATTTTATCTATATTTTAATTATTTTTAATAAAATATTCTAAAAATCTAAAAGAAACAAAGGGATTAGGTATTGTACGGATGATGCAAGTCAGAAGTCAGATTTGCTGTCCAGTCAAGTCTAGTGCAGTCGCACACGGGATAAAATTTTGATGTCACGTGATCTCAGCCCACCGTCACTCCTACTAATCACGTGTCAGTAACTGAAATGACAATAATGACCACTGGCTAACGTTTTGACGGTGAAAGCAACCCCACAGAGAGGTGACCTTTTCGGTATGACGGCGAAATTTCTGAATTACTCTTTTTGATCCAAAACTAATAAATAAATTTTTTTATTATTTAATAATTTTTCAATTAATAGTATTCAGTATTATTTCTTAACCTCCCACAAAAAATTACTTAAGTACTATTTTCATATAATTTAAGAACGAATTAAAACCAAAAAAATAATAAAAAAATTTTAATTTTATTTAGAATGGATCCCGCATTAGTATAATTTGATTATCTGTAACGAATCCTACTTAAATACTTTTTCCTTTGTCATTTTTGTTATTTTATTAATGTCTTAATAAATAGTAATTAATATTACTCCGTAACGTCCCACAAAAGATTACTTAAAAACTATTTTCACACAAATTAAGAATTATTTTTTTAAAAAAAGAATAAAAACATTTCAATTTTACCTAGAATGAATTCAACATCAATATAATTTGATGATTTGTAATGGACCCTACTTAAATACTTTTAAAAATAAAATAACTTTTATAAAATATTTTAAATTTTTATTGTGTAATTTATATATTTTTTAGTAGTACAAAATACTCCCTAAATTTTCAAAACCATATCTTGAAGTATAATAATTTTGTCAATTAAAGAATGTTTATAAGTGCCCAAGATTTATACTAAATGTGGTATAAAAAATAGTTACTCCCAAAAGGATTGTCTATTAATTTAAAAAAGAGAAACATTAGTCGTAGTTATACAGGGTCTACAATGGATAACCTATTTAATACTTTTTCATTAATTTTATTTTTTGGGTAATTAATGTTATTAGTTTCAAAATTTTAATTTAAAAAATTATCTCATGCGGTATATTTTACATTGATTGAGAAAATCTTTTGTGATTGTTTATATAATAAAATATCATTACGATATTCAATTTCATATTATTGAGATCAAAATTTGAGACCAGCTAATATTATTCTTATTTTTTAATATTACGTGAAAAGTATTATTTTTAGACATTTTTTTGAGGACGGATATATTTACAAAAAAAAATCAACTTTATCATCATACTAATTTTACTATCATTTATTGCTATAAATTAACAATTAATTTTTTAGGTATACTAAAAATTATTAACATTTTTGAATTTTACAAATGGATTTGTTTTTAGAACAGACTATTTGACAATCACTGAAATACTTTTTTTTAAATGAACGGATATGTGTCGGTTACTTTTTTAAAAAAAATAAGAAATGAAACTGATATTTTAAATTTTATATTCTCATAATAAAACATGCAGTAGATATTATATTTATATTAAATTTTAAAATTTTGCTATGTGTTACAATTAATTTATGCTGAATTATAATTGCGAAACTTATCAATACATGAGATTGGTAGAAATTTTAAGAACGCTCTATCTATTACATATTTTTTCAAAAAAGTTAATTTTTTTCACCTAACTGACGACATAAATTTTCGCAATATATATTATTTATCTAAATTTTATACATATATCTTGAAATTGAAAATTTGCACCGAAAAAATAATTTCCCACTTAAGAAAATATCTTACTCGATTTTCAGATGTTTCAATTTAAGGCCGTCCGATTGTGGTCAAAGAGTCATCGGCACGGAAATCGATTAATCTAACGGCTGCGCATGCATCAAACCATACCATTGACTAAATCTACTTACGTATGCCTTGATTGGCTTATTGATTATTTCGCTGATTTTGTACTTGGGGTATTGATTCTCTTTTCTTTTTCTTTTTGGTAAAAGGGTATATTCTTGTGAGATGTGACATGACTAGAACTTTTGCCAACTAAAAATTACTAAGAAAAAGAGAGTAGAAGTTTAACATCTAAATTTTCACAAATAATTCAGTAGTTTTAAAACATAAGATTATTATTAATTTTTTAAAATTATTTTAACATATTTTTAAATTTAAATTTAACATGATTTTTTTAAATTTTATTTAATAGAAAGATGAAAAGTATTACTCATTTTAATATTAATTGTTTCATAATTTTTAATGAATTTTCTCAATTTTGAGTTTAAAAATATTTACATTCAAACATTGAGTTTGAAAATGTGTCAAGTTAACTTTCAAAAGCTAATAATGATCTTTATATGAACGAATGTAGTATAATATTATTATTGACTTTTCAAAATTAACTTAAAATATTTTCAAATTCAAAACATATATGGATTAGTTTAATTGCAGTCAATATAATAATAAAAATTGTATCTTAAAAGTATTACTCATTATAATATTTATTGTATCATAGTTTTTATTCAATCATCTCAATTTTAAATTAAAAAATATTAATAACTAACTGTCTATTTTAATTTGAAATAGAGAAGCATAAGATTATCTTTTTTAGTTTTGCATTTTTTAATTTCTTTAAATGTGATAATTAAGTTTAATTTTGTTTCACATATTAATTTTGGTAGTGCACACAACTATTGCTCTGGTTTTTATTTACTTATATCCTAGTGTAATTTTCCCAAATAAACAAGAAAAGCATAGCTTCTGTTAATGAATGATTTATCATTACCATTGTCTTCAGTCTTCACTTTCAGTTTCACCTTTATTTTTCAACCTCAAGCACAAGTAACTCCCTTCTTTTGTAAAGTTTGGTGAACAATTTCCTTACCTTCTGAGTGAATTATGGAATCTATGCTAGTATACTATCTTACACAATTGTTAAGAAGAAGCACGATGTCAAGAAGAAGCTTGATAACCCGTGCAGAGTACGAGTAAATTTGAAAATTTACACGAGTAAATTTGAAAAACAACTTACTAGCTCATCGGTCCTTAAAAAACGAACAAATTATAATTTATACACATATTAAAAAAAATAAAAGTAAAAGAGTAAAAAAAAATTTAAATTTATCTTTAGTGGTCACACAAGATTATATAAAGTGATAAGTATTTTATTTTATTTTATATATATTAATAAACCTCAGTAAATGACATATTTACTATTCACTTTATGTACTTTATCTCATTTTTAGGGATAAAAAAATTTGTACCTTTAGTCATCTTTTTGGAGATGGAGAGAATATTAATTAACAATATTATATTATACATTTTTTAGATATGATGTTATATATTTTGCATTATATTATATACTAGATTGATAATCCGTGAAAGGTATAAGCTAATTTTAAAAGTGATATATTTCATTTTATATAGTATAGATAATTATTAAATATAAATACATGCATGTAGCATTTTAAGAATGATAGAATTATTGAACACGGAAAGTTTAACATGAATATATGGTATAGATTATATTAGCAAAACTTTTTAAAAATCAACATATATAATAAGAAGTCTTATATAATTAACTCAGGATCAACTCGCGACTAATTAAAATAATTCGGTCAAATTATTAAATTATTGCAAGTGGATTCAAGAATATATCATCCAACGCCTTGTCATATTTAATTATTGAAATTTTAGATATGATGTTATACATTATGGTTCGTATGACAATCTCACTTTGTAAAAACAATTCATAGACATTAACAAATTAGGCAGAGATACAATCAAACTGGTAAAGACAACAAACCTTGAGTTTGGTTCTGCATTAAATATGTCACTAATTACTATCTATAAGCTACTTGGTGCTGAGAGACTGGGTTGTATTAGCATGCCTACATGTATGAACCTTGAGGTATTTATAGTGAAGTCACATCACATTTGATATTCCTTTCAATTTCTCAACATAATGAATTCATACAATTCATTTAGTTTATTAATTGAAGAAGTCTTTGTAAACAGTGTAAGAGGAAAAGATTTAATTACATGAATTTAGAAATGTGAATAATTATATTTTTTTTATTCAATGTATACTATTAAAGTTATTAATGTATGTTCTGATGAAATTAAAAAGTTTTAGACTTTTGAGTGTTCTTATCCAATAAGGATAGGAAAAAGAAGAAAAAGAATTTAGTATTAAGAGATGAAGTGAATGTGAATAGAAAATGAACGATTAACTTATTTAAAACAACTCGACCAACCAACTTAACGCAACTCAATTGAATGTCAATTGAATGTTGTGCTCTTAGATATAAGGATTGATCGAATGCTTGATGATTTTCATAATTTGATAGGCCCAATCTTTAAGAAATAATTAGTCCTATATGATATAAATTGCACTCGCTCAAGTTAAAATAAAAATAATAAGATCTTTGACGCAAGAATGAATTGATCCGTATCATCTTGATTTGATTTTGTTTCCTCTATTTTTTGAATAATATCGAGCCGGATTCTTCTCTTCATTCTTGAACCTTGTTTCTTAATATTGAGCCCGAGGAAAGTTTAGCAATATTTTTTTGATAAAACAAAAATTTAAAATTTTTCTACTTTCTTCTTTTACCATTTCGTTTTTTCTTTAATTTCTCTCATTATAACCATTCTTACTTTTTTTCTTTCACGACTAATTTTTATTTTTTTCTCCCATATTCTCTTTATCTACCTCATCCCTCCAATTAATTTAACAACATAATTATAATAATATATGATTTAGTTTAACAAAAAATAAACAAAGAATTGTCTATATCGGCATGCATTACGTGTGCATGGATATTTACTTTATATAAAGGAGCCGAATACACAAAATAGAGGGATTTATTTACTCTCTTTGTTCTCTATGGATTGAAAATTTTCATTTATAGATTTTTGACATCCTAATGTATTAGTAGTGCTAAACATACAAACATTAATTTATTAAATTATAATTAATTGATGATTCTACATGTATACGTGGAATAACAACCATAACATACACATACTTTAAATCTTCTTTTAATATTCATTTTATAAAAAGAAACTTATATTTACAAAATTCACAAAAATTAAAACTATATTTTTTGTTCTACGTGCATCTCTAAAAATAATAAAATTTTAATTTAGTTTTGATAGTTTGATAACTAATTTTGTGATAAATTTCTTTTATATTAATATGAATACAAAATCTCTTTTTATATATATTTTTTTCGATAAATGTGACTTCATGTGGACAAAGAAAATTTCTATTAATAAAGTTATTTTTTGTGTCATTGACATTAGCGATGTAATTAAATTTCAAAATTATTTTTTTCTTTGCCTTTAGAAATTGAGTTATATTATTATTTTATTTTTTAATTTAAACTTTTATATCTTCTAACGTAATCCTCAAAAATTTATAAAAATTATTTTATCCTTATATTATTTATTTTTGTGACACGTGTGTTATAAAAATTATTTTCTCTCTATATTATTTATTTTTGTAACACGTGGGTTATCATGTGCTAATAGTCCATGAAAAATGAAGTATTATATATCCATCCAACGGCAAAAAATTGTCCACTTTTGAAAACCGACCAGTTAGAACCCTACATTCACAAAATCAGATCCAAACGGACCCTCACGAAATTTCTCTCCTCTCACCCCCTCTAAAACCCTATAATCTGTTTCTCTACCGAAAATCTTCAAAAATCAATCTTTGGTAATTCCCAAAATTGCAGCTTTTTTCCCTCTCTCTTAGGGTTTTGAAAAGTAGAGAAGAAGTAGTAATGGTTGAGAACAACAATGGAGGAAACTAAAATTGTTCAAGAGATTAATGGGAGCTCTGCTACTATTAATAGTGATGGCAGGCCTCCTAACCCACTTACCCCCGCCTACCGCAGCTGTTTTAGCGCCACTTCTAAGAAGTCTCTGGTTCGACATCCATCGCTGGTAATTCTTCGTTTTAAGTTTCTGCATTCTCAAAAAAAAGTTTGGATTTTGATTTCTGGGTTTTGGAGATTTTTTGATATTTGTGGCTTTTTCATGATTTTGTGGTGGACCAGTGTTTCTATTTTAAGGAAATTGCTGAAAGGACCTAAATTTGCAAGTGTTGATGGGTCAAGTGTAGTTCTAAAATAGGAAAATTAATTGAGAATTTGGGTTTATTATGTGTTCAATTTTGTATAGAGTCATTGATTAAGTGTAGTTCTGAATAGAAAAATTAATTGAAAATTTGGGTTTATTATGTTCAATTGGGTATAGAATGATTGATTGTAAAAGTTTGTTACATGAATTATATGCTTTTAACATGACTCGGTTTTTTAGTGGCTTAATGGGGACTACTTTTGATTCGCAATTTGAAAATTGGTTTACTCAACTTGTTTAGGCCATTTTTATTTATTTAATTAATAATTTTATTTATTTATTTATTTTAAAGTTATGCCTCATTAACAGTAATGCTAAAATTTGAATTGCATTTAAGTTTTGGACAAATTGTTTTATTGTGTCAATTTCTCATTATTATATATATATATATATGCTGAAGAAAGTTGTGAGCTTTTAGTTAATTTTTCAAGTGATGTCTAACATCCTTGCAATTGTATTTGTCGCTGGACTATGTGTTCATAAACATGTAACTGTGGCTTAAATGCTTAATTGTCCGTGTTGAGCATTGACACCAACACACCAAGGTTTACCCAAATCTAGTGCTGTTCAATAAGCATTTTGTTCTAGAATCTTGTATATTCCTCATGATTAAAATTTTCATATGACTTGAATTCCGCGATTAATATTTAATGCAATACTGATACTATGATTTCGGCGGTGGCGGTGGCTAGTATCTAATGTAGTGGAAAAAGTATACTTTCTTCAATGTAATGCTGATACTACGATTATGGCAATGGATGGTATTTTTTTTTTTTTTTTGTTAATTTGCAATGGATGGTATTTAATGTAGTGAAAAAAGTATCTTTTTATTTATTTATTAATATTACCTGGCTTATTAATATTACCTGGCTTATTAATAGCTTGTGCACATGGTTCAAAGTATCGGATGATACTTAACGGTATCGGCTGATACATAAAGGTATCGCCCGATATTGTTATATGCAAGATATAAAAGGTATTTACATTTCTCCATCAAGAAAATGTTAACAAGTCCAACAGTTATGTATCATACGACTTACATAATGTTATATGTAACATTAGTTTATTTGTTCTTATTTTTTTTTTCGAGTTTTTTAATCTATATGTTGCTTTTTGTTGCGTATCGCCTGAGTACCGATTCCTGATATCGCATCAAGGATTGACTGTCCGATACTGCAACTTTGAACCCTTTTTGTGCATGACCTTTTAGCATTAGTCATGAGCTAATTCTAAGAAGGAAGAAGGCTTTCCAAAGAGTATAGTTTGTTCTATTAAGCACACAGTCCCATGGATGATTTCTCACAAGTAAAGCTTTGCGAGTGGGTGTCCGCACTTGATGTGATAATTAGGCAAAGCTTGTCTGGCAGTTCATCTTCTAGATTATTGTAATGCTAAAGTTTCTCAACTGCTCTGGTAGTGTAGAAAAATTTAGTATCAACTCTGCAAGCTTACTAAATGTACAAGATTGTGGAGTTTTTAGGGGTTTTATGGTGGTTCCCAAACAGGATAAAAGATAAAGTTACTAGAGATAATAAGGGATACATATAGAAGCGTAAGCTCCTACTTGGGTGATAAGTTTGAGAATATTTTGTACAAATAGTTATGAGAGTGCATTAGTGTTTAAAGGATGAAGAGTGCCTCTAAAGCTGTTAATTTTGTCCCTTAGTGTAATACTAACCTGAAGCTTCCTTAACTTGCCTTTATTATTCATGTGACTCACTGTTGATTGTTGAAGATTAATCAGCATAAGAATATATAACACGTAAAAGACTTCTTAAGAACTCTTAGGAAATTCCATTTTTGGGTTGGGAGTGCCATGTATTTTATGATTGAGGCATTGTGATGGAGACTTGTTTGGTATCTCACTGAGTACTGCCACCAAATTTTTACCTTCTAAGTTCTGTTTTTCCCTTATTTAGTTCTGTTTTTTTTTTTGATAAACTTGAAAAATTAAATTTGTCTCTAGATGGGAAGAGAATTCCTTTGACAATTTTTTTGCGAGTTTCTTAGACCAATTTGTATATTATTCTCTAATACAGACATACTAAACTTGGATTTGTTGCAACTTTCTGTGCATGTGCATCCTATGTAATATAATAAGATGCCCCAACCAAAATTAATACATGTGGTTGATGTGTTGTTTATGTCCATGGGGGTAGAGGCATATCTTTTGCATTTCATAAAGGTGAAACAATTGAATACTTTTGGGTGTCTCTCGATTGCCAATGAAAGTTCAAATCTTGAGTAGCAATAAGCAACACATAAATATGGCTTTATTAAGCTCCATAATTTGTTCATCTTATTTTCCAATTCTGACCTCCAATTTCCATGGTCTCTAAATATGGCTTTATTAACATGAAGTCAAGGATTTGATCCCGGATCTTTCTAGTTTTCCTTAGATATGTCAATGGGTTCATACTCTTAACCTTTGTACTTTTTTTATTTTTGAATCAATGTTGAGTAATATATTTTATAGGCACAAATATAGAATAGCTGTTGTCATCAGATGTTATATATATTTACTTCAGGATGCATCATTGTACTTGAACTGTTGTATTTCTGTTTATTAGATGCTAAAAAGTTTGTATTACTCCTCTGTTCCAAAATTTAGATATACATGTTGACTAGTTAAATCAATTTGGGAATCCTGAAAAAATTCAAAATTGATTTGTATTTATTTAAGTTTTGAAAGCAACAAATAGGGTAATTATTTGTAATCTTTAGTTAGTTTAAATTAGTTATAGTTCTTGTTCTAAAATCAAATAAATTCGTATCAATTTTGAATTTTAGGATTTTGGAGGTATCTCTGTTGCACTTTTTTAAGTGCTTTCTCGTTTTAATCTTTTAGTTTGTTGAGGGTGGACTTCTTGTCCCTCATTTATTGTATCATTTCTTCTCTATTAATATAATTTCTTCTTTTATCAATTTTTTTTAGGATTTTGTAACTGTACTTAAAAAGTCGAAATGTATCTCTAATTTTAGAAAGGAGGGAGTATTTTAAACTTATTTTTATCATTATTATTTGTTTTTTATTTTATTTGAATTAAGGCAAAGTTTTGACCGGAGCTTTGGCAGGTGAAGACAATAACATCTGATATTGCTGTGGAATCAAAATCACGCTTAGGAGATTCTGAGACTGAGTTTATACCACTTCTTCGCTCAGGAGCATGGGCAGACATTGGGTTTCGTGCAAGCATGGAGGATGTTTATGTTTGTTTTGACAATTTAGTGCATGAGTACGGTGTGAAGAATTGTGAAGGGCCAAGTGCCTTCTATGGGGTATTTTCCTTACCCTTGCACTATTGATATGCAGTCTTCCATATTTGGAAACTGGAACTATTTATGGTATGTTAAGCAAGAGCATTACTCTTCATTTGCTTCAGTAGGGAAACTGAAACAGCTTTACATTTTCACACATTATAATAAATCTTTATTTTAAAATTCTGCTATTATTTAGTTACAAAAAAGAAAAAAGAAAAAAAAGTTGTAGGCTGTGATTCTTTAGTTCCTTCTATTTTGATTTTCACCCTTGGAAAAGATAAGTTTTCTAAACTCTAGAATGCTATTTAATACCACAGTTTACTTACTGGTCTATTTTTTGAACTATGAGGTGGGGGAGTGATTCCGTAATTTTGTAAGTGGCAAACAGAAGCTTGACGTCTTGCCTGTTTACCCTATATTAATGTCGTCTCTGTGAAGCAGGTTTTTGATGGTCATGGAGGAAAGCATGCAGCTGACTTTGCATGCCACCATTTGCCGAGGTTCATTGTGGAGGATGATGATTTCCCTGGGGAGGTTGAAAGGGTCGTTGCTTCAGCATTTCTGCAAACTGACAATGCTTTTGCAGAAGCTTGCTCCTTAGATGCTGCCCTTGCTTCAGGGACCACTGCGTTGGCTGCTCTTGTTATTGGGAGGTTAGTACTTTCAATCTTTTAAGCAAATATACACCAACTTTCACTAGCTCTCTCAGGTAGACTTTTTGTTATTGGTTTATTGTTTTTAATTGCTCATGTTATTTTTTTTATTTATCACTTTGTCAATGATTTTTGTCCTTAGATTTTACTTTGGTGTTAAACTCGTGCGTATGTTTTCCAAGTTGATAGCTGATTCGAAATAATTGGAAAGAAGTCAATTGGAAGCTTTTTATAGGGAGCTGATATTTCCGCAGGCCTTTCTATATTTCCGCATGTAGGGCCCGCTGCTTGACTAAACCAAAGTTGCTGAGAAAGTTAAAAAATTGGTGTTCCAACTTTATCCCCAAGTACTTACAGCTTGAAGTTTACATTCTCACTCTCAGTGCCCCTTCACCATCCTCTCTCTACACATAAAAATCCAAGTCCTTCCATTCCCGATCTCTCCCTAATTATATATACATATACATACATCACAAGATATGTGTATACCAACAGATAATTTGTTTTAGTATCCAAAAATAAAAAAAATACCTTTAGAAGACTATCGGAAGTACTCAAGGCAGGGGATGAGGGGAAGAAAAACAAAAGCAATCTCCAATCGGGACTCTCGAATATGAACTACGAAGAATCGACGAGCCCAATCAAAATCACTTTTTATTTTGTTCAAAAATTACCAGAAGCTTTGCAATTAAAATCGAAAGTTTCAAATCTCACTCAATTCGGGGGCTTAAAATTGGGCTTAATCTCACCTATAATCTTGAATATGCTCCCTTTATAGAACAAGTCGATAGTGTTGTTGGTGGAGGAGAGATTGAATTGGGTGAGAGAGGTGTTAATGGAGGAGAGATCGAATTGGTGGAGGAAGGTGCGGGCGTGCAACTTTGAGAGAGAGAATGGAATTATTTGGAAGGGGTTGTAGATGTTGAGGGTATATTTGGAAAACCAATCCTTTTACTTTGCTAACAATATTAGTTTAGTCAAATAGTGGACCCTTCTTGCAGAAATATCATTTCCCTTTTTATATTTGTGGATTTAATAATTTGTGCTGGTTTCTGATGTAGAACTACCTTGTGCTGCGACTTTATCTTGTTTTCCTAATTTTCTTTTTCGTCGGTTCTCGGAATCCTTACTTTAGCCTTTCTTAATTGTAATTCTAAGATACCAACCAAAATCAGGGACTTTTGTTTGGTTATTGGTAGGCTCAATTCCGCAATGTGAGTCAACGCTGTAGGCCGTAAATCCTTGTATCTAATTTATGTGTTTTCTGTGCTTGGAGTTGTGAGAACAACTCCCATATTTTTCTTTTTATATCTCTGTAGCTTCATCTATGCAGTTACTTGTTTGAGATTTTTGGCTAGGCTTGGGATTGTTCTGTTTCTTTGGAAGGCGCTGCTTGTTCTCACCAGGTTTGCGACTTTTGGAAGGCTGTTTGTTGAAGGAATTATTTTGTTGTTGTGCTGTGGTCGCTTTGCGATTCTATGGGGCTTATGATCGAAAGGAATGCTACTTATAAAGCAAATAATGGTTTAAAATGAATTGTAGAATTTTTGAGAAAATGTTTTTACATTCTTTATCCTGTGGGAGAGAGCGTCTCTTATAGACGTCCGAAACCATTCTTGGCCACATTTTCTGGCATTCTAAGAACAACGCTTAGCGTAGTATTATTTCCTTAAAAATGTATATATACTGTCCCTTGAATATTTTGTTTGTTAATCTTTGCATGTAATGGCAGTTCACTGGTGGTGGCAAATGCTGGAGATTGTCGAGCTGTACTATGTCGGAGAGGTAAAGCAATTGAGATGTCAAGGGATCACAAACCAATGTGCTCTAAAGAAAGAAAGCGTATCGAAGCTTCCGGGGGATACATCTACGATGGTTACCTCAACGGACAACTCAACGTTGCTCGTGCTTTGGGTGACTGGCACATGGATGGCTTAAAGGGCAGCGATGGTGGGCCCCTCAGTTCAGAACCTGAACTTATGAGCACAAAACTAACAAATGAGGATGAGTTCCTCATCATAGGCTGTGATGGTATCTGGGATGTATTTATGAGCCAAAATGCTGTGGACTTTGCGCGGAGGAAGCTTCAGGAGCACAATGACCCAGTCATGTGTAGCAAGGATCTGGTTGATGAAGCTGTGAAGAGGAAAAGCGGGGACAATCTAGCTGCTGTTGTGGTGTGCTTCCAACCTCAGCCACCCCCTAACTTGATTGCCCCTCGCGGGAGAGTGCAGAGGAGTGTATCTGCCGAGGGCTTGAAGGAGTTGCAGAGCTTCTTGGATAGCTTAGGAAATTGAGATGGCGACGAAGAATTTTCTTCACTTTTGTTTTTCTGTAGTTCGTTAATTTATATTTGTACTTTTTCTAGATTTTTGGAGAGAATATTGTCACACACTGTAACATATGCGGCGTCAGCACTTTTGTTGTGTTATTTGAATTTATTAGTTGTTGCAGCCCAGCTTATTTTAGGCCGCCTCCTTGATGTTGAAATTATTGAAACCATTATTTCCAATGATTTGCATTACATCTTGTGCAAAAACCTTGCTATTGTTATTGTTGGAATGTCTTCTGGAGTCTTGGTAGGAGAAAGTTGAGAAGTTTACTTTGTTTATCCTGGTTCATTCTAGGGCAGTAAATGTGTCCTATCCAGTTCCAACATCCCTGATGGGATGGGTTTGGGCTGGCTTGAAATGGGTAGTGGAGATATTTGATGGGGATGGTTTATATATCTAGTTCCCTTTTTTATTTTGGTGCAACAAAATGGGAGGTAGGGGTAAGGTATTCCAAACTCATGTAGGTCACACTGTGCTTACAATGGTCACATATATTTTAAAAAAATATTCTACGGCACCTATGTCAGGGCCGAAAATCAAGAATTCATCAAGAATTCTCTCAGTGGTGCGTAGGACGTAGGGTCAACACCAGCCATCAGTTTTTTGATGGATGGATTTGCATTGGCTTGAAACGGGGTGGTTGTGGTTTGTGGGGTTGGTTAATATAGTTCTTGACCTGATCATGCTTCATAATTCCTCATATCAGGATAAAGATATCTTTAGATCTCAAAAATGTCCTTTCAAATTAGGCGGTTGATATTGTCAGATCATTATTTATGTTGTAAGCACATCAAGTGCCTCTAAAGCGAAAAGTGTCGCTTAATGTTATCAACCACCTTAAATTACAACAACTTTCGTCTATCCAACTTCAGTATTTCATTTATCTAACTTCAGTATTTCAGTGCACTTAGGCTCAAAATTGACTCATGTTTGTGAGGTTTATAGAATGCAAGTACTTTTGAGAATATTTTTATCCCCCCTTTTTTTTGTTTATTATATGTATTATAATTCTGTTTGAGTTTTACATCGTTGTAAATGATTAATGAAATTTTATGTCATATGGTATGTATATTCAAATCAAATATTTCATAATTGAATTTATAAACAAATTGTGAATTTTACTTTTAAATTATTCAATTTCAACCGTAGATATGAAAAGAACATACAAAATTAAGGTATGTAATTTTCATAGCATTTGGAGATGTGTAGAAACTAATTATAATATCAAATAATTAATGCCATTTTTTAATGATCAAATTTGTTTAATTTTTTTAACTTTAAGCACGTGTTAGTTTGGACTCATACTAAGCTCCACTCGGACTTGTTAAGGTCCAAGCTATGCTATATATTGAGTTAATTTTGTACGGATTAGACAAAAGATGACACGTAATTATCGTCTAATACAAATATTAATATAGATATTATAAATGATTATTATTTTATAATGGAAAAATTGATAATTTTACTATGGTCCACTCACATGGATGTGGGTCTTATTTTACTATTATGAAGAAAGTATTAAAAAAATATCAATTAAACTTGTAAAAATATTAGTTCTCAATTATATGTTTCGATTAGTTATGCGACCCACTCGGTATATAACAAAGTAACATTGGCATATAATAAAGTAACGTGTGGAAAAAGGGTTGGATTGTTTGTGCTTTAGCTTTATATGGCAATTTGCAAACCCTTAACACCATAATGTTGTTTTTATTTTATTTTTTTAATTTTTAATTTTAATTTTATGTGTTCATTATAAACATCTATAATGTGTCCTCACTTCTTTGGTTTTATCATCAAAAAATAACAAACAAAATACAGAAGCAGTTTTGTTAGTTTTGTAAGATGCGATTTTGAAGAATTTAAATCATGGTTATCAGGAACGCTAATTGACTGGGTACGGAGAACGAAATCGGGTACGAGAAATGCTACTTATGATAAATAGCACAAGACATTTAGTTCTCGTATCACATTAAGAACGATAGTACCTGGTACGCAAAACGCAGGACGATAAGAATTACTCCCTCTGTCCCAAATTAATTGCTTTTCTAGGACTTTTTTAAGTCAAATTGACTATTTTTAAAATTAATAATTAAGCATATATAAATATATTTCTAAAATTATAAAAATTGAAATTAGTAATAAATTGTATATACTTTCTTTTGGTTATAATATCTTCACCTATATGTTAGCAAAAATAGTAAAAATATTAGTTTTAAAAATAGTCAATTTGACTTTAAAAAGTCCTAGAAATGCAATTAATTTGGGACGGAGTGATACCTTTTAAACATAATTTAGCAAATGCAAACCGGACAACTTTTGTTCTTGCTCAAAATCTTTTCCTTTACACTTCCTTTTGTATCAACTTCATTCCATTCCATTTGTATCAACTTCATTCCATACAAGGTATATTACAAGGACTCACAGACATGTGGTCTTTTGACACAAACTAAAAGAATCATTAAAACAAGCAAAGTACTGAAACAGATCCCAAAAACCTAAAAAAAAGGAAAATAAAAGAGGAGAAAACTTCTAAAATGTACATAATTATCTGTTCTGGAAGTTAAATGCCTTGATTGAATATGCAAAGATGAATCCAAATAGTGCAGCTAATCCGGCAATAATAACAGCAACATATCCCACAAAGTCATATTCAAACCCGAAATAGCTCCTAATAAATTGTTCCACCGTTTCGCCTGTTTCAAGCTTGTCCTGTAGGTCTCCGAATTGTGAAGCAACCAATCCGTACAATGTCCAAGAAACAGGGCAAATGTAGTAGTACCATCTCCACCACACTGGTATTCTCTGTATCGAAGAGAAAAAAAATATGTTTAGTCCTTGTTAGTTGTAATCGGATCAGGTTAGGGTAAAGTTATCACGCTTTTTGTTGCATTTGTTATAGCAAATATTACATTTTAACTCTAGTGTCCTGTTTGTGGGCCATCACAAATGCAACATTTGTTATAACTAAATTAACGAAAAGTTATAAAACTTCATAGTGGTATGTGGTGTGACAATTTCACGCTAATTGATCTGTTCTGATCTTATTTGCGTAAGAAAATGAGTAGGAAAAATGGAAACGTACTGTTTTTGGAACGATAAAACCGGAGAAAAGGTTCCATAGTGCGTAAAAGGCAGATGAAACTATGGCAGCAATGTTGTGGTTAGGAGTAACTGCTACTGTCATCATCCCATAGAATGTGAAGTATAGTAAGGTGAAGTAAATGAAGAACAGATACCATAAGAACTTGGCAACCGTCCATTCGAATCCGAGCATTGCGTATACTATGATTCCGTAAAGGACTGTTTGAATAAAACTGTAGGGAAGCTCAATCAAGACCTGCACAGGGAAATTATATAAACCTTAGATTCTTTTAACTAAAAATTCAACAAACATAAATTTTCCATACATATATGCCTTTTTGTGAAAAATTTAGACCGAGTCCAGAATAAGGCTCAATTCACTCCCAAGAGCATCAACTTGGGTTATCTTGGCCCACCAAATGGCTGCTCAAAAGGTCATAACTGTTGGCACTATTGGTACTAGGTTAAGTCTGATACACATTAATCAAACCAACTTGTTCTGATGTGAGACTATGGTATGTGTCTCAAATCTTAGTTCTGGATCCGACATTTGACCCGACCCGAATTATATTTTGTGACGACCCGAAGGAAAAGAAAGACGATATTTCGTGTTTTGGGGTGTGACAGTTCTTTTCAGAGATTATATTATCCACACTTTGATATAATGATATCTTCTGCCTCTTGCCCATGAATATTTCCTAATGTGGGGTTTCTGCGTAAATCTTGTGTTCTTGTCTTTAATTTTTCCTCTAATTTCTGTTTTTGGCCATAGTTTGTTGTAGCAGACTGGGGTGCTACACATACTACATGTATTTTAACAATTTTGTCATCATGAAACACAGAACTAGGCAACTTACCTGTCCAACAGCATATGGAAGGGCCGAGTACATCCCAGCTGCTCTTTCCCTATAAAATACTGTTCTCTCAATAGCAACAACTGGTTGTACTGATGTAGCATTTTGTACGCCAAGAAATAAAACTGCGGCATACATAGAACCCATTGCATTGAAAAGATCTTGCTTCCTTCTCCTAAGATTTCAGAGGAATTCGAATTACAACTCATATAGGGACCGAGAAAAATAGAAAAAAAGAAGAAGAAACACATTCATTCACAATTTCTATTTATATCTACATACCTCTTTGAACCAACATTCCAGAATATTGTCCCAAACAACAATGCTATGAAAACTGTGAACAGCAATCTCACTGCATTGTATGGCGGGTTTCGCCAATATGACCAGTGCTGTTTCCATAGGCAAGCCATACATTGGGTGAAAAATGACTGCGAGTATTGAGTAGGGAAGTACAAGTCTTTAGAATCTGGTGCAGGTATGCTAACTTCCTTGATCAATGCCTTGTTTCTCCTGAATTATCGCCAACAGTATTATATTAATCTCTTTTAGAGCACGATATGATTTTGAGGGTACATTTAGATCATGAGATTGCTGAGATAGACCTACCTATATAGTTCTGAATTCTTGTACATTTCAGCAAAGTTAACCCCTGCCACTGCTTCTTGTGCTTCTGAAGTCACATCCAACATCCAGGTTGCTGGATTATAACCGTCTTTTATTTTACTAACTCCCTCAATTCCCTTCAAACAAAAATAATTTGTAAATTTAGTACCTGAACAGAACTTTGTAAAAGATTCGAACATTTTGAGGACTTAACGAGCTCACCTCAAAGTACTCAATCAAATGGCAAGAAAGACGGCCTAACGGACCAACATATATTTCTTCACCTCCTCGTTTTAATAGAAACAACTGCATTTCAGTGAATAGTTCCTTAGTTTTCTGCACAAACTTATAAACCAAAAGCATATGGCGAAATCCTTCAAACACGAAAGATCACTCACCTCATCAAAAGCATCAAATATGTCGATGCTTGGCTGGTGAATGGTGCACACGACGGTTCGTCCAGTATCCACTGTATTTCTCACTGTTCTCATCACTATTGCTGCTGCCCTAGCATCAAGCCCTGAGGTTGGCTCATCCATGAAAATTATAGATGGATTAGCCACTAACTCAACTGCAATGGTCAGCCTCTTGCGTTGCTCGGTTGAAAGACCATCTACACCGGGCAATCCTACAAGTGCTTCTCTCAATGGAGTCAGCTCCACAAGCTCCATAACTTCCTCAACAAACATCTGCTATCCAATAAAGTTGCAATCATAGTTGTCAGAATCTTACGATACACGATACGCATAATCGCTAGCGTATCAGAAAGTGAGCCATATCTTACGATACAGGATACGATTTAACAAGTACGGTTACAATCACATATTTATATATGCCTCAAATAAAGTCACCTGTTTGGTTGCTGTATCAACTTCAGGAGGCAACCGAAGCCATGCTGAATATTGCAAGGACTCAAAAACTGTAACATGAGGGGAATGAATATCAGTTTGCTCACAGTATCCTGCTATGCGAGCGAAAGTTTCTTGCTTTTTTGGGTAACCAGATATAGTAATTGTTCCCTCGATATAGCCACCCGTTTTTCTACCAGCCAAGACATCCATCAGAGTGGTCTTCCCAGCCCCACTGACTCCCATTAGAGCTGTAAGAACTCCTGGCCTAAATGCACCACTCACACCTTTTAAGAGTTCTAGCCGGTCTTCAGGAACACCTTGAGCCCTCATTTCCTGCAATTATATAGTTGGAAAATGGTTTATATGTCGGCTAATTTAATTTCGAATGTGGATTGCAACTAATGTGGAACTGTAAGCGATAAACAGTAATATGTGGATCCCTTCTTTAGAACCTGTTATCCCATATATCCACAGACGTCCGTATTTAATATGGACATGAATTTGTCGTCATATATAGCCGCACTCCATATAGTTTCTGCATGTCTAAGCTATAGTTGTCTAAGAATAGTATTCGCTTCTATTAGGTAAAAGCTAAATATACCTGAGGCATATCCACTGCATATCTAATATCATTGAACGCGATGGAAAGGGGTTGAAAAGGAAGAACCATTCCGCGCTTCTTATGGTCAACTTCACTAATACTACCCACTCTTGCGGACATTGACCTGGATGATACACTTCTTCGAACTTCATTTTCCTTTTCTGCATATTTTACAGTCATATACTCAATGTTATAGCTATACATCCATAAATTAGTGATCAAAGATCATTCAAAACTAGTTGACTTACCGGAAGAGCTCTTTCCTTTTGATGATAATTCAACAAATTGTCCAGTTTTATTAGAACTCCTCTCATCCAAGGTTTCTTCAGTTAGAACTGCCTGAGGCTTCCCAAATGCTGCACAAATTGGCTTCTTTTGAGTTGGCTGTTAAGCATATCTTTATAGAATGTAAGAGAGAAACTGAATTGAATGCTTACGGTTGAGATAGGCTAGTGCGATGGTGAAGAGGAGATTGAAGATGAAAACATATCCTATCGAAGCTCCTACTCCAAGCCAGTACCAGTGCGCTTCTGGAAAAAGTCCACGAGACTTTAAGATCGATACTCCTAGTGGCTCTGTTGAGTTAGGAAGAACCTGCAAGATTTCATCAAGTCCAGATGATATTAGTCATACTACTGGTTTTTCAGTGGAGTATTAGAGCCTATTTGGTTGTCCCTCAAAACAATTGTGGAACCATTTACATAGTTTCATGAAAATAGTTCCATTTAAATATTGGGGGAAACCAAATGGGATCTTGGTTTTTCATTTCTGCTCAAATTTGTTAAAGGATGCTTACATGTCTCCAACTCTTCCCAAGAAATTCATTCACAGCTATAGCATTCTGCCCATACATCATAGGTGAAAACCAATAACCCCATATCCACCATGGCTTGATGTCATCTGAGGAACATAGAGGAGTTCTAGAAATTAATCCAACTTAGGTCTCCTGGGCTAAGTTTGTTTGCAAAATGATGGATGAGATAGAATTATAACACCATTAGGGACTATTGTATTCCATAATTAGTCTGTTATTTAATCCTTGGACTATTTGTAATCATTTTGAAGGCATTTAATACCTCAAAAGGGGATATATAACACCACCTTTCTACTTGGGATTATAATCTATTATTAAATGACCTTAATAACAGACTTATCATGGGATAAAATTATCCACGGTGGTAATAAATAGTACAAATAGTCTTGTATCAGCCATCATTTTTTGCAATCAAACGTAGCCCTAGAAGAATGGCACACACAGACGTATTGTTCTAGCTCTGTCAGACTCACAATGTTTTACCTCTCGACATGATGAATCCACCGAGTACAAGAACTGTTAGTAAAGCGCATGAACCAAAAGTGTTTGCTACAATGATATTCCTTCCTAAAGCACCTATGGACCGGAATAGAGCAGATGCCATTTGGTTAACACATATGAGCAAGAGGTACTGTTTGAAAAACCTGCCATCATGAACCAAAAAGGTAAGAAACTCACAAACTCAGAACCTGTTAAAGAATCAACATTTATTACCTTCCAACATCTGCGTCGAATCCCATGACATAATAAGTCATACAAACCCAAACTAAAACTTCTACAAGTGTGACCGGGATTTTGAGGATCCATGTAGGTAGAGAGTATGCCCAAGCAGGAAAAAAGAGAAGGTCCCTTTGCTTGTAAAAGACAGGAAGTTTTAAAATGCTCAACGCAAGCTCTGAGAATCCGTTAAACATGATCATGATCACTGCAAAATACAGTGCACCCATGTAAACCTGCCCATCTGTCTCTGTATTCTTTGGCATTTCTGTGCGTAGAAATACTGTCATTGCTATGGAAGCCACAAGAATCATCTGAAATATGGAGAAAATGAGAACATTTAGTGTTTTAGATATATAGAAGCCTTAAACTTATATAATTTTGTGCTTTGGGTATTTTGGTATGTTGCTCACTTGTGTCATCTTGAATATGTAGACAAATGAGTTTCTCTTCATAAGCAAATATTCCCTAGATATGCAAGCTTTCAGTAGTTCCTTCTTGCTAACGCCGTACTTCTTAGTGGTTAAAGCAGCAGGGTGGCCCTTGTCTTTGTCAAATGGAATGGCAAGCTCATCGCCTAGTTTCATGCCAACATGAAATGATTGAAATGATTCTGCAAATTCCCTTGCGCTAATAAAACTATATGGGTCGTCTCTATTTACCCAGTACTGCTCTTGATCTTTCCTTGATGTCACCTTCAATTCCCCATAGGAAACATTTGAGTATAAGGTTGAAAAACTTAGCAAACAGATTTATATAGGAATAAGTAAAGAAAACTAGATATTACTTCTTGTAAGAAGTCAGCAACTCCTTTCCTCTCGGGACATTTGAAGCCCATGTACTCAAAAAAGTCTAGCACATTTTCACGGGGACCTTGATACACAATTTGCCCATCCGAGAGGAGAATTATGTCGTCGAACAAGTCATAAGTTTCTGGTGCAGGCTGGAGTAGTGAGATAACTGCAGTCCCTTGAAGAATGTGGATGGATTGCCTAATTGAGTTCACAATCTGAAAAGTTGTTGAACTATCCAAACCAGTCGATATCTCGTCCATGAAAAGTGCTTTTGCTGGTCCAACCATCATCTCCCCTGTATCACAACTTGATCAGGATATAAAAACAAACAATCTATTGCCTGGTGATAAATTTACGTGAAATTATTCTCAGCAATGGCATTGGAGAAAACTTGAAAAAAAAATGATCACAATTCACAAAAAATGTTGAGAAATTTTTTGTCACTTATTTGTGGTAAAACAATAAATTTGCTAAAGATAAAATAAGCTCTTTTTACATTTACCTGTTGTTAATCGTTTCTTTTGTCCCCCAGAAATGCCTCTAAACATTTCATCCCCAACAATGGTATCAGCACAGACTTCAAGTCCCAAAATCTGCACAAAAATAAAAAATAAGTTAGAATATAAGAAAAACCCATTAGAGATACTTGTTTGGTAGCTATATTGTATAGCTAGCTGATATTAATTCATTGGGTACCTTCAGAGTATAGTCAGTTACAACACTGGCCTCCTGCCCTTCTAGTGATGTTGCCTGTAGAATTGAGTTATAAATATCCAAGCTCTTTTCGCTTCTCGAATCCCCAAAAAAAAAAAAACCTAGAAATTGTAAAGAAAAAGAACTTTTCCAAACAATTGTTCTCAGCTTTTCAGCTATTCTCTTACCTTCATGTATATATCAATATCAGGATCTGGCTTGATGTTTGCTGCCTTTTCTCGCCTCGACAGTTCAGCCAACATTTCTGCAAAATTCCCAAATCCGAACCAACACACAACTTAAGATTCTTGAAAACATCTCTTAGATTATTAACATAACAGTTCATAAATAAAAGTCTTACTAACCATAACGGGCTCCAACCCCTTGACACCTAGCTGAAAAGGCTAATGTTTCTCTAACAGTCATTTCGCCTATGTGCAGATCATATTGGCTTATATACGCTGATGTCCTTTGGGGGACAAACTCATCCATGCCAGAACCATTGTATGTCACCCTCCCGGACACCTATAATTTTATCAAGTGTTTATATAATAAAATCATAAGATGAAGCGAAAGAAGCTGTTGGATATTTCTGAATTTAAATTGTCTGTCTTTACTTGTAGATCTGAACCAAGTTTTCCAGCCAAAGCTAACAGCAATGTTGTTTTTCCAGAGCTTGGTGGACCTAAAAGCAACGCCATTCTGCAAAAACCGGATCAATGCCATGAGAAATGGGAAGTGAAGAGACATTATATCGACGAATTTTAAGCGTTAAGTTTTGAATTATCACCTGCCAGGTTTGATAATGCCACTAACATCATGAAGAATTGGTAATGGTTTCTTTCTACTAGGAACAATATGTAGATAATTCAAGAAGCCCTGCTTACATATTTATTATATGTGTGGTGTCAAATTTCCAAGTAAAAAGATGAAAAAACTAAAGAATTCAGAAAGTATATATACTTATGTACATGATCTAAAAGATTTTTACCTCAAGCATATTAACAGAGAAATTGAGTATAGTAGGCAATGCTCTACCACCAACATAAGCTTTTGCATCAACATTCAAATGCTCGAATCTGACTTCAATAGTAGGAAGCTCAAGGCCAACTCTGTAACAACACATACAAATCTGTCAAAAAATTCAGATAATTTCTTTACTATATAAAGATGAATGATTATATATATACCTATCGATTCGATCCTTGAGTTTTAACAAAAACCTCTCATTATCTTCCTCTGCAATTCTGACAAGCCTCTCTAAGAGGCTCTTTTTCTCGGCTAGTCCAAGACTTTTTATATCGATTTCTCTTGGCTCCCCTTCTTCTTCAGTTAATATGCCTCGCCTTATTCGAAGATAAGTTGGTAGTTTCTCAATGGCTGCCCATTTTAGTGCTTCTTCGTCGTCTTGTTCTAAAGAAGACCTTGAAAAAATATCTCTGCCACTCGTTCGCCATATGTTAGAACTACTTATTCGTGCACTACTAACTCTAAATATATCTCCTCCCTCCATTATTCAAAGCATTTATGCTTCTTGCCTCTATCTCTCAGTGCCTACAGAAGTCGGTAAAACAGAAATTGCATGTAGCTCATTTTGTGTTTCCTCTTGGTTTCTTGAGGAACTTTGATTTTCCTGAGGAAGTTGATATACAGAAAAAGTATATATATATGTATAGCATTTGAAGTACAAAGGGTCAACCTTAAAATGCTAATATAGTGTGGTTGATGTAAGGGTTGATGCAATGAGAATTAATAATACAAAACCATAATGTATGACACAAGTAGGGAGTGAATTGAGTATTTAGATTGCCAACTTATTAAACTATTATTTTCTTTTATTTAATTACAATCATCACCACCACTACTTTTGAAATTATGTTTTTTTTAATATAAATTTGTTCTATATAATTCATAATTTCTAATTTCCTTTATTATATATTCTTTTTAACTGCTTTTGCTAGAAAAAGTAACTATCATATCGTTCGGATAGAAAAGAATTCACGTGAATACTAAATTGATCCCTCACATAACACTTATGCAAGAGGAATATTATAAAAATATTAAATTTTACTTATAGAAATATCAATTTTCTAAACTTTTTGTACCAATTTTTTTGTCATTTTATTTTCACGCGTTCTTGTAATGAAATTGCCTTAAATTACCTGTGTCCGACACTTACACTCAAACAAGGGTATGAGTACTGTACGCGTCATTTTAGTGTAAAAAATTGATAAAATTGATAAAATTGAGAAGTACCCATCTTAGACTATTCAGAATATTGTGTTCAACCAGACACTTCGCACGAGTATGTGTAACATAGATTTAAACCACGTAACCCAATTCTTCTTAATCTTCAAAGTGTCTAGCTTGAAACCCAGATTTTTATATGATAACCTGATATATTAAGGAATTATTTAATAAAAAACAAAAGATTCCATTTAAAAAAAATGTTGAAGAAAGGAATCATCATGGTTCCGTTAGTAGTAATCCTTCTATTACACTAATCTTCCTAATGAAGATACTTTAATGATTTACTGTTCCAAAATATGTAATTATCCCGAGGTGATTCTTTTTTTACGCATGATGCAGTACTTATTAATAGTTGGGATTTGCTCAGTCCAAGATCCTATATTTAATGTAAGTATTAGACTTAATAGCTCATATGCACATGCAACTGGGCACACAAGTTAGTTTTGGATAAGAAAGCTAAATAAAAAACAGTTTTTATTTTTTATTTTTTAAAATTATTTTAATACATTTTTATAGCTAAAAAATTGCATAATCTTTCTTTAGGAAGAAAGCTTTTTTAAGTTCTCAGAAATTTCAGGGTAGTTGGGGGTTGGGTTTGTATAAATATGTGATCTTGTACTAATTGTAGCTGTATTGGAGTACTAATAATTACAATTATCTTCCAAAATTTTCCCCCAGTCTTTGTGGTGTTTTAGAAAACAATTTAGTAGTCATTTTAGTTGGGTGTTTCTGATTTTTCTTATGAATTTATTTACATGAGTTTTGGATTTTTGACACTAACGAAAATGGAGTTGAAATAATCTAGCATAAGAGAGTGAAAGTGAAAAAGCAACATCTACCCTAATTCTACCTGCCATTGCATTGATTTTCAAGGGATTGATATTAAGTTTTATCTTTGAATAACATTAGTGAATAAAAGCCTAAAATTATATATGCTTTTGCTTAAACAAATTAAACAATACTTGGAGAGCAGCATTGCAAACTCCATATACTCCGAGTATCTTTGCGCCACCTACCTTTTAACTTCTTACTCGATGGAGATTTTAAGCTGAGCTCTCTAACACCAGCCCACCAGACTGCCTATTATGGTTTGCATTTTAGAAAATATCTTGTCTCCTAATGAGAGAGAATCCTTATCATTCTCAAGAAAAGAATTGTACTATTTTTTAGAGAATTATTTTCCATAGAATATTCTGTCAGAATTATTCTATTTCCAATGAAATTAATATTGTTGAAAATGATTCTGTCGGAAATAAGGTTTTTTTTTTTTTTGTAGTGTGCCAATGAATCCTATGGAATACTCATAGGTAAATTGAAGAAGCTTATTAAGAAGTCAAGAAGGATGGAGATGGGACTGCAAGAGGATTAGTTGTTAATGATGATAAAAGGTACCCATCAGTACAAAAGGATCTTTTAGAAGATTCTTCCTCCAAGGGTAATGACTAATGAGATATGTACAATATACCACCCAATTAATCATTTATTCATTTATTCAATCTTGAAATGGAGTTGTTGAGCTTCCAGAAGGAAATTAAGGGACAACTCCATTTATACTTACTCTTCTACATGTCTTAATTATTTCCTAATTTTTTTTTTATAATGATTTCTTTTGACTAAATTACAAATTGACCCCTATAGTTTTGGGCTAAATTCGATGTTCACCTCAAAACTTTATTTTCGGTTAAAAACGCACTACACTTTTAGCGTTTCAATAATTTGCACCTTTGGCACTAAAATAATTTGCACCCTAAACTTTAGTATGGAAGGTGCAAACTGATTTGACACTCAAAATTTAGGGTACTTTCAATAAAAAAAAAATAATATTTACGCTGCAAATTATTTTTAATCCTAAATTATAAAGTTCAATTTGTGATTTAGTACCCTTTTTTCTCCAATTTTTTAGGAAGAAATTTGTTGGAGACCCATGAATTATAATGCCCTGGGCTTCCACTTCAGCTCCTCTGTCTCTCTCTTGTGTTTCTTTAATGTTTTGAAGCTGCTCGAAACTTCTTCTTTGTCCAACTAATAATAATATATGTACTATTATGGTCTATATTTTATTCAAGTTATACTGCTGGAGCACATTTAATTGGATGATTTTAAAAAAAAAACACTCTTTGATTGTTTCCTAACTATGATTAAGAATGAATAGCATGCTGGATGACAACAGCACTGATCACATGGATTTGTCGAAATTAATAGTCCTGCCGTTCAAAAATTAGAGCCACCTTCATTTCTTGACATTGTTTAATTTCTGTATGTTAAAAAAAAAAGGAGAATTTCATTTGATTTTTTGACATTTTATTATGAATGATAATTTTGACTTTGAATATACTTCATTTTTGGTCGTCCACTTTGTATATACTTAAACATTCATTTCTTAATAATTTTTTTTCTAACATATTTTAATGATTCAAAGGAAAATGAGCGAAAATAGTATGTATTAGCGTGTTTAAAACTAAAAATTCCTTGATAAATGTCAGAAGTACGGATTCTGATTCCAAACTGTTTGTGTAATATATATAAATGAATTGAATTTGTATAGTGCAGAATTACATTTCAAATAATCTTTTTTATACTAATATTATACAATTAGAACTTTATGTTATACAAATGCAACTTATGTTATAAGACTGTCTAAATGAATTGTTGGATGGTTAAAGCATATAAACCTTGAGCCATTAACAATTTTTTAAAGCCACAAATACTTTCCTATACTTTCTTGTTACATCTCTTATGTATTCTATATCATATTGGCTCACATTTTTGTTTCCAACTTCAACAGCATAAAACCCATCTCTTTGACACTTATATAGTTGTATATTAGCTGCATTTTGAAACATAAATCATTTGTAATTATAATGATTAGCTAATGCTGCAAGGTTAGTACTTGAAGGAATCTAAATAATTGTCGTTAACGCGTAAAGTCTGATCTTAACTATCTCTTAACAGAGATTATAATCTGGATCTATATATGAATAATGATCATCTGTCCCATGTGCACAATATCTCCATGGATCTGAGAAGATCTGTCGGTCCATTTTCAAGTTGACTTCCATTTAAAATGCCCTTGCATTTTGGTACATACATCTAAGTTGGGGATGTGAGGCCAACTAAATTGTCTCACCTTCTGTTATGTTCCAAAAAAATGGCTTCAATATACTTTAAATCTTTATTTTTTTTCTTTGTATTTTAGAACTTAAATCCCAACATTTTAATTAAAAAAAAATTGAAAGCAAGTTTAAATATCAGCAAGAAATGTTATATATCACGAATGAAAGAGATATCTGGAAATGATTCAACGAAGAGAATAACAAAAGCAAGAATAATAACTGCTTTTAAAATAAACGATAGTCAATGTAGACCATGAACAATACACTTCCAATGGAATCAATAGCTAATTGATCATTTGGTTACTGGCTTAAAAATACGTACTCGAGGGGAACAGCCTCTAGTACACTATGTGTATGCATAACATTTAATTTTTGTTCTTGTATCTTACATTTAGATACGTGGGGTACTCCCCTATATTTTTGGGGTGTTCATATTAGTCCAAGAATCCGCACCTTCAAATAGCTTGGAAAGCTTTTATTAAATATGCTTATGTCTAGCCGAACAATGGCTTAGACTTAACTCTGAACAGTTCATGCAATATAGAACTTTAATTAAGGCATAAGTCAAAAGCTGTACGAGCTCAATTGCACCAAGTGCGAATCACAATAATATCAATGTGGAATAATCGTAAGGAAATTAAACCACTTAGAGCATGCTTGGAAGTAAAGTTCCAACTTAAATAATTAACTCGAGTAAGGCTAGGGAAAACTTGCTCAATAAATAATTTGAGTTAGGATAGGAAACTTGACCAACACAAGGGTTAGACAAGCGTTAGGAAACTTGCCTGGTGCGTCTGCTACAATATAACAATACACGCTCCTTAAAATCCTACACAATTAGGTACATATTCATATAACAATTAGTCACATAAAGACTAAATTCAAAACAGACGTAGCATCATTAAAGCACATTGATTGCCACTACGACTACCCAGTCAGGGTCTCGCTCCCCGGTGAGCGAGCGGCTGCCCAGCTCACCGGTGAGCTGACAGAGGTCTAAGGGGGCAGCGCCTCCTGGAAGCCAAACATAAGTTGTAACCATGTTAGTCAATTTATGTCTTAAGACAACACCACTTTGGTTGATAATTGATATATAATTAAGCACTTAAAGCTTAATAAAATATGATTAACTAACGAATAACTAATTGGGTCTATTTATTATTACCAAAATAAATAATCCCAATATTAATCTTGGTTGCTTAATGGTTACCTAATAGAAATAATTTAATAATTAATATATAAACTGCATCACTCGACCCGAACCGTTCTGATCCGGACCGACCCGACCAAAAACACGGCCTTGACGTTGCAGCACCAACCATCAAGGCGAGACTGACGCTGCGGCGTCAGGTCCGAGCCAACCCAGCTTAGCACACGACCTTGATGCTGCGACGTCAAGCTCCATAGTAAGGCCGACGCTGCGGCGTCAGGCCCTTTCCTCCTATCGCTGCGGCGTGAGATTAAGCAGCAAACTTGACGCTGCGGTGTCATGGCCCTTAGGCGTGACGCTGTGGCGTGACGCTGCGGCGCTAGGACCCTTTATCGCAACGCTGCGACGTCATCTGCTGGTGCTGCGGCGTGACGATCCAGAGTCGTCTTCTCCGTTTCGTTTCAGCAGCTTTCTTCGAATTTTAAAGATCAAAATCATTCTACCCACCATTTGTACTGCATATTAACCATATATTATTGTCAATTTTAAGTTTTATACACCCAATTGGAGTAATTAATACCAAGCATAAAGCAGAGCATTCTTAACAAAGATTTACTGTAACAGGGCTTACCTCTTGCTAGACTTAACCGCAATTCTTCTCTTCCTTCCGTAATAGATAATGAAATCAGAGGTCATTCGCGTGCACTTCCCCCTTCAGATTGCTCTTCCCAGCAGTAGCCCCTCTCTATGCTATCTTATCGGAAGTTTTTAGCAACTGATTTCCTGAAGATAGAATCCCAATTTATAAAAAACCCACTGACCATGCCAAGCTTTTGCCCAAATTGGTTAACCAGCGGGAACAAGAAGAAGATGATGGGCAATGCTGCTGATCACATCGACCATATCTTCAGCCACAGAAATCCGGCAAGAAAATTCATACTCGGCTGAGGATGAGATTTACTGTTCATCCCAACTTATTTTAATTCAATTCTCTCTTACTAAGTTGCAGACCACGGTTGGAAATTAAATGGGATATGTCTCATAATTCTTGTCCCAAATTAATGTTACTTAGTTAATTAAATAAGCCATACAATATAAACCCAATTAATTTAGTATACCATAATTTCTCAAATACAAGATTCAAGTAAATGGTTAAATTAGTTAATTAAATAACTAATCTAGTCCGTTAGTATTAAACTACCAAGTAGACTATTAATCATTAATGTTAATATTGCTCACATTAATTAATACTTATATTAATTAATTTATGCGATTTAATTCCCCACACTATATTCAATAAAATTGAATATTTAATTTATCAGCACTTAATCAATTCTTTTAATATTAAAACTGTAAGGCTAGTCCACTAATTTAATTAAATTGCTAGTGACTCTCTTTATTAACCTTGTCAATTACACGAAGTCACATAATCACATAACCAATTAATCACACAAGATTTAAATAAGCATACAAAGCTAGATCATTAAAAATTAAATTTATATTTAATTAATAATGGAGTTTAAAAATTCACGGTCATCACACTACTAGCGTGTAATAACTCATCAGAGTGAATATATTTTGGATAATTTCATTCTTAATATATTCGAAGCACTAAAGTTTGTAGACACATGATTAGTGTGAGATGAAGGACAAAAAAGGACAAAAAAAATTGGACCTCTTGCGGCTAGACTGTTCTCACTTTAATCCTTTTTGTGTTTCGAACTTAAATACTGATATTTTAGTTTTAAGAAAGTGGACCTCTTGTGACCTCGAGGTGTAATAATTAATTGGAGTGAGGAATTTTAGATAATTTCATTTCTAAATATGTTTGGAAGCACAAAAAATAATAATTACGTAATTAGTGCATGATAAAAAAATGGAGAAAAATTAGAGTCAATATAAATGATATATACCCTTAAAAGATTAAATTGATTTCGACAATAAATGCTAAATTTGGTGACTAAATATTTTTAAAAATTAAGATTAAAGTTTTAAAATGCAAAAAACTTGAAATTTTAAAGTGTATTTAAGTCCAAAAAATTGATAAAACCATTAAAAAACAAATTCATTATGCATATAGTCTTATAGTCGATGGGGTATAAAATGATTCAACTTTTTTATTTTATTTTTTCGATGGCACCCACAACTGACCTGACTATTACCCGACTTGAATAGTGACTTCTTTATATATAAAATACAAATGCTGATCATAGAGTACTTTATTGACATGCTTGGAACCATATGAGAGAAATATATTGTATTAAATGCTTCCATTGACTATAAATAATTTGTTATGGTTTGTTTCTATTACATATTGATAATATAGAAATATTGATAAAACAAAATAGAAAAAATTAGTTTAGACCTGTCTTTTTCCTTTTTTCTGGTAGACTGTCCACAATCATTGTTTTTATTAATTTTCATTTTCTTAATCTCTTTTTGTTTGTTTGCCTGTGCTTAACCTATGTCATAAGTGGAATCTTTTCATTGCAAGTTGAAAATTGGACTAAGTTCTAAAACAGGAATAATCCTGGCTTAAAGCCACGACATGGAGGAATCTTTGTAATTTAAGGTATAATAATGTTTCACAAATGTTGAAATTACAATAGGCTTGTTACTAATCCATAATCAGCATCTAAATTGTGATATACGAAATCAGGGAAGAAACCAGAAATTCTTTTCGGGCAAGTCGTAAATAAAATAAGAGAAGTTTGGAGGCAACGTCCTCGATTTAAATTTTATAAATAATTTAATATTTTCTATACTACATAAATCAAGACAAAGAAAGAACTTAAAATATGATATTAATGTTACGATATTCAAAAATATTTAAATCAAGGGCGCTGCTTCCAAACTCTTCTTATTTTTTTTACGACTTCTCTGAACAAAATTTCTAGCTTCTTCCCTGATTTCGTATATCATCAGGGAAGAAGCTAGAAATTTTGTTCAGAGAAGTCGTAAAAAAAATAAGAAGAGTTTGGAGGCAGCGCCCTCGATTTAAATTTTATAGATAATTCAATATTTTCTATACTACATAAATCAAGACAAAGAAAGAACTTAAAATGTGATATTAATGTTACGATATTCGAAAATATTTAAAAAATATATTCTTGAGATACGAAATCAGGGAAGAAGCCAGAAATTTTTTCGGGGAAGTCGTAAAAAAAAAAGAGGAGTTTGGAGGTGGCGCCCTCGATTTAAATTTTATAGATAATTCAATATTTTCTATACTACATAAATCAAGACAAAGAAAGAACTTAAAATGTGATATTAATGTTACGATATTCGAAAATATTTAAAAAATATATTCTTGTAATCTTTTAATATTTTACATTGTTTTAAAAATATTTAAATGACTTATATTTTGGAACGGAAAGAATACTTTTTTTTTTATTTAAAGAGTAACATATACTTTTTTTTCATAATTTTAAGAGGCCTAAAGAATATATATGTTATTTTTAATATAAATTTTGGGGGACCTGAAAGATAAGTTTAAAAAATTATAAGGTGTAAAATAAAAAATCTAAAAGTTCAGGGTGCCCTGCCCCCCCACGCCCAAGCACTGAATGAGCATGATTCAAACATTTTTAGCTATCAGTATTTTTCTTTCTTCTTATTTTGTTTTTTACCCATGTTTTATCCCATATTCCATGTACTTCATCATTTTTCATATTCCATGTACTTCATCATTTTTCAATATTAAATGTTACAGATAATATGCTTGTGGTTTTTCAAGTCAAGTGGGATATAGGATAAGGTTGGATGTTATTTTTGCTGCATGTAATTAATTGTGGGCTTGTTCGTTTTACTGGGTGGTTTATATTAAGGCCGAAACTCATTATACTAAAAATGATATAGTGAGTTTTGAGTTAATAAATTGTATTTGTAAATTAAATAAGTTGCGTTATAAATAAATTTTTTTGAGTCCTTCTACTGTGCCCGGGGGTTGGAGACCGGCTTGGAGCCCGGTCCAAAAATTTTTTTTTTTTTTTTTTTTTTTTTTACTTTTTCACTCCCAAATAATTTATGTGATTTATTGGAACTGGAATTTTTTAAAAAAACAGTGATTTAGGTGTGATTTAGATACAGATCAAAAACAGAGTTACACAGACTGTGTAATCATGTTTTTGATATGTATCCAAAACACACCTAAATCACTTTTTTTTATAAAAATTTCAGTTCCAATAAATCACATAAATTATTTGGGAGTGAAAAAGCAAAAAAAAAAAAAAAAAAAAAAAAAAATTGGACCGGGCTCCAAGCCGGTCGCCAACTCCCGGGCACCATAGAATTATCCAATTTTTTATGAATTATGAATATAATTAAAGTTTTGGGGGCATTTCGCATTAGTATTTTACTGAGTGCACCTAAAAGATAAGGACTTCAGGTGCCTTCACAAGATATATATATATATATATATATATATATATATATGTATATATATATATATATATATATATATATATATATATATATATACAACACGGATCAGGTGAGGGATCCCGCATTTTGTTAAAATGCGGGACTTTTTTTTTTTTTTTTTTGGTTTTTTTTTTAAAAAAAACAAAAAAATATAAATAAATAATTATGGAACTGAAATTTTTACATAATACAGTGTTTTGGGCGTGATTTGGATACATATAACAAAACATATATGTGCAGTCTGCACAGACTGTACATACATGTTTTGTTATATGTATCCAAATCACGCCCAAAACACTGTATTATGTAAAAATTTCAGTTCCATAATTATTTATTTATTTATTTTTAGTTGTTTTAAAAAAAAAAAGCAAAAAAAAAAAAAAAAAAATCCCGCATTTTAAGAAAGTCCGGGATCCCTCACTGGATCCGGACTCTATATATATATATATATATATATATATATACACACACACACACTAATTCACATAATTATAAAACATTTTAAAAGATTTATGTTGACTTAAATCATTTATCTAGATTTAGACTTCAATAAACCACAATTTTAGTACTTTCTAAGAATTTTAAAGCTAAAATTGAGTAAACGAAATTCATAGCTTAAAACTTACTCCTATCACAAATAATAGTACCAATTTTTATTGAAAATTAAGAGAAAATAGTTTTTTTTTTATAAAACAATTATTTAAGAATATTTTAGTATTTAAAGGAGACAAGCTATACATGTGAAAATTGTTGAAAAATGACCATGCACTTAGTATTACACAGTCGATAAGGATTTTATTGGGGGACAAAATCAACATTGGAAACATGGTTGATCGAGATTTATAATATAAAAGATACTCTTTCAAACATCTCAAACTCGATCGACCACAAAAGAGTTGTCAATAAACATGAGTTTTATATATTTATATATATATATATATATATATATATTTATAGGTAATTGTGCATTTATATTGAGGTGTATTTGTTTGTATTTTTAGAGACCAAGGTCTATAGAAAAATACCTTAGTTCAATTTATACTTGTATAATTGTGTTCAATGTTATCAAAATAAATGAGGGTTTGGTAGATGGTTCAGTTTTTTACAATTATTTGACAGAATCAATACAAATATATAACAAGTCAATAAGAGATTTTATTCAAATTAATTTGGCTGATCATTTTAAGGATAATTTGAACATCAACTTATAATTATCAAATACAAATTATATAACTATAATAATACATGTTCAAATTCAATGAATATAATCATAGTTTGATATATATATATATATATATATATATACACACACACACACATACACGCGCGCGCGAATGTATAAATCTCACATTAAAGTAAAAGAAAAGTCATAAAAAACATTAACATCATATAATAATAATAATAATAATAATAATAATAATAATAATTTAAAAAAGGAACTTACAATTGAATTATTTTGATAAACAAAAATTATATAAAAAAGATAATCAAAGGTTTTTTTGTCTCGCATGGGTTCCAAGCTTTTTTGTCTAATAATTCAAAGGTTTAATTGGATAGTTTGGTTGACATTGCAACAGTTTGCAGAAAAAACTTAACAGACTAACATGCTTGTTGGCGACAAGAACAACACATCCTTATTTGCCTCATTGTTTTTTGTTGATTTTTTTTTTGAGTTTTCGTTTTGTTTTATTATGGTATTCTTTTTTCTTTTCTTTTTTTTTGGGGGATGGGGGTGGGGGGAGTGTAAAACCCTGAAGTTTTTAAAGGCACAGGTATAATTATTCTAGTTTAATTTCATATATGAATTTTAGGTGTAAATTTTTTTTTATTATTATTTATTTAGTATTTAATTTCATTGGCTATTGTGACATATGTATTTTTTAATATATATGGTTGCAAGATAAGATTTTGTGGAATGAAATCCTAGAATAATTGGGATGATATTATTAATTAGCTTACAGGTTATTAAAATAACTTTAAGGGGGTTAAAATTATTTTAATTATAAAACCTTAAGTTAATTATAATATTGCCTATATTATTTAATGGGGTTATCCGTATTTACTTTAAGAGGTTTTTAATTCCTTCTTATTGGGTAATTATATTAAATAATGATTATGAGGAATTACATTATAATGAAACAAAGCGATGCTGCACAACCAAACGCAGCCTTAAATTTTTTTTACATATCTAGTTGCAACGAGAGGCAGCCAAGGTGGAGATTCATGGGTTAAGTAGGAGCTGGCCGAAAATTGGAGGGGTTTAGGCCATGACTCAGCAAATCTAAATTAAGTTTAGAAACAATGAGTAGGCTCAATGCTTCTACGGATTTGGAGAGGGTTAATACGATACAAGGGGAAAGAGAAGGGAGTCTCGGTGAGAACCTTTGGTGTTGGGTTCGGGAATTTTGGGTGAAAGGAAGAGGAAGAGCTGAAATTGCTGGAGCATTAGAAACAAGAATTGCTTCAGGTATGTTCGATTCGTTAGTTAAGAGTTTAATTTTATAATTCCTTAATTAGGGCTTGAATTGGGTAATCTCTAAATTAGGGCTCCAAGTGGTAATAGTTAATGAAATTGAAAGTTTCATTCAGTAATTATCATATTAGGTTGGTTGTGAAATTGAGTTAAGAAGTTGTAACTTTGTGTTTAGAGTTTTGTCTCCCAATTGATTTCTATTATTTAGAAATTTTTGATGTAAACATTGGGGTTCGGCAATGGTGGAATTGTTGATGTTATATAACTGTTGTGGTAGAATTTTGTTATTCTGGATGCTATTATATGTGATATTCAGATTGTTATCTTTATTGGTTTGATGGAAATTGGTTATTAAATACTATACTTGAACAGTTGGTAAGAATTATAAAGTATAGGAATTTTGTTGGTAACTTTGTAATGCTCATTCTAATTGAAGTTATTCTATATACTATTTGGAATTTCTGATAATAATTATGTACTTGTGATTTTCTGTTTTAGCATAAACCAGAAAATACCCTTAAATATATGGTTTGGTATAAAGTCCAGGAACTATGTAGATAGAACATTATTTTCATGTGGCTGACCCCTATATATATATATTTATATGCTAAATGTTGTTAGTAAGCATGCTAGAGTAGAGTTAATTATTAAAGCATGCCATATTGTGTATTTTCATATATTGAGAATATGATAGAAACTTTGTTTCAAACTATGGAAATTGATATTTTATATATAATGGGTATCTTGAAAGTTAATGATATTGAATTCATATAAAGTTAGTAAGTTAGTATATTGGGTATTTGTTTAATTAACTAGCTTATTCATGTGAATTGTAATCTAAATCAGTTGATATGGTTAAAGTTTGGGTAATATCTCTGTCAAGGCATGCTTATTTATGTTTGACTTTGTGAATTGGTTATGTATAAATGAAATACTTTACAAACATGCTTTCGGATTAGAATAACTTAGCTATACATGATATGTTTTAGTCAAATAAGTATGCTAGAACAAGCTTGATTGGAGAAAACATGTGTATTTGTGTTTAGAATATAAAAGAAAGCTTATATATTATTACTAATGCAGGGATTAATTATATTTAACATAGAAGGTAAAATATTTCTTATGTTTTTACCTTGACTATGTGATTAATATTAGTTTATACATCATTGTTGTGAATCTAAGTTGGGATTTTATAAACTACTCATATTGATTAATTATTAATCATGTTATGGACTGAAATAGTATTATGGAGTATAGTTGTTGTTGTGCGGAGAAATAAGGGAGGAAAAAGAGAGTTTAGTGCAAGCATAAACTCCTATGAAACTTGTCCCTATATCTAATGCACTCATGATGTTTGAAAAATATCCTCTTAGGGACTGTTAAGCCAAATAAAGGAATTTGGTGAAGTCTGAGATTAAGAACATCTTTATATATGTGATATGATGTAAAGTGAATAATTTAGACAAGTTAAATGAAGTTCAAAGTCTGTTTTGAAGCGAATCTGAAAATTTGGTTCAGTTAGAAAAACTGACTGGCAGGCTAGTTTTAAGGCCATGTAAAGCTGGTCTAGGAAATCTATTTTGGATGGTTAACATTTTTTTAAAATAGTTTGCCATATTATGTATAACATGTTAAAAAATTAGCTTTGATTGGATCTTTGGTTTGGAAGTTAAAATTTTGCAAAGTAGCTAGGATGACATGGTTGACTGCAGGAGCAGGGCAGCTGCTATAGGCAGCAGCAGTCACGCACGCACTGTGCGCTGCACTGCGCTGCAGTGGCTGACCCAGCTAGGCGATGCACTGCAGTGCTCAAGTGTTGATCAAGTGGGCTGTTTTTGACTCGAATTCAATTGCGATGGAAATGAATTATTAAAAATTCATAAGAATGAAAATACTATGTATACTTAATCTATATTATTATTACTAAACTCAATTAACTTAGTAAGCTAATAATTGAGTTACTAAGTTTGAGAAATGTATAGTTTGAATCGTAATTCATGGAGAAAGATATGCATTAAATTATGAATAATCATATGTGTGTTGTATAGGTGCGATATGAAATAATATCGTTTCGAGTACGTGAAAAAGTTATAGAATTTTCAAAAACAACACGAATGAAAGCTAGTTGGTTAGTTTTCAAGTGTTAAGCTTATAAACCTTAAAAATTCTAATATTTAGAATTTCTTAATGACCAATTTATTTTCCTTAAAATGTTCTAATAATAAGTAATAAAATACTTTTAGCCTAATCAAACCCAAAGTTAGACAATAAAAGGTTAGGCCATAACATGGATGAGGTATTTGACAAATGTGTTATATATATCCATAATATATTTATGTGATATTCACTTCTATACTTTGATCGCTATACTATTTAGTTAACCTATTTCATATATTTATATATATATGTGTAGGATCTACAGAGTCAGAATAACAGAGTTTTGTCAGTACTTGAACAACAGGCAAGTATCCAGCTACTAATTCATTCTAAGCTAATCAAGTAAGTTGACTTGATCATATTAAAATACTTTATGTTTCCATACATAAAGTAATAAAAAGGAATTAAATCCTTTTTATTCCAATCAGCTTCACAAGATTGGTGAGAATTTTATTTTGCATATTATAAAGATATTTGATATACATGAACAGTTCACGGAGGGTCCAAGCCAATTGTTTGGGCTGGACTAAACTTGTAACATTTCTATTCTTTTATTTCGCAAATATCGAAATGTTACTGTTGTTCAACTATATTCATTATGGTTTGAATTCTAGTCTGAATATGAACAATTTCCGATAAAGGAATATATTTTTGAAATCCGCTTCAAGGGCGGTACAGATTTGTAGCACTCTATGAGTGTGAGAAGTGAACCTAATGGTGGTTCACAAATAGCAGTGTTGATCAACGCAGGGCATATCAGGCTGATCACCCACCATGCCCGTAAGTTCAGACGGTTCGCAAAAGAAACTTTGCTTGGAACCTTTTCAATAAAATTGAAACTATTGTTCATAGTTTGTATAACTACTCAACATATTCTTTAATGATAATGGTTATCATGAGTTGGTTTCAGTTCATATTACTTAACAACTCATTCTACTATTGAAGTACACTCCACTGAAAACATTTATTCTTTCATACATTATGGTCATATGTTACTTGCTGAGCACTTTTATGCTCATTCTTGCTTTGTCTATAAATGTTTCCAGAGCACCCGGAGTATACTACAAGGTCAGCAGGAAACAAAGGGAAAGGGAAAGCCGCAGATTAAAGTTTATTGTTTCCTGTAATAGATTGTTAAATGTTTGTATATATTTAATTATCATGTTAGATAGTTAAGGTTATGTACCTTGGGATTTGAGACTCTGATGTAATATTTTTATATAAGTTGGTATTTACTTTTAGTTATGTTTTGGATATCGTGAGCACTAAATAAAGGTTGCAAGTACCTGAATTTGGGGGCGTCACAGGGAGGGGTTGGTTGGAGTGAGAGGGGGTTCAATTTACTCATAAATTAACGATTTTTAATAAATTTTTTATTTTTCAAACTTAATCCTAACATTTATTATAAATGTAATAATAGTGGCATGCATGATAGTATTCACTCTATTTTCAATAGATGTAATGACATATAAAAAACTTTATGACAATTTATAATTTAAAATTAAAAATATATTCCTAATTTGGAAGTAGATTGGTAAGAAAAACATATATCTAATTTTTAAATGGAGAGAGATATGGGAATTTCGCATATCCTTTCGGATACTAAAAATTTAAGTAGAGACCTTTTTTTTGTATTTAACTGAAATTACATTTTTTTGGACTTGCCTAGACAATTTGATGGATGATTAACTTTGTCTAAATGAAAGATAAGAAATTTGCATAAAATATTCCACTTTCTGGTATTTACCATTGATTTAAATATAAAAGGCAGGTTCCAAGTTTCAACCAATTAAAATGCATAAAATCACAATATTTAATTACAATTTTGACCATGGATCACATCGTACTGAGGATTAATCTAGATAGTCATAATGGAAGTTTATGTACCTCTTGTTTATTTAATAGTCTAGCATTTTAGCAAAAAGAAAAAAGATAAACATACTTCTATATATATAGCATCACTATATATGAACTATATATATGCTTCCTAATTCCATATTTAGGTCAGACTTGAAAACAATAACATACCTAATGAATCTCCAGCCAAATTTTCAACCATTTTTTTTCACACAACAATAAAAGGAAAAAAAACAAAAGAAGAAAAAAAAAAGAACAAGCTAAGGTAACATTAGGTATAAATTTTAGCTAAAGGTATACTACTATTTTATATTTAACTAGCACCCATTAAAATGGTTGGGGAAAACTGCATTAAGAGAGCATCTTCACACAGCTTGACAGCTTCATCCCCCGGAAGTGTAACCATAGCCACCCTGCTAAAATCACTCCGGCCACCTTCCGGCGATGGGAGAATCAACACTTGCCCTTGTCCCACCACCGGCTCGACATAATACGAAACCCTAACCGGCTTAAAAATTTCATCCTCAAATATAGCATTATAAGCTTCCACATCCTCTAGATTAACACAAGTCAACCCTTCAAATCTCATCAAACCATGGCCATGATCACAACACGAAGACCGATAAATATCGTTAAGTTCCAAATATTCCACCAAGTCCATAATACCCTCAAAATCCATCTTCCTCACCACTTCTCTTATAGCCAAAGCTGGTTTTGAAAGGTCATTGTGGTCGAAACCCTTTCCAAAATCAACCTTGTTATAGACCATGCAGTTTCCAAAGAAGCCCTTGTCTAACCCTAGCACTTTTCTCATGTCTAAACATATAAACATATTGTTTAAACAACATTTTGTTCGTTTAACGTTGTTGATAACAACCCAAAATAGGCTGGCTAGAGCCTCGAATGGCGTTAGGGTTAGGGTTTGGCCCTCGTGTGCACCACGTTGTACGGCCATGCAGGCTGTGACCATTTCATGTGAGAATGATAGGGTGACTGTTGTTACATTTTGCGGTTGGTCTGTACATTTAGATGGTTTTTGTATAGAGTTTTTGTAGTGGTTGATTAATTCGGTGTAGAGGCGGTGGTTAGGGTTAATATTGATAGGTCGTCGTGGTGGCAAGGGGTGGAAAAGGGGCGGAGAGGTCATTTTGCCGCCTAGGGTTGTGTCGGCCCAAGCTTTGATTATCATGGTGGCACAAATTGGATCTGCGAGGAGGTGAGTGCAGCTCAAGCCTATCGCTAGTCCACCTTCTTCAAATTCAGTGATCTGCAACAACAAATGAATCAAGTGTACGTACTGATTAAGTGTATGTAGCATTGCTCAATTGAGTCATAATTATATATAATTTATAATATCTTTTTTCAAATTCTTTATTTTTAATGTGTTTAGTTAGTCAATATTAGGGTAAAAACATCATGGGATGGGATGTATGCGAAATTATGTTGGTTTGGTTTGCTTTCTTAATATTCTCTTGTACAAAATGAAAATTATGTTTTGACTTTTTATAATTAAATTTCACAATCTTAATATTCACAATTGATATTAATTTACTTGATATTTCATAAACAATTGCAATTTCGGTATACTAATTAAAAGATCCGTACTATTAGTTACCTTATTTGTTGATTTCAAAACTAAAATAATTGATATCAATTTTGAAATAATTTTTGACAAAAGTGTACGTGACTGTAATTGTCACATTAAATTGATTGTGACAACTGTCTAAAAACAACGTGCTTTTGATTAATAAATCTACGATAAAAATATTGTCAAAATTAATTAAATGACATAACTATTCTTATTATAATATTTGGACCACAACTAGATGATTTTAGTGATCACAACCATTCTAAACTTGTAATATTTTGCAAGTTGAGTTCAAATGCCTTAATTTTAACAAGCTAGCATCTTATTTTTATGAATTCAAATATGCTATCTCATTTGTTGTTCCATTCTATATATTGTATTACACGTAATTTTTATTCAGTTATAAAATAATTGTATTTAAATAAATAAAAATTATGTGGTAGTAACATATATGAGTGAAATAGCGGATCAGACACACAATGTTACACAGAATTGAACTAGTCTATTTTCACCTGAACATAAAAGGTAGACCAAAAATAAGGCTTGTGGAACATATCTTCCCAGTGAACAAGCTCAAGCTCCTTCTCCCTATCCACATTTTGTAGCCACTCCACCACACTCCCTTTCGCCCTTGCTTCTATTGTTCTCGTTCCGGCATCATTACACTTTATCATCCAATGCCCTTCCGGCGCCTTCACTAACCGTCCGGTCACTATCTGAAAACTTGAAAGCACTTCCGATAACGACTCTGTTAGCTTCTTAGTCAATTCTCCAGCTGCTCTCCCCACCGGATGATCGTAATAAAACACGATTCGGATGTGGTTTGGCTCCATTATCCGGTCAAGAACCGATAATTGGCAGAATTTTCCTGCTTGCACCGGCTTGGTGCTGACAACTGTTCGTTTGCAAATGAGTGAGACTTGAGCCATTGCCAAAATAAATAAATTTTTTAGAGGAACTTTAATTCTTATTTTCAGTTTAGGGTTTGTAAATGCATTAACTAAGCATATATAAACTACGTATGTAGTGTTCAAAATGAACAACTTTCGTGACTAACTGAAAAAAAACAACCCTTTATTTAAGGGAAGTGCATTTTTCATGATTCATCAAATATTAAGGGATGTGTGTTTTTCATGACTGTTGATCAAACAGTTGATTTAATTCTCTGCAAAGAAGCAAAGGAACTCTAATTAGACGTTGTTTTTGGAACTAGAAGGGGTGAGACCATATTTAAATAATACAATCAATGGTTATCTCAAGTCAACGCCGCTTTTTTTTTTTTTTTTTTTTTTTTTTATAAAAAATTAGTTGAGTAGGCTTACTCTCACTCAAGCACGATTAATTTTGAATTTTTTTAAAATTCTAATAATATTCAATTCATTAATGTTATAAGTATGGTTGTACCATTCTTATATGTAACGGTGTATCTATCTTTGTCTACACTAACAAGAGAGAAAAGATCATAAGATGAGATAAATAAAAACAATGTTACATGTAATGATAATAAATTTATTAATATTGTGAGAAAAAAAAAACGGAAACTAGAGTAATAAGAGCATTCACAACAGTTTCCCCAAATAAGTCTTTATCCCCAGCTTTGAAGAATATATCAACAAATCATTATTCAACAGTTTCCTTATCCTTATTTAACTCTCTATCTTAATCTCTATACAGGATTTTACTCCCCAAAGTGAGGGAGTCAATAGATGGTTCTCTATATATGCAAAATGACATTTCACACCCCATTTAAGCGGACAACTCATCAATCATACACATCTTAAAATTATTGTCACATGACTTTTTTACTACTTCGTTTTCAAATTATAAAATTAATATTGACTTATTTTTTTAAAATTATTTTCAAACGTATTCAAATTTAAATTGATATAAATTTATTAATTTATGTCCATATAATTATAAATATTATAAAAGTACTATTATTTTTAAAATTTATTATTTTCAAAATTTAAATGAATCATATTAATTTTAAATTTTAAAATATCACAAATTAACTTTTTAAAAGTTAATATTGATCTTATGTACATTTGCAACTACAATCCATTCAATACTCACTCCATAAATTACTTAAAATTTAAAATAAAATAAAAGTTATTTTATAGTGGAATACAATTGATAAATTATACTCTCCCTTTTATAAATTATAAGATTATTTTTAATTTTTATAAGTCAATTTGATGCATTCTCACATTTAATAATTTTGCTAAGAATTGTAAAAATAATAAATTTTATAAGTAAGAGTATTTTATTTTCTAAATAAGTTAAAATATAATATGTATTTATTAAATTTAAATTTAAATTTAAATTTTTTGTTGGAACTTTCAAATTTTAACTTTTAAATTTTATTATTTAAGGAAACAATATAAGGAATTTGTTGGGTACATAATGAAAAAATTGAATCTCTATCTTGCAAAATGACCTAATGACACTGCAAAATAGGGATAGAGACAAGGAAACTATTGTGAATGCTCTAAGAGTAGTAAGTTTAAATTCTTCATTTTTTTTTATGTTCAAATAGTTAAGTAAGCTTTGAGCATTCTGCGCTAATTGATTCTTATAGGAGTATTTTAAAGTTTTCAACCACCATGCAAAGAACTAGGATGGCATACATGCAGCTGGTTGTACAATAAAATGCAAAACTTTTCAATCGGTAAAAATAAATTTTATTAAAACCAAAGGTTAAAAGTACACCTGTGGTAAGTCCAAAATATATACATCCACATTAGAAATACTATACATATGAAAATAGAAAGCTATATGAACTCCTATATCTATAATGCACATTAAATCATGGAATACTAGCTAAATGCAAAATCCAAGTTACTTATATATGTATATACTACCTAGCTCCGTTTCAAAATTAAATATATAATTTGACTTTTGAGGTCAAAAGACAGTATATTAATATCAAAATTAATATGACTCATAAAAATTTAGAATGAAATAAATTTTGTGATTAATAAATTTTGTTATTTACTATACAATTATAATAATTGTATCAATTAAAATTAAATAAATATAATTTACATAAATTTGAAGTTTAATATGCCTTCGTTTGATCTCAAAAGTCAAATTGTATATTTAATTTTGGAATGAAGGGAGTATATACTAAGCACTCATATATTATTCGTGGATACATATATAATGTACAAATTGTATGAATTTAAGCTATAAATTGAACCATGGGAGTTGCAACTTTTTTTTATACCGGTAAGCATATATTTACAAGTCTTAGTAATGATTTTTTTTTTCTTATTGTATGAATTGACGAATAAAAAAAATCGAATTAGTGATATATTGGAGGAAACCAACATTAAAGATCATAAGTTTATTTGTAGGTGTTTATTTTCATATTGGGGGCAATTTTTGTTTCTTAATCAATTGTATGTTAAATATTGGAGTAACATTGTATAGGAGTCGGTTAAAATAGTATGGTAGGAAAACCTGTTGGGAATTTGTGGCAAGCTTTTATATAAGTATGCTTTGTACTGTATTTTATTTGAGGTTCAAGTTTAAGTATAAGAATTTTTAGCATGTATATCCATGCAGTGATGAAATTTGTCACGTTGCAGATTATATATTCGAATATTTTTTCAAGCTTTAATTTGAGGTCATATAGATTTTCAACTTTTAATTAATAATTAATATTATATACAAAAGATTAAGTATATTATTCATAAATTAATATTATTAATTATCAAATTGGTAATTAATAACATTTGGTGTACGATAAAATTGGTACTCACCCAATCCATGATTCAAGGGAAGTTTATTTTTCATGACTTATCAAATATTAAGGAATTTGTGCTTTTCATGGCTTTTCAACAAATAGTTGGTGTGCTTTGCAAAGAAGCAAAGGAACTTTAGGTTTTGTTTGGAAAAAGAAGAGTTGAGTACATATCAAATAATACAATCAATGGTTATCTCAAGTCAACAATTTTTTTTTTTTTAATTTCAAATTAGTTGAGTTGACTTACTCTCGCTTAAGCACGCTTTAATTCAAATTTCTGATAAAATTCGGTCCATTAATGTTGGTATTGTTGTAACATCTGGATATTAATTTCAATCACATTAAAATGAGAGGTTTATAAAAATAAGTTGTACTTATATAATTAAAATTTTATTTCTAATGACCTTTATTATATATGTATTATATATTTATAATTCTCTTTTATATAAAATACAACTTATTTTTATGAACGGTTCAAATTTATTATTCATTGGAAATGACGTATCCATCTTTGTCTCCCCCGACATGAGAGAAAAGATCATGCGATGATATAAATAAACAGTGTTACATGCAGGATGCTACAAAATTAACTAGAAAATAAATTAATTAAAAATGTGAGGAAAAATAGAAGGAAACTATAGAGTAATAAATTAAAATTCTACATTTTTTTGAGATATATTGTTGGTTGCTTTAGTTTTATATTCATATTTTTATAAGCTTGATAATCCGTGCAAAGTAAAAGCGACTTAGTGAGTTTTTTTTATTTTTTTTATCAAATCGTGCATGATATAATATAATTAATTAATCCATAACATAATTGAACAAGATCTACATATATATAATAAAAATGATAATTATTGTGTATAATATAATTTACTTAATTGAATTTTGGTTAATATAGTAAGTAATTAAATATAAGTGTTTTTGATTCATAGGAATGAAAACGAATATTATAGATTACTATAGAACTTTTAATTTTTTCACATCTTGGGAAAGAATAACAAGCTCTTTATGTTTTAAAATTATTGTATCAAGCTATTTGAGTGATATGCATGCTATATATGATAATATAACAACTCCAAACCAAATACATTGAAACAGTGGCGGATCTATGTGGAGGGCAAAATGGGCATTGTCTATGCTCAACTTTTCTTTTTTCTTTTTTTTTTTAGGTATAGGGACAGGGCAAAAAATAAAGCTTAATAAACTTAAGAGGACAGATTTATGAAAAAATTAAACTTAGAGGGGCAAAAAAAAAACTTAAACTACTACTATTCTAAAAAAAATTAAACACACGGTGTATAATGTATTCAAATTCTCGCTCTCTAACTCACTAAACTTCAGCCCAAAAAAATCTGCCCCTGTTGGGAGTAGATCCTGGATCTACTCCTGATTGAAACAAGAATAAATAAAAAAGATACAATGGATTTGTATATAAATTTGAGAAGTCACTATAAATAAATATATGACGCATTAAAATAAAAAAAATTAGCATTTGTATATAAATTTTAGAAGTCACTATAAATAAATATATGATACATTAAAATAAAAAAAATTAAAACATTCTTGGATTGCTGAGTCACCAAAATATATCTTCAAGCTACTGAATCGTTTTGGTGAGTCGATTCGAAATCAATCAAAACGACTTGGTATTTCTCTTTTTTTATATTGTTGCATTGATTTGTTAAAATTGTTAAGCTTTGAGCACTCTGCAATGAGTGATTTTTATAGGTGTATTTTAAAGTTTTCAACAGCACGCCTCATCATGCAAAGAACTAAGATGTCATGTAGTTAGCCGTACATTAAATTTTAAAAATATGTAAGTAAGCCTTTGGTACCCAAATACTTACATCTATAATAGAAATACTATACATATGAAAATAGAAAGCCATATGAACTCCTATATCTACAAATTATAACCAATATTAAATCATCCAAAACTAAGTGCAAATCCAACGTACCTATCTATACTAAGCATGAGTTATATTCCGATGAGGTATTAGGTATTGAGATCTTTATGTTTAGGTTTGATTCTCACTTATGTGAGTTTTTTTTGTTTTTTTTTTATTTTATTTTTTTATGAAAAGTTTGTTTTCAGATTTGTTTGTGATTTTATTTCTTCTTAGCTCCTTCAATGAGGATTGATTCTTGATATTGTAATGATGTACTTGATATGTGAGTTTATTTTTTCCGTTACGGAAAATTTGTCTCTTCTTTAAGTGAGACTTGTTTGTTTTTTCTCCTTCAGTGAAATTTGATTGGTTTTTGATATTGTAATAATGTACTTGATTATGAATTATAGTGTTTTCAAAAAGTGAGGCTTTCAAAAAAAAGAAAAAAAAGCATGAGTTATAGCACTGTTAGGGTATAATTTACACCCACCAGTCCTTTCATTTTTCTTTAAGCCGTTTCATTCTCCTAGCTAGCTTCTTGGGACTTGGGAGCATGATATATATATATATATATATATATATATATATATATATATATATATATATATATATATATATAGTGGTTGAGATGGAAGGTGGAAAGTTTGGAAAAGCTATTTTGGAATGAAATGACAAAGAATGAAAATGCAGGAACTTCAAAAGGTTAAGCAACCAAAAGTTGCCATGTGGATCACAAAGAAATTAATGTACTTAAGCCCTTTAATTTCCTTGGCACACGACAAACATATACTATATATATGTATATCTTTCACTATGCTGGGAGGGAGAAGCATAGACATACCAACATAGATATTCTCATCAGATAGTTTAGAGAGAGAAAAAACTCTCCATCCAAGAAGAGAAAGGCGAGAAAAAGCAGACAACAAATATCGAGTTTATTTATTAGTTGAAAACTTGTATCTTCGTTATTATTTTCATAGTGGATTTCTGAGATCTATTCTCGTGATTTTTTCCCAATTGGGTTTCCACGTAAAATTCTCATGTTATTATTTTATTTTCACGTGTTATTATTTTATTCCACACACTAAAACAAATGCATATCCTCCACCGTTAAACGTCTTTTCGGCTCGTTATTTGGTGATTTGGCGAGCGGTTAGAATTTGGCGTTAACATTGGCGCTAGAAAGAGGGTCGTTTTAGTGTTGAATCAAAATCACCCTATTGATTAAACAATTATGAAAGGTAGCAACTAAAGGAGGATGGTTCCAATTTTTTGTGGACTTATTTTCGACAGACACATCCAAAAGCTAAGTCTCAAACTCTATCTATGTTTCAAATAAATATAATAATATGTACTGATATATGGATATATGACAAAGCCCAATCTATGCATAATTGTATGATATGCTAATAAATGTTGTGAATACTGGTGATTGCTAGGTTAATGTCACTGGCAGAACCTAAGCAGTCCACTTCAGACAACACACTCTAATAGTGATGCCATATACTCCAATTCGGACTTCGGCTAACGCTCACGCGAACTTATTATTTATATTCGAAGGTAATCCAGGACATATCGTTCGGACAGCTCTAGACAAATGAGGAGCAGGCTAAAGAGTCGCTTCCTGATCTGCAGCAGGCGCAAAAACCGCTAGCAGGACAGATCCACAGCAGGCACAAAAGCCGCTCGCAGGACAGGAGCAGGCCGAAGAGTCGCTCCCCGATCCGCAGCAGGTACAAAAGCCGCTCGTTGGACAGATCCGCAGCAGGCACAAAAGCCGCTAGCAGGATAGAAGCAGGCGTCGGAGCTGCTCCAGTGATAGTTCGTTGGAAAGATAGAAAGTAAAGGAACTTGCATCAGCCATTGAGGCGCTAACTGACAGGAACCATCTCTCGGGACAATCAAGGCACCCTCCGGGACAGTCAAGCATCTCTCGGGACAATCAAGGCACCTTCCGGGACAGTCAAGTATCCCCCGGGACGATCAAAACACCATCCGAGACGATCAAGCACCCTTCGGGACAATTAAAGCACCCTTCGAGACGATCAAACATCCTCCGGGACAATCGAAGCACATTTTGTACTCTCTTATTTTGAGTTGTTTACAATAAGAGAGTGAGGGGCAATGTTGGGATATAATATTTAGTGGGACCCATAATTCTACTATTACTTTGATTATTTGGACAAATGGTGGGAGAATGCAGAAGGTTGGAACCAAAGATTGAAATGGTTGGGGCCAATAGAAAATAAAAGGTTGGACAACCAAGGAATTCAGAAAGTTGAAAACTTTTCATTAAAGTGGAAAACCAAAAGACTTTAACCTTTGTTATAAAGGAGGGAAGGAGCACGAACAACATCAACATATTCACAGACCATCACAACATTTCGGTCAATAACAAGAGAATTAGAAAGAAGCTCATAAAGAGCAAATAGAGAGAAATAAATTATCAGTTGAGAGCTTGTATCTTCCTTATTATTTTCATAGTGGATTTCTGAGATCTTTCCTCGTGATTTTTTTCCAATTGGGTTTCCACGTAAAATTCTCGTGTTATTATTTTATTTCCATGTGTCATTATTTTATTCCACACACTAAAACAAATGCATATCCTCCATCGTTAAACGTCTTTTCGGCTCGTTATTTGGTGATTTGGCGAGCGGTCAAAATTTGGCATTAACAAGCACTAATACATTATTCATGTATACTTACTGGACAAATTGAATGAATGTAAACTATAAAATGGAGGATGACTGGGTTTTATGAGAAATATATTGTTTTGTAATTCATGTATTCAACTCTTTTGGATTCGCCACTTTTGCACTATTGTTTGGTATTAATAAATAAATAAAAATTGCTGATAAAAAAAGTAAATTTGAACCAAGATAGTTGCAACTTTTTTTATGCGCCTAAGCATGTATTTAGAAGTCAATTATTTTCTTGAATTGGTGAATAAAAAAAAATTCAATTACTGAAATATTGGCAAAAAATTCAATTATTTATCAAGTTGGTAACCTGCATAGCTCTATTAGAAGCACTGTTATGCTGTAGAGAATTAGAACTAGCATTATATCTTGATTTGTAGTTAGGAATGTTGCCCTTCTTATAGGTAGTAGGATACTGATGTGAAATTGGCCCTTTTCCTTTGTTCTGGATGCCCTGGTGGAAACCCATTCAGTTTGTAACATTCTTCCCTTATGTGGCATTCTGTGTGACAGTAAGTACACGAAATATCTCCTTTAGGGACATAACCATATCTTGGAGCATATGAATTAGATGCATAGGCATATGAGGCATCTGAACTGGAAGGAATAAATGGATGTTGTCCTTCAGATATTGAACCAGAAATAGGTTTGCTCTTGCCAAAAGCCATCAAAGCTGTACCATTATCAGGATTAATAGGATTAGGAATAGAACCGTGCCTCTGCCTCTCATCTTGTCTGATTAAAGAACAAGCTTGCATGTGTGGCATTAGGGAGAGGACTCATCCTCAAAATTAAATTTGACCTTGAGAATTAGCATAACTCTCATTCAGTCACATAAAAACTATGTTAATTTCCTCCTTTGATACTGATATTCAGGAATCCTAGAGATACCACACGTACAAATTTATAAATTGGAGGCGTCTCTAATGCTAGGTATTCATCTCAAATACCATTTTGTGATAGTAGAAATAAACTGACGGTGTCCTTTTTTCTAAGGTATATACCTTAAGAGTTGATAAATTCTATGATCATCTACAATGGAAAACCTCTCCTCTAACTCAACCTAATTAAACAGATTGTGAATTGTGAACAAAATTCACACTACGACTAATTTCATCTGAGGCACAATTAAGAATCCAAGAGGGTAACCATGTCATTTACACGAGCCCACCGTGCAAAGATAGGAGAATTTTGAGAGGGTATAGCATAAGTTCCATTAACAAGCACCATTTTATTCTTAACATTGAAAGCAATTTACATAGATTTCTGTCAAGGATTATGATTGTCATAATCTGTGAGTTTTTTTCGAGATAAGTTGCATATCAGGCTGATTGTTGTTATGTAGGTATAATGTGTTAGAAAAACTGAATGAACAAGGGCTATATATATATATATAAACTTATCTCAATTAAACTAGACTACAAGAAGTAAATTTGTCAAGACTAATACTTGGTACTATATCCTTAACAAATTTACTTCTTGTAGTCTGGTTTAATTGAGATAAGTTTATATATATATATATATATATATATATATATATATATATATATATATATATAGCCCTTGTCTATTCAATTTTGTTTTTACTTTTTGTTTTCCAAGGCCATTTTGCTTGATTCCTGAGATACCAAATAGGTAAAAATTAGGATCAACAACTGAAAAGTACCAATAACCAATGAAGACTAGTATAACAACTACTGAATCCTAAGAAATTAAATAAATAGATAAATAAATAAATTTTCAAATGAACAGTAAATAGAATTAGGTTGCCTCCTAATGAGCGCTTGGTTTTAAGTCCTCAGCCCGATTTTGTTTCTATGTTTCACTCAACTGTCGCAAAGCATACTGAGGATTCTTGTTTATCGATATCACCACCCCAGTAATGCTTCAGTCTCTGCCCATTAACTTTAAATGTTCCATTTGAATTTTTGTCCGCAAGTTCTACTGCTCCATGTGGAAACACTTGAACAATGGTGAATGGTCCAGACCACCTTGATTTCAGCTTCCTTGGAAATAGCTTCAAACAGGAGTTGAATAGTAGAACCTTCTGCCCGGGCTCGAATTTCCTTGAAATAATCTTCTTATCGTGCCATTTTTTCACCTTTTCCTTATGCAACTTCGAACTTTCATATGCTTGGAGACAGAATTCATCGAGCTCATTCAATTGCAATAGCTGCTTTTCACCTACTGCCGTTGCATCAAAATTGAGCTTCCGTATGGCTCAATATGCGTTATGTTCTAGTTCGACAGGGAGGTGGTACGCCTTGCCATACACTAGTTGTATGGAGTCATCCCAATTGGCATCTTAAATGCAATCCGATAAGCCCATAGTGCATCATCTAGCTTCGTAGACTAGTCTTTTCTATTAAGGTTGAATACCTTCTCCAATATCCTCTTAATCTCTATGTTTGACACCTCCGCCTGACCACTTGTTTGGGGATGATATGCAGTGGCTATTTTGTGGGTTACACCATATTTAGCAAGAAGAGCTGTAAATTGTCTGTTACAGAAGTGCTTGCCCTTATCGCTAATATTTGCTCTAGGTTTGCCGAACCGTGTGAATATATTCTTCTGTAGAAACCTTAGCACCACTTTTGCATCATTAGTGGGTGAGGCTGTTGCTTCCACCCACTTAGATACATAATCAACTGCAAGCAGGATGTATAAGTTATTAAAGGATGGAGGAAAAGGTCCCATGAAATCTATTCCCCAAACATCAAAAATTTCCACTACAAGAATATTAGTGAGGGGCATTTCATTACATTTGGAAATATTGCCAACCCTTTGGCACCTGTCACACCGTAACACAAATGAATGGGCGTCTTTGAAGATAGGGGGCCAATAAAAACCTGATTGTAGGACTTTGAATGCTGTTCTCTCTCCCCCGTAATGTCCTCCATAATCCGAAGCATGGCAATGATGAAGTATACTATTGATTTCTTCTTCCGGCACACATCTCCTTAACAACTGGTCTGCTCCTTGCTTAAACAGAAAAGGTTCATCCCAAATGTAGTATTTAACATTACGCAAGAATTTCTTTCTTTGTTGGCTTGTTAAATCTAGTGGTAACACACCACTTGACATGTAATTGGCAAAATCAGCGTACCACGGTGCATTTTTCGTCACGATAAAGATCTGTTCATCCAGGAAAGAATCATTAATCATTAACCTATTTTCCTCATTTTGCTCTATTTTCTCCAATCTGGCGAAGTGATCTGCCACCTGATTTTCCGTGCCCTTTTTACCGCGGATCTCCAAGTCAAACTCCTGCAGTAAGAGGATCCATCTGATTAACCGCAGTTTCGCGTCCTTCTTTGAGATTAAGTACTTTATTGCAGAATGGTCTGTGAAAATTACCACCCTTGTCCCAATAAGATATGGACGGAATTTATCGAACACGTAGACCACTGCTAGGAGCTCTTTCTCTGTTGTTGTGTAATTTAGTTGGGCATCCGACAATGTTCTACTAGCGTAATATATCGCATGAAACATCTTATCTTTTCGTTGGCCAAGAACTGCTCCAATTGCGAAGTCGCTAGCGTCGCACATCAGTTCAAAGGGGACACTCCAATCAGGTGCTACTATCACCGGTGCAGTGATCAGCTTATGCTTCAAGACCTCGAATGCTTCATGACATGCCTTGTCAAATTTGAACGGAACATCTTTCTCTAATAAATTGCATAATGGCTTTGTGATCTTGGAGAAATTCTTAATGAACCTTCTATAAAAACCGACACGTCCCAAAAAACTCTGAATGCCCTTAATTGAGGATGGTGGCGGAAGCTTCTCAATGGTTTCAATTTTTGCCTTATCTACCTCGATTCCTTTGGCAAAAACTCGATGTCCCAAAATTATCCCCTCTTTGACCATGAAATGGCATTTTTTCGAATTTAACACCAAATTCGTTTCCATACATCGTTTGAGCACAAGGGTGAGATTTTCCAAACATAAGTCAAATGTATCCCCAAAAACTGAAAAGTCATCCATAAATACCTCGAGATTACGCTCAACCATGTCGGAGAAAATAACCATCATACGCCGCTGAAACGTCGCTGATGCATTACATAAGCCGAAGGACATCCGTCTGAAGGCAAAGGTTCTATATGGGCAAATAAAAGTTGTCTTCTCTTGGTCTTCTAGTGCAATAGCGATCTGGTTATAGCCCGAATAACCATCCAAAAGGCAATAATATTCATGTCCAGCTAGCCTATGCAACATTTGATCAATAAACGACAATGGGAAATTGTCCTTTAGAGTGGCCTTGTTCAACTTTCTATAATCCATACACACCACCCACCAACCCGTAACTGTCCGTGTAGGGATAAGTTCATTCTTTTCATTTTTGACTACTGTCATTGCCCCTTTCTTTGGCACATATTGGATCGGGCTCACCCTTGAGCTATCTGAGATAGGATATACAACTCCTGCATTTAACCATTTTATGATCTCCTTTTTAACAACTTCCTTTATAATAGTGTTTAGTCTACGTTGTTGTTCAATGCTAGGTCTTGCCTCATTTTCGAGCAGAATCTTGTGCATACAAATCGATGGGCTTATTCCTTTTATGTCCGCAAGACTCCACCCTAGAGCTGATTTATACTCCCGTAGTACCCGTAACAATTTATTCTCTTGTGTCCAGCACTTGAGCCAGTTGTCGTGCAACTTGATCATTAGGAACTTTATCACTAACCATTATCATTTCAAGAGGATCTTCGATAATAGTCTCCAAAAGGACATCACTAACTACTTCTTCAATTAAGTCCACCCGAAAAAACTCTTCACTTTCCTTGGGGAACTTCATAGCTTTAAATACATTGAAGGTTACCTCTTGGTCATGGACCCTCATTGTTAACTCTCCTTTTTGCACATCTATCAGTGTCCTTCCTGTAGCTAAGACCGGACGACCAAGGATAATTGGTATATTGTTGTCTTCCTCAAAGTCAAGTACTATGAAGTCTGCAGGGAAAATAAACTTGTCTACTTTTTCTAGCACATCTTCCACTATTTCTTTTGGATATGTTAGGGACCTGTCTGCAAGCTATAGAGTGACATTTGTCAGTGTTGCCTCTTTCAGCCCATGCTGTTGGTAGACCGATAGAGGCATTAGGTTGATACTTGCTCCCAAATCACACAGACACCGATTAAAGAATTGAGTTCCTATAGAGCACGGAATGATGAAGCTACCCGGATCCTTCAGCTTCGGTGGTAACTTCTTTTGTAAAATTGCACTGCATTCTTCCGTTAAGGCTACTGTTTTGAACTCTCCTAGCTTCCTTTTCCTTGATAAAATATCCTTCATAAATTTGACGTAACTCGACATCTGCTCCAAAGCATCCGCAAATGGGATGTTGATCTGCAACTTCTTAAACATTTCTAAAAACTTTGAGAACTGTCTGTCGAGCTTTTGCTTTTGGAATTGCTGCGGAAAAGGAACATGTGGTACCATTGGGTTCTGCTTATCTCCTTTTAGATTTTCCTCAACCCTGTCTTCCGTCTTCTTTTCAGAAACCCCAACTTCTTTGTCATCTTCCTTTGCATTTTTTGTAATTATTTTTCCATCAGGTTCCGTATTCAACTCTTTTCCATTTCTAAGTGTAAATGCCTTGCACTACTTGTTACCATCTCTCCTTGGATTAACCTCTGTGTCACTTGGCAATAATCCGTGTGGGCGGTTGTTTAATGCACTTGCTATTTGCCCCATCTGATTTTCCAATTAAGTTACGAATCGAAACTGCTTGACTTTTCATATTCATGTCCATCTCCTCCATTCTTGAATCAGTTCCTGCCATGAATTTAGCTAACATTTCTTCCAAGTAAGAATTCTTTTCAGGTTGTTGGGGTTGTTGTTGAAATCTGGGTGGATGAGGTTGTTTTGGAGCCTGATGTTGTGCTTGATTATCCCTCCAAGAGAAATTGGGATGGTTTCTCCACCAAGGATTATAGTTGTTGGGGTTGTTATGATTATGATTCTGATTCTGTTGGCGGTTATAGTTCCCTACAAATTGAACTAACTTTGCACTGATGGCGCTGTTGGTCGATTTAGCTATCGATAAACACACACGTGCAAGTATACACGACCCACAAGTAATATATGATAAGATATGAGTCGAACCCACAGGGAATTGTGACGAATAATAACCAAGTACCAATCGTATATCAATTTGATCTAATTTAAACGATGAAGGTTTGAATTTTTGTTGATTGGTTGAGTTCACAAGTCAAGTAATAAATTAAACGCGGTAAATATCAAGATAGAAAGGTCTAAGATTACAATTTTCCCCAACACGTCATTTGAATCTCCTAACTCTCTTTTTTCAATCAGTTATATCATAGGAATTGACAACCGAGAAATCAAAACTACATAAGAGCCTCTGTCGATGGTCAATCACGAATCTTCCTAAGCGGTGCATAGAGATGCGTCTATCCTATACACTATCAAGAGACTAATTTCAGGAATGATTAATAAACACGTGTCACTAAATCTAATTAATCGTCCCCTCAATTACCAACTTTCACATCGGAAGTCATTAAGACTAGATTCTCAATTGATTGCATGCGGTAATTAGGTATATATCTATCCCAACTACTATCAAGATATCTATTGTTGCAGATAATTAATAAGACACATGTCACTTAATCCGATTAATAACCCACGATAATCTATACTCTCACATGTTATCATAACTAAGTCTTAACCTATAATCTGTTCGTCAAGTTTATATAGGTTCCCAAGGTAATTACGGGCCAAACAATTAATCTAGAAGCAAAGGTTATGATAATCAATTCACAAATAAATAACTAAAATCAATAGAGAGAGAATTCAATTCAATTTAAGTGTTGGGTTCCATTGCAATCTTAGATTAGAAGGTTAGTTCATGATAGCTACAATAAACATCAATTTTAATTTATATATTGTCAAATTCGAATTACAAAGGAGTAGAAAATCTAGAAATGAAACCACTTTTGAAGTTGCTCAACTGTTGTTCCTTGGGTTGCTGTTGGTTTCTAGCTCTCCTCCTTAGTTTTGCAATTCTTGTTGACTGAGTTCCTTGGCTTGTGGCTTGATTCAGCTTGATTTCCAGCCTTTAGCCCTGTTGTTTGATGTATTTTGTAGCCTCCCTCCCTCTAGATATCTGATATAAAGCTTAGAAGAGATATTATATAGCCTCCTTCAAGAAACCCTAGCCAAAGTCGGACAAAATGGAGCTCAGATCGCATTAAAACTGTGTCAGATCGCACTCAGGACAGCGTTGGCGCGCCCGCACGGTGCCTGGCGCGCGCGCGCCCAAGCCCTGGTTGGCCCATGCTGAGTGCTGCACGCCCGCACGCTGGCTGTTGCACGCTCGCGCCGCGCGCCCTGGCCGCACGCTGGCGCCCCAATCTGCCGCACGCCCAGAGCGCCAACTTGCCGCACGCCCCACGCGCGCCCTTGTCCAGCGCCCATGCGCCCACGCCCAGCGCCTGGGCCGCACGCTGGTGCCCCATTCTGCCACACGCCCAGCGCGCCAACTTGTCGCACACCCAGCGCCCATGCGCCCGCGCTCAGCGCCTGCCGAACGCGCCTACCTGCCGAGTGCCGCGCGTGCGCGCGCGCCGAGCGTCGAGGCTGCCGATCGCCGAGCGCCCAACGCCCCACACGCCCGTGTCTGCTGCCGAGGCCCGCGCGCGCTGCACGTCCAGCGCTTGCCTGGTGCCCCCAGCTGCTGCATGTCGTGCCCGCGGCTTGGCCGACGCCACACGCCGTGCACGCCTTCCAATGCCGTGCACGCCCAACTTCCAAATGTCATCAAATTTAACGCCGATCATCGCCAAACACAACTTTTCACCGTATTATCATTCGGGCACGGATATCCAAGCACGGGCTTGCCCTCGTGGTATGGCCGACGCCGAACGCCGTTCACGCTTTCCGACGCCGTGCACGTCCAACTACTAAATGTTATCAAATTAAGTACCGAGCGTCGCCAAGCACAAATTTCTATCATACTACCATTCGGGCACATACGTCCAAGCACGGACATTGAGTCAATACGAACAACGATCCGAGCGGTCTTTATTTGTATTCCTACAAACATAATGAAAATGCATCAAAGCAACATAAAATATGTAAAAATAACTAAAAACTAAATTATGTAGAAATATGATAAAAATAACTAAAAACCATAATAAAGTCCCAAAAACTAACAAACTATCAAGGTCAAATGTACCCAAATTATGTGTATAAAACACCCTCATCAGGCACACTATTCACTCGAATGATTTCCCGCACAGAGTTCACACACCACTGCCACTTACTGAATGGGTTGTACTGCCATTGTATCAAACCTCTTCGTCAAAGTTGCAACTTATGCAGCCAAAGCGGTGATTGCGTCGACCCCGTGGATTCCTGCTGCTCGTGGCTGGTTCATTCTACCAGTTGGCCACTGATAGTTGTTAGCTGCCATTGTCTCTAATAACTCAAATACTTCATTGAAATTTTTGGCCATCAAAGCTCCTCCAGCAGCTACATCTATACTGGTGCGTATGTTACTAAACAATCCATTGTAGAAGGTTTGAACTTGCAGCCATTGAGGAATACCATGGTGTGGACATCTTCGTAATAGGTCCTTGAATCTCTCCCATGCCTCATACAGTGATTCTGAATCGTGCTAAACGAATGAAGTGATATCGTTTTGCATCTTGGCTGTCTTGGCTGGTGGGAAGAATTTGGCTAAGAATTTTTGTGCCAAATCATTCTAAGTTGTTATCGAACCTGGTGGTAGAGAATGGAGCCAACTCCGTGCTTTGTCTCGGAGTGTAAATGGAAATAACCTCAATCGGATTACATATTCAGACACACCATGGAACTTAAAGGTGTCACATATTTCAATGAAGCTAACCAGGTGGTCACTAGGATCATCATTCGGCAATCCTGCAAATTGCACCAAATTTTGAAGCATTTGAATAGTTCCAGGCTTGATCTCAAAATTCGTTGCATTGATGGCTGGCCTCTGAATACTAGACTGTATCTCGGTAACATGAGGCATTGCAAAATCCTGAAGCAATTTTTGTTCCTCTTCTGCCATCTTCTGTTGATTTTGTACTGTCTCGTGAATGAATTTTCAGATTCGACAAAGCTTACGTTCAAAGTCGTCTTCAATATGAACCAGTTTTTGTCCCTTTGAACGCGTTTGCATACAAAATCGTGAATGCCTGACAAGAACAGAAACAAAAATGAAAGAGTTTTATCTAAGATTAAATTGAATGAATTAACAATTGCTAGACTATTTAAACAAATCCCCCGGCAACGGCGTCAAAAACTTGTTTGCTTCCACCCACTTAGCAAAACACGCAAGTATACGCATTCTAATTATAATATTAAGCAAGCAAGGTATCGTTCCCACGAAGATTTGTATTTAATAATCAACAACAAGTTTCATCAATCAATCAATCAAAGTGAAACTATCCAATCAATTTGTGATATTAAAAACTAATTGTAAATAGTAATAATACTAACTAACAGAGAATTTCTTCAGATTAAAAAGGTTAAGACTACAACTTCACTTAATGCTTCACCCAAACCCTTCTTACTTCTTATTAAAATAATTAAGTACACTGAATCATAAACCAGGAATTCTTTATAGTGTTTATATGCACTTCTCAATGATATGCAAACCAATTCAGACAAACCTGACCCTAAAGCAACAGATTTATCAGAAACATCCAAATTAATCAATTCACTACATCTCTATGCGAATTCAATAAAAATAAATTTAAAAACAAATTCCCTTTTAGATTTCACGAGGTGAATAGCTATATCTCTATGCCACACACAAATATGATTCCATCCAATGCAGAAAACATACACGTGCTATCATATCTCGGTCTAAACTCATACTCCTCTCTCAATTTAATATGAATTACTTCTCTAACTGCTGATTAGGCAATTACACTTTGTAACATAATATGATAGATGATTCAAATATAATAATTTAATTAACACAAAGCAATTGTATTCGGATTACACACTAAGATCCATTGCAGCCTTAAAGGAAATTTAGTTCATGCTCATAGTTATAAAAATATCCACATAATAATCCATCTTTTCAGAGTTACAAAATTGAAGATTAGAAAAGAGATTGGAGAAAACTCTGTATAAAGTTCTGGATCTCCTCCTGCTTCTTTCAATTCTGGCCTCCCTTTTCAATCCCCTGTATTCTCTGATATGTACTGCTATATTCTCCTTTTTCTTCAAGTTATGTGATACCCTAATATGTTAATCTCACTTTCCACACTTGTAGAATCCTCTTCAGAATCAAAAGCTGCTTCAAAATCATGATCTGGCTCGAATCCGTGTCTCAGCGCCAACCGCGCTCGATTTGCCCTGGTTCAGCGCCGGCTGCGCTGAACTTCATGATAATTACAAAAATGCCACCTCTTTCTGGAATTTTCCTACTTTGCCCCTCCATTGCTACATTCTACAAAAATAAACATAAAATGAGAAATAAATAAACTAGAAATACTTGAAAACACAAAAAATTAAGGCAAAAGACACCCGATTCTCAAGTATAAAACTCGCTCATCAATCAACTCCTTGATTTGATCTTTAAGTTTCTAATCCTTTGCTCCTCCGTGCTTCTCCAATTGCTCGAATTAGTGTATCCTATGATGAGTGTGTTTTATAAACACAATTTGGGTACTTTTGGCCTTGATAATTTGTAAGTCTTTGGGTATTTTATGAGGTTTTATTGTATTTTGATCTTGTTTTTAGATATTGTGGTTTTATATTGCTTTTATATATGTTGTGTTGTTTTTATGTGTTTTTACTTAGTTTTGTAGGAAATAAAGCAAAGTCATTTGAACGTCAACGTTCATGGATGCCTAGTTGCCATTTTGAGCCTACCATTGACATAGCAGCTGCTTGCCGCTCAATTTCAACCATGATTCAATCCGTATCTGTCAAAACTCAAAGAACAAAAGTTGTACATATTCTCTTTAGCTTTCTGGAATATCTTGAATCATCCCAATGCGAGTTCATATGAGAGAGTTATGGTCGTTTTACCAGCAGATTTAGCATGAATTTTACACAACGGCCACTTCGAGCTCAATTTCACCCTTTCTTTAGCCCTTATCATTTCAAACTCCAGTATCGAATTTGTAGAGCTACTTCTTAGCTTTCAATAGCCTCTTGAATCGCCTTATTTCGAGTTCGTATGAGAAAGTTATGGCCATTTTACTAACAGAGGTCATTGCTGAGTCGGGTGACAGGCCATGGGCGCAGGCGCGCGGCGCTAGGCACCAGGCAGCCAGCGCACGCGCGGCGTGGGCGAGTTGGGGGCGTGCTGCATGGCTAGGGGTTGGGTGCTCCTGGGCGTGCTGAGTGCGATCTTTTGAGCTCCAAGTGTGATTTCAGCTCACTTTTTGACCAAAAATCTGATGTTTGGCTAGGGTTTTTCATGGAGGCACTGTATAATATCTCTTTGGGACTTCATATTTCATATATAGGGATTGGGAGGCTACACTAAAATAGCAAAATAGAGAGCCAAAGAGCTGCTATACAAGGAAAACTCAGCAAAAGCCAAAGAACCAAGAAGGAAAGGATTGTCAAAGGGATATCTAAACCTTGGGAGGCTGCACATACATCACCAACAAGAGCTTGAGGGTTGCAATTCCAGAAAATTTCCAGCAACAAGCTAAGGAACATAAGGAGAAAAGATTACCAAATGAAGAGGAAAAACTAGAAATTGACATCAACCAAGCAAGCAACATATGAATATCTTCAAAATCACTACCAAAAAAATGGGGTTTTGTGATGACTTAATTCCATCATATAAATTCAAAAAATCATCACAAAAGGTTTTTGTGATGACTTTAGCTGTCACGAAGGCCATCTTGTATACCCCCATCATGAAAGCCTTTTAGTGATGGTTTTGACAATCACGCAAACACTTAATGCTTTTGTGATGATTAATATAATCACATTAACACGTAATCTATTGTGATTATCAAAGCCATCACAAAAAAAAACACAAGAATTTAGGGATCAAATGTAAGAACGTGAATCTTTTTTTACGGACAATTTATTTTAATATATTAACTGTATCAAATGATACTTGTAAGATTCGAACCCTCCCCCCATTTGCAAACTAAATAACAAGTATTACCACTACACCAAAGCCCAAATTATGATTATAATTTTAAAACAAAATATAAAAGGAAACATATGTGAGTTGACTTACTAAACAAAATTAGTCCCACATAAGATTTGGTGATTGCAATGGCAGTCACAAAATACTCTATAATGATGGTAAAATTAGTCATCACGAGAGTCATCATATATTTTATTATTTTGTGATGGCTTGAAAATTCCAACACAAAATACCTTCTTTTTGTAATTGCAAATAAAAGTCATCACAAAAATCTATCTTTTTTAGTGATTGTTGTGACCGTCATAAAATATTGTTTTGATTATTTTTTTCATTAAAATATTGGTGATAGCTTAAATGCAATCTCGAAAAGGATATATCTATAAGTGACGGCTTAGTGCGTCACAAAAAGAAAATTTGTTTTGTGTGAAAATTTTGGTGATTGACATGGTCATCACAATTATAATACATTGATGGCAAAATTAGCCATCACTAAGAGCCATCATATATATTACTATTTTGTGATTGCTTAAAAAGTCCATCACAAATTATTATCTTTTGTGATTGCTTTTAAAAACTGTCACAAAGTTCCGTCACGTATTCTTATTTTTCTAGTAGTGAATGGGTTTTATCATCTCTTGCTTTCCTTTGAATTTGTATTTCTATTTCATGATGTACACCATGTGTTTGATATTTTGCTTAGCTACCATGAACTAGAGCTTATATTCTAAGATTTCAATGGAACCCAACACATAGTTCGAATTGACTTCTCTCTCTTTGTTATTAATTACTCATTTGTGAATTGAATATCATAATTTATGCTTCATATCTTAATTGCCTAGCTAGTAATTACCGTGGGAACCTATATGAACTTGATGAACGGATTGTAGTGTTTAGACCTTGTTATGATATCATGCGAGAGTTAAAGATTGTTGTGGGTAATTAATTGAGATTTAGTGACATGTGTCTTGTTGATTATCCTCAATGATAGGTAACTTTATAGTATTTAGGATAGACATATACCTAGATACCGTGTGCAACCAATGGAGAATCTATTCTTAATGACTTCCTATGTGAAAGTTGGTAATTGAAAGGACGGTAAATGAGATTTAGTGACACGTGTCTTGTTATTGTTCTTGAAATTGGTCTCTTGATAGTGTGTAGGATAGACATATACCTACACGTCGCATTAGGAAGATTCGAATTTGACCATCGACAGAGGCTTATTAGTAACTTTGATTTCTCGGTTGGCAATTCTATGTTGTTAATTAGTTCAAATGAGAGAGTTAGGATATTCAAATGAAGTGTTGGGAGAAATTACAATCTTAGACTTATTAACATTAGATTTCATTATTTTAACGCTTTCCATAACTCTTAATTATTGTTAACAACAAAAACTCAAATTATCTATAGTCTAAATAAAATTGAGACGATATATAGTTGGTACTTGGGATACACTAGAGATAATTCCCTGTGGGTTCGACAACTCTCTTATCACTTTATTACTTGTTGACCGCGTATACTTGCGCGTATTTATCGGTTGCAAAATCGTCCAATAAGTTTTTGGCGCCGTTGCCGGGGAATTGTTCTTCTAGTGTTTTTCCAATATTAATGACAATCGAATTGGTCTTAATTTAGACTTGTAAATAATTTGCTTATTAGTATTTTTTTTTGTTTTGATTTTGTTTTTCAGTTAATGGATGAGCATAACTCTCAATGGGATTATGAGGGGACGACACAACCAAATTCGTCAAAACTTCTTGAGCAATTGCAAGAACAAGTTGCAACGCTTTCAAAGGCTGTTGACACTCTTGAAAGCCAGTCCACTCAAAATGCCTACGGTCAGAATCAAGCTGACTACTACCCAAACTACTATCAACTAGGTTGGCAAGATCATCCAAGCTTTTCATGTGACAACAATCAAGATCAATTCTTTCATCCAAGTCTCTCATATCATTTAGAATTTTCATTCCATCCTCCACCGCAAGTAGAGGATGCATCTAATTTGGAGGAGATTCTTCCCATGTACCTTGAGCAACTAAATTCATTACAGAACCTCGAGAACTAAATGACACAACTTGTCGAGGCTGTGCTTATTCACCTGCAAAGCACCTTACCTTGCATTACACAAATTAACCCTATAGAGGAAGGTGAAAAGTAATGTATGGTGAATTTGCATAGATGTGACGAAGAGGAAAGAATGAGGGAGGAGCTCATGACTCAGAACATATCTTATATCTCTCAAAATGAGGTTAGGTTGGCAAATCTACAAGCTTCAGTGTAGAGTATCATGAACTATGTTGCCAATACTTATGTTATTCACCTACAAGGCACCTTATCTAGCGATACAGAGATTAACCCTAGAGAGGAAGGTGAAGAGCAGTGCATGGTGGATGAACATGGAAGTGGCGAGGAGTTGCACGAAGCTATTGAAGAAGATTTTGAGAGTGTTCATCCTATTGTGGATGTTGATTTTGAGATTGATGAGATGAGGAGCATGAATGGGGATTATGAAAAGGAAATTGAAGATCAAGAAGTCACATTTGAGGTTTTCAAAGCCACCGAGCACCCATTGGTTCATGAAGAATATCTTTATGTTGATCTTGACTACAATGCAATAAGGGATAAAGTGGATGATGAAAGCTTCTTCTTGCCATCGGTTGAAACAAAGTTTGAGGGTCGCCAATCGGGCATGCATGCCATGCAAATCAAGGAAAGAATAGCGCGGCGGCATGCTATGGTCAAATTTGCGATTGAGCCGAATTGAAAGGAAATAAATGAGTCGGGCTAACGACTTTAAAACAAGCGCTTCTTGGGAGGCAAACCAAGTTTATTGTTTTGCTTTTGTTTTTGTTTATTACATTTTAGATTGTTTAATTGCATTCTAATTTCTTTAATTGTTTTTAGGTACCGAGTACTAAGCAATTTTGATTGCGCCCCCGACTTTATGGACTTGAAAGATGATATCAATGACACTACACATTCTCAGGAAAGTTATTTGTTTTACTTTTTCCTATCTTAGACATTGAGGACAATGTCAAATTTAAGTTTGGGTGTAATACTTAGTATTTGCGTATTTGTGTGTTTTTAATTTAACTTTTGTGTGTTTTAAGTGTGTTTTTCTTTTTATTCAATTTTTTTATTATTATTTTTAGGTTGTGTCCCTTGAGTATTGTTTTAATTTGATTTAAACTATAATTTATGGTTAATGATAATGGCTTGTTTGAAGAGAATCTAACTCATGAGAAGTAGACAATTGTTGCTTAGTCTTTGTGCTTAACATATTGTTAGTTATTGCTTTGCTTATGAGCCATTCCATTTTTCTTTTGCACTTACCCATGTGTAATGAACTAGTTGTATGCATTGGATGACTTATATCATCGAATGCTTGTGGGAGATTTCTATAAGCTCTAGAACTCGTTTGAACATCACTCGAAGCAATGTACCCAAATTTGATTGGTTTAATTGATTGGTCATGTGGTGAGTTGAGATGGAGCGTAAAACGCACTCACTCATAAACACATGCTTAGGAGAGATAGAGCGTAAGACGCACTCTCTTATATATTGAAGAAAAAAAAAGATAGTTATATTGTAAATCTTGCGATGGGTTGAGATGAAGCGTAAAACGCACTTGCCCATAAGAGCGGGCTTAGGTTGAAATGGAGCATAAAATGCGCTCGCCTAAAGCCCTTTGATCTCAAAATTTTTGGAAATTTGTGATTTGTATACATTTGCGGTGAGTGATGTGTCAAGCATGTGGTTTTTGAAGTTTATTTTGATTTCTTTCATAAGGTAATGTGGTTGCATAAGTTCATCTGAGCTATAATTGATTTAGTGCTATTGGGTACTCACACACATACAGAAGGGGCCTTAAGCAAGTTATGACCAGCTAAGTGAAATTTTAGACTTACAACATTTATTTGTTCTCTTGAGTTTCATGTGTTGATGCCTTTGAGACCATTGTCGACTTATTAATTCATTGCTAAAGTTAGGTTATATTAGAAATGTTTGAATTATGTAGTTTAGGTTTGTTTTGCTTAAGGACAAGCAAAGATTTAAGTTTGGGGGTATTGGTGGCCAGAATTTGATGGCCTGTTGAACCTTGAACCCCTCCGAACTTGTCAAAATCACACCGGCTCCACTTATATCTAAAGTCGAAGATCCATCCACAAATAGCGCCCACGGAGTTTGAGCCGGTCGGACATTAGAGATCGAGGCCACCACTGCATCTGATGATGAACCGTGTGAGACGACATGAATAGCCGTTGCAGCCTCGGCGCAAGAGGAAAATACCGTAGGATCTTTTTGGGCACATGTTTCTCCTTCCCCCCACGTTTTGTCACCTTGTACCGAGGTAAGTTACATATAGCACACTGCACCTTATCTCTGTCCGTCCCATAGTATAACATGCAGTCCTCCTCACAAGCATCGATCTTCTGATAACCCATATTCAACCCTTTTACCATCTTCTTCACTTCGTAATAATTTGAGGGCAAAGTATGATCCCTGGGTAAGAACTCACTGATAAGAGAGAGCAAAGCATTGAAACCTCTCTCACTGCAGTCATGCTCATTCTTGAAGTGTAAGAGCTTTGTAACTGCAGATAGCCTGGTGTGCTGATCATTTCCGGGGTACAATGGGACCCCCGATTCAGATAGCATTTTGTAAAATGCAGCAGCTGTATCATTTGGCTCTTGTTGAGCACTACCTGAAGAATGATCGTTTTCAGTCCAATTGATATTTATAGGCCCATAAGCATCCACCAACATCTCCACAACATTATAGTCATCGACGTTTGAATCACCGTGAACTGGTTGGTCTACTGAGTGTGTCAGTTCCCTCAACTCAACTGATTCCCCGTGATGGATCCATACAGAATAACCATCCACAAAACCACGAGAAAATAAGTCGAATTTAATCTCGTCGGCTTTCTTCCAGATCAAGTTTTTACACTTGACACACGGGCATCTCATCTTCTCGTTTGGATCATCATCACGTTCTATGGCTTTGTCCAGAAAGTAGCACACCCCTTCACGGTAAGCTTCCATTAATCCCCTCCCGTCAATGGGTATCCTACGGTACATCCAACTCCGGTCGGCTGACATCTTTAACTGAACAAAAGACACATTTAGGTCAGGGATATTCATTTATGTGGTCCATGCATGAATTATATATTCCTAGTATCTCCACTCTACAGGGGTTAGGCTTCTATCCCGTTCCTGGATGCGTCTCCTCACTAGTGTCAACACGTTCAGGACGTTTCTACCTGTTTCAAGAAAATTTCGGCAGCACCTCCCCATGGTCTCCAAGTACACGAAATAGACTAAGATAAATTAGTCTAAGTATGCACTCGAAGAACATGTAGAGATAACCGTCGAAAAATCATCAAAACAATTAAAAACGTACTGAACTCATTGACATAAAGCCAAACTGCAACACACTCACCGGCCTAAGTGAGAGACATAACATCCAGTCACAGTCCCAAACTGGGGACTATTCGACATTCACTCCTAATGAGTGAATGTCAAACGGGTTTCTAAGCTCCAAACTATACTACATGCGTATTAATTATATGCAGTTTATTGTAATTGTGGAAAACTAAGCACATGCTACTTAGTTTATTTTTCCAATGATAAACTAAGTAAGTGCTACTCAGTTTAATATTAGTGCAATTATTTGAATATATTATACTCTTTCTAAGTAATTGTGGAAAACTAAGTAAATGCTACTTAATTTAGTATATTATATTGTATATAATATATTAATATTGCATTTTATTTCCTCATTTAATTTAAAATATTTATTTTAATTAAATTAAATTTATTTTATTAAATTAAATTAATTTTATTTTATTAAATTTATTTTATTATTATTTCATTTTATCGACGGACTGGAGTCCGTCGAGAATAATTTCGTCGAACTTAGCTCTTTTTATTAAATTTAATTTATTTTATTCTAATTTATTATTATTATTTCTTGTATTTTATTTTATTTAATTTAATTTTATTTATATTATATTTTATTATTAAATTTATTTTATCTTATTTTATTTATTAGATATATATAAATTAAGTTATTTATTTTATTTTATTTTATTTTTATTTTCTTTAATTTATTTCATATTACATTATATCACAATATTTAATTTATTTTCATTAAATTATTTTGCTAAATTAAATTTATTTTATTTCACTAAAATTTATTTTATCATTATTTCATTTTATCGACGGATTAAAGTCCGTCGAGAATAATTTCGTCGAACTTTGCTCTTTTTATTAAATTAAATTTATTTTATTCTAATTTATTATTATTATTGCTTGTATTTTATTTTATTTTATTTATATTATATTTTATTATTGTATTTATTTTATCTTATTTTATTTTATTTATTAGATATATATAAATTAAGTTATTTATTTTATTGTATTTTCTTTTATTTTATTTTCTTTAATTTATTTCATATTACATTATATCACATTATTTAATTTATTTTCATTAAATTATTTTATTTTCATTAAATTATTTTATTATATTTTATCTTAATTATCTTATGTTATTTAATTTTATTATTTTATATTATCTTATCTTATATTATATTATGTAAAATTAGTTTATATTATTATATTATTTTATTTTATTGCAATTAAACATTCTGATTGAAATTCCGTCGGGAATTCAGTCGAAAATAGCAAATACACCAACCAATTGAGGTAATAATATCAATGAATCATAATGAAAATAATCAGTCCCAATTCAGTCCAATATACACAATCAATCTCAAAAAAATCTGACAGTCCCAATTCACATTATATGATTCCAATATAATCAATACCCAAAATTAAATAATCCGTAGCCAATAATTTGCACATATCAATAATTTAGGGCATGCAGATAATCCCAATTTTAGTTATGTAATCCCAATTTCAGACCCTAATTGCAGAATTCCAGCCCTATTTCAGACCAATTTCACCAATTCCAAACCTATTTCATACCAATTTCACATCAATCATTTAAGTGATTCTACTAATATCAACTACCAAATTCAGACCAATTTGCACATACAAAATAATTTTTAGACCCAAACACATACAAAATCCTAAACCCAAATATGCAAAATCAAATTACAGATTAAAATGTACCTGTGAAGCTTGAATAAATAGTTTAATTTAATCTACCAAGCTAACCAAATAACCCAACAGAGAGCGACGACACTGAAGGCGGCGAAATTTCTAGCAGGGGAGAGTGGAGAGATTGAGGTGGCCGGAGATGGCAGCGGCGACAATGGAGGTGGGGCTGCCGGTGGCGGTAATAGAGGTGGAAGATGGCGGCGACGATGAGAGGCAATGAGAGAGAGTAACCGAGAGAGATGAGAGAGAGAGCAGTGAGGAGACTGAGCGGCTGAAAACGAAACAATTAGGTTTTATAAGTTAATTCCGACGGAAGTTCCGTCGGAAATAAGTCCTTCGGAATTAAAATATCCTCGAGGGAATTTTCGTCGAAGATACATATAATTCCGTCGAAAATAGGTTACGCGCTGGCGGGAAACTTGGCGCCATCGCGGGTCTTGTACTTCCGACGGAAGTCCGTCGAAATTATATTATGATCGAGGGAATTATCTTCGACGGATCATTCCGTCGGTAATAAACTAATTTCGACGGAATAAATTCTGTCGATTATAATTCTGTCGGTCTTAAGGCCTTTTCTTGTAGTGCTCGGAGAATGAACACTCCACAACGAAGTCGGCCAAAGCCTGACCTTTTATAGCTGTTTGTGGATGATACTCCAACATGAACTACGTCAATTCCATAGCCCAAGCAGCTAGCCGACCCGAGACGTCTGGCTTATGCAACACCTTCTTCAAGGGCTGATCTGTATACACTACCAGCAGCCGACCCTAGAAATAATGCCGAAGTTTTATGCTCGCTATTATCAATGCATAGACGAATTTTTTGAGGTTCGAGTATCTAGTCTCCGCATCCCAAAGTGCATGACTAACATAATAGATGGGGAACTGTTTTCCTCCTGTCTCTCGTACTAAAACAGCCTCAACTGCCAATGAGCTCGCTGCTAGATAGAGATATAAGGGTTCTGAAGGGATCGGTTTCATCAACAACGACGCCGAAGATAAATATTTCTTGATCCTTTGGAAGACATCTTCATACTCCAAAGTCCACTGGAACGTCTTTTCATTCTTTGGCCCCCTAAAGTGACAAAGAAAGGAAGGCAACGCTCTGCCGACTTAGATATGAACCTCCGAAGCGCCGCAATCCGACCCGTCAACCGTTGAACATCTTTGAAAGTCTGAGAAGACTTCATATCTAGTATGACCTTTATCTTTTCTAGATTAGCTTCAATTCCCTGCTTACTCACCAGATACCCTAGGAACTTCCCTAAACCGAGACCGAATGTGCATTTGGTCGGGTTCAGATGAAGGTTGTAATTCTAAACAATTTGGAAATAGTCCTTCAAGTCGTCTAGATGGTCCCTACTAGAAACACTTTTAACGATCATGTCGTCAACATACACCTCCATGCTACGACCTATCTGTCTTTGGAACACATAGTTCATCATCTGTTGGTAGGTAGCTCCAACATTAAGCAATTTGAATGCCATTTTCTTATAGGCATAAACTCCCCGATGAGTGATGAAAGCTGTTTTCGGGATGTCCTCCTTACACATCAAAATTTGATTGTATTCTAAAAAGGCACCCATAAAACTGAGCAGAGCAAACCCCGAAGTAGCATCAATTAGCTGGTCGATGTAAATAAGGGGTAGAAATCCTTTGGACATGCTTTATTCAGGTCAATATAATCGATGCATATCCTCTACTTCCCATTCTGTTTCCTAACCAACACCACATTCGCCAACCACTCTGGGTAGTCGATCTTGAAGATGAAGTCAGCTGCCAACAACTTGGCCACCCCATCGTCAATGATCTTCTGCCGTTTGGGGGTGAAGATCCTTCTCTTCTGCCGGATAGGTTTCCTGGCAGGATCCATGCACAACTTGTGGACAGCCACTGACTCGTCAATCCCAAGCATGTCACTTGGTACCTAGGCAAAGATATCGGCATACACTCGAAGCAGATCAATCAACCCTGTACGAAAAGGCTCTTGCAAACCTGAGCCGATCTTAATCGTCTTCTCCTTGTTCCCCGGGATCATCACAATATCCTCTGTCTCTTTAGCTAGCAAAGCGAGGGGTTTTATACTGCCTTGCGGTGAATGGTTCCACCTCAATTACCATCGTCTGCCTCTGTTTGCTAATCTCAACTCCCGATGAGATCAAAGTGCTCCTATAGCACCTTTGAGTGATGTCCAAATCACCCTTGACTTCTTCAACCCTGTTCGGTGTAAGAAATTTTAATTTGAAGTGGGGTATAGAAATCACTGCCTGTAAAGTTGTCAATGTCGGCCTTCCCAAAATGGCGTTGTAAGCCGAATCTACTTGGACTACAAAAAACTTTATCATAATCTCCACATGCTAAGGAGTCATGCCGAAGACGACAGGCAACTCAATAGTTCCCGTTACATGTACATAAGGGTGTAAATGAACCAAGTTGAGACGATTATTGAGTTGCTCAGATTTGGTTCATAAAATTTATCGAGTATAAAATAAGGTTTGTTTGAGGCTCGTTTAGTTACCAAATCGAGCACGATCTCGAATCGAGCTCGAGCAGTTTGAACTTTTCGAACGAATATGATCTGAGTATCAATAAAAAATTATAATTTAAGGAGGTTCAAGTAATGTATCGAACTTTAAAATTTACTCATATTTGAATCATTTATATTTCAAGTCGAGCTCGAATCGAACTTTAGTCAAGTACGAATCGAGCCCGAACTGTTTACTCATTTTACAGTCTTACATGTACATAGTCCCTGCTGAACCCATACAGAGGACCCTCTTGGCCTAACTCCATCTTCCGACCTTCTAAATGTAATCTTTGATAAGCATGGTTGTACAAAATATCCATTGATGACCCGTTGTTGTGACGCCCCCAAATTCTCTACACTCCCTGTAGCAGATTTGGTGCTCACGTGAAACTATTCAACTATAAATATTCATAATATATAATTTCTATCTATCCAAGGTTCACAGTATCCCATAACAGATACTAGTTCCGGCTAGAACGTTAACTGTGTTTGGATACCCTCACTTGGATGTATAGATTCATATCTTATGAATATCTCCTTCATATCGATATTCCCTATCTATCTGACATTCACAGTATTAATGATAAGATTATTCTTGGAACTGAGGGGCGCATTCAGGTAAAGGTGGCACCTTACCGGCGCTCATTAAGTGTAACCTCAGCGCTTACAGAACTCCAGTATCATTTAAATACCCTCATACAGATGTATAGTTCATAGGGATACTGTACTAGATCAAATGCTACCTTCTAACTTAACTAAGAATATAAATACAACGCAAATGATGTAACAAAAGATGATATATATTACATAAAATTAAGTTTGATTACAACGTTCTCAGTACTATGTCTTTATTACAACAAAGTCTTATAAGACTTGAGATTATACAAAACAGTAAGATAAAACTAATTAACATGGCTTTTTCCCTTGTCTGTCCCTGAAGTTCTGGGATTTCCATCTAACACTGCAAAGAAAGTTATATGCAAGAATGAGCTACAAATGCTCAGCAAGTTCATTTGAAAACGTAAACACAATGTGTTTGATTTGAAAGATGTCAATGATGTATAACTGAGGGTTCTGTACATGAACTATATATTTCAATTAGTTCTATCAGTCTTCAATAACTTAGAACTGTTTGATTTCGGATATCTGGTAGGGGATCAGCCTAACTAATATCCTAGGAGTATGCATATCATCCTACAATTTTATGTCGATATATAATCAACATTTACCGGCACCTTATATCAAGGTGTTTCAGTTCACCTTATATCAAGGTGTTCCATTTCTCAGTATAAGATGTCGTACCAAAATAATTTGGTTTGACACAACAATTTACGCTCGAATAAACAATATATGAATAATGATTCATTTCTTAAGTTATGCTGAACAAGAAGCAATAACTTCACAATAATTGATAGCAAGATGTAATAGACTTGCTTAAATGTCCCAAGGTTAGAAGACTTGCCTCGTATATCTTTTACAGTTAATATAACGGTCTAAACGTTCGTCGTAAATCCTATACGATTATAAGTTTATGTAGACAATTAAGCATTTAACGATTAAATCTTTTAAGTTTTATTTTGGATATCATAACCGCATATAAATAAGACTTCTTCTACAATATATGAAATAATTTTAGCATTATAACTGCTTACAGAATGAATATTTTTCAACTATATTTAAAATAAATTGAGCATTATAACTGCTTGCAAAATGAACATTCGACTATTATATTTGAGAAATTTTCCGCATTATAACTGCTTATAAAATGAATATTCGGCTATTATATTTGAGAAAATTTCAGCATTATAACTGCTTATAAAGTGAATATTCGGCTATTATATTTGAAAAAATTTCAGAATTATAACTGCTTATAAAATGAATATTTTTACTAAATAGTTGAAGAAATTTGGACATAGTAACTGCTTATAAAAGTATATTTTCTAATATATAAGAGAAATAAATCGGACATTATAACTGCTTGTAAATAGGATTTTTATACTATATACTTAAAATAATTTGGGCATTATAACTGCTTATAAAAGTATATTTTTAAAAGAAGAATGAAAATAATAACTACTAGAGTAATACCTCTTGTAGTTGCTAGCTTTACTTCCAATCACGCAGCGCTTCGATGTTTAGAAAGTAATTTTTTTATCACAATATTTCTCAGAATATAAATATAGAGTGTTTTTGCTCTTGAACTGCTCTTGAAAAATAGTAAGGAATGAATGAACTGAGCTTGCTATTTATAGAAAAATCAAGTTTCGCTAATTGCACGTTAGGGGTCGGCTTATTACACTTTGGTACCTAGGTTAATTACACTTTAGTACCTAGCAAATTCTTAGAATATTTTTCTAAGCTCCTCAATGAAAATATCTTCCAAGCTCGACAATGTAGCTTGCAATTTAACCTATCTTCTAAGCTCCTCAATGAAAATATCTTCCAAGCTCGACAATGCAGTTTGCAATCTAAGCTCCTCAATGAAAATATCTTCTAAGCTCGACAGTGCAGCTTGCAATTGAACCTATCTTCTAAGCTCTTCAATGAAAATATCTTCCAAGCTCGACAATGCAGCTTGCAATCTAAGCTCCTCAATGAAAATATCTTCTAAGCTCTACAATGCAGCTTGTAATTGAACCTATCTTCTAAGCTGCTCAATAAAAATATCTTACAAGCTCGACAATGCAGCTTGTTACCATAAACACGACAAAGCACTATATCAGTTTAAGCACGACAAAGCAGCTTACTAAAAATAATTTGTCGGGAATAAGATACCTAGTTTTAGGTTATATGCTCTAATTCTAAACGTATACGATAGCGTTTTTGAATCGTATTAGGTTTTCAATGATTCCCTGAATAGTCATTCATTAGAGTATATCATCACATAACACAGAGTCGGAACAAAAAATTTCATTTATTAAACACATAATTTACATAAACAAATCTTATTAGGGTTCAGAATATTACAGTTGTCGATCATCATCCTCCTCATGTCGACCGGTCCAACTTGAGCCGTAATTACTAGAGCCCCTTCGTGTGGTTCTACCGACTCGGATGGGTAATCCTCGTCGTTGAAAGAAATTACCGTGCCAAGGAAACCCCGATTTTTCTTGACAGGCTGCTCAGATACCATCAATACCGTGTCCAACAAGCCTCGTCGCTTCTTCCCAGTTATTCGTTCGACCGATCCCTCGGTGATGGCATCCACCACGTTTCGAACGGGCTGGTTCCTATCGGGTTGCTTATCCTTTGGTTGTTCCTGGTTTACCCCTCCCTGTCTCTTCCCCGATCCTTCCCGACCAGCCATATATTGGGCCAGCTCTCCATTCTGCACATTCTTCTCGATCATATCCTTCAGATTCTAACAAACCACCGTGGAATGTCCCGAAGTCTGGTGATAGTCATAGTATCGGTTCTGATTTCCTCTATATGGTTTGGTGTTCGTCGGGAAAGGCTCGAAGTACGGTTTATCTCTGATCGCCTCTAGTATTTTTGCCCGATCTGTATTGAGAGGAGTGTATATCATGTTAACATTTCGGTTCGGGAAGGGCGGCCTGCCTCCCACCGAACCTCCACTATTAAAGCTAAGTTTTGGCTGATTGTCCGTCCTGGGATTATTACTCCGATCTCGGTCTTTGGGTATTTCCTTTGATTGTGCCTGAGGCTTCAGACTTTCCATAGCCTCCTCGATTTTAATAAACCCTTCGGCCCGACCATAAGCCTCTGATAGATCCTTCAGAGGATTACACATAATGTCCTTCATCAACTTTTTGGACTTTGTGACGTCTAGCCCTGTGGTAAAGAATCCAAGAGCTTACTCCGCGTTCAGGTCAGTTATGGTGTCGGCCGCTTCTCTAAACCTCTTTACATACTAGTTGAGGCTCTTATTGGATCGTTGTTTAACCTGTATCAGGGAAATCGTAATCTTCTCGCTCTTCTTGTTACTCCCGAATCGTGCGTGAAACTTCTCACATAACTCCTGCCATGAGCCAATAGAGTTCGGGGTAAGCGACGCCATCCACTCCCGAGCCCCATGCTTTAATGTGGTAACGAACATATGACATTTGGCAGCGTCGAGATGGTCATAGTAGTCCATGATGTGGTTGTATGTGTGTGTGTGATCGTATGGGTTTCCAATGCCATCGTACGACTCTAACGGTGGCATTTTCTTTGATTTGTCAGCCTTTACCTGATTTATCTCCGGGGTAAAAGGAGACTCTGGGTCGATCGACGCCTTATTTGCTTGATCGATAGCTGCCAACTTCTGCTCTACATCGGCCAATCTCTTCGCGAGGGAGTCGGATCCGTCCTTCAGGAGTGACGACCTAAGCATGTCCCTCGTGTGTTCCGAAGAAGCCATCCTCCTCCCGTGTCCTGATCTCCCTCTTTCCACCAAACTATCTCTAGAGTGGCTCTGACGCCTACTTTTCTCCTGTGAGCGGCTCTGACATCTACTCCTCTCCTACGAGTGACTCCGACGTCTGCTCCTCTCCTGCAAGCGGCCCCTCTGCTTGCTCTTAACCTGGCAGGAGTCGTCCGAACGATGTGTCCTGGATCGACTTTGTGTCGTGGTTTCCTAATGTCGGGGTCGACTCGAAGAAACCTCCTCTTCGCCTATCAACTTGGCCATTTGGGCGTCTAAATCATTTTGCTCGAGACGAAGAGCCTCCATAGCGTCCTTATTCTGCTACATCTTGTGGGCTAAGATCACCTCGCGTTTGTCTCTGTTGTCATGCTTCGAACCCTTCTCTTTGTGGGCTTGCGTCCGAGATCGACTGTCTGCGCCATAGTCCTCGGTTTGAGGGGTATGTTGACTGGCTGAGAACAAACGCCTTCGGGCTGACACCGATTGGTTCTTTGTTTGGCCCACCAAAAGATCTTGGGGACCAAGTCTCTCATTCACGTACTTTTTAGGTCCAAGCCTATCTTTGACTGAACCTCAGGGTTATGCCGTGGGGGCAGCCGAAGTTCTGTCTTGCCCAGAAGCAGTGTTCACCTTGCTCGCCATAATTCTCGCTAAATATGAGAGTGATTGAAAATTTAGACAACACTAAAGAGCCCTCCTTCTAGCGTCAATGTTAATGCCAAGATTCACTCATGCGTCCAATCATCAACAACGCGTCCAATCCTGCTAAAAAACGAAGTCACACGTAGGACCTTGACGGCTTAGACCGCCGAGAGATAGCTCCGGTGTGAGAATAAGTACATGCTGAATATAGGCTAATAATGGAGGCTTATAGTTTTAGTGCTTAAATAGTCATTACCTTGTAAATTAGGGTATAACCTTGTATTTATAGTTGATCACACCTCCTGTATCGCCATGTCCTCGATTTGTAATATGACTCCTTATCATAGTAGTTACCATAATAGGATATAATCTCCTTAAACAAAAGAAGTCGGACATAACCCAGACGCTGGCTTTCCCTAGGAATTAGAATTTAATTACAGTTAAGACTCTAGATTTCATAACCGCCAAGCAGCCTCATCAAAATATACTTCACATGGGGTAAATTCCCTCCACGTGGGCCAAGACTCATCGAATCGCCTGAGTCCAATAAATTAGGTCCCAATATTGTCCCCCACTCTGTGTTATAATTGATTTATAACAAGAGATTACACACAAATTAAAAAACAACCAACCATCAGCTTCGAAAACCAAACAGACCCTTTTTGCTCCACACGCCAACATTGGACCCCACCACTATCATTACCAGCCGTAACTAAGGAAACGTGAAAATTGAAAAGTCACGTCAAAACCCTTTCTTCTCATAACAAGCCGCCACATCATGATGAAAATAGAAAGCTATAAGAACTCCTGATCTATAATGCACATCAAATCATCCAAAAAAAACTAAATGCAAAATCAACTTGCATGCCTATCTATATACTAAGCATGAGTCATAGCACGCACATATTATTCGTGGATAGATAATGGAAGAATTGTATGAATGTAAGCTATATTCAACCAAGGAATATGCAACTGTTTTATATGCCTATGCATATATATAGAAGTCTTATTAAATTCCCTTTCTTAAATAATGAATGGGTGAATAAAAAAAATTAAATTATTGAAATATTGGAGGAAACCAATATTAGGGTTAAATATAAATTTGCTTCTTCATGCCGTATTTTCTTTTTGTGACTTATGAAATTAGCATTTTTGTGTAGGTGATTTTAAGTTGTTGAATTCAGTATCTAGGTTGGAGTTTTCTTTTCTGGTCAAGAACAAAACAGTATTGAATCTTGTTAGCGGTAATGGTAAATGTTTAAAAGAGCAACATTAATCAAATAAAATTTTGATTGATAATATGGATTGGATGAGATGAATAGTAAAGACGAATGTAATAGTTTTTGAATATTATGTTTTAAATATTATTTTTTAAGTTGTCTTTTAAAATGTATGTTTATCATGAGAAAAAGTTGTTAGCTTTTACACATATGATCGAGGAAGGATTAATATAAAATTATAAATTATATCATCAAGATTAATTTTGTTGATTTGAATAAAAAAGAAGAAAGATATAGCTTGATAGCTAATATATGATACCAAGCTACAGGAGTGCAAACAAATCGAGAAGTTCACGAACAAATTACTGCAAGGAGAAAAAAAGTAAAAGAGGGAACTGTATAGTATATATTAAGAGTAATAAATTAAAATTATATATATATATATATATATTTTTGAGATATATTGTTGGTTTGATTCAGATAAAGTTTACTTATATTTCTTTGTTCAAATTGTTAAATTTTGAGCATTCTGCATTAATTGATTCTTATAGGTGTATTTTAAAGTTTTAAACCGTCTCATCATCCAAACAATTAGATAGGATGACTTGCATTTAGTTATAAAATAAAATGAAGCTTTTTGTGATAGGCAAAAATAAATTTTATTAAAAACAAAGGTTAAAGTCCACATTTAGTATAAATAAGTCCAGGATATTTACATTCACTACTTGGCGGCAAGGAAGATAACAAAAACTCTATGTGAACATAGAAATTGGACATGAGTGTATTTGAATTTTATTTATTTGTATTTTGATCTCTAATGGTGGGTAAAAATACAAATAAGTGAAATTCAAATACACTCATGTCTAATTTTCATGTCCATCTAAAAGACCGCAAGAAGATAAAGTCAGTCAAAGATATTAACACCAACGAAGAAATACTATATACATATGATAATATAAAGGTGTAGGTAAGAAAATTACACCTTGTTAGGGTTAGGGTTTCGTATTGGCTGGAGAGGAGAGAAATCCACGAAGAGTACGGAACTGATTGATTGATTGAAGAGGGGAGAAGAACAGGTGGGCAATTACTCCAATGACACGTGGCAGAACTCCTAGAATCCGGAAACCGGGTTAGGGTAGCAGGGATTCCAAGAGCCTTCTAGAGTCTTCGAGTTGTGAGCGAGTTTCTAGTGTGATGAGCTTCCAAGAGTCTTAGTGTAATGTCTTGAAAGCGATCCCCTTTTCTCAGAATAAAGGGGCTATTTATAGAGTTTTCCTGGGAAATAGTCACATGCCAGGCACATGTTTTAAGGGAAATTCCCGAAATACCCTTTAATTATGTTTTAAAGGAGAAATTCCAGAAATGCCCTTTAATCATCAAAGTAATGCCCAAATTGCCCTGTTCTTCTAGCTGCCAATCCAATCCCTCAATCAATTCCCAAAATAGGTTCGCATCCACGAGTCTTCTGCCTTGGAACACGTGGAGACTTCCCCGGGTCTAACGCATTTAATTAGGTTTTTGTAAACCCTAATTTGTACATTTAATTAGGTCACATGAACCCTAATTTGCACATGGGCCCACATTTGCCCCCTGCGCGAGAGTCACGATTCCTGAGAGACGCTCGTGCAAAATACTCCAAGCTTTCGAATGATTTTGTGTGACTCCCCTTGTTCAAGTCTTGAAGTTTAGAGTTCTAGAAGAGGGAACCCCTAGGGGCCAAACCATTAGGGTTAAACCCTAAGGAGGCAAGACCTAGAAGGGCTCTTCCTTGAAACTCTTGGTAGATCATCTGAAATCTTCCTTATTTTGCTCAATATTTATTTCCTTATTTTCTGAGAATTAAAACAAGGAAGATCATCAGATATCATTAAATAAAATCCAAATAATCAAATCGTATTTTATTATTTAGAAACAAAATCTTCCTTTATTAAAATTTTATAAAGCAAGATCTTTTCCCTTAAGAAAATCAAACATTCAATATATATATATATATATATATATATATATATATATATATATATATATATAATTTCGAAATTGTCCTACTGTTAGGAATAAAATATCAGATATCGAATATATATATATAATATATATATATATATATATATATATTGAAATTCTATTAGAACACCAAATCTAAACAAATTTTTCGAAAATATATATGTTTATTTAAAAAATAAGCTCAAATAAACTTATCTTTATATTTCGAAATCTTCCTTAAGAGGAAAATAAAGGTTGCTTCTCTCCTCCATCAAGTCCGAAGATCACCAAGAAGTCGTCAAGCAATCGTTCCTCATCTTAGAAAAGAGGTAAAAAAAAACAATTCCACCCTATAAGGCCAAATCCTAAGGGTTGAACCATATAGGATCATTCTTCCTTCTTCTTTTTCTTTCAAGTTTTTAGTTTATTTGAGTACTTTCTTCCGAACTTCATCTTGAGTTGCTTCTCCTACGTTTCTTCTCAGGTCATTGTAGCTTTTCTTTTGTCTTCCGAGCCCCGTTACTTGGATCATATCTCGGTAGGGTTCCCTCGGATAATAAAGAAAAATACAATATTTATTGTGACAAAGAAGCATTCGTTCCGAAAACATTGATTTGTGGAGCGTCAGAATTTCCAAGGTACACAATAGAAGTCCCCTTAGGGGGACGAACCCTATAGGTGGCCGAACGAACCCTGTAGGGGAAACTGAGCCAAGCAATTTATTTTTTTTATTTATTTTTTTTATTTTTTTTGCGGCCTGGCCGAACCCTAGGGGGGCCGAACCCTAGGGGCCGAACCCTAGGTGGCCGAACCCTAGGGGCCGAACCCTACCAAGCCTTTTTTTTTTTTTTTTTTTTTTTTTTTGCAGGAGACCAATCCCTAGGGGGGCCGAATCCTAAGGGAGCCGAATCCTAGGGGCCGAACCCTAGGGGGCCGAACCCTAGGAGAAAATGTATCAAAATTTGCACATTAGGAAGTGTGATCATTGTTTTGACCATAACTTTTGTTCCGTTTGGAGTCTCAGGGCCCATAATATATCAAAACGGCCATGATATATATCAAAATAATCCAAAAAATGGCTCCGAAGGATGCATTTTGGCTGTCCGAAGTTTTTTGGAAAAATCTCAAATCTTATTTTTCTTTCATAATTGTAATTTTGATACTTCACTGACTTCATTTCTTCTTCTTTTCAGGTATTCTCAAGTGAAAATCTCAGATTCTCCTCTTGTTATGGTAAGCCTCCTCAAGCGCATATACTTTACTTGACATCCTTAGTATCCTCATGTGGGGTCTTCCTTACTTGCAGGCCTCGTGTACCGGATGTTCTGAAGACTTGAAGATTTCTAGGGTAACTCCCTTCGTCAATGATTGTGAAAAGGCAAAAAAGCTTGTTTCTTTATGTCGCGGCTTGCGAAGGTTGGGACGACTTCCCCCATTCCGATCGCATTCCCCGCATGTGCATAGAGATACCAAGTGCGTTGCATGCTTGATAGAAGCTTTCAGGCGGACTGACCATTATACTTCATGATTTCATGATGACACAATCCTTTCAGACTTCATCTCGGGTACCTCCTCGAGTTCCTCCCCCAGGATCCTCTGCTGTCGGGGAGATGAGATGTACTTGCTCTAGAGTAAAGCCGAGGATCCTTGTTTTTAAATTGTCAAGGATGATGATGATGATAATGATGATGAGGATGATAATGATATTCCCATTGGATTTCGCATGGATACGGCAAGTGAGGTGGCGACCTCCACTACTGGTGAACCTCGCTGACATAACATGATTGTTGTCAAGTCCTCCTCACCTCATGATGATCGTGTCAGCCTTAATGTTGACGATTTCATGTCTGATGTAGGCTTAGGTCCTGTTATGGTTAGTACAGTTCCATCGTCACGCCCACATATAACGTCTTCTCATGACAGCTTGGAGGGTACCGGTGACACCCATGTTGATGCTGATGCTATTATGACAGTTAATCCTCCTCCCCCGAGGGGGAATCCTGCGAAACCTATGGTTGATTTCCATCCTCCCCAGAAGGATTCTCCCGAGGCTTCACCTAAAAGGGAGGGTATAGTTGCGAGTTTTCTTTGGGTGGGGCATCGATGCTTTACTTTCTTTGCCCGTTGAGGAGCTCGCTTTCTTCATCTTGATTCTGCCACCCTCGCCTTTTAGTGACCTCGACTATCCACCCAATAACAAAGATGTCGTGGAGCTACATGCATTCTCTAAGCCCGTGATTTGTGCAGCTCCTCTCCCGATGAATATTTTTCTCGTGCGGGGCTGGATTTCTTCACTTCTAGGTATGGCTTTTTGTAGCTTTTTGTTATTTCCTGTATCAAAGAACTCATTTATATGTCATTTATCATAGTAGAGTTTCTTTAGCATTAGTGATTGTCTTTAACTTGAATTTTTTCCTTAAGACCCAATGTTTAGTATTGAATCATAAGTTATTCAAATTAATACTCCAAGACAACAATATTCATAATAATGAGAGTAAACATGCAATTTTTCGATTTCTCGCAAACTAACACTTGAATCCATACTTTTAAAATCAAAGAATATCCAAGTATAAGTGAAAGTTTGACATTTTTATTAATAATCATATTGAAAAACACAATGTTTCAAAAAATTTCATAATAATAATAGATTTTGCTTTTGTCGGATAAAGCATAACGTTCGCCACTTTTAGAGATAAAGTGTAACTTTCTCGGGTTTGAGGGCTTATAGTCAGGTGCCTCGATTACTTTTAGAGTTGAAAGTATAACTTTGAGGACTTATAGTCAGGTGCCTCGATTACTTTTAAAGTTGAAAGTATAACTTTGAGGACTTATAATCAGGTGCCTCGATTACTTTTAAAGTTGAAAGTATAACTTTGAGGACTTATAATCAGGTGCCTCGATTACTTTTAAAGTTGAAAGTATAACTTTGAGGACTTATAATCAGGTGCCTCGATTACTTTTAAAGTTGAAAGTATAACTTTGTGCCTTATCCCTTGGTACATCGTGCCAATTGTTTGGCGTATAGGGTTTCATAAGGGCTTAAGTTGCATGCCTCGTCACTTGGTCATCCAATTTCTTGGCAAGTGCAATCCACGAGGACTTGACCACCATCGTGGGTGGATTTTTAATTCGTCAATTCTTGTGTCTCCTCCCTTGGTCATCCAATTTCTTGGCAAGGGATACTCTTTTTTTTTTTTTTTTTTTTTTTTTTTTTTTTTTTTTCGTCCTCTTGGGCTACACCCTGGGTAATAATGTTGCATGTTTCTTTTCCTTTGTGGTTTGGAAGTGGCTTTTCATACACGGTGCTTTTCTTTTCACAGTTCGATTTCTCCGGCTGCCAGCTTCTCCTGGTATATCCTCCGCATACTGTAACAGTCCATAGTGGAATGTCCTGCGTACTGGTGGTACACACAGAAATCTGGTCTTCTTTTCATCTCTTCCGTCACCACAAATTTAGGCGTTGGGGGTTTCACCACTCCGTGCTCAACCCATTGTTCGTAAACAGGCCCCTGAATGCCTTCTCACTGCATGTGATAGCCTCTGGAACTGACATCCTGGTATACTTGCCCCCAAGTTTTTCTTTACTTTGTTCAAAATTTCGCTCATTCTTCTCCCTCTCTTGCCCCCTTGTGGGTTTGACTGAGAGTCAGCCAAAGCCACAATTGCTGTTCTCTTACCCTTCCATGTAACCATCGCATGGTTGATTGGAACTGTCACGATTCCTCCCAAATCTTGTGCGAAGGATGAGAGGGTTGCAAATGAATCACAGGCCTTTGTAATGAGATGGGGCTTGAAGGAGTCTAGAGCACCATTGTTGCATATGCTAACCAAGTTCTTCTCTTCAATTGGCTCGGCACACTTCTGTGCTTGGGCCCTGAATCTGTCCACATAATCTGACAGCTCCTCATTCGGCTTCTGCTCGAATCGCATCAGTTCTACAATAGTTACCTGTTTTTGCACATAGAAAAATTTCTTAAAAAATTGCAATTTCAGATCATCCCAATCATGGACTGATCCCTTCTCCAAATTGTAGTACCAACTGAAGGCACTATCCGTCAAAGTCTTGTTAAATTCCCTCATCAACAAATTATGGTTATTCACCTCATCATAACCCAACCATGGAGACATCGACTCCACGAACCTGGCAATATGCTCCCTGGCATTCCCTTTCTCCCCGTTATACTTTGGGAACTGCGGGGGGTGCTCAATATACCCTGCCGGGTACGGTTGTCTCCGCACATGTGCCGGGTAGGGTGGAGTAAAGTCCAACTCTGAAGGTCGGGATGTCTGCTTGCGAAATTGATTGATCACATCGATCATATCATCTTTCGTCACATACTGGCTCGTGGTATGGACTCTTTGAGGGGCTGTGATATATTGATGCACAGGTGGTGCGTATGGTAAGGAAACTGGCTGGTGTACACTTACATCCTGCACAGTTTGCATCAGCGGTGCTTGTCGACTTGTTCGTTGGATGTGGCTCGGGATGGTCGGTATCTGCACTTGTGAAAATGCGGGGAGAGTGGGCGGGACGATGTTGGGCTGAGGTTGGCTCACTTCCAATCTGAGTTGTGGCACATCACCGCTGTTTTGGAGCTCCAAGTGGATGATTGGAATCGGCTGACTCTCCGTTGTTGGAAGCACAGTCGGATTCTCTTTGTTGTTGCTGTTGTCTTCCACTTCTGCTCGTTCCCCCTGCGAACTTCCTGGGAACATAGCCCTGAAAGTGGAGATTTGCATCAACTGCTGGCGAAAATTCTCCATCTCTTCCTGCTTCCTTTGCATTTCCAACATCATGGCCATCATCATCCCTTGGCCTTCTCGTGCCTCCTGTAATGCCTTGAGCATCTCCATCTGCACAGCATTCGCAGTCGTTTGCGCTCCAGTTACTTCCTCACCTTGCCTTCCTGCGTTTGTCTGTCTAGCGCTGGTTTGTTGTTGATCAGCCATTTGAGGTGATGTTGAGCTTCCTTCCGAAATGTCTTTTAAGATAGGTTGATCAAAAATCCAGATTCGCGCTTTGGAGCACTGGATTTACTTGCCTTGAAATCGGATCCGGTGAAGTGATGCTTGTTGTCGGTGAAACTCTTCCTGTAATTCTCCCACTTCGAGTTGTGGGCATACCCTTCACGAATTCTACACCTCCCCAGCAGAGTCGCCAAATAAATGTAGGTAAGAAAATTACACCTTGTTAGGGTTAGGGTTTCGTATTGGCTGGAGAGGAGAGAAATCCACGAAGAGTACGGAACTGATTGATTGATTGAAGAGGGGAGAAGAACAGGTGGGCAATTACTCCAATGACACGTGGCAGAACTCCTAGAATCCGGAAACCGGGTTAGGGTAGCAGGGATTCCAAGAGCCTTCTAGAGTCTTCGAGTTGTGAGCGAGTTTCTAGTGTGATGAGCTTCCAAGAGTCTTAGTGTAATGTCTTGAAAGCGATCCCCTTTTCTCAGAATAAAGGGGCTATTTATAGAGTTTTCCTGGGAAATAGTCACATGCCAGACACATGTTTTAAGGGAAATTCCCGAAATACCCTTTAATTATGTTTTAAAGGAGAAATTCCAGAAATGCCCTTTAATCATCAAAGTAATGCCCAAATTGCCCTGTTCTTCTAGCCGCCAATCCAATCCCTCAATCAATTCCCAAAATAGGTCGCATCCACGAGTCTTCTGCCTTGGAACACGTGGAGACTTCCCCGGGTCTAACGCATTTAATTAGGTTTTTGTAAACCCTAATTTGTACATTTAATTAGGTCACATGAACCCTAATTTGCACATGGGCCCACAAAAGGCATATGGACTCCTAGATAAATAATCCACATTAAATCATCAAGAACTAAATTCAAAATCGAACTTACCTATCTATAATAAGCATGAGTTATAGCTCAAATGTACAAATTGTATGAATACATAGGAATTGTATGAACAGATCAGTTATGTTATTTGTGAATACAAAATGTACAAATTGTACAAATATAAGCCAAAGGAAAGTGAATAACTGGGAAGAACATCAACAAGAATGCCTTTTTCTTTTCAGTAAAATTCTACTTTTCAGTCACAGCAACACAAAAAGAAGATTCATATTTGACAGATCCTCAAGCTCCTCAACTTTTGATTTTATAACTTGTAAATTGTAAGTAGTACATATCCATCACATCTCCATTTAATCCTCATATACAAGAAGGAAAACCAAAAAAAGATTATTTTTTTTTACCATCTTTCAATGTAAATCAGTTTCCTAAGTTCTCATTTCATCTACTTCTGCAAAAATAATTTTGTTCAGTAGTATCACCATGCCAATCAACCTGCAAAAGCCACCACGAAAAAAAAGAAAAAAGAAAAAAAGTTAATTACACAAGTAACTGAGCAAAATATCATTCTTCAAGTGAATTAAGAGATAATGAGCAATCAATATCACTTTGATTACAGACCTAACAAACCAGTGTTATGCAAATGGTTGCTTTGATGAGTTTCCATATTTACCGAGTAAGACTGGTGATGAAAGAATTGTGCTATCAACAAAGTTACAAGTTGGTAATGTAATTCTGTAAGGTGTAAATACTAGAAGTGATCTACATGGTCAATTTTTAATTTTACTGTTGCAGGTGATAATCAGACAGGTAACCCTGTCTGTTTTAGGTATAAACGGACAGGTAACCTTGTCGGTTTTAATGTATCTTCAAGCAAGAAGTGAAACTACATATGCAGATTAGAGATGAAGATGAACGAATAATGCAGAAAGTAAATCACAACAAGATTTGTACGTGGTTCGGCCCTTAACCTCTAGTCTAATGGCCTACATCCACGTCCAATACCAATTGGTATTAGAGACTCATTTTATTAACCTTAATAATCAAACAGATTACAGAAAACAAAACTTCTCTGTACAACGAGGATCGAATCTGGATTGGACACCTCTGCCCCCTTTTGCACTCCTGCAACTTCTTTCACTATTAAAACCTCGATCCTTCCTTTGTACAGACTTAATCCTACTACACTCCCCAAGTCACACTAGACTTGTATCCAGATTACAAGATGTATGAATAAAAGAATTACAACACTATTCCGGCCAAAAACAATATGCACGAATTTAGAAACAGTAGCTGAAACGAATCCAAAAGCTTTCTGGTTGATTCTTCAACAACCAATGCTAATTGCTTTTTTGTGTTGTATATCTTCATGCCGATCTGAATAAGCTTTTATAGAGCAATAGGCAAACGGCTAGCTTCATTTGATTGCACGAAAGGCTCAACGAAATTGGCAATCAGTTAGCAATAGCTAATATCTTCTAAGCCAGAATAGAAAACACGTTATGCAGAGTTAAAGGAATTTAAGAGGATATTTAGGGATAGAGATCAGATAATGAAATCAAGTTTCCTTAAAGGATTGTAGACCGGATTCCTTATTCCTTATTAGTTATTCCAATTCGAATTCGAATTGGTTTCACAGCAAGGCAAATACCAAAGATCCGGCTATTTCAATATTAAGGCAAATTAAACAAATCCCTTGATATGCTCCCATTTTAAACCTGTAAAACAACTTCCAGCAATTCTAGGGATAAAACATAAATACCTGTAATCCATATATATCTGCTGGTTAATTCAAAATAGATTCCTTAATAGAACCACATACCATTTTATGCCACTGATAAGATAGAGAGTACCCAGATTTTTATCCATAAGCCAAATTACATAAAAACCAATACTTCTTATCTATTATAACAAATGGACTTCTATCCATTAAGGCCTAATAAACTGAAAATAATTTCCAGTATTAATGCTAGGAATATATAAAAACTTGTAAGCCATATCAGTTATAACAAGCCCAATAACACAGCAGCCCAAACATAATCAATGTAGTCCATTAACTGTCCAACAAGCATAAACAAATTTTATCATCATAAATTAAAGGGTTCTTTACATAAGTATACAACATTTAGAAAGTATTATCAAAAACAGTACAACCCCAAAATAATTACAAAAATAACGCCAAACACAAATCACGTCAGATTTTTTTAGTTAAAATTGTAAATTTTAAATTGCTGAAATCAAGGAGCAGTTACCAAAATGATTTATCAAATCCAACAACCGTAAATCAACCCAATCAGTCAATATTGCAAAACAAAAACGAATTAGAAAAACAGAATTGAAGCAACAATTAATCATAAACTGGATTATTAACGGAAATCTTGAAGAATTTGGAAACCAACAACGACGGTAAACTTGAAGTTTCTGATACACCCATTGACGTCGAGTTCGTAGGAATACAAAACAGCCATTAACGAGAAGCTTGATTCATAATCTGGTAAATATCCCATAATATGGATTTCTGATAATGTTGAGTTATCTTCATATAAATGATCGTTTACTTCTTCTTCTTTTTTTCATTCGAATATTAGCAATTCGTTTCATGGGTGAAACTGTTTACCTCGGCATTAGTTAATTAGTAGTACTAATTTGGTTACTGTGCACAAAAGATTTGATCACATTGTTTACTGTTTGTAGGTATTAGTTTGTAAGCATAATAGTCTAAACCTTGTATCAGAATATTTATTTTTTAGTAGAATTATTTTGGTTACTATATAAAAGTTATATGGTTACTTTCATCACTTTGTTCGGTTACTTTCACATACGCATACAGTATATGTATAATAAACAGATTGGTTAAGTTTATATGTTTGTTTTGTCACTTCATGGTTGGTTACTTAATACTATTAATTTGGTTACATAACACACTATATTTGGCCACCAATGTTTGATAACTTTGTTTCGTTACTGTTATATGGTTACTTTCATAACTTTGTTTGGTTAAATTTCACATACACATACAGTATATGTATAATAAACATATTGGTTACGTGTATATGTTGTTTTGTCACTTCATGGTTGGTTACTTAATAGTATTAATTTGGTTACATAACACACTATATTTGGTCACCAATGTTTGATAATTGTATTAGTTTAACTAATAACCATATTGGTTGAAAAATTGTTTCAGAATAATGATTTCTTGGAAAAATTAATCTGGTTACTATAAATGTGTTATTTTGGTTATCTTCATATTTTTGTTTGGTAACCATCATCACATACACAAATACAATTTATGTTTATTTAACAAATAGTAGGCTTTCATATGTTTGTTTGGCAACTTCAAAATTGGTTACTTAATATTACTAATTTTGTTACATAATACATTATATTTTGTCACCTTTGTTTGATGATTGTACTTGTTTAGTTTGAAAGCAAATTATTTGAACATTTGTTTCGGATTAGTGATTTATTTATCTAATTACTTTGGTTACTTATTGGATGTTATATGGTTATCATTATATGTTTGTTTGGTTACTTCAAATGCATGATACAATTTATGTATAATAAACAAATGGGTGACATACAAATGTTTGTTTGGTTACTTAATTGTTGATTACTTTAAAGTACTATTTTGGTTACTGAATACAATACATTTGGCCACCATTATTTGATGATTTAACTTGTTTAGTTTATAACCAGAATGATTGAACTTTTGTTTCTGATTGATGATTTCTTAATACAAAACTTTGGTTACTATAAACAAGTTAGTTTGTTACCATCATATGTTTGTTTAGTTACCTTAACAGACACAAAATAGTTTATGTATAACATACGGATTTGTGGGCTGCATATGTTTGTTACTTTACCTCATGTTTACCGTATATAGCTCATATTATAATATTTGACATTAACACAGTATTTTTAATGTTTCAGTTATCACAGAATGGAGATGATTCCGATTCTACTTTATTTTAACGGAATGTGGTCTGACAGTAGCCAATATGACAATTTTGAAGTTACCGGCATACTAGTCCCAACAACTTGTAATTTTGCAGAATTACACGACTTGATATGCAGTGCATTAAGGATAGACACCAACACAACAACATTAGTAGTCAAATTTCTTATTAAAAGCAGCATTCCACCAATCACTATATCAGACGAATCAACCGTCAGATTCTTTATGGAAGTGGTTAGAAAATCAGATGAACAAGGAAAGTTTCCACTTATTATAGAAAAGTTCTACATCAATAGAGGCAGTACAAGCTTACAGCGATTAAGGAATGTAGAAGAAAACAGTAACCAAGATGAAAGTCCAATACGATCAACACAAATGAATTCACAGCTAATACCACTATCTAATCACCAAATTGGAACCCAGTATATTGAGCATCTTGCAATAGAAGCTATTGATCAAGGACAAAGCAGTCAACGAGACATAGCATATTATGAAGAACAATCTGATGAGGTCATATCCGATCCGCATGGAGTTGATGTGAAAATACATCAAACGTACAAAGACAAAAAATATTATCACAAGCAATAAAACTACATTCCATCAGGCAAAATCGACAACATAAGGTTGATAGGAGTAGCAGTAGAAACTATGTCCTGGTATGCATAAAAAATGAAAGTTGTAATTGGAAGTTGAGGGCATCAAAACTTCGAAAGAGCAGTATGTTCAAGGTAAGATACTTTAATGATACACACACGTGTTCGTCCGACATACTTATGGGAGATCACAGACAAGCTAACAGTGACTTGGTTAGTCAATGCATAATGCATAGATTAACAGATCCGAAGAAGATATACACACCAACGGATATTATGGAAGACATGATGACAGAATATAACGTGTCTATATCTTACTAAAAAGCTTAGAGATCAAAGGAGAAAGCTTTGGAAAAAGTAAGAGGAAATCCACATGACTACTCTTTGATCCCATCATGGTTGTACATGTTAGAGAAAATAAATACAGGTAATTTTACTTTTTGGTACTTGTTTGGTAACCCAATAAAACTTAAATGGTTACCTCTCTATTAAGTATTGATTACCAACTGAACTGTAACAAAACTATATCCACTGTTTTTAGTTGCTAATCATCATCTATGTAAATTTGATATCAGGTTCAGTAACAACCCTTGAGTTGGAAACTAATGGACGTTTCAAATATCTATTCTTTGCCATAGGAGCATCGATTGAAGCATGGCATCATTGCTTTCCGATTATTGTGATTGATGGAACATTCATACAATCAACCTACGGTGGGACACTCCTCATAGCAAGCACACAAGATACAAATAGAAACATTGTTCCAATTGCTTTTGCAGTGGTTGACAGTGAAAATGAACTATCGTGGAGATAGTTTTTCGTCAACTTAAGAAAGGTTTGTGGAGTTAGGGAAGGACAATGCATTGTTTCAAATAGGCATGAAGCCATTATACAGGGACTGAACTTTGTGTTCCCTGATGCCATGCATGGTTCATGTACATATCATGTACTGAAGAATATTAAAAACAGATTCAAAAAAAGTGGAGAAGAAGTCAAAAAAGCATACAACGGGGCTTGTAGAGCATACACTATTGAGGAATTCAACAGAAACATGGCTGATCTTGATGCAATTGATGTTAGAATAAGAACATATTTGGAGAAAGAGGTTACGTTGGAGAAATACACAAGGCTTCATGGGGCTATAAACAGGTACTCAACAATGACTTCGAACACTGCAGAATCTATAAACAATGCAATCAAGGGAATCATGGGACTTCCAATTACCACAATGATCGAATGCCTACATTGTATGGTACAGAGATGGTATTTCACACACAAACAAGAAGCCATATCAACATTCACGACCCTGTCTACAACAGCAGAGAGAATATTACAATCTAACATCATGGAATCAAAAAAACATAAGGTGACTAATACTACTTTTAACTTATTACATCAGTATTTATTAGAAGTATCAACTGTAGTTTGAAGTCAAAATCTTGTATTGTAATTATGTTGCATAACACATTTTATTTGATCACCAATGTTTGATGATTGTACTTATTTAATTAATAACCATATTGATTGAAAATTTGATTCAGATTAATGAATTCTTGTTAAATTTACTATGGTTACTATATATCTGTTATTTGGTTATGTTAATATGTTTGTTTGGTAACCTTCACATACACAGGTACAATTTATGTTTATTAAACAGTTTAGTGGCCTTCATAAATTTGTTTGCTAACTTCATAATTGATTACTTAATATTACTAATCTTGTTGCATACTACATTACATTTGGCCACCATTGTTTGATGATTGTACATGTTTAGGTTATAAACAGATTGTTTGAACTTTTGATTTAGATTGATGATTTCTTAATACAAAATCTTTGTTTATTGTATACATGTTATATGGATACCATCATACGTTTGTTTGGTTACCATAACAAACACATCGCATTTTATGTAAAAAATACAGATTTGTGGCCTGAATATGGTTATCATTATATGTTTGTTTGGTTACTTCAAATGCACGATACAATTTATGTATAATAAACATATGGTTGACATACAAATATTTATTTAGTTACTTAATTATTGATTAATTTAAAGTACTATTTTGGTTACTGAATACATTACATTTGGACACCATTATTTGAGGATTGAACTTGTTTAGTTTATAAACAGAATGATTGAACTTTTGTTTTAGATTGATGATTTCTTAATACAAAAACTTTGGTTACTGTATACATGTTATATGGTTACCATCATATGTTTGGTTGGTTACCATAACAAACACAGCACAGTTTATGTAAAAAATACAAATTTGTCGCCTGAATATGTTTGTTAGTTTACCTCATGTTTACCGTTTATATCTCATTTTATAACCTCTTGCAATAACAAATTATTTCTTTCTAATAAATTTTTAAAATTGGGGATCTTGTAGGCATATATATATACACTGTTCTAAAAATCCCCGCCTAGGTCCGCCTAGGCCCCGCCTAGGCGCTAGGCCCCCCCCCCTCCCGCCACGCCTAGGCGCTAGGCCGCCTAGGCGTCTCCTAGGCCCAAGGCGGCAAAAAAATCCCTCTAGGAGATTAGGTGGGACTAGACGGGGCCTAGACGAACAAGGCGGAGAAATTAGGCCTTTATGCGTGGCCTAGGCGGAGAAATTAGAACTGCAATTGTTTTTTATTTTTATTTTTATTTTAATAACTAAGCTACAAAATAATGTCGTGGGTCATTATCTTGAAGGAGTATGAGTGTGAGTCCGATGGGGACATTATCTTGGAGGATATGGAGAAGAAGAGTTAGAGATATAGAGAGATATGGAGATGAGGACTATTAGTTTGTATTTTTGATTATTTGTTTGTGTTTAAACTTTGAACAATTACATGTTTGTGTTTGAACTTTGACATTAGCAATATGGATATGTGTTTCAACTTTAAGCAAATGCCTTTATTATCTTTATTATAGATTGTTTTGCTTTATATTATTATTTTGTTTGGATAAATATAAGATAAAATATTAAAATTGACTTAAAATAAAAATCCCGCCTAGGCCCCGCCTAAGGCCTAGGCCCTCTAGGCGCTAGGCCCCCTCCGGCCGCCCGCCTCCCGCCTAGCGCCTTTTAGAACCTTGTATATATATATATATATATATATATATATATATATACACCTTTGACACCAACAATGCATATGCATTCCATTATTCAGATTTAATATAACGTAATAACTACAACCATGCTTTTTGCTGCAGGTTGAGACGTCTAACCTTGTGATTTTCACCGTTTACGATACTACCAAACAGTATATTGTGGACATGGAACGAAAGACATGCACATGCAATAAATTTCAGTACCACGAGATGCCATGTCTACACGCTGCTGCTGTTATAAGCAAAAGGAATTTGAGCTGTTATGATTATTGCTCAAAATATTACTCAAAAACAACTTTGGTAGACACGTATTCAACTTCTATCTTCCCATTAGATGACAAGGATAACTGGGACGTCCCAGATGAAATAAGAAAAATATGTGTCAACCCACCAAATACAAGAAGACCAGCGATAAGATCGAAGATAGGAAGGTACAAGCATGGATCAGAAATCCAAATTCAAAACAGTTGTAGTAGGTGTCAAGAAAAAGGACACAATAGGAAAACATGTAAAAATCCAACAATTTTACGACCAAAAACAGGTCTGAAGTAGTACATGAACAACAAAAGTGTATGTTTAAAAACAAAGTACTTGGTACCTGATATTAATGTTTTAAATGAAAACTGGTTACTCCCAACACAAAGTATGGTTACTTGTGAATGAATATTTGGTTACCAATATTATGTAATTGAAAAAACGATGACAGTCAATCACACTCATTGAATGTTAACAAAACTATTGATATTTAATTTAGTAAGCCATTATTGAAGCCAAAATCTTATATTACTCCCTTCGTATATTATACATTGGGTAAACAAATGAATTCCAATAAAGGATATATTAAGAAAACAAATACAGTTAACTCCTGTTAATTGTATTTAATTTTCGTAAAGGATATCTGGTTACCCACATAACATAGATTGGATACATATGTACGACTATTTGGTTACCAAATGTCTACAATATAAAATAATTAACAAAAGTGTATGTTCATTAAACACATTATTTGCATACTTAAATAACATAGATTAGTTACCTTCGTACAACTGTTTTACACACAAAAAACTATTACTTTGCACAAAAACAATAAGTTTTAATGTTAGTGACAAAAGGAGAAGAAAACATGAGCATTAACAATATAAGCTAGCCTTGCTTTATTTCTCAAAACCTCATTAAATTTCATGGACTATGAAAACATATATGGAAACTTATTCATTGAGATAAGGTATCCAATGTTGGCTTACACAATTTTGAAATTAAAAAAATAAATTACAATTAACACTTAGAATTTGGAGAAAAATCCTAAAAATTTAAATGGTTACCCAGAAATACTAGTCCGGATACCATGGAGTAATAATTTGGAAAACACTAAAAAAATATAGGCAAAAAGAATTTTTTCTTATTTTTAGTATACCTGCCATTGCATCCATAATCAATGTAATAATTAAATATGCACCATCAAAACAATATATAAAATGAAATTATATCATTATATATAAATCAAATGAAAGTAAAACATTCATAACATAAATACTATTATGGAAACCATCATACAACTGTTTGGAAACAATTAGAAAATATAACCAAATTTTAAGAAATTACAAGAAAAAACATAGAAATGTAGTCATCTTGCACAAATCTCCCTGGATATTCTGTATCAGACTCATAACCCTCAATTTGCTTGTTCCTAATATGCATATAGAGGTTTACACACAATTTCTTCCTGTATTGCGAAATAGGAAATGGGTTTGGAATTTCGCTAAACTTTTGGTGAAGAACATATTCCGCAAAACAAATTGTGAACATCCCACAATCACTATAAAAAAGTTAACAAAATAAAAAAAAAACAAGTCAGACCAGCAAACATTGTACATGAAATAATTAAATAGTTCGAAACAGAATAAACCTTACCCCTCGACTTGTTCAGGCACCCCTTCCGCAAATTCAAGTTCAATAAGATCATTCTCCCCCTTTTGACTATATTGTTCACTTGATAAATCAATATCTGTCCTAGCCTTCCAAAATCCACATTTTGTTAACATTATAGGTAGCAAAAATATGTAAGCCTCACAAGCATCAGAAATATTTGTCCGCATCAATGACCTAGTCGGTTGAAGTGAATTGTAAACAACTAGACGTCTACGATGAACATCGAATACCAACAAAAACCAATGCTCAGGATCACTCATATGAATGGGGAACAAAACGTAATCAACGTTAGTCCATAGCGTGTTCACATCCATAATAAATCCATGAATGTATTCTGTAACATCACCATCCGCAGACAATATATCTGGATCTTGATTATGTCTATGAAATTTAGCAAATAAAGCATTAAACTTCATATGAAACTAACTATCCGTGGTAGTAGCTCTGATCTGAATATTGTTAGAGTGTTTAGCCAATTTTCTGAGATAGTAAAAGAATATGTCGATATGCTACAAAAAAAATACCCAAACAAACTACATTAGATATATATATTCAATAACAAAAACAAAAATTATGTTATGAGTAACGAACAATATCAATCTGGTTAAACACACACATGTAAATAAAGTTTCCTACATATAATTAGTAATAAACATAGATTGAAAACACTGCTAACATCAAATGGTAAGAATTATTACTCTGATTAACTGACTAGTAACCATCACTACCAATAGTGATAACCAACACTAATAACTATGTTAATACTACCTTAGCAACAGTCAATATACAATTGAAAGCAATAACAAACAGCCGAGAATTAAAATGCTGTTTGAAAGTAATAACTATGCTAATATGACCAATGTAAAATTGATAACCAACAATGACAACAATGTTTACTAACAATGACAGCACTGGTAACCAACAAGAATAATATTAGTAACCAAATAATAAAACTAATTTGGGTAGATATCCAACTGGTGCCAATAAAATGCAACGATACAGTAAATTTAACATAGACTAATGACAACATCAAATTCAGGACCGAGTACATGATATTTAAAGCCTATCAAAATTCAAAACCAGAGATACTACATTCAACTCTAGATTAGAACTGTACTGATTTAATATGGAACATCAAAACTACACTAAGTGCTCAGTTTCAATATTGACATGACCCTTTACTTCATATATAAAGAAATAAAAGCAAAAATGATATAGAAAGCAGACAATCAGAGACCACCTGCTAGGCCCCCTATTATGCTGCCAAACCTAAGTAATTAATCTATTGGGATTCAGTGAAGGATTATGAGCATTAATAGAATTCTTATCTGGTCCAATGAACCATTAAGAAATTAATACATGCAGATATATTTGACAACTCCAAATCAATAGAACAAAGCAAACACTGACATTTTAGTTATATTTCCACACCAATAAAATTATCAACTTGATATTGGGCCACCAAATAAAACAGCAGTACAAGCAACCATGCTCATATTTTTCTTCTATAAAAATAAGTAATATCTCAACTATGCCACTGAGATAAAAATCCAATGTATAAAAACAAAATCCCTGGCAACATTATTAACCAAAAAGGGAAACATTAGTAACCAACATTATCAAACTGGGTAATCAAAACATTTAAATGAAATTACCTACATATAATTATTTATTACCACAAAATGTCATCATTGGTAATATCAAATAAATAAATAGTTAACCAACAATAACAATATGGTAACCAGCATTTCTAATAATAGTAGCCAACACAAATAACTATGTTAATACAACAATATAAACAATTGTAACCGATAATATTAATACTAGTAACCAACAATTACAAAAGTAGTAACTAACAAGGGCAATCCTGTTAACTAACAATTACAACATTGATAATCCAACAATTGCAACAGTGCTAACTAAGAAATTAAAACACTGGTAACCAACAAGGGGAACATTATTATTAACCAAAAAAGGTAAATATGGTAACCAATCCAAAATATAGAGAAAAAGTACCCAAGACATAAGTCATAAATAATTTAGTTCTATATAATATAAAATTAAAATGCAATAAACTCACATCATTATCCAGCCACTGTCCCGGAGTCTTAAGTTTGTAAAACCACATCTTAGATGATATTACAATAGATCCGAAACTGAATGAGGGCTCGATCTTATCATGTGATCCAGAAAATTTATCAATCCTTCAATATTAGTAAAATAAAACACATTATTATCTTTTTAAAAAAATATATATTACTCAATAAGTAGAAATAACATACCTTTTTCTGTTATTCATACCAATCTTGAACCATTGATCAAACAGTGAATCTTCAAACTTGGATGGCATTCCCATGCAAACATTGAGAAATGCAGAAACAGCTCTGCGTACTTGAGAATGACCAACAACAGAAGAAGATGAAGCAGAAGAACCAAACTTCGTCGTGTATGGAGACCTCATAGCAACACCCATCACATGAACACGAACCGGTCTTCCACGAGCTTTAACAGCAGTCCTTTCCACTTCAATACATTGAAAAATATCCTGAGTTGTAAGAATCATCTCATCAATCGCCGAGTCGTTCTTTACCTCCATGTTACCAACCTTAAGCAATTGACAAAAGAATAAAAAAAAACAATCATAAGTCCAATTACAAATTACAAAATTACTGACAGTAACTAAAAACTTATAAGGAATAGACCGGTCCAACGTAGTACGGAAACTTAATTTAATAAACAAGACAAACCGGAACAGGAGTATAAACAATAACTTCTTTCCCCGTAATATCGCTTAAATTGTCCAAATTTGTTTCCTCATTGTACTTGCGATCCTGTAAAAATAAATACAATTAATACTCAGAAAAACAAAAACATATAAAAAAAGTGTTCAACCTTGTCATCCTGGACATCATTGTGAAAACCACTTATACCACCATCCCCAGCACAACCATCATCACCATCATCATGTCTGATATTACCACCAGCATCGTCATCAACTCCATCATCATCATCATTCCTATCATTATCCTCATTTCCACCCACACCAATATGAGTTTGGACACCAAAATGCTTTGCCAACATTGACCTAATGTCATTACAAATCTCAGAATGAAAGACTTCCAAATCATTTTTCAAATCAACCCTAAGCTTCTTAACATCTTTCTTAACTTCAAGCACCTTTTCTTCAACAACTTTTTTAATATCATCAAGCGTAAAACAACCATCTCCACCCATTTTGGTTTCACCCCTTTAACGACATCAATTTTAACAGCACTAAAATTCACAGAATGAAAATGAAATCCATTCAAATTCAATTGCTCCTTCTCAGAATCCGTAGGGCTGATTATTTGAATCATCAACTGAAACAAATACAAAACATTAAATAAGGCATCTATCAAAACATTGAACATTTAAAAAAAAAATTAGAGCAATAACAATAAATAAATATAAGTAACCAACAGTATTTATACAGGTAACCAAATATAATGCAATAGGTAACCAACTTACATGTGGTGAACCAAAAACCAAATCATGCAGATTGCCCTTATTGGGAGCCTTCACCAACTCATTCCACCTGAATAACCTAACATCTGAGGGCCTATTATCGATGCAGAAACCCTTAACCTTCAGAGTAGGAATGGTTTCAAACAAGAAAACTTGGAACACATATGGCACTCCGTTCAACTTATACAATTTACAATAATTGTCCTTGAAAAAATTATATACAACACTCCCCTTACTACCCTTACTTAACTGCCCCTTCAAAGCAATGGATAATGACCTCTTTGTCATCTCATATGCAAATTTCCCCTAGGGATAACTATTGAGGTCACCATAAGAAATGTAGTTGAGCAATACCTCGTCCACATGATTTTTCGAAGCAGATGCTAGGAGAAAATTGAAAACCAACAATATGGCAGACATCCTCGCCGCCTCCTCATCGTCATCAAACACAGCAACCCGGTACACCCTGACGATACTACTGCGGGTCACTACCTTACCCCCAAAAAATTTTCAACCAAGTGATTCTCCCTCCCCCTAAATACTGAAATATCTTCATCCCCTTGACCACGCAGACTAGAAATCAAACAAAACTCGGGTAACCCAAATCTTACCCGTGTCTCACCAAACATAAACCACATCTCCCCCTTCTCGGTTTGGTAAACCTCCCTCACCAATGCCTGATGTATTAATTGAGAAAACATTATTGGTTCCCCAAGATTTACAAAGTTTCCAAAACACGACGACTTAAACATCTCCATTTGAGATGCGGTCAATTTCTGCATGATCAGATTGGGCACCTCCATATCGGACCAATAAACAATTTTTCCGTTGAAATTTCGATGACGCTCGTCGTAGTATAAATCCCAAACCTGCAAAATACAAATCATTACCAAAAAAATAAGCAATAATGACCAAAAAACAAAAACTATAATATTATAAATTAAAAAAAACAACTAACAACAAATAAAGTTACCAAACTTTTAAAAACAATCAAAAAAACACACCTTCATATACTTTTGACTTCTAAAAATATTATTCGAAGAAGTATTTGCCTCATAATCTTGAACTTCATTACCAACTTTAACTGGCTCAACTTCGAAATCAGATTTTGAAACAATCAATTCCTTACTCTTTTTTAAGAAATGTCTCCTCCTTGAAGGACTAACCGAAGAATCAACCTCCTTATTTCTTTTACGTGTTTTAACCTTCCCAGCAAGCTTCTTTTCACCGACTATCACAATGCTATTTCTTATAGAAACCATCCTATACAAAATTAAACGAAATAACAAAAGAACACAAATTCAAAATAGACAAATTTTCATGAATATTATAACATGATAAATGCAAAAAAACAGAATTAAAATAAGTAGTTAATTACTAACCTGAAATAAAAATCAACGACCGCCAAAAAATCACTTCCAATCACAACCAACGAAAACAACACCAAATACATATAAAATTACTTAGGTTACTATATACATGATATTTGGTTGCTTTAATAACTTTATTTGGTTACAAATACAAACACAGTTTATGTATAATAAACAAATAGGTAACATTTCATATGTTTGTTCTGTCACTTAATGTTTGGTTACTTAATAATATTCATTTGGTTACAATCTTACAAACAGAGATCCTGACTCAATAAGGTAGAATGAGTATAGTGGTAACCAACACGATTAACTATGTTAATACTACCTTAGCAACACTCAATATACAATTGAAAGCAATAACAAACAGCCAGGAATTAAAATGGTGTTTGAAAGTAAAAAGTATACTAATACGACCAATGCAAAATTGATAACCAACAATGACAATAATGTTTACTAACAATGACAGCACAGGAAACCAACAAGAATAATATTAGTAACCAATCAATAAAACTATATTAACCAATCCAATGAATAAAAACAAATTCCCTGGTGTTTGCTAACAATGGCAACAATAGTAACCAAAAAGGCAAACATTAGTAACCAACATTATCAAACTGGGTAATCAAAACATGTAAATGATATTACCTACATATAATTATTAATTACCACACAATGTCATCACTGGTAATAACAAATGAATACACAGTTAAACAACATTAACAATATGGTAACCAACATTTCTAACAGTGGTAACCAACACAAATTCAATTATATGTTTTTAAAATAAAAGATTGAACAAGACGTATACATCTATAACATCAAGGAGCGTATTAACATAGTTGGAGACTTCAGCTTCACCAATGACCAAACAATAACACTGGTTCTGGAACAATCATAATATTATACAAACTATTATATATATATATATATATATATATATATATATATATATATAAATATGCTCCTTTACAATTACATAAAGTGAATTGATTGATATACTGTATGTTTTATGTTAAATGACGTTGCTTTAATACTACAGTTATTGGTAGTTTACGAGAAGTTTTTTATGTGACATTGTTATCCTCTAATTCATTCAAACGGAGATGCATGGGTCATCTAGGAGTGCAAATAAATGTAATTGTTGATGATAATGAAGGTTTAGATTGTGGCGGTAAAATTAAGGGGAGATTAGATAATGGGGTCGGCTTTGTTTGACATAATGGTTTCATGCTCCTCCCAATAGTTTACTCATTTCTTTTGTGTTTTTTTTAAATAAATTAAATTGCAAAGCCCAAAGGTGTGTTGATAAATGTTCTGTTCGTGCAAGCAAAGACAAACATGTACTACTTCCATCCATTCTAAAAGTTTTTTTTTTATTTTTTTTTATGTCAATTGATAAATTTATTATTCAAATATGGATAGGATTGATTCAACTTTTAGTTATAAAAATACATTAATTCAAAATATAAGATTAATGTTAAAATTTTAAATTAAACATTTTTTAATTCAAAATTTTATTTTTGTCAATACAGACTATTATAAATTACCTAAAAATAGAATTAATTACACGAGTTAAATTATTATTTTTTCAAATTTAACTAAATCATGTTAATTTTAGTTTTAAATGTCTTAAATTAATTATTAAAAATAATATTAATCTTATATCTTGGTGTGAAAAGAATAGTACCTGTCATAAAAAATAAAAAAATAAAAAAATAAACTAATCAAAGACTTGAAATTTCAAATAGAGATGACGTGTTAATAGTATGTAGTAACCAAAATAAATCTAACTGGTAACCAAAATTATGAAACACATTGGTAGCCAAACCTTCATATAAATGTAACCAATTCAGTTTTATTGGGTTACCAATTAATTTTAAAAAATCTATTATAGAATTATTTTTTTTCATAATGCAGTTGGTAGCCAAACCTTAACACAAAGTTAACCAATTCAGTTTTATTAGGCCACCAATTAATTATAAAAAATCTATTATAGAATTTTTTTTTTCTATAGTGCAGTTGGTAGCCAAACCTTAATACAAAGGTAACCAATTCAGTTTTATTGGGTTACCAATTAATTATAAAAAATCTAGTATATAATTTTTTTTTCATAGTGCACTTAGTAGTCAAACCATAATACAAAGGTAACCAATTCAGTTTTATTGAGTTACCAATTAATTATAAAAAATCTATTATAGAATTTTTTTTATAGTCCAGTTGGTAACCAAACTGTTGCTTAGCCCATTTATCAAATCAAATTGTTTCAATATTCTTCAAACATCAGGATTCAATAATGTAGTTGGTTAATTACTTGACAGATCCATCTGACAAGAAATTCATTACCTGAAAGAGCCCAAGGTAAAACAACCTTACCTCATTAATTTATTTTTGCTGGAACACCACAAGATCAACTATCAAAGTAGTCAGTAACTGTAGTGAGTGAATCACCCAGCATAATATGGTCCAATAGCAGGAAGTTTTCTTGTGTTGAAAGAGAAGCCACAAAAGAAGAGCGACAAATTAAAGGAAAAGAAGATCGGAGACGAAACAAAGAAAAAGAAAACCGAGGAAAAGAAGGATGAGGAAGAAATTGAGAACAAAGCTGAAGATGAGTTGGTTGTGGAGGAGAATAAGGCTGAAGAAAAAATTGAGGAGAATAAGGCTGAGGTGAAGAAAATTGAGGAAAACATTGAGGAGAAGAAGGCTGAAAAAAAAAGTTGAGGAGAAGAAGACTGAGGAAAAAATTGAGGAGAAGGATGCGGAGAAATTTGAGAAGTTACACTGTTTCTATAATTATTTAGTTGATGCACTATTCTTGTAATTATTTTCTATATATTGTATACTATTGTAAAGAACCCTTAAAAATATGAAATATAAAAACCAACATTCTCCCCCTTTTTGATGATGACAATATATTAACATTTATGATCAACATACTCCCCCTAAGTATATGGCTCCCCCTTAATTTATGCATATCAATTTGGACAATAATAACAGAACTCGTGTTTTAAATTGACCAAACAGATAACCACCAATAATCATAGAATAGCCAATATCAAACAAATATGCAATATCTCCAATAATATCAAATTTTAATTAAATCCACATAATATATCCCGAAACCATTAATCACTAATCCAAATTCTTATGTCAGCAGTTAATAGATAATCCCAAGAACATTTACTAAACCAAATTCAAACATTTTAATTCCAAAAACAAACAAATCATTCAGCTAAACCCCAAAAACTCTCCCCCTTTGACATCATCAAAAAGGAGTGACTAAGCTTCATGTTGAATAGTTTCATAAAACTCAGCTTCAATTTTCTTGTCAAGAGCCTTCAATTTGTCATCTAAAGTATCATGACAAGCCACCAAAGAGTCAACTCTTTCGGATAAGGAAGTGAGTAAAACAGAAAAGGTGCTCATGGAAGCAAGCATGGTCTCTAGCTTTGAATTCATATCTTGAATAAGAGGATGAAGTTCAGAATTTTGAAAAACAAGAGGATTTGAAATAGGACTAGTAATAGGAGAATGTGGATTAGATTCATTAGGAGCAGTAAGATCAAAAACTGGTTCTTCTATGTTCCAAGATAGAATACCATCAGCACCAACTTTTAGTTTAGAATTTGCAAAAACAAGTTCATCAATAACTTCTGTTAACTGAACAATCTCTGCATTTTTAAATGAAATATCAAAGTGAGCAAATACTTTTGTTAAAAAACCACCATATGGAAAACATTTTGATTTTGTTTTAATACAGCTTTCCATGTGATGAATTATTAATAAAGCACAATTAAACTTGGTTTTAGATAAAATAAGTGCTGACAGAATTAAATCCTGATAAGTCATTTCTGATCTACCCCCAGTTCTAGGTACTAGATTAGCACGAATAAGCTTATGAACAATACTATTCAGAGGAGTTGTTTCAAGAACAGTTGGCAATGAAACAAATTCAGCAGTAGGACAGTCTTTGACAACCCTCAATTGTTGCAGAATAGACAAATTTTCAAATTCCAGTGGTCCCTTAAGAGTGAAAGGAGAAGGGCCAGAACAAGGAATACCAAATAAAGCACCCAATAAAGCAGAGTCTATTGAAATTGATTTGTTTTGAACAAAAGAGTGAATCCTATCAGATAAAACAGACATGTTTCCATAAAATTGTTTAATCAACATGGGATAGGCAGACTGGGGAGGGAGCAACATGGCAGACAACCCAATTTTTCCAAACAAAGCAGTGACTCCAACATTATGAAAAAGGACCGGGTCTACAGGTTTTCCATACACAATAGGTTTATTAATCATCAAATTCTGAAATCGAGTGGCAAATTTTGGAGATCTAAAAGTTAAAGCCGAACCATGAGTGTTCGAAATTCAAAGAGGAGACTCAGAGATTCTTACTGGGATATGGTTTTTACCCTTTGATGGTTGGCCTTTTCTCTTCATCTCCTTCGAAGAAGCCCCCAAATCGGATGCAAGCTTTTGAAGATTTCTGTTGAGGCGACGCTTCTCTCTCGGTTCCATGAACATTTTCCCTTCTCGATGAATCGGTTCTCGGCCGGTGATGAAAGTGTGACCTCCTCGTGTCTTAGCCATAGATTCGTTGGTGAGAAAGCAAACAAAACCCTAGTTTTGTTTTTGTGGGAAAAAATGAAGAAAGACGAAACAGAGTGATGGAAGACGAAGAGACGCACTGAGAGAGAATATAAATATTATAAAGATCAGGACTTAAAACCCTTATAGATATACTCCCGCTCAATATATTAGATCTAAACCCCATAATGCCCTTTAAGTAACCATTTATTACCAAACTAGCCCTTATTAACTTCTGTTAAGATAACTAAGATATTCAGGTAAGGTAGACAAAAAATTAATATAATGTGAACGAAATTCTATTAATGTCCTTAACTCATCATATTATATATATATATATATATCTAGAATAATTATTATTTATCTAAGCAACACTATCAAGCACATATAGACATACCAAGTTCCCTCGTCAAAGTACAAAAACGTTCTTCACATAAAGGTTTTGTAAAAATGTCAGCCAATTGATGTTCAGTAGGGACAAATACTAACTTTATTAACCCTTTAGCAACATTGTCTCTTAGAAAATGATGTCTCACTTCAATATGCTTAGTACGAGAATGAAGCACAGGATTTTTAGAAATATCTATAGCACTAGTATTGTCACACATAATAGGGACATTTTCACAAATTATATTAAAATCATGTAAGGTTTGTATCATCCACAAAATTTGTGAACAACTACTTGCAGCCAGATATTCACCTTCCGTAGTGGACAAGGCAACTGATGTTTGTTTCTTGTTGTGCCAAGCCACAAGGCTTTGACCTAAAAATTCACACGCACCACTTGTGCTTTTTCTATCAACTTGGCATCCTGCATAATCAGCATCTGAGTATCCAATGAGTTCAAAGCTTGGAGAAACAGGATAAAATAAACCAAGATTAATCGTACCGGCCAAGTATTTAAAAATTCTTTTTACTACTTTAAGATGTGATTCTTTTTGTTGAGCTTGAAATCTATCACATAAGCATACACTATACATAATATATGGTCTAGATGATGTTAAATAAAGTGAACTACCAATCATACCTCGATACATGGTTACCTCAACATCTTTACCTATAGCATCCGTTGTTAACTTGATAGTTGTGCTCATTGGTGTTGCCTTTGGTTTGGTATTTTCAAAACCAAATCTCTTTAATAACTCCTTCACATACTTGGATTGATGAATGTGAATCCCTTCATTGGATTGTTTGATTTGAAGCCCCAAGAAGTAGTTTAACTCACCCATAAGGCTCATATCAAACTCATTATGCATACATCGGGAAAACCACTCACACAAAGAATTAGTAGTAGCTCCAAAAATTATATCATCCACATAAATTTGAACAATTAATAAGTCCTTATTTTTGGTTTTAATAAAAAGAGTAGAATCAATTTTACCACGATTAAAACTATTGTCTAATAAGAACTTGCTTAATCTTTCATACCAAGCTCTTGGAGCTTGTTTTAATCCATACAAAGCCTTTTTCAATTTAAACACATAGTGTGAATATTTTTCATGTTCAAATCTGGGTGGTTGCTTAACATACACTTCTTCATTTAAATAACCATTTAAAAAAGCACTTTTTACATCCATTTGAAATAATTTAAATTGTCTATAGCATGCATAGGCTAATAAAATTCTTATTGCTTCCAACCTTGCAACAGGGGCAAAAGTTTCTTCATAATCTATACCTTCCTGTTGATTATACCCTTGAGCTACCAATCTAGCTTTGTTTCTTGTGATTATGCCATTTTCATCAAGTTTATTTTTAAAAATCCAGTTTGTACCAATAATAGATGCATTTTTAGGAGGTTTAATAAGTTCCCATACCTGACACCTTTCGAATTGGTTTAATTCTTCTTGCATGGCGATAGACCAATTTTCATCTTCAATTGCTTCCTTGGCATTCTTTGGTTCTATTTGGGAAAGAAAGGCTGAAAAGGCACAATAATTCCTTGCTTTTCTTCTTGTGTTCATCCAAGTATTAGGATCACCTATGATCAGGTTCGGAGGGTGATTTCTCACAGTTCGGGATGATTTAGGAAGCCTGAAATTAGACATTTGTTCGTCAGGTTCGGCCTCTAGAATGTCATGTTCTTTATCTGACTGTTCATCTGATTTTTCTTCTAAATCGGACGGTCCTGGCTGTCTATTTATAGGTGTCTACATTTCTGTGTTTTCTACTAAAACGACGACTCAGGCTGTCTGATTTCATCTGTTTTTTCTTCTGATTCGGACGGCTTAGGCTGTTCGGATTTAGCAGTTTGGGTTCCACGATTCAGATTGTTATTTCCTGCAGAATCCTCATCTTTTGACAGATCAAGGTTAAATTTATCAAATATTACATGCACAGACTCTTCAACCTTTGACTTGTCAAGATTATAAACCCTATATGCCTTACTATGCACTGAATAACCAAGAAAAATAGCTTCTGTTGACTTTGTATCAAATTTTTCAAGATTACCATTAGTATTTAAAACAAAACATTTAGCACCAAACGCTTTAAAATAATTAATATTAGGAATCCTTTTGTTTAGTAACTTATATGGTGTTTTCAATAAAATGGGTCTAATCAATACTCTATTTAAAATGTAACATGCAGTACTTACAACCTCTGCCCAAAATCTTTTAGGCAGTTTACTTTCTTGAAGTAAAGTCCTTGCAGTTTCTTGGAGAGTACGATTCTTGCGTTCTACCACACCATTTTGTTGAGGTGTTCTTGGTGCAGAAAACTCATGTGTAACACCTTTCTCACTGCAATATGGTATAAAGTCTTTTCCAAATTCTCCACCATGGTCACTCCTTATACCAATTAGCTTGAGGTTGTGTTTTGTTTCAACATTCTTTATAAGCTTTTCAAATTATGCAAAAGCTTGATCTTTAGTTTTCAAAAATAACACCCATGTAAACCTTGAAAAATCATCCACAATAACAAAAGCATAATGATTATTTCCTAAGCTAGCATATCTCTCGGGTCCAAATAAATCAAGATGCAATAATTGAAGAGGTAAAGAAGTTGATACCTGATTTTTGCTTATAAAAGAATTTCTAGCTTGTTTACTTAATTGATATGCATTGCATATACCTGACTTTTCATATTTCAGCTTTGGTAGTCCTTTAACAAAGTTCTTAGCAACTAACCTGTTAATCAGCTCCATATGCACATGCCCTAACCTTCTATGCCATAGAATGGTTTGATCTTGAACAGCAGCTAAACATATATCTTCATTTTGATTTTCAAAATTGATTGTATAAATATTTCTTTCCCTGTTAGCTATTAAAGGAACATTATGAGAAGCATGGATAATAGCACATTTATCTTTTTCAAAAATTACTTTATGACCGCTATCCATTAACTGACTTACACTAATTAAATTATATTTTAATCCTTCAACATGATGAACATTATCAATAAAAACCTTACCATTACCAACTTTACATTTACCGATGATTTGGCATGAGGTGTCATCTCCAAAAGTAACCGTGCCTCCTTTCTTTGCAACAAGTGAGGTAAATTTAGTTCTATCACCCGTCATGTGTCTAGAACATCCACTGTCTAGTACCTATTTGTGTGATGGTACTTTAGCTTTTAAGCATAGCTACAAAACAAAAAAATAACTCATCGTTTTGGTACCCACATCTGTTTGGGTCCGGTTTTGTTAGTAACAAGTAATTCTCCTTTCTTTACCCAAACTTGTTTTATTTTTATTTTATTACAATTTGTATCAAAATGTCCTTTTAAACCACATTTTTTGCAAGTAACAAAAGGTGAGCAATAAATAGGCTTATTCCTTGGCTTATTATTTATTACTCTAATTTTATTAGTAGTGCTTTTTATGTTCTTAACAGGATTATACCCAATACCTTGTTTATCTAGACTTGATCTTTGAGCTCCCAACAATATATTTAAATTTTCTTCTCCTTGAACAAATTTTGCAAGATCCCTTTTTAATGAAACTATTTCTTCCTCATTATTATTTTGCATGTTTACTATTTTTCCATCATTAAAAGCATCAATACAAGTATCTCTCATTTGCAAACTTTCTTTTAAAACATAATTTTCCTTTTTAAGATCATTGAATTCTTCATTCAATTTCTTTGCACGATTATAAAGAATTTTATTATAGTTATCAAGATAATCAATTTTAGCATTTAACTTAGATACTTCACTTGATGTGTAATCTTTAACTATTTCTTGTTTTTCCTCAATCAAAGTTTCTATTTCTTTCATTAAATCATTTATCCAATTTTTTAAATGAGCATTTTTCTCTTTAATGCGAATATTTTCATTTTTTAAAACAAGATAATCAGAAATAGTAATATTACCAAGTTCAGAGTTTACCTCGAATGATTCTTGATTGCTAAATCCAGTGAAGCACAGTTGGGCAGTTTCATCATCTTGTTCTTCATGATCGGACTCATCATCGCTCCATGTCATTAATGCTTTTCCTTTTGAATTGTTTGTTTTGTTCTTCCTTTTCAATTGGAAACATTCTCTCTTAAAGTGACCTGGTCTTCCACATTCATAACATGTCTGCTCTTGTGGCTTTTGTTTGAAGTCTTTCTTGTTGTTGAATGTTTTTCCTTGGAACTTTGATTTGTTCTTCTTTCTAATCAGTTCTCTCAATTTTCGAGTCATCATAGCTATTTCCTCATCGGAATCTTCATCATCACCTTCCATGTAGCTTTCGGCTTGTTGAGCTAAAGTCTTCCTTTTAGGTCCTTCGTCTTCTTCATCATATCTCTTTAGTTGATTTTCAAATTCTTCAAGCTCTCCAAATAGAGTTAGAGTTTCCATAGTACTGATTGTTGTTGAGTCTTGAAGAGTAGTAACCTTTGGTGCGAACCGTTTGGGTATGACTCTAAGTATCTTTCTATTTATCTCCCTTTGATCAATTTTTCGGCCGAGCATACTTAGAGAGTTCATTAGAGTGAGAAATCTAGCTTGAGCTTCTTTGATAGATTCATTCTTTTCTAACTTGAAAAGCTCATATTCTTGCATTAACATACTTAGTTTGACTTCTTTTACCTTAGTAGTTCCCTCGTGGCTCATGATAATTGTATCCCAAATTTCTTTTGCAGTAGTACATGCCGAGACCTTGTCAATTTCAGCTTGGATCATACCACTCAGCAGTGTGTTCATGGCTTTGGAGTCATAGGATACCATGTATGATTCATTTGGATCCATTTCCATGAGAGTCTTTGGTTTTTCATCATCATGTCTCGGAATGATAGGTCCATTTTCAACTACCCACCACTACCATGGGTCTCGTTTGAGATAAATCATCATTCTGAACTTCCAAAAGTTGAAGTTCTCGCTTCCAAGTAACAAGGGTGGTCGGCTTGTGGATTGACCTTCTTGAAAATTGAGGTGTGCCATAGGATCTTTTCCTACGACCTGCAAAGATCAATATTAGTAGAGCCTCACTCTGATACCAAATGTAATTCTGTAAATAAGCACACTTAGAGGGGGGTGAATAGGTGTAAATACTAGAAGTGATCTAGAATGGTCAATTTTTAATTTTACTGTTGCAGGTGATAATCGGACAGGTAACCCTGTCTGTTTTAGGTATAATCGGACAGGTAACCCTGTCGGTTTTAATGTATCTTCAAGCAAGAAGTGAAACTACATATGCAGATTAGAGATGAAGATGAACGAATAATGCAGAAAGTAAATCACAGCAAGATTTGTACGTGGTTCGGCCCTTAACCTCTAGTCTAATGGCCTACATCCACGTCTAATACCAATTGGTATTGGAGACTCGTTTTATTAACCTTAATAATCAAACAGATTACAGAAAATAAAACTTCCCTGTACAATGTGGATCGAATCTGGATTGGACACCTCTGCCCCCTTTTGCACTCCTGCAACTTCTTTCACTACTGAAACCTCGATCCTTCCTTTGTACAAACTTAATCCTACTACACTCCCCAAGTCACACTAGACTTGTATACAGATTACAAGATGTATGAATAAAAGAATTACAACACTATTCCAGCCAAAAACAATATGCACGAATTTAGAAACAGTAGCTGAAACGAATCCAAAGGCTTTCTGGTTGATTCTTCAACAACCAATGCTAATTGCTTTTTTGTGTTGTATATCTTCATGCCGATCAGAATAAGCTTTTATAGAGCAACAGGCAAACGGCTAGCTTCGTTTGATTGCACGAAAGGCTCAACGAAATTGGCAATCAGTTAGCAACAGCTAATATCTTCTAAGCCAGAATAGAAAACACGTTATGTAGAGTTAAAGGAATTTAAGAGGATATTTAAGGATAGAGATCAGATAATGAAATCAAGTTTCCTTAAAGCATTGTAGACCGGATTCCTTATTAGTTATTCCAATTCGAATTCGAATTGGTTTCACAGCAAGGCAAATACCAAAGATCCGGCTATTTCAATATTAAGGCAAATAAAACAAATCCCTTGATATGCTCCCATTTTAAACTTGCAAAACAACTTCCAGCAATTCTAGGGATAAAACATAAATACCTGTAATCCATATATATTTGCTGGTTAATTCAAAATAGATTCCTTAATAGAACCACATACCATTTTATGCCACTGATAAGATAGAGAGTACCCATATTTTTATCCATAAGCCAAATTACATAAAAACCAATACTTCTTATCTATTATAACAAATGGACTTCTATCCATTAAGGCCCAATAAACTGAAAACAATTTCCAGTATTAATGCTAGGAATATATAAAAACTTGTAAGCCATATCAGTTATAAGAAGCCCAATAACATAGCAGCCCAAACATAATCAATGTAGTCCATTAACTGTCCAACAAGCATAAACAAATTTTATCATCATAAATTAAACTGGGTATTCATTATTTTCAACCCACCATTACAAAGCAATTTTAGTCCATTTAATAACTCATATACTTATGCATATTGTCATCATTAAAAATATGAAATATAAAAACCAACAGGTAATTTCTGAGAAAATCCCATGAAAAGAATTAGAAGGTTGAATTTTGGAAGTAGTTATGCTGAATAAGAAATTAAACAAAAGGAAAAACAAACCAAAGGGCCAACCTTATTTGATATGAGGCCAACACTAGTCTATCGCCATCAAGGCAAATTTTCTTCTCCAAATCTGCAAAGGTGGAACAAAATAACACACGAAATAATCTATCAGAAGAAAACTCTCACTCATGTGCTACGTGCTATACATGGACACTGAAATTAAAAAGTCGGTATTTGAACTGCAAAACACTCTGCCTTGACATTAGTTCATTAGATATACCCTTCACCAAAAGTTCTATTATGTATATCTTGAGAGCAACATTACATTAAGCGTGTGTAACCATTCCACTTGTTATTAATCATTATCATTAGGTTGTATTGATAGAAGAAATTAAAGTTCTAGCATGGCACGAAACCTGTTTAAATTCCGTGAAAAAACTTGCATGCATCATTTCACATGAAATTCTATTTAAATCACAAGGAACTGCAATCAAACAAAGAAGCTATTCTTGTTGCTTCCCTTGGTATTATTAGTACCTTACCTGTTGAGCTATTATTGTTGAATTTCTGTTGCAATGAGTCCAGAAACTGAAGATTGTCCGAGGTTGTGAATGATCTCTATTATCTTGACATAATCGTACTTTAATTAAAGTCAGAAAGATAAAGTCAGTCAGAAATATTAGCACCAACGAAGAAATACTATATACATATGATAATATAAGGCATATGGACTCCTAGATAAATAATCCACATTAAATCATCAAGAACTAAATTCAAAATCCAACTTACCTATCTATAGTAAGCATGAGTTATAGCTCAAATGTACAAATTGTATGAATACATAGGAATTGTATGAACAGATCAGTCATGTTATTTGTGAATACAAAATGTACAAATTGTACAAATATAAGCTATAAATTAAAAAGGAAGTTACAACCTTTTTGTTTTTATACGGCTAAGCATATTTAATAATCTTATTAATTAATATTTTTTTATAATGAATGAATTGATAAATAAGAAAGTCAATTGTTGAAATATGGGAGGAAACCAACATTAAGGATCACCTACGAGGTTGGTGCGATTGTAGTATAATAGTAGTACGATTGTGTATATTGTTGTAGTTTAGGGTTTTTAGATTTTTCAAATGTGCCAAATAAACATGACTGCCGTACTGATGGTGTCACTCGAGGAGGAGATATTGTTATTGAAAAGTTGAGGACATGTTGGTCCGAAAACTTTATGTATGGGCGACAGGGAGGTCCGAAAATTACATTAGGATTTTATTTGGATAATTTATCTAGTTTTGTGCTAAATCTAAATTATACTAGTTGTTACCTAATGTCTGGATAATATGCAATAGTTTCTCTGTGTTTGTTTTATCATTTTGTCCATATGAAATTAATTTATGAATTATTCTGTGTGCATTATTAATATTTAATTCAGTTGAAAAAAATATCTTTTTTTACAAAAAGAAACTAATTAATTAATATGGTACAAAGTTATTTTATAAATTCGAAAGAAATCAAGGTCAAAACTTATCACTTGGGGTAGTTTTGAATTTTTAGTGTTAAAAGGGAGTACGTATCATTTTTACATTTTTAAGAATCAATAAAATTTTATTAAAAAATAAATAAATAAATTCATAAACAAACCTCACATTGAGACTTAAAGGTCAGAGTACCTCAATTTTAACCATTAAATTAAGACATCATCGGCAATTAGGCACTTAGACTGCCACTTATGTAAAATTAGTTTTCTACTGCATCAATTTTATGCAATTCTTTCAACTATACAATACGTCACATGAAAAAAATTGATAAACATAGCCATTTATGAAATGCCTAGTCGTTGAGTCGTCCCTCCGATGTCAAGGTTCGTCTAGAACACTAAATTTGGGTGGATGTAACTTTGTATATGTACTATTGATATATTGGAAAGGTATTTAAACAATACATGGAAAATACATTAATAACAAAAATTCAAAGCTTGAAGTCGATTTTGATATTCAAAATTTAGTTTTCCCGAGTTCAAACTCGAAAAATAGTTAATTCACCATATATAGGTGTGAACTTAGCCAAGCTGATTATTTAATAGCACCCCTACTACCTCGCCGGAGGAAGTAAGAGGCAACTAGGGGATTGATGCACTCTTTTAAATTTTACCAAATAATACCACTGTAAATTAACTAAAGAAACGTTTGAAAGTTGTGATTTGTTTCCTTTGGTCAGTCTAAATTATATGGAAAGTACCGAAGTTGTCATACAATCTGATTGGCAAAAAAGCTACTAGCTAGGGAGAGAGGAGAGAAAGATTTGCCATAATTATATATATATATATAGGGAGCTGATTTTTTAAATGAAAATGAAAATATAATTTTTTAAATGAGTTCCTATTACATGAACGTGTGTCCTAGCTCACTCAATGTTCATAGGAAAATGATATAAATGTCGACAAATATTTGACGAAATTAGATTACGACCAATGTGATGGTGTATGAGATAAAATAGAATAAATTAAAGTGGGACCCTTCTTAATTCCTATTTATCCCATGTATGCACATACATCGCAATTATAATTCTGTTGAAAACTTTTGTAATGCATAACATGACTCATGTTCATAAAAGAAAACAAGTGAAAATATTGTATTTATATTTTAAAAATAGATATATTAATTTTACTATTTTATCAATCAAAACATGCAAGACACACATAAGTTTGTGTGTATCTTAAACATATACTTAATTTTTCCATATTCAAAAGAGATAACATAATGTAATTTATGAAATAAGTGAAGTGAAAAAACTACTCTTAATTTAAAACTATGCCACATACCCATAGTCATGTTAACTGTGGTTATCACCGTGATATATATATATATATATATATATATATATATATATATATATATATATATATGTATGTATGTATGTATGTATGTATTTATAAATTGTTAATACTACTGGGAATGTTACTAATGCTGTCAATACAACAGCATAGGCAAGTACAGAGAATATAGCTATCAAAGTCAGTGATGCACAAAATGCTACTTTCAATCAAGGCACTAGCAAAGCTGCTATGAACACTGAGGTTACAGAGACTACTAATGCATTGGTTATGGAAGGAATGGGCAGCAAATCAGAAATGCACATGCCTGACCTTTTCTTAGCAGATCATAACAGACATAAAACTATTGACATGTCAATACCAGAAGATGTGGCAGAAGAAGAAGCTTTCAAGGCAGCTGGATTGGAATTAGATGAGGTGGATGATATCCTCACATTGAGTGGCTTAAGCAAGTCCGGACGTTCAGTCAAAGAGCCTACTTGGCTTCAGGATTACTCTAGGGGCAAGTAAGGGAAAGCCATGCATGAAAAAAGACAGCTGTAATAAATTTGACTGTTAGCTATTTTATCCAATGATCAAGAAATGATTGATGTGTATGGCTAGCATTATTATATAGTTTTCCAACCCTAGATGCTCCTAGTAATTATTAGATAAATATCAGTGATGTACCCATTTGGAAGGCATGAATGAATATTATAAGATTTCTACAACATTCTCTCTTCTTCTTGTAATTATCTTCTCTTCCTTATTCTGATATAATAATTCTACTCCCTTTGTTACATTGGTGCTTTGACTGAGAGATTCCATGGCTGATTCCAATCGCATGGAGCAACTCTTTGACAAATTTGCACAACAATTTTCTCAATCCTTCTAACAACAGTTCAGCCCAATCATGACCAAAGTGATAAAGGAACAGTTTGAACCATTCAGGCCTGCTCTTAGAAAAGAAATTCAAATTGGCCAAGGAAGTGGGTGTAAAATAAATTATATCGGAACGTGCTATTGCATAAAATAAAATAAAATCAATTAATCATAACATTAAGTACTTACATGATTTGAGAGAAGACATCTTGTATGTATCACGCTTCCGCTGCGCTTAAGGGTGAAAGCCTTCAATTGCATTTCTCAATCTTATGATGGATGTATAGGTGTGTATAAAGTTCTTGAGACGACAATTGGGACCAAACCCTAACTGTTTTCTTTATAGAATAGCTAAGGGTCAAAATCGTCCATCAAGATTATGAAACCCTAGGGCCCATTATGCCAAGTACTATCAGTAATAATATTTATAGGCCACATAATTAATTACCAAACCCATAAATAAAATGATTAAATTAATACAATATGTAAGCCTAATAATTACATAAATAGTAGAGGCCACATAAGAAAATAAAATATTCTAACATTCTCCCACTTGGCCGAAATACTATTTATATACAAAACATAACGCTTACAATCGTTAATTTGGCCAAGTATTAATTTAATGTCTACATCCTATTCAAATAAAAACACCAATGCGAATTAATATAATCTTTGTGTCACTATTAACACAAGATCCCATTAGTTACACAATTAGTACTTTTATTAGAACAAAGATTAACATTAAGCATAATAGGTATGAATAGAGTTTACATAAGTGGTAATAAATTAAACTCATTCATATGGTCCAAAATGTAATTGTTTGCTCATAAGTTCTCATGTGTGCACAATAAAGAGAATAACAAACTATAAACATAGTGTGAAGTTCAAAACAATGAGCTCAAAATGTTGTCTTACATCAAAATAATTCACTAATTAAGACTACCAGTTAAACCCATGCCGGCAACATGCTCTAAAAAGAGCTTGGGTGGTAAGCCTTTCGTAAGTGGATCTGCTAACATTTCATGCGTACTAATATACTTAATGACAACGCTTTGATCTTCACCTCTTTCCCTGACGAATAAATACTTAGTGTCAAGGTACAGTTCAACACCACTCGAACTGGTATTATTGGAAAAACTAACAACATAATCAGTATCACAAAATACTTTCAATGGCCTTTAAATGGAATCTACAACCTTAAGTCTTGAAATAAGATTCCTCAATAATACAGCATGACAAGTAGCATGATAACTAGCCATATATTCTGCCATCATCGTGGAAGTGGTAGTTAACTCCTATTTATGATTTCTCCACGAAATAGGGCCTCTTAAAAGCATAAAAATGTACCCTGATGTAGATTTCCTTTCGTCATTACACTTAGCAAAATCAGAATCAGAATAACCAACAACTTTAAGGTTATCTATTTTCTTGAATGTAAGCATAAAATCTTTAGTACCCTGTAAGTAGCGTAAAACCTTTTTGGCTGCTTTCCAGTGATCCAAACCTGGATTTGACTGGTAAGGTCCAAGCATACCAATTACATACATTATATCTGAACGTGTACAAACTTGAGCGTACATAAGACTCCCAACCATAGAAGCGTAGGGATAAGCTTCATTTGATCACGTTCCAACTGATTTTTAGGGCATTAATATGAGCCAAATTTGTTACCCTTAACAACAAGGGCGACAGTAAGGGAGCAATTTTGCATGTTGTATTTGTTAAGAACTTTATCAATATAAGCTCTTTGGGACAATCCTAATATCCCACGAGACCTATCTCGATGAATTTCAATTCCTATGACATAAGAGGATTCACCGAGATCCTTCATATCAAAATTTCTAGAAAGGAAACGTTTAGTCTCATGCAACATGTCTAAGTTATTATTTACAAGTAGTATATCATCAACATATAAAACAAGAATAACAAATTTACTCCCACTGACCTTCAAGTATATGCATTGATCCACTATATTCTTCTTCAAATCAAAATTACTCATCATTTCATGAAACTTAAGATAACATTGTCGAGAAGTCTGTTTTAACCCATAGATGAACTTTTTTTTTAAGTCTACATACCATATGTTCCTTTCCTTTAACCAGAAAACCTTATGGTTGTGCCATATAGACATTCTCATACAAGTTACCATTAAGGAATGCAGTTTTAACATCCATATGATGTAAGTCCAAATCATAATGAGCTACTAGAGCCATTACTATTCTAAATGAATCTTTCCTGGATACTGGAGAGAAAGTTTTATTATAATCCACACATTCCTTTTGAGTGAAACCCTTAGCAACCAATCAAGCTTTATACCTTTCAACGTTCCATTTATGATCTAATTTGGTCTTATAGACCCACTTGCAACCAACAGGTTTAATACCTTTTGGTAACTCTTCAAGATCCAAACGTTATTAAGCTCTATTGATTTCAACTCATCATTCATGGCTTCAAGCCATTGAGTTGATTGAGCACTCGTAATGGCCTTTTATAGGAGATATGATCATTAATCTTACTTGAATCATAGTCAACCTCATTAAGATAGGTTATAAAATCATTAAAAATAACATTATTTTCTAGGTTTTTTCGGATCTACGTAAAGGTTGCACAATTTCAGGAATATGATTTTCAATAATGTGGGGTTCAACATTTGGTGGTGACTCAGCTATCTTAGGGGCATCATTTGCCTCAACAGGAGGTTGTTGTGCCTCACCCTCTTGAATTACGTGATTAGGAACATAAATTCTGTTTTCTTCAAGATCAAATTTTTTTTAAGCTCACCACTCCCACTTAAATTACCATTCTTCAAAAACTTTGCATGCCTAGTCTCAACAATTCTAGTGGTATGTGAGGGACAATAAAAACGAAAACCCTTAGATCTATCAGGATATCCAATGAAATGGCAACTAATGGTTTTAGAATCAAGTTTCTTTATCTGTGGATTAAAAATCTTAGCCTTAAAAACTTTAAACATATTTAGTGATTTGGATTTTTCATTAATCAAGTAGACATAAGTATAGCGAGAATAGTCATCAGTGAATGTAATGAAAGATTTGTGTCCACCAATTTCAGGAGAAAATGGTCCACATATATCAGTGTGAATCACCTCAAGAAGTGCATCACTTCTAGTGGCTCTTTTCTTACTTCCTTTCACAAATTTTCCTTTTTATCTATTCAATACAATGGTCAAGATCAGAGAAACCTAGTGAATGAAGAATTCCATCTTTTATAAGACGTTGCATTCTATCTTTTGAAATATGGCCTAAACGTTTATGCCATAATTTTTGAAGAATTCTCATTTTCTAGTTTTCTCTTATTTCTATTTTTAAAGGTACTTTTCGTCACATTCATTGTTAACAAGTATTCAGCAAAAATATTATCCAAATTTAACTTATAGAGGTTTCCCTCTAAAGAGCCAAGACCAATAACATCAGAGTAATGATAAATAATTATTTTATTATTTCTAAACTTAAACGAAAAACCATCAATGTCAAGTTTAGATACAAAAATTAAATTTTGTGTCATAATAGGAACATAAAGAGTATTATATAAATACCAGGTGAAACCACTCTCCAAAACTAAAGGGAGAGTTCTTATAGCTTCAACTTGAATAAACTCTACATTGTCAACTTTAATGGTTCTTTCAAATTTTTTTAAAAATGACTTCGTTGAAATGAATCCTTGCAATGAATTAGTAATGTGAACCATAGCACCAGTGTTAAGCCACCATGTATTAGAAGGAACATCAATTAGAAAGGATTCATAAGTCACATAATTAAAGGACATAATTTTCTTTTCAAGTCATTCTGTGAACTTATGGCAGTCTTTCTTAATATGTTCTTGCTTCTTACAGAAGCGACATTTAGGGTGTGCCTCAGAGTTGTTACCTGAATCATTTGTCTTATTTGTTTTGGTAGAAATTAGTCTATCCTTATTCTTAAAACCTTTGTCATTTTTTATAAACTTTCTTCTTATGAGATCTAGTGGTAGTCAAATGAGCAACATTAGGTTTTTTAAGAAAAAAAAACTCTTAAATTGTTCCTCAACTGAAGCTAAGTACTCTTTAGCATTCCCAGAGTCAGGAATGACTCCTCGAATGAATGTCGTGATAGAGTTTTTCATAATCATAAGGGACATGCGGTTGGATCGCTCCCACTTTTCGTAAATAGCCTTTTGCTCAATTGAGCTTGTAGCTGTAAGTGGAGCAATATGATCCACTCGTAATGCATAGTCCAGATCCATAATGTCGAGAACAATTTTTACTTGCTCTTTTTAAACAGTAAAATTAGTCCCATTCAAGGCTTCAATTCAAGAAAGATACCCAGAAATACTAGTTGGAGTCAATGCTGAAACATAATCAAGCTCATAAGAATGCTTACAAAAAACTAAAAGAAATCCACAATGTACAACAATAATTAATAATTGATCATAACAAAACCAACTGTAGGGCAAGCAATTAGTTACATAAAATCTATTTACAACACCTAAAAATAGATTTTAATGAGATGTTGGTACATAATTATCAATATTTCGTTGGTCCAATTAATAATATGCTAATAACATCCCCATAAAATAATGCATAACACATTTATTCACGCATCACCGTTGGGCAGAAACGAAATAAATATGTTACTTATGCAATAAAATTTCATTTAATAAATTCTAATTCTAATTTTTTCGTTGGGTAAAATCAAAATCTTCATTTATTAAATGTAACATTATGTGACTTTTCTTAATCTTTAATTGTTTCAATTAATAACCCTCCGTTGGGCTGATTATTAATTTTAACAATAAAAGAGTCACGCATACATGTAAATTATTATGATCAAACTCAATTTTCTTTAAACAACATATTAATCAAGTTTGAAAATTAATATTATTTATAATTTACATGTAACAACTTAAAAGCCCTAATAATATATCACATCATGTTCTAGAATCTTAAATTAAGATATATAGTTATGAACATAATTTGATTATAAAATATTCACATTAATTTTATAACAGAATACATGAGGACATAATATAAAATAATATTATATTAACATAATTAGAAATACATTCATAACCATTATATATTATTTTAGTCTCATGTACAGTAAAGCATGAATTAGAGATATATAAAGGCAATGCAATAGAATGCTTTATATCGAAAAGTAAGTAAATGAACTACATGATACTTTGTTAGAATACTTGATATCCAACATTTGAACAAACTGACTTCTTTTCGGGAACATTATTTTTCACCCAAACATACAGGAAAAGTTCATACCATGAATAAGATATGCCAGCATTCATAAAACATAAATTCATGTTCAACATATATAAATAATACTTAATGGTATGATATGATATGAATTGAAAAGTAATATGTATGTTCCGTATGCAATTAAACAAATAATCAAAAGGTGAAAAGTGAGAAAGATGGATTGATTTCATAAATATAACATGAAGAAACATAATCGTTAATTTTCGAAAGCCATAAGGAATCATAATCAGATTGCGAATGGAAATAAATCACTAATTACTAATTATGAATCAGATTAAATAATTACTTTTCGGAAAAGTAAGTATTAAAGAATAAGATTACACAGCATATGAGGAATAATCACTAATTATGAATGAAAATGAATTTATATTTCTTTCAAAAATTCCTTAACATACTGAATAGTTCTATTATTATACCAATAAAGAGGTTATGCGGAATTAAAATTTCTAGCATAATAGCGTAATTAATTTATTTTATACAATAGCGTAACCATGCTCTCCAAATGAAAAATAAATTATATCGGAACGTGCTATTGCATAAAATAAAATAAAATCAATTGATCATAACATTGAGTACTTACATGAATTGAGAGAAGACATTTTGTATGTATCACGCTTCCGCTGCGCTTCAGGGTGAAAGCCTTCAATTGCCTTTCTCAATCTTATGATGGATGTATAGGTGTGTATAAAGTTCTTGAGACGACAATTGGGACCAAACCCTAACTGTTTTATTTATAGAATAGCTAAGGGTCAAAATCGTCCATCAAGATTATGAAATCCTAGGGCCCATTATGTCAAGTACTATCAGTAATAATATTTATAGGCCACATAATTAATTACCAAACCCATAAATAAAATGATTAAATTAATACAATATGTAAGCCCAATAATTACATAAATAGTAGAGGCCACATAAGAAAATAAAATATTCTAACAGTGGGATCATGAATGATCGAGTTGGGGTGAGACCTGAGGACCATATCCGTAAAACCAAAATAGATTTCCCTAGATTTGAGAGTGGGGATCCAACTGAATGGCTCTATAAGGTTAACAAATACTTTGAATATCATAAGGTAACTGAAGATAGCAACTTTTCCTTGGTAGTTCTTTACCGTGATGGGCCTGCATCTAGTTTATCAATGGATGGAGACTAACCACCAGATCAGATCCTGGACAGAGATTTCATGTTTCAGATCACATCATGTTTGGTCCCTCTCCTTATGATGATCCTAATGTACAACTCTCTAAACTAGTACAAACTGGATCTATGGCAGATTATGAGGCAAAATTTCAAAAAAATTCGAACAAAATCCCTGGTTAATTTACCAGTCTTTCTTAAAATATTGTTATATTGGTGGGTTAAAACCTAATCTCAGTGTGAGGTAATAAGAGGACAACCTTATAACTTGCAGCATTCTATAGGCCTTTCTAAATTGTATGAGGGCAAAATAGGCCATAATATATAGGTACTCCAATTCTGCAACCTAAAATGCATCATTCTACCTCCATACTGGGACCTAGACCCTACCCTGCACTTCAGCACACAACAGGTCCAGGAATGCTATAGTTCCTTACACTCCACCTGTAGTGACTGATAAAACCACACTTGTAGCACCAATTCCTTCTCCCTATCATAGGTTACCTATTAAGAGATTAACTGCTGCAGAAAGGCAACTTAAGATTAACAAGGGGCAATGTTACAATTGTGAGGAAACATTGCACGAGGGACATAAATGCAGTGGATAAATGTCTCTCTTACTATTGGAAGGAATAGCTCCAGAAGGCTATGAAGGAATAGAGAAGTTGTAAAACTCTGGAGAGTTAATTGAGATCATGGAGGAGACACCAGAAATTGAACTCCAAACAGGGAACTATTGCTAAGAAAACATTGCAGATATTGATAGATGGGGGAAATAGCCATAATTTTATTCAACTCAAAGTTGCAAGTTTCTTGGTTCTAGACATAAAATCCTCACCACATTTATCAGTTATTGTGGGGAATGGAGACAATTTACAATGTTTGGGACAATGCCAACAGGTGCCCTTTGAGATTCAAGGACACAAGTTCACGTCAGATTTTTATGTAATTGTTGTTCATGGTATTGATGTTGGGCTTGGTGTGGCTTGACAAGAGAGTTTCGGGGAACTTAAACTAAATTATCAGCAATCTTACATGAAGTTTTCTCATGAGGGCAAGGAAATTTGTCTCCAAGGTGCAAAAGAAAGCTTCAACCTGGAATCAATCTCTGCTACTCACTTGCACCAAATGATAAAAAGAAATGAAATATCCCATTGTTACATGCTCCAGTTGGTTAACCATTAAGGAGGTGACACAACTGAGGGATCCTCTTCCATAACCTTCTACTCTTTACAACCCCAAAACCCACATATATCCCATACCAGAAATTGACAAACTCCCCACTCAGTTCACAAATATATTTGAAGAACCTTTACACCTACCTCTTAAAAGAGCAGTTGACCATCAAATCTCTTTAGAACCTGGAGCTAGGCCAGTGAATGTCAGGCCTTACGGGTTTCCCCATTACCAAAAGACTGAGATTGAAAAATAGGTCCTTGAGATGCTACAGTCAGGTATAATCATACACAGTACCAACCCATATAACTCTCCAGTCTTATTTGTTAAAAAAGGATGGTACATGGAGGATGTGTGTTGACTATAGGGCTCTTAATGCCCTGACCCTGAAGAACAGGTTCCCTATACCACAGTAGATGAACTACTGAATGAACTAAAAGAAGCTGCATATTACTCCAAAATTGACCTCATGTCTGGCTAGCATCAAATAAGAATGGCAACCAAGGACATACACAAAACAACATTTTGGACTCAGTTTGGTCACTTCGAATTTTCGGTAATGCCCTTTGGGCTTACAAATGCCCCATCTACTTTCCAGGCAACCATGAACACTACTTTTCTAAGGCAATTTGTAATCAGTCTTTAATGATATACTGGTTTATAGTCAAGACTTGCAATCTCATATTCAACATCTGACACAAGTCCTGCAATGTTTGAGGGAACATTCATTTTAAACTTTCCAAATGTCAATTTGCTGCCACTATAATTGACTAGTTGGGACATGTGATTTCTAAAACTGGTGTGCTACAGACAAACAATTGAGAGGTTTCCTTGGATTGACAAGTTATTATAGGAAATTTGTTAAAGGTTATGCCTCTATTCCAGGTCCACTAACTGATTTGCTTAAGAATGATGCATTCAAGTGGGATGAGAAGGGTAAAAGTGCTTTCATTTATCTAAAGCAAGCATTGACTCAAGCTCCAATTCTAGCTCTGCCTGACTTCAACAAGCCTTTTATTCTTGAGACTGATGCGTCTACTTTTGCTATTGTGGCTGTGTTACTTCAAGACAAACATCCCATAGCTTATTTTAATAAGAAGTTGTGTCCAAGAATGCAGAAATCGTCCACTTACGTTAGAGAATTATTTTCCATTACCTCAGCTGTGGCAAAGTGGAGACACTACTTTCTAGGTTCTAAATTCTATATCTACACAGATCAACAAAGACTTAGAAATCTCATGGAACAGGTAATATAGACTCCAGAACAACATATTACCTCACAAAGTTACCAGGCCACAATTATGAGATTTTGTACAAACCTGAAAGGTCCAACATCTTAGCATATGCCATGTCTAGAAGGCCTGATGCAGACTGTTGAAAAAATAAACTTGTCCCAAAAGTAATTAAGTATTTTTATTTAATTAATATTCATGTACTTGTTGGTTCATGTATTTGAAGGTTCATGAAGGTAGTTGAAAAGGTGTCTAGAGAGTTGGTTTTCATTAAGTGCTCATTCATGTATTTGGGTTTATACATGTTAGGAGATTCCTATAAATACCTATGTACTCAACTCATTTGAAGCAAGCAAGAAATATAAAATTTTCTTTGTGATAACATCTTCTCCATTTCTTGTCTTTGGAAGCTACTTCAAACCCAATAGGTTCACAATCCGCAAAAAGACAAAATAAATTCAAATTATCAATATTTACCTCCTCGGTACTATCAAGAATTTCTTGCACACTTCTCATCTTTTGAGGTCGCTCACTTGAACTTGATTGAGATGAAGATGGACTAGATTGCCCATTATATGGTGGTGGAGATGGAGGTGGAGAAATAGGATTCCCCGAGTCTGCTTCTCTTTCTTGCGCTTCTTCGTCAATGAAAGGAAAGAAATTATAATTTTCCTCCGAAATGTTCTAATCCCACGAGCTTTCTTCATCAAATTTCACATCTCTACTTATCACAATTTTTTCGTTGCTTAGATTGTACAATTTATAGCCTTTGGATCTTGCATCATAGCCGATAAAAATATGTTTCTCACTTTTATCATCTAGCTTTGACCTCTTCTCATCCGGTACATGCATATAAGCAATATTCCCAAAAACACGCAAATGAGAAACATTTGGCTTTCTCCCATTCCATGCTTCTTGTGGTGTCATGTCTTCAACACTTCTAGTCGGGCAACAGTTTGACAAATAGATGGCACAATCAATAGCTTCAGCCCAAAATTCTCTTAGCATTTGCTTGCTCTTCAACATACTTCGAGCCATGTTAAGGATGCTTCTATTTTTTTCTCTCCGCCACCCCATTTTGTTGTGGCGATCTTGGAACCGTTAAAGGATGACGAATTCCATTTTCTTCACAAAATAACTTAAATTCATTTGACGTGAACTCGCCCCCTCTATCGGATCTAATGGCCTTGATATTATACCCGCTATGCTTCTGCACAAGAGCCTTGAATTTTTTAAAAGCTCCAAACACCTCCGATTTTTCTTTGAGAAAATAAACCCATGTCTTCCTATTAAAATCATCGATAAAGAGGAGGAAATAATTATTCTTATCAAATGATGACGGATGAATAGGACCACACACATCCGAGTGCACAAGTTCCAACGGCATGGTTGCTCTAGTAGTTGACTTTTTTGAAAAACTTTCCCGAGATTGCTTGCCAAAAAGATACCCTTCACAAAGTTGATCGGGGTGGTGAATTGAAGGCAACCCATTCACCATCCTTTTCTTCGACAAAACTTCCAAACCACCAAAATTCAAGTGCCCAAGTCTTAAGTGCCAAAGCCAAGACGAATATTTGAAACAAGCTTTTAAACATTTTGCCACATCATTTTGAATATTCAATAAGAACATTCGATTTCTTGTCATAGGCACCCTCACTAGTAAATTTCCGGACTGATCTTTTATTGAAAGGTTAGAATCTTTCATCAAAATATCATAACCTTTCTCTAAGAGTTGCCCCAAGCTCAAAAGATTGTTCTTCATATTTGGCACATAATAAACATTTGAAATAAATTGGTGCCTTCCATCCTTTAAGCGAATCAAAATTTTACCTTTTCCTTTAACCGGAATTTTTGACGAGTCTCCAAAAGTAACATTGCCGCATACAGATTCATCAAGTTTAACGAACATATTTTTCCTTCCACACATATGATTGCTTGCACCCGTGTCAAGATACCATGTATTATCATCTTCACTCATCTCTCCTTTGCATGTTGTGGGCCCAAGTGCATATTAGGGTTCACATGACCTAATTAGATTAAATGTACAAATTAAGGTTTACAAAAACCTAATTAAATGTACAAATTAGGGTTCATGTGACCTAATTAAATGTACTAGACCCGGGGAAGTCTCCACGTGTTCCAAGGCAGAAGACTCGTGGATGCGACCCATTTTGGGAATTGATTGAGGGATTGGATTGGTGGCTAGAAGAACAGGGCAATTTGGGCATTACTTTGATGATTAAAGGGCATTTCTGGAATTTCTCCTTTAAAACATAATTAAAGGGTATTTTGAGAATTTCCCTTAAAACATGTGCCTGGCATGTGACTATTTCTCAGGAAAACTCTATAAATAGCCCCTCTATTCTAAGAAAAGGGGATCGCTCTCAAGACATTATACTTAGACTCTTGGAAGCTCAATACACTTGGAACTCTCTCCTAATTCGAAGGCTCAAGAAGGCTCTTGGAATCCCTGCTACCCTAACCCGGTTTCTGGATTCTAGGAGTTCTGCCACGTGTCATTGGAGTAATTGTCCACCTGTTCTTCTCCCCTCTTCAATCAATCAATCAATTCCGTGCTCTTCGTGGATTTCTCTCCTCTCCAGCCAACACGAAACCCTAACCCTGGCAAGGTGTATTTTTCTTGCCCACATTTATTTGGCGACTCTTCTGGGGAGGTGTAGAATTCGTGAAGGGTATGCCCACAACTCGAAGTGGGAGAATTACAGGAAGAGTTTCACCGACAACAAGCATCACTTCACCGGATCCGATTTCAAGGCAAGCAAATCCAGTGTTCTAAAGCGCGAATCTGGATCTTGATCAACCCATTTTAGAAACAAACCAGTGCTAGACAGCCAAACGCAGGAAGGCAAGGTGAGGAAGTCACTGGAGCGCAGACAACTGCGAATGTTGTGCAGATGGAGATGCTCAAAGCATTATAGGAGGCACGAGAAGGCCAAGGGATGATGATGACCATGATGCTGGAAATGCAAAGGAAGCAGGAAGAGATGGGGAATTTCCGCCAGCAGTTGATGCAAATCCCCACTTTCAGGGCTATGTTCCTAGGAAGTTCGCAAGGAGAACGAGCAGAAGTGGAAGACAACAACAACAACAAAGAGAATCCGACTGTGCTTCCAACAACGGAGAGTCAGCCGATTTCGATCATCAACTTGGAACCCCAAAACAGCGGTGATATGCCACAACTCAGATTGGAAGCAAGTCAGCCTCAGCCCAACATTGTCCCGCCCACTCTCCCAACATTTTCGCAAGTGCAGATACCAATCCTCCCAAGCCACATCCAACGAATAAACCAACAAGTACAACCGATACAAGTTGTGCAGGATGGAAGTGTGCACCAGCCAATTTCCTTACCATACACACCACCTATGCATCAATACATCACAGCCCCTCAGAGAGTCCATACCACGAGCCAGTATGTGACGAAGGATGATATGATTGATGTGATCAATCAACTTCGCAAGCAGACATCCCGACCTTCAGAATTGGACTTTACTCCACCCTACCCGGCACACGTACGGAGACAACCTTACCCGGCAAGGTATATTGAACATCCCCCACAGTTCCCAAAGTATAACGGGGAGAAAGGAAATGCCAGGGAGCATACTGCCAGGTTCGTGGAATCGATGTCTCCATGGTTGGGTTATGATGAGGTGAATAACCACAATCTGTTGATGAGGGAATTCAACAAGACCTTGACGGATAGTGCCTTCAGTTGGTACTATAACTTGGAGAAGGGATCAGTCCATGATTGGGATGATCTGAAATTACAATTTTTTAAGAAATTTTTCTATGTGCAGAAACAGGTAACTATTGTAGAGCTAATGCGGTTCAAGCAGAAGCTGAATGAGGAGCTGTCAGATTATGTGGACAGATTCAGGGCCCAAGCACAGAAGTGTGTAGAGCCAATTGAGGAGAAGAACTTGGTTATCATATGCAACAATGGTGCTCTAGACTCCTTCAAGCCCCATCTCATTACAAAGGCATGTGATTCATTTGCGACTCTATCATCATTTGCACAAGATTTGGGAGGAATCATGACAATGCCCACCAACCATGCGACAATTACATGGAAGGGTAAGAGAACAGCAACTGTGGCTTTGGCTGACTCTCAGTCAAAGCCACAAGGGGGCAAGAGGGAGAAGAACGAGCGAAGTAAAGGAAAACACGGGGACAAGTATATCAGAATGCCCATTCCAGAGGCTATCACATGCAGTGAGAAGGCCTTTAGAGACCTGTATGAGCAATGGATAGAACATGGAGTGGTGAGGCCTCCGAAGCCCAGATTTGTTGTGACTGAAGAAATAAAAAGAAGACCAGACTTTTGTGTATACCACCAGTACGCAGGACACTCCACTATCGATTGTTATAGTCTACGAAGAATATATCATGAAAAGCTGGCGGCAGGAGAAATTGAGCTGGGAAAAGGAAGCAGCGTGCATGATAAGCCACTGCCTAATCACAAGGGAAAAGAAATGTTCAACACTATTACTCATAGTGAGGCACCAGAAGTGGAGATGGTAGAGAATGTAGAAAGGATGGAAGAAATGATGGATGTTGAGCCAGGCCTGCAGGTGATGGCGTTGATGAATGGGCTTAAATTCAGGAAATTTTTCGACCAGATAGGGTTGGCTAAGGAAGCAAGGATAGAAGCAACCAAGGCGATCATCAAAGCAGCCGAAACCCAAGAAACCTGCATGGCAATGAACAAAGGATTTGTGAAGACAGTGGAAGAGGAAGAAAGTAAAATATCTTTCTCTAAAGCTGACAGAGAGATAAGATACCCGCACAACCGACCGCTGTATGTGACGACAATAATAAATGGAGTAGAGGTGCGGAGGGCATTCATCGACAATGGAGCGTCTATAAACATTATGCCCTACACTGTGTTTAAGCAGTTAGGCCTGCCAGAGAAGAGAATTGTGAAAGAACCAACAAACATAACAGGGTTTACTAACTAAAGTGCCAGAACTCTTGGACACATCAAGGTGGACATGCAGGTTGGAAAGATTCGAGGACCTGTAATGTTTCATGTTACCGAGGTGGATGCAACATATCATGTCTTGCTAGGAAGGGCTTGGCAAAACGACTATGGGGTGGTACCCTTAGTTTTTCATCAATGCCTAAAGGCCATCTGGAAGGGGAAAGAAGTGAATGTATCGGCAACAAGAAATCCCTTTGGACCAGAGGAGGCACACATCGCTGAAGCAACTTTCTTCGATGATGTCGCTAAAGAGGGAGAGAGCCAGATTGCAAGACCTGATTCTCTAAAACTAGCCAATTGGGAGGAAGTACAGGCAGGCAAGTTTGTGCCTGAGGAAAAAGAAAAGAAGAAGACCTCGGAACACGGAGAATGTTCCAAAGATAAGAAGCCAGTGGTAGTAGACCTAGATAAGGAAGAAAAAGGAGGAAAGAAAAGGCCAGCAGATCCTGAGGATGCCAGAAACATAAAAAATGCCAAACGGACAGTACAATCAGATGATGGCCAAAGAACGAAATGGGAGAGGGTTGTTAAACCCAACGGAAAGGTAGTGTTTCACTTATGACGGTGCGAGGGGGAAGAGTCCAAGGGAGAGTGCAAACCCAACGGCTCAGGAGGTGTCCCCCACTCCAGCAGTAATGAAGAGGAAGAAATTGTGCAACAAAAAATAGAACCAGCTCCAGAATGCTTTGAGGATAGGCCAAAACCTCAACAAAATGAATTAGAAAAAGTTGATTTGGCAACAGATGGAGGAACGCCAAGACCGACTTACGTCAACAAAGAGCTGAATGCTGATCAGAAAGAGGCGCTTGTGAAACTGCTGCGAGAGTATAGGGATGTCTTTGCTTGGAACTATGACGAGATGCCCGGGATTGACAAAGAGTTGGTAGAGCACAATCTGAATGTAAGCCCGGGAATAAAACCAGTAAAGCAAGCTCCTCGCAACTATGCACCCGAAGTTGAAACCCAAATCAAGGAGGAAATCAAGAAGTTGCTGGAAGTAGGGTTCATCAAGCCAATTCAACATCCGATATGGTTATCCAGCATTGTACCAGTAAAGAAGTCAAATGGTCAGTTACGGATATGTGTGGATTTTAGAGACTTGAATAAAGCATTCCCAAAAGATATGTACCCATTACCCAACATAGACACTTTGGTAGATGCAACGTCTAATCACGAGATGATGTCATTCATGGATGGGTTTGTGGGTTACAATCAGGTAAAAATGTCAGTAGAAGATGCAGAGTTGACGGCCTTTCGTACTCCGTTTGGGAATTTCTACTATGTAGTAATGCCCTTCGGGTTGAAGAATGCGGGGGCGACTTATCAAAGGGCAATGCATGCTATATTTCATGACATGATTCATGATATAGTAGAAGACTATGTGGATGACATAGTAGTGAAATCCAAGAAGGCGACAACTCATGTGGAGGACCTGAGGAAAGTGTTTGAGCGATGCCGAAAATACAATTTGAAGATGAATCCGAAGAAGTGTGCCTTTGGAATGACGGCTGGAAAATTCTTGGGCTTCTTGGTGCATAACAGAGGCTTGGAGATAGACCCAAGCAAGGCAAAAGCAGTTGTAGAGATGCCCCCACCAAAAACACAAAAACAGTTGAAGAGCTTTCTAGGGAAAGTTTCTTATATGAGAAGATTTATGTCAGCATTAGCAGAAGTCACAGAACCCTTTGGCAAATTGTTAAAAGGAAAGGCAGAATGGGACTGGGGGCAAGACCAGCAACATACCTTCGAGAAAGTAAAAGGAATTTTGGCTTCAGCACAAACAATGGTAGTACCGCAAAGAGGAATACCGTTGCAGTTGTACATCACCTCTACCACAAAGTCTGTAGGGGGATTGATCACACAAGAAGTGGATGGAGAAGAAAAGCCCGTGTACTACATCAGCCGGATAATTAGAGGACCGGAAACCCGGTATTCGCAGGTGGAGAGACATTGCCTTGCATTGGTGTTTGTAGTGCAGAAAATGTGACATTATTTTTTGGCACATGAGGTGAAGCTTGCAACAAGAACTGACCCGATCAGATACCTACTGACTAGGCCAGCATTGGTAGGAAGACCTGCAAGATGGATGATGATACTTTCTGAATACGACATCCAGTGTGTAACACCAAAGGCAATCAAATGTCAGGCTTTGGCAGACCTACTGGCTCAATTTCCAAATGGAGAATACGAACCTCCCTCTGAGGATCTTCCAGGGGGAAGTAGAAGAAATTGACATAGTAGATGAAGGCTTAGAATGGTGGAATTTAGCCTTTGACGGGTCATCTGCTGAAGGGAAAGGTGGAGCAGGCGTGGTGTTGACCACCAAAGAAGGAAAGGAAGTAGCTTTGTCATACAAGTTAGACTTCCCCTGGACGAACAATGAAGCAGAATATGAGGCGTTCATATTGGGATTATTAGCGGCTCGAGAGTTGGGAGTTAAACGCCTTAAAGTAAGGGGAGATTTAAACTTGATTGTGCAACAAATAAGAGGGCAATTCGCAGTGAAGGAGCCTATATTGGCACCGTATCGAACTGTAGCACAAAAAGTGATGGAGGACTTCAGGAAGGTGGTTATTGAGTACGTGCCAAAAGGACAAAATAAACAACCTGATGCATTAGCCACGGTAGCATCTAGAGTATATGTCCAAGGAGAAGACCTAGATGTGAAGGTAATAAAGAGAACCCTCCCAACCACGGTGCTAGACTTGTTCCCCAAGGACATGACAGATGATTGGAGGCATAACATCTCCCATCAATTGCAAACGAAGGAGGGGACAATATCACCAGTGGAACTTCAGAAATACACCATCATCAAGGGAGTCTTGTACCATAAAGAAGCAGATGGGGTATTGACACGATGCTTGGGGAGGCTCGAAGCACAGCGCGTTTTGCATCAGGTACATGTAGACAATTGTGGATTAGCAGATATCGGATTGTATAGGAGATTGCAGCGCCAAGGGTATTATTGGCCTGAAATGAAGAAGGAAGCAGATGCACTTCAACGACAATGTGTTTCATGCCAAGAATACCCTGGGGAGGAGGAATGTGTCTTCATCGATGACATAGCGGATTGGCGAATCCCTTATGTAGAGTTTTTACAAAGCGGCAATCTGCCCGCCGAAAAGAAGGACGTAATCTTGATAAAGAGAAAGTTACAATGATTCTTCTTGCAAAATGGAGAATTGTTTAGAAGAGGGTTCAATGGCAAGCCCTTACGGTGTTTGGAAGTAGGAGAGGCCAAAGATTTGGTCTATCAAATGCATAAGGACGAGCACCAAGGGGGAGCCAAATTGTATAAACAACTTATTGATCATGGTTATTATTGGCCGAAGATGGAGGGAGATTGCTTGGATTTTGTCAAGAAGTGCCACATCTGCCAAATCCATGGGAATCTGATTCATACTCCCGCTGTAGACCTACGAACCATAGCAACACCGTGGCCCTTTCATACATGGGGAATGGATCTTATAGGTCCCATTCATCCTAATTCTAAGGGCAACATATGGATCTTGACGGCTACTGAGATGTATACAAAGTGGGTAGAGGCAATCCCTTTGAAAAAGGCTACGGGTCCAGCAGTGGCGAACTTCATTAAGGAATATATCATTGTCGTTTCGGGATCCCGAAAATCATTCTGTCAGACAATGGAACTCCTTTCATCAATCGAGACATCAAAAGTCTGATGGAAAGATATAGGGTGAAGCATTACAAGTCATCGCCATACAACCCGAAAGGAAATGGGCAAGCAGAAGCCACAAACAAAACCTTGATCAAGATTCTGTCAAAAACCCTAGATGATCATCCGAAGACATGGGCAGAGCAGTTACCAATAGCATTTTGGGCATATCGAACTTCAAAAAGAAAACCTACGGGTGAAACCCTATATGCTTTAATTTATGGAGAAGAAGTTATCTTGCCCGCCGAAATAGAAATCCCTTCGGCTAGGATGAGACTTCGAAGCTTAGTCGAGGAAGAGAACCGACCAGCAGCCCTAGAGGCCTTAGCTGACTTTCGAGACCGAGCCAGAGAAAGATTGGAACGGTATCACGAAAGACTGCGACGACAATACAATACCGCAGTGGTACCGCGATAAATTCTGGTGGGGGACTTGGTGCTCAAGACAGCAAATCAAGTCATGAGGGGAACACCAACCACCAAATTTTACCCCAAATGGGAAGGCCCGTATAGGGTACGAGAGATCTCCAAAAGCGGGTATTGCAAAATATCTCGTGTGGGATCAAATGCTATCTCAGGCCCATTGAACCTGAAATGGGTAAAGAAATATTACACATGAGATAGTCATGACGAGAGTTATACTTTTAACTTCAAAAATAGTTGAGGCACCTGACTATAAGCCCTCACAGTTATACTTTCAAACTTTAAAAGTAATCGAGGCACCTGACTATAAGTCCTCAACCTGAAAAAACAGTTACACTTTATCTCTAAAAGTGACGAACGTTATGCTTTATCCGACAAAAGCAAGATTTATTATTTTTCATGAAAATTTTGAAACGTTATGCTTTTCGTTAAAAGCAATTTGATTATCAATAAATTATTAGACTTTCACTTATTTTTCGAAAAGATATATATATACATGTTATTGACAACATTCATGCTTATCTATTCATAATACCTATTGTTGCCTTAGAGTATTAATTTGAGTAACTTAAGATTCAATGATAAATATTGAGTTTTGAGGAATCATTCAAATTAAAGGCAATCAACAAGGTTAAAGAAACTCTAATTTAATAAATGAAATATGTGTAAATGAGTTTCTAAAACAGGAAAAAAGGAAAAAAAGACTACAGCAAGTCATGATCTAAAGGCCATGACATATCAAACTGAAGAGAAGGCATAGCTAAGGCCTCTAAATCACTGATGGCAGCATCCCGAATCTTGAGATTTTCAGCTTTTGATTTCTTGACATCTCGAGTAGCTGACTCTAAGTCCTAAAGCTGTCGCTCTACCTCCTGAAGCTGAGACTTTAAATCTTGGGAATGGATCTTCAGTTTGTTTGTAGCTTCGTCAAACTCCGAAATCTGGGCTAAAAAGGAGTCATCTTCACACTTATGTATAGCAATTTTCGAGCGTAGTTCAACAAGATTGAAATTTGACTTGAGGAGATCCAATCTAGCCCGAAAAGGAGCCATGTCAACACCCACAGCTGCAAGGTCGTCTACATCATCACTAAATTTTTTCAAGTCCTCAACTCGCAAAGAGTATAAGGAAAGAGTATGCAACCCAAGCACAAGGCCTGCGAGCTGATCGAGGAAGAAGGTCTGGGCAGAAGACGCCTTAATAATCAGCTGGTCGAGTATATGTGGGAATCGAGCTAGGAGGCGCTCAAGACTTTCCTGACTAGACGATGATATCCGGAAGCCCCTCCAAGAAATAAGGTCTCCGCTTGAATTGAAAGAAGCTCTGACCGGAGCAACTTTGGAGGCCATCATAGAATTTGTCGAGATAAAGGAGGGAGGAGCACGGGGATGTTGGGATGCTGATGAATCCATGACGCCTTGGTCATCCGAAAGACAGCCTGGGGGATAACCGAGGTCATTATCTAGCGAGGTGTCAACATCCGGATTGAGAGCATCGAATGCGGCAAGCGCATCAACAGGCAAAGGCAACTCTTGCATCTTCTCACTCTGGAAAACAAGATGAGAAAAATATAATATATTTGAAAAAAAATAATAATAAATAAAAAATGATATATTTACCAAAGAAAGATACTCACCAGATAGTCGATGGAAAAATAGTTGGGAGATGCCACAGAAGGCGGAATGTCGCTCAACCCACCCAAAATGCTGTTCACAATACCCTCCCGAGAACTCACCAACTCGGTAGAATCCTTCTGGGGAGGACTCACATCAGCAATAGTTTCAGCAGGATCCTCCCTCGCGGAAGCAGGAGTCTCATCAGTCCCCTTAGGCCTATCATGTGGAGAAGTTGGAGGAGGGTTTGAGGAAATTATTGCATCATCCAAAGCAAGGCTCGAACTCACATCAGATAAATTGTCTTGAGCATCAAGACTGACACAAGCTTCATGGGATGAAGATGACTCAACACTGATAGGTCGGGGAGGGTCACAACTTGTAGAAGTCGTCGTGGTTGCCCCATTTGCAGTAATAGACATAAACTCAAGAGGAACATCCTCATCCTATTCATCAGCATCGCCAATCTAAAAACGGTGGACATAATGATAAAAGGAATCATGAAAGCAACTATATGGATAGTAACAGACAAAAATGAAGATACTACAAAATGTATAAATACATACCAAATTTCTACGGCGTTTCTTGACCGGATCCTGGGCTACCGGCACAGTAGGACTAGCATCCTCAAGAGGGCGTTTTGCTAATGGCCTTAAGCGAAGCCTGATGCCAGGATGACTAATCGGAGACACAGTAGAAGCCATAGGAGGAGCCACATCTGAATCTGTAGGGGTAGATGTTCTTGTTCTGGAACGAGTAATTCTCATTTCCCCGGCATCAGAGGATCCCTGGGGAGGAACTGTAGGAGGCATCCGAGACAGAGGTAACTGAGACAATGCTCGTGGTGGAAGGTTCCTGGAGGTAGTAGGGGCCTGTACAGAAAGGATAACTGGGTCACTTTGAGAATGAACACCTGTTGATCGAGGAGGAAAAGACTTAAGCCTCAAGGCCTCACGCTCAACGAGCCGGCTACTGGTTGGCCATCGTTCCGAACGGACATTGGGCTTAGGAGAACATAACATCTTAGCCCATTGAAGACGCTTGGGAGGAGAAGCTGGTCTAGAGCACATCAGTGTGTCATCCTCCCACCTCTTAAGATTGATTTGCCAGTAGTTGCGTTCACCAGTAGTATACCGCCCAATCCGAGTAGCAGTTGGTATGACAAAAGCAACGTGAAAGGATTTGTGAGGAGCACCTGGGGGTTCTGGAAAGGCCCATGCAAAAGAAGGGGAGGTGGACACGAAATTGAAGAGAGCAGTCTCATAAGTCTCCTTCCAAGTACGGCCAAAGGGACGCTCCTGGTCAAATCCAAACTGCCTCATCACCCTATGAGGATTATAAAGTACAGTACCGAAATCATTATCCTCAATAAAATATGGAAGCTCCGCAGCCCGAAGGAAGACGAACCAGGACAATGAAGAACCACTCAACCCGTTGGTGTTTAGATAAGAGCGAGACTCACGCCTATAGAAGTGAGGAAGGTGACCATTGTTTTCCGAAACAATAGTGTAAGGACGAGCGGTGAAGCACGAAAAATCATCAATGAAAAGCCGCAAGTCTGAGCTAAAGCGGTAATCAATCCAGCGGGCTGTCCGGGGGTCGATGTGGGGTAATAAAAAAGGGTCTGAAGACTTCTTCTTCCTCCTGGAAAGATGTTCAAGAGAAGAATAACCCTTGAAACGCTCGAAGAGAAAAAGCTGAAGGAAGGAGCCTGGAATGAAGCAATTCATGTCGTACCTGAGTAAATGAAAAGGGAAGATTGATAATTCAAGAAAAGAAGAGAAAAATGCAGTGTGAAAGACAGTTAATGAAAGTATGAAAACGAATACCTTCCAATAGATTCTCTCAAAGCGAAGGCCACCTCATCTAAACGGCGATACAAGGTTCCCAAAAAGAGGGAAGCAAGAGGAATCTCCAAACCTCGAGATAGCAGAGCTGTTAAACTAAACATACGAACTGAGGGACCGTCAACAGGAGACCCGGGAAAGAGAAAGCGAGACAACCACATAGCCAGATAGGCTGCCAAAGGAAAAGGACAAGGATCTTTACAAAAAGCGAGGACGGATTGGTCATAAGTCGAACTATCCCACTGGTTAATTTTGTAATCCTGAAAGAAGTAGCGCACCCAAGATAACCATAAAGTCTTTTGTCGGCTAGTGGTCTCGAAATCTGGAAGGAGTATGTCACCTTTGAATCGTGAGACATAATGGGAAGACTGCTTGAAAGCCTCCATCAAGTAGGCAACGCACTCAACATCTCTAGCAGACATATTAGATGGGTCACAAGAAGCCGAAGCGACAGCAGGGAGGCTACAAGATATAACTCAACATAAGCACATAATTTGGAAAAGAGAGGGAAAAATAAGAACGAATGAAAGAAACAAAAGGAAAGGCTTACTAGTAGATGGCATAGACATCCTCTAGTGTAGGGGTGAATTCCCCCAAGCAGTAACAAATGTGCATGAAGAGGAGCACCAGCGGGAAATCAACACAGTAAGAGCGTCATGATCCTGTTGAACACGTAGATCCCTCAATAGCTGAATGCAGCGATATATGCCCGCGCTCTTTAGTATAGCCTTGTACTCAACATTCCGGAGGATCTCGTCAGTCCAATGTTGCCATCCTTGAAGACGGCTAGATGAGTCAGACAGGAAGCGAAAGGGACTAAAAGGGTATTCTTGTTTCTCTATGCACATGCGGGGAATGCGACCGGAATGGGGGAAGTCATCCCAACCTCCGCAAGCCGTGACATAAAGAAACAAGCCCTCTTTCTCTGGTGAACGAAAAGTTGTGCGATCATAAGTCCGGACTTGCTCCCAAAAAGTGTCAAAAGGTCCAAAAAAGGGAGCCTTTCCCCAATCATTGACGAAGGGAGTTACCCTGGAAGTCTTCAAGTCTTCAGAGCATCCGGTAGACGCGCCTGCAAGTAAGGAAGACTCCACATAAGGGTACTAAGGATGACAAGTAAAGCATATGAACTTGAGTAGACTTACCATGGCAAGGGGAGAATTTGAGATTTTCACTTGAGAATACCTGAAAATAAGAAGAAATGAAGTCAGGGAAGGATCAAAATCACAATTATGGAAGAAAAACAAGATTTGAAATTTTTTCAAAAAACATCGGACAGCCAAAAGGCATCCTTCGGAGCCATTTTTGGATTATTTTAATATGTGTCATGGCCGTTGGCGATGACTTTTGAATATCTCGTCGATACGGTCGTTTTGATATATTATGGGCCCCGAGACTCCAAACGGAACAAAAGTTATGGTCAAAACAGCGATCACGATTCCCAATGTTTAAATTTTGGTACATTTTCTTCTAGGATTCGCTCCCTAGGGTTCGGCACCCTAGGGTTCGACCTCCCTAGGGATCGACTTCCTGCAAAAAAAAAATCCCCTAGGGTTCGGCCACCCTAAAAAAAAAAGCTTAATTTCCCATATAGGGTTCGGCCCCCCTTAGGGGGATTTTCTTTTGTGTACCTCGAAAATTCTGATGCCCCACAAATTAATTTTTCGGAACGGAGGCTTCTTTGTCAATAAATATTGTGTTTTTCTTTATTATCCGAGGGAACCCTACCGAGATATAATCCAAGTAACGGGGCTCGGAAGACAAAAGAAAAGCTACAATAACCTGAGAAGAAACGTAGGAGAAGCAAGTCAAGAAGAATTCGGCAGAAAAATACTAAAATAAACTGAAAAAAATTGAAAGAAAAAGAAGAAGGAATTGTTTTTTTACCTCTTTCCCAAGATGAAGACTGTTGGCTTGACGACTTCTTGGTGATCTTCAAACTTGAATGAGGAGAGCAAATGCCAAGACAAAAAAAAGTGCACGATGAAAAGAAAAGCCTAAGTGACTTGGGAGATGTATATATTCAAACTGCAAGCTTGCAATAGTAAAGGAAGCAATCTCTATGTTCCTCTTAAGGAAGATTTCGCAATTTAAAGATAAGTTTATTTGAGCTTATTTCTAAATAAATATATAAATTTTCGAAAATTGTTTAAATTTGGTATTTTAATGAAATTTCGAAAATATATATATATTTGATAACAGTAGGACAATTTCGAAATTATTATTATTATTATTATTATTATTATTATATATATATATATATATTGAATGTTTGATTTCTTAAGGAAAAAGATCTTGCTTTATAAAATTCTAATAAAGGAATATTTTGTTTCTAAAATATAAAATAAGATTTGATTATTGGAGCTGATGATCTTCCTTGTTTTAATTCTCAGAAAATAAGGAAATAAATATTGAGCAAAATGAGGAAGTTTTCAGATGATCTACCAAGCAGTACTTGGACAAGTGGAGTCACACAAAATCATTCACAAGCCTGGAGTATTTTGCACGAGCGTCTCTCAAGAATCGTGACTCTTGCGCAGGGGGTAAATGTGGGCCCAAGTGCATATTAGGGTTCACATGACCTAATTAGATTAAATGTACAAATTAAGGTTTACAAAAACCTAATTAAATGTACAAATTAGGGTTCATGTGACCTAATTAAATGTACTAGATCCGGGGAAGTCTCCACGTGTTCCAAGGCAGAAGACTCATGGATGCGACCCATTTTGGAAATTGATTGAGGGATTGGATTGGTGGCTAGAAGAACAGGGCAATTTGGGCATTACTTTGATGATTAAAGGGCATTTCTAGAATTTCTCCTTTAAAACATAATTAAAGGGTATTTTGAGAATTTCCCTTAAAACATGTGCCTGACATGTGACTATTTCCCAGGAAAACTCTATAAATAGCCCCTCTATTCTAAGAAAAGGGGATCGCTCTCTAAACATTATACTTAGACTCTTGGAAGCTCAATACACTTGGAACTCTCTCCTAATTCGAAGGCTCAAAAAGGCTCTTGGAATCCCTGTTACCCTAACCCGGTTTCCGGATTCTAGGAGTTCTGTCACGTGTCATTGGAGTAATCGCCCAACTGTTCTTTTCCCCTCTTCAATCAATCAATCAATTCTGTGCTTTTCGTGGATTTCTCTCCTCTCCAGCCAACACGAAACCCTAACCCTAGCAAGGTGTAATTTTCTTGCCCACACATATCAAAAGTAAAGTGGGCTCCACTTCTTCAACATTTTTCTCCACATAATTTGACTTTCCTTCAACATCTTTTGAATCATTCTTACACTTCGAAGTATAGTGCCCATAATCATGACAATTGTAACATTGAACTCGAGATTTATCATACCTCCTTTGATACGGTCGTGAATAATTTCCTCTTCCACGACCTCTTGTGTGGTGAGACTCTTGGCCCCTTTCTTCTTTGTGAGGAGAGTAATGGCCTCCTCTTCCACCTCTTCCACGGCCATGTGCTTGGCCACGACCTCGACCTTGTTGACTATGTCCATGCTTTTCTTCTCTCTCCTTGAAAGAAAGTTTCGCTTGGAGCACTTGCTCAATAGGCCCCTTCTTTTGCTTTTCAAGCCTCTCTTCATGGATTTGCAATGAACCCATAAGTTTGTCAACGGTCATGGTTTCCAAGTCTTTCGACTCCTTAATGGCTACAACAATATACTCATACTTGGGACTTAAAGAACGAAGGATTTTTTCATTTACTCGAACATCACTAATTTCCTCACCATTACTCTTCATTTGATTGACAAGTGCCAAAATTCTAGAAAAATATCCGAAATTGATTCGGACTCCTTCATACGCAAACCTTCGAAGTCACTTCTCAAGGTTTGAAGACGAACCTTCTTTACTTTGGCAACTCCCTTGAACGAATTTTGGAGAATTTCCCACGCTTGCTTGGCGGTGGTGGCAAGAGCAACTTTTTGCAACATTGCATCATCCAAACATTGATGAATGATAGTGACCGCTTTTTGATCTTTCTTTCTTGTAGAACTAAAAGCTTCCTTTTGTGCTTGTGATAATGAATCCTCATTTCCGGGCTCTTCATAGCCTTTGGTCACAATGTCCCATAGATCTTGTGAACCAAAAATCGCCTTCATGCGAATACACCAACTCTCATAGTTATCCTTCTTCAATTGAGGAACTTGGAATTGGACCGATCCATTTGCCATTTTCTAGTGGGTGTTACTAGCAACCTAGCTCTTAATACCACTTTGTTAGAAATAATACTCTCACACACACTAGAGAAAAATGGAGAAGATGTTATCACAAAGGAAATTTTATATTTCTTGCGTGCTTCAAATGAGTTGAGTACATAGGTATTTATAGGAATCTCCTAACATGTATAAACCCAAATACATGAATGAGCACTTAATGAAAACCAACTCTCTAGACACCTTTTCAAATACCTTCATGAACCTTCGAATACATGAACCAACAAGTACATGAATATTAATTAAATAAAAATACTTAATTACTTGGTGTGACAAGTTTAAGAGGGAGTGTTGAAAAAATAAACTTGTCCCAAAAGTAATTAAGTATTTTTATTTAATTAATATTCATATACTTGTTGGTTCATGTATTTGAAGGTTCGTGAAGGTAGTTGAAAAGGTGTCTAGAGAGTTGGTTTTCATTAAGTGCTCATTCATGTATTTGGGTTTATACATGTTAGGAGATTCCTATAAATACCTATGTACTCAACTCATTTGAAGCAAGCAAGAAATATAAAATTTCCTTTGTGATAACATCTTCTCCATTTTTCTCTAGTGTGTGTGAGAGTATTATTTCTAACACAGACAACAGTAAAAATTGCCTTTTAGCTCTGACTATGCCAAAACACCTCATTATTGATGGCATTATACAAGAACAAAAACAAGCAGCAGAATTACAAGGAAAATTTACAATTGAAACCAACTCAGATTGGTCCATTAAAGATGGGGTTCATTTGTAGAAAGGAAAAATTTGTATTCCCATTAATTTCACTCTCAAAACCACAATCCTTAGGGAATTCCTAGCTCTCCTGAAGGTGGCCATGGTGGACTCCAGAAAACCTATATGAGGCTCTATACTACTTTTTATTAGCAGAATATGAAGGCTAATGTTGAACACTCTGTCAAAAATTGCACTATCTATCAGCGGGTAAAGGCTCTCAATGTAAATCCTTATGGATTGCTACAACCTCTGGAAGTTCCACAACAAATATGGGAAGAGGTAATTAGTATGGATTTCATCACACATTTACCTGCTTCACAAGGGCTTTACTTGCATTCTTATGGTAGTTGACAGTTTGACAAAAATCTGCACACTTTGGTGCTTCACCAACAAATTATACTGCCTCTAAAGTTGCACAACTTTTTTGGGACATTGTGGGAAAGCATCATGGCATTCCAAATTCTATCATCAGTGATAGAGATGTGGTGTTCCTCTCTAAATTCTAGAATGAGCTTTTCCAGTTACAAGGCACTACTCTAAGGATGTCATCATCCTATCACCCACAGACTGATGGACAGTCTGAAATTGTAAATAAGGGAGTGGGACAGTATTTAGGTGTTTTATATCTAAGGAGCCTACCAATGACACAAATTCTTGGGCTTAGCTGAGTGGTTTTATAATACTTCCTACCATACAGCCATTAAGCAAACACACTTTGAAGATGTGTATGGAAGAACCCCGCCTACTTTGGCTAACTACATCCCTGGAACTACTCAAATTAAAGCATTGGATGTATCTTTGCAAACTAGAGATGAGAAGTTACAAACACTGAAAAGAACTTTAGAGGCAGCCCAACAAAAAATGAATGCTCAAGCAGACATGCACAGAACAGATTTTTCATTTCAAGTAGGAGATTTGGTACTATTCAAACAACAACCCTATAGACAATAGAGTCTGGCTCAAAGGTCCTCTTTTAAACTCAATAAGAAATATTTTGGTCCTTTTCCTAATATAGCTAAAATTGGTCAGGTAGCTTACAAGTTACAGCTGTCAGAAACCTCAAAAATACACCAGTTTTTCATAATTCTCTCTTAAAAAAAAGAAATCAATGGAGACAATTCAATACAGCCTTATTCACTTCCTAACACTACCAATAATGACCAACCTTTGTTACAACCACTCGCAATCCTGGCTAAGAGACTGAAAAGGATCCAAAATCATTGGGAAAAAAAATAGTTTTTGGTGCAATAGGAAGGGTGTCCTTTAGAAGAAGCTACCTGATGTCAGTGGCAAAGTTTCATCACAACTATCCCTCATTACACCCTTGAGGACAAGGTGTTTCTTAAAGAGGAGGGTATTGTTACTACTACTAGGAATGTTATTAATGCTGTCAATACAACAGCCCGAGCAAAACAGAGAATATATATATATATATATATATATATATATATATATATATATATATATTAAACATATCATTTCTCTTGATTTAAGAAGTTTTAAAAGTAATATAATAGGTAGTTGTTAAAGATAATTTAGTGAGGGATTTGGATGAGTTTCGAATTTGTATCATAATTTTTTTAAATTTGACTTCCTTTAATTTCTTTGCGTTGGTCTTCTATTGTTTTGTTTTTGTTTTTGTTTGATAGGCAATCACTCTTTCTTTATTTCATTCTTATTTATTTCTTTTCAGAATTATACTCTATTCCTCTCACTTTTCACACTACAAAATCCCGTAGCCTCCGTATTTTAAGATATGCCGACCTAGGGTATCTGATTTACATTAAAGAGACTCTTATCTTCAAATTTTTTTTCATATATTTTTTCGTTTAATTGTTTTTATTTAATTATTTTTCCTTTTTAAGAGATTTCTTTACCCTTAATGGGGTTTTACTTCTCCTAGTTTGAATTTTTAAAATTTATAGAGCCTTTTTTTTCTTAATTTGAGATTTTTTCATTTTCTAGACTTTTTTTTTATGATCTCTGAGTAAAAAAAATTTAATTAACGTTAATCGGTAAAGGCAGATTTATTTAAATTTGAGCGTAGTTTTGAATTAAATTTAGAATGAGAGGACACTTTGACTTTAATATATTTGTTATTCGATTCATTAAGAATTATTATCTATTCTTATTCTAGCTTTGAAAAAAGAGTAGTCAAAAACCTTTTGACTCTCTGCAACACTTGTTTTGACATTACAAAAGCTTATCAGAATAAAAGTCTATTCTAACAGGAATAGTTTATGGGTGACTAACTGTGCATTTATTAGATAGAAAAAAGTGGTCCTATTTATAATAACTAGCTCATGATCTGTGCAAATAACGTGTTTTATTATAAAATTATTTTATTTTTTATATTACACTATATTAATATATTAATTATAATATTGTTAAATATTATTGTTATCAAGAATATGAATTTTAAAGACTACTAATTAAATTTAAAAAAAATGAATAGATTGAGAGATAGTGATAGGTATATACTTGTATAATAATAGAATATAGATAAAAAGATTTTGAAATGAAATAAAAGATGAAAAAATAATTGTCAATTGAGCCATAGACTCGGACATCCTGGGATCGAATCCCACTTGCAACAATTGTCAAAGGCAATAAAAATGCTAATGGGGCCACGGGGACGCGGATGCAAGCCCGTATGAAAAGTCTGACCCGGGGTGGGGAGATTAGTTTGACTGCGGTTGGAAAACTCCACAATAAAAAAATAATAATAATAATAATAATAATTTGTTTTCCTAAATTTTAAGTTTGTATTCCTAAATTTAGTGTTAAAGGACTATTCCTAAATTTTAGAATTGATACACGATTATTTGTACTATTTATTATTATTATTATTATTATTATTATTATTATTATTATTATTATTATTATATATATATAGGCAGGATTAGGTCTGGACTCCCGGACCTGATCAAAATCCGGACCCTAATTTTATTTTATTTTTCGTTTTTTTTTCAAAACAACTAATAAAAAATATATAGTTATTTTTGGTACTGAAAAAAATTTGTTAATACACTCGTTTGGATACATATAACAAACAGTGTTATACAGTCGGTACAACACTGTTTGTTATATGTATCCAAATTATACCCAAAACAGTGTATTAACAAATTTTTTCAGTACCAAAAATAACTATATATTTTTTATTAGTTGTTTTGAAAAAAAAACGAAAAATAAAATAAAATTTAGGGTCCGGATTTTGATCAGGTCCGGGAGTTCGGACCTGATCCTGGGCATGTGTGTGTATATATATATGCTATTTTAAAATAAAAGTCAATCCCACAATCCTTGGTGGCATATAGTTCGTTGTACTAAAAAATTGATACTCACTCAACTCACACATATTAGGCAATATATGTAACGGCATATCATATATGACTTGTGTGTAGAGTTTGTATGAATTGGATGAATATGAGCTACTGAGCCGAGGAATATCAAAATTTTCACATAAAAATACCTAGTCATATATTTTTGAAGTATTAGTAAGTTCTCCTTATGAATAAATTAGGAAGTAAACTGATTATATGGTTGAAATATTGGAGAAAACCAACATGATTGTTTTAGTATTTGCTGTTTTCCTAGTTGCGAAGTGCAAGCTCATAACCCAAGTTAGGGCATTAAAGTATCGGATTATTTGAATTTATTTGAGATTAAAAAAAATTATTAAAACTTTATATTATTGGATATGTTTTTTATGGTACACGATTGAGATCGATAGAGAGGCTGCTTTAAATATATTTTTGAAAGTAGGAGGGGAGTTTAATGCATTATTCACATATGGTGAAAGATGCGGTGCAAGCTACATAGATGCGGTGCAAGCTACATTTTAAGAGAGAAATATTCGTACTCAAAGTTAGGTGGGAGAGTATCTTCAAAAAGCGGTAAATATTAGTCAATAAGGTGGTGTTTGATAAAATTAAGTGTTAAGATTTGAATAGTTTAGACATCTGAATAATATAGAGTTTCTGTCCAGAATTGTGTCTGAATGAAAAAATATTGTTTGATAATTAATTTTTTCAAAATGTCTGAATAACAGTATTTTATCATTTTGACCTTCTGAACAGTTTAAGCAAAACTTGTTTGATAATCAGAAATATCTGAATAATATTTTAAATATATATTTATAATAGCAAATTAAAGGAAGATAAATAACATTTAGCTGATCAAATTAGCTCTATTTCAATTAATACTAACATGGGTACTTCAATAAAATCAGCCATTGATTTTTTTTAAGGAATTGGGTAAGTAATTAATAGGGAGATATAAGAAACTCAAATAAGTCCCGTTTCAACTGAATCTAACCAAAAATCAAATAAAATATGTGCATAAGCAATTTAAATTGAAAAAAAACACATACTTCATTAAATCAGTTCAATTCCAAAATTTTCAAAGACATAAACCCCAAGTAATGAAAATTGATGAATTGGGAAAGGGATCATACCTAAAAGAAATCAAGAAGGCGAATTATGTTGGGGTGATTTACAAAAGACAAGAAGGAAAGCTTACAGCCTAAGCATTTCTTGAGATGGGTAGTGACTTTTAAGAGATAAATTTGCTTCAACGCCACCACTTTGCCGAAAAATTGGTGCCCGGCTTTCCATACAGTCGCCAATCGACTTGCTCCGAGTTTGGACCTTACTATGCAATCTCCGAAGGTGACAGCTCGGAATCGGAGAGATTATTAGGGGTTTGAGACTCCATTTTTGTCAATCGGGAGGGGCAAAGAGGGACAAGAGATGGGGATAAAAGAGCGATTTTGTAATATTGAAGAGGTTATTTTTGTCCAAAAAAATTATAAACTCGTTCAGACGTGGCTCTGGATGATGTAGAATTAAATTTGAATCTTACCGATTAAGAGACATTAAGAGATAAAAAAAATTTATCAAACAAGTTTAACCTCTAATAGGATCAAAGGCTAATCTATTAAGAGGCATTCAGACTTAAACAAACACAGCAATTGAGTGACTCCCTATGCAACACAAATTAAATATCATGATAGAGAAATTTTATGTAAAAGCTTGATTTATTTCAAGATTACAGATAAGTGATGTTAAGAAATTAATGAAATTAAATATCTTATATTACAAAAAAGATTTCAGGGATAATTGAAAGACTTACGGTCGATGACATTAATAAATAAAACATTAAAAATGCCACTCTCTCTACCTGTCACCATGTAATTCAAAAATAATAATAATAATTGCGAACTAAATTCTTCCCAAACCTAATTAATTTGATTCCTCCTAAACACGAAACTTCAAATTTATTTCAAAAATTTTATATTCTAACCGCAAAATTGAAACGCAAAAACTCCAAATTAAACATACTCACAAGTCTTGATGGTCGTTTCTTCTTTCTTTTTCTTTTCTTTACTTTTTTTATTAGTGTAGTCGTTCCTGAGCACGGGCAGGAGGGTCGACCGCCCTGGCCCCCGATCAGGAAGCCCCAATTTTTTTTATTTTTATATATAGTATATATATATATGTGTGTGTGTGTGTGTGTGTGAAATTAAAAATATAAATATATAATGATATAGGTAAACAAAAGTAATTTTCAAAACTCAATAAATTGTTTTCCTAATGTTTTATTACTAACTATTCTTGTGACAGTGACATCTGTTGAAAGAAGTTTTTCGAAGTTGAAATTGTTAAAAAATTACTTGCGGTCGACTATGACACAAGAAAGGTTAAATGGGCTGGCAACCATGTGCATCGAGAAGGATATGCTGGACAAACTTGATTTTAAACATTTTATTGAAGATTTTGCTTCTAGGAATACTAGAAGAAGTATTTTTTAATGAAGGTATTTTTATATATTTTATTGTAGTCGAATTTATCGCATATTTTGTTGTAGTCATAGTTCTCATATATCTTGTTGTAGTCGAAGTTTTTATATATTTTGTTGTAGTCGAACTATTATGTTTTAAGTTCCGGAATGCACTTTTTTGGATACAACTTGTACTTTTTATTTATTTATTTTTATTTTTTCTTTGTGCAGACAATATTTCGAAAAGGGTCTTGTTTTTATTTTTTGGCCCTGAGCCACCAAAATCTCAGAACGGCCTGCTTATTAGTTTTTTTTTTTTTGGCTAGAATATGCACTTTCAGAATTATATAATCGTGGTTGGGGTTCAATTGTCTCTGCTAGATTTGCACACCACCACGTAGTGGTCTTAGACAAGGTGGTGACGCTTCATCATATTTTGATTAGGTCTGTGTTTAGTAGGGTAGTAGTAGTTGATGAATTGGTGTTTCAATTAGTATGAAGAAGAAGATGAATAATACAATTATAAACTTCATTTTGTTTTTTTTTATATTTTTTTATTCTTTATTTTTTGATTCAGGTAGGAAGGAGAAGATGAATTAACAGATAGTCAAATTATAGTTCAAGCAAAAAATTGATGGAATCGACCGAAAGGAGGGGATAACAGTGTCTTCTAAAAAAGTTCAGGTGTTGATTGTCAATTTTCTAAATTTATGGGTTAAAATCGAAAAATATGCTAACTTGTGTACAATTTTATCATTACCCCGTCAATATATGTATCACTGTGTTGTTGTCATAAGTTAAAATTCTATAGATTTTATTTTAAATATATTGTTGGTATGATTGAGATATTAGAGTTTACTCATATTTCTTTTATGTTAAAAGTTATGAAGCTTGGAGCATATTTTAAAGTTTTAAACCGATTAATCATGCACATAGCAAGGATAATATGCAGTTAGTTGTACAATTAAAAAAAATGCAATTTACTTAAGTGTAAAAGCTTTCATATCTTATTCATGAATACAGAAGGTATGAATTTTATGAATGTAATCTATAATTGAAGCTGAAGCTGGAACTTATTTTATACTTATTTTATACGGCTAAGCATATTTATTGGAAGACTCACCAATGAATTCTTGTTTTAATGAAGGAATTAGTGAATATATAGTTTAGTTGAAATATTGGAGGAAACCAACATTAATAGTATGAGTATGTTTGTTTTTATGTGACTGGAAGTGGTGGATTTTTAATTTTTGTAGGTATGACATCTTGTTTTGATTTTTATGGGTTAAGGTAGATATAATTATAGTGTTAATTTTAAATAATCAGTGAAGAGTTTTAGTCAGGAAAAAATTGATGGTAGAAATATAAATATAGGAAGTTATACTATTATATACCTATATTGAACAGCCTAAATTCTAAATATATCGGAAATCAAATGATTGTTATGAAGATAGGAGATCAAATATAGAAAAACATAGAATCACCCAAACGGACCCAAGTAAAATACTACTCCTTCCGTCCCAAATTAATTGTTCAGTTTTGACTTTTTTAAGTCAAATTGACTATTTTTAGAATTAATAATTAAGCATATATAAATATATTTCTAAAATTATAAAAATTGGGGTTAGTAATAAATTGTATATACTTTCTTTTGGTTATAATCTCTCTTCACCTATATTTTAGCAAAAATAGAAAAAAAATTAGTTTTAAAAATGGTCAATTTGACTTTAAAAAGTCAAAACTGAGCAATTAATTTGGGACGGAGGGAGTATATACTTTACTTTTAAGTCATTTTTTTTAGATTTAGTTGTTAAGAGTTTCAATTTTTTTTGTTTTAAAAAATGTTTGGTAGATCTCATATGATTGACCATGTCATGTTGAGTGATGCCAGGAGTTTCAAAATTTTGATCTCAAAAAGTGTTTCGAATTATATGTTATCATAATATTGGTTGAGTAGATTTCAGGTGATTAACTATGTCATTTGAATTTATTTGAGATCAAAAATTTATTATTGTTTCTCTCTTATTGTTTTTTTATTATTATTTTTCAAGAGGAATTAACTCTCATATTAGGTTCTGGCTCCACACAAAATAAAAAACGATGGATTATAGAGACAATTTATAAAATTTTTGCAAATGTCTGGCAAGAAAGTGAAATTAAAGCACCAACTTAAAAATGGAATAATTCTACAAGTTTCAAACTTTGAAATTTTAAATTTATTTCGATATCTATTTTTGTAAGTGTGAGGGTGGGAGTTTAACCCCTCATGGTGAAGCCATATGGCAAAAAAAGAAAAAAAAAAAAAGACTTCTCATTATATAAATTCACATGCATGATGTGTGGGCAGGAACACTAGGATATACGATTGCATAGGATTCATAAAATAATGTTGAGTAATCAATGTATTGATGACATATGTAATTAATAAATTAATATTTGAGCACCAAAAATTCAACATTACTCTTTTAAGGTTAAAACCGCACTACACAAACCTAATAAAAATCAGTCTTAAAGAATAAAGATTACTCTTCATTTTATTTCTTCTTTTTTTTTTCAAATTGTTAATTATGCTTTGAGCATTCTGCACTAATTTATTCTTCTAGGTGTATTTTAAAGTTTTTAAAGTGCCGTCTCATCCTGAAAAGAACTAGGATGGCATGTATACAGTCATGTACAATAAAATGCAGCCCTTTTTAATAGGCAAAAATGTTAACATCCACAATAGAAATTCCACACATAAGAAATTAAATAGAAAGCCATAGGAACTCCTATATCTATAATCCACATCAAATCATCCAAAACTGAATGCAAAATTCAACATATATACCTATCTGCACTAAGCAATAAGCATGTGTTATAATTATCAACAAAAAAAAATAAGCATGTGTTATAACACTCATATACTATTCGTGGATATATATACTTAATGGACGAAATGTATGAATGTAAGCCATAAATTGAACCAAAGAAGCAGCAACTTTTTTTTCAATAACACTAACCCTATATTTAGAAGAGACTTATTTAATTATGTTTTTTAATGAATGAATTGGTGAATAAAAAAAATTAATTGTTGAAAATTGGAGGAAACCAACGTTATTTTTGTAATTTTCTAGTTGTTCTAAAGTCTTAGAAGTTGAATTAATCAAATTCCATTTTTCTCGCTCTATCTCAGAGTATCCATTCACCCGAAACTGATCTGCTTCTATTTCCACTTTTCGTAAGCGCGCTCGGACTTTTTCCAGCTGTTCAATGGCCCCTTCATAAAAACATTAACTATAAGCGTGTTCATAGGTATTTTCTTTTCTTTTTGAGTCCTGCTATGTATTACGAGATTTTTATATTGAATTACGATTGCGACGTATATCAATATACGGGATTGGGAAGAAATATAAAATTGATCCACTATATCAGATATATCGTTAAAATATTACTAACTATAATTATCTACGTAACTCACAACTAAAAAATCGATATATAAAATCGCAAGATAAAAAATTATCTTTTCTTTTTGTAACTTATGAATTGGCATGTGTGTGAAGGTATTTTAGTTTACAAAATTGTATCATTTTATTCAATATCTCCTTGTTGTAGGTTTAATCAAGTGTTTGGTAACAACTTAATTTTTGACTTATTTTTTTACTTATAAGTCATTATTAATAAGCAACAATTTCTAGCTTATCAAAAAATGACTTATAAGTCATTTCTAATAAGTTGGTCTGATCAAATGTAATGTTCATTTTGCCCCTCTTCTAATTTGTTAAATTACATCTTTATCTTTCCAACCTAATATCTATTTCTTCTCCAACGTAACAAACATGTAATAATATTATCCGGCAAGTCGGATAATATTATTAGCATTATTCGTTATCAGCGACCTTTGGTTTAGTTGGTATGTCTAGCCTCTTGCTATGCAAGAGGTCTAGAGTTCGAATCCCCCCAGCCCCAAACTTAGCAAATAAAATAAAATAAAATAAAAATAAAAAATAAAAAATGCTAAGACAAAAATATCTTCATCCATATAAATATATATATATATATATATATATATATATAATTGATACAATACAATATAATATATTATAATGTGTGTATATATATATATATATTAGTAGGTATTATTTTTATTTTGTATTATATTATAATATATATATATATATATATATATATATATATATTATAATATAATATTAAATATACAATATTATAGCACATAATATAATATATGCATATATAATATATAATATTATATAATATAATATATTATTAATATGTATTAATTATATTTATTTTATATTATATTTATAATACAATATAAAATATTTATTTGTTTAGTGTTTTATTTAATGAAAAAATGGTGATTCTTATGATATGATATTAAATCAATGTATCTTTTTATTAATGTTCTTTTTAGTAATTTTTATATTTTATTTTAACTTATAAGTCATTATCGGTCGAACACCTTCACAACTTGTTTTAACTTAACTTCTGACTTATAAGTCAATCTGGTGCCAAACGCTTTTACTAATATGTCACAGCTGAAAATAACTTATAACTCAACTTAAATTTTAACTTTAAGTCATTTTAAAATAAGTCATTGTCGAACAGGCTATAAGTACGAAATAGTTTTCAATCCTTTGACCGGTTAGTTATGAGCCCCCCATGTACACATGGAAAGGGCTAGATAAACCAATTAGTTACCCCGATTAGTATGATAAACCTTTATAAAAAAATGTCAAACAAATGAGTTGGGCTTAAGGAATAATGAATGGATACCATCATGATAAGACCTATATGAAACCTAGCCTAGGGTTCCATCCCTAAGACACAGATCCGTGGGTTGAATATAGCCCCATGGACGGTGGAATGACTGGGCATGAACCCAAGTCATAGGCCTATGGGGCACCCCATAGATAATGGAATGACTGGGCTTGAACCCAAGACACAGATTTATGGGTTGAATATGGCCCTATGGATGATGAAATCTAGGGCAAAAAGCTTATCCTAGGGAAACACTACACATTGGGTAATATTCCCTAACTAGGAACATATAGACTCACACATGAATGTGGCAAAGTCAATCTTAGAGAAAGAGACAAGGTCAAAAGGACTCGTGTCATCCTTTATGGATCTGGTTAAAGGCCCATTCGAAAGAGGTATTAGTTCTAGAATGATTCTTGAGAATGTAGGAGTATGCCCTAGCTATATCCTTAGTGGCAAGCCATCGGACCAATTTGGGACTAAGGGTAAATAGTAATGGGCTGGCTTGGTGACTAAAAAGGTAAGGGTTACTTCGGGCTTGGTTTTGGGATCTTTGGGGGCTTTCTATCTTTCTCAAGGCAGAGGATAGGAAGCATTCCCAAGAAAACATACATGGCCCAATCTCATTCTAAGGGTGCATGAATGGAGGGCAAGATCCAAGCACGGTGTAATTCTGAATGTATATATGCACACTTAGAGGGGGGTGAATAGGTGTATATGTTCAAAGTGATTATCAGTGATAACTTTTTAAGTTTCTTGAAACAGGTTTAAACCAGACAAGAATACCTGTCTGCTTTGGTATCTGCTTTAAGTAAAGTTCTTCTTCAGTTATTATTCAGACAGGATACCCTGTCTGCTTTAGTGTCTAGATTAGTATAAATTCACACGAGTGTAACAGAACAAAATATGCAAAAGTGAATAATTCAAATGCAGAATCAAAGAACCAACAGAATAATGAGCACACCAAGATTATTACGTGGTTCGACACTTATCCTCTAATCTAATGGCCTAATCCACATTCAATACCAATTGGTATTGGAAACTCCTTTTATTAAAATGATTTTCAAAACAGTTACAAATTAAGATACTCCCTGTACAAATTAGCTCTGCACTGAAATAGACACGACTGTCCCCTTGCACCTCTGCAACTTTCTCACCACTGAGACTCCTAGAGCTTCCCTTGTACTCCTTTATCTACCACTGGATCAACCAAGCCAAACAAGGCTTGAATATAAGTTTTGATAAGAAATAAAATTATGGACTCACTATGATTTCCCAACCAAAAAAATTAATAACAACGCACAACTTATTGCTAGAAATATACTTTGAAAAGCTCTCAATGAAATTTCTCTGTATTAGACTTTGTATAACATGAAGTGTTCTGTCTTTATTTAGCCGAGAAGGAAGAGAATATATAATATGAAGTTCAACGGCTCTAAAATGTTGTTAGCATAAAATGCGCAGACCTTAGTTGGAATATAACATGATTTCAGCAAAGAGATTTTATCTAACGGATATAACAGGATTGTTTTCAAATTAGTTTTTCAAATAAATTGATTTTCAAAATAAAACAAATTGAAAAGCTTAATTAAGGGAAAGAAAATCAGAAAATAGATTTGATAAGATTTTAGATAATTGACAACCAGTTAAATCAGTTGCATGACATATATTGTTTCCTTATAAACATAACCTTAATCCTTGACAAGATTTTTAATATATTTCCAGCACTTATGCCTTGAAATTAAAATACTTTGGGCTAGAAAAACTTACAAGAATTCCCAAGACCAATGGACACTCTAACCAACTTAATCTTCCGGCTGGGCCTTCATAAATTCAACTTCATTATCAACAATACCATATGTGATCAACTCAGTTCATTTAGCCCACAAACCTGTTCAATCACATTAGCTCCATATAACATATATTGTCATCATTAAAATTTAAAAATACATAAATTAACATTCTCCTCTTTTTGATGATGACAATAAATAACTCCCCCTAAATATGTGGCTCCCTCTAAGATTATGCATATTAAGGAGCAATAAATGACTTGATCATACATACTGTCAACAAAACTAGTAACATACCCATCATGAACATAATGTAAATAGAATTAAACTAAACAAATTTCATCATTTGCATATTCCAGCACAATATAGTATCCCAGTACCAACAGGCTTCTACAAAGTAAAGTATCAAGGTACCATAAAAATAATCAGAGTAACAAATAAGATAGTTCAAGAATACAATTTTAAACCAATTCAAATATACCTAAATATCTCTCCCCCTTTGTCATTATCAAAAAGAAATAAATGAAACCATGCATATTAATCATTAAGCACAAGTTGATTATAACATATGCATATTAATTTAGTTATATCTCTCCCCTTTTGTCATCAACAAAAAATAATTTATATCAATTTAGCTAAATTTAGTTATCTCATCCCCTTTGTCAACATTAAACAAACTAAATGCAAGGATAAAGAAATGACACTGGAGCAAGCTTATACCAATAACTATATACACATATAAAAAGTAAACAAAATGATCATACATTTGTGATTTGTTACCTATATATCAACATTGTTGTTACCATTAGTAAGCTTGACAGATGTGCTCCTTAGTGTAGCTTTGGATTTTGTATTTTTATAACCAAATCTCTTCAAAAGCTCTTCTTTTGGTTATCCCAATGTTGAGGTCATTAATGCTCAAGTTAGGAGGATGATTTTTCACTGTTCTGGTTAATCTATGAAGTCTGACAGTGGACAATTACTCTTCTAGTTTAGGTTCTGGTATGTCAATTTCTGCCTTTGAATGTTCGTCTGATTTGTCTTCTAAAGTAGACGGGTCAAGCTGTCTAGATTTAGGTGTCTGCATATCTGAGTTTTCTTCTGAAGCAGACGGGTCAAGCTGTCTGATTTCATTTGTCTGCTTTCCAAGTTCATCTATTTTTCCTTCTGATGTAGAGGGATTAGGCTGTCTGGATTCAGCTGTCTGATTTCCACAATTCAGATTGCTTTTTCCAGTAGAATCTCCGTTCTCTTCTTTTGACAGATCATGGTTAAGATCATTAAAAATAGTATGCACTGATTCCTCATCAAGATTGTCATTTGTATTAAATATGGAGCATTTAACACAATAAAGTTTTTAGAATAAATGATGTTATGAACCCTTGTGTTACGAAATTCATAGAGTTTTCTTAATAATATGTCTAATTAAAACTCTATTTAAAAAACAACACGAGGTACTTACAAATTCCGCCAAATAATTTATAGGTAAATTGCATGATAGTACTTTACTTTCTCAAAGTAATATCTTTAACTTTAGCAAAAAAAACAAAAGTAAAGTACTATCTGTTTCTTTTTTGACCTTGAGACATCTACAAAATAAATAAATAGTCTTTACCTTTTTGGTACCCAAATCTTCTTGAGTCCTTTTGGGTTAGTAGCATATAAATCACATTTCTTTACCTAAATTTGTTTTATTTTAATTTTATTACAATTAGAATCAAAATGACCTTTAAAATCACATTTTTTACAAGTAACAAACGGTGAACAATAAAGTGGCTTAAACTTTAGTTTACTATTAATCATTCTAATATTATCATTAGTTCTATTTTTTACATTTTTAATAGGATTATACCCAATTCCTTGCTTATCAATGCTAGATCTTTGAGCACCCAACATTATATTTAAATTTTCTTCTTCTTGAATAAATTTTGCAAGGTCATTTTTCAATGATATTATTTCTTCATTATTATTATTTTGCTTGCTTATAATTTTTCTATCATTAAAAGCATCTATGCATACATCTCTCATTTTCAAATTTTCTTTTAAAAATTCATTTTCATTTTTGAGATATTCATTTTCTTTTATTTCTTCAATAAGAGATTCAACTTCATTCATTAGCTCATTTACGTAATTCTTTAAATAGGCAGTTTTCTTTTTGAGTTGTTGATTTTCATTTTGTAAAGCAAGATAATCAAACATAGTTATTTCAGGAGCTTCATTAAAATGAAAATTATTTACCTCAGGTTGATCATCATCTTCTAGTCCCATGAAATAAAATTGGACAATTTCTTCTTCTTGTTTTGTTTTGGACATATTTACTGGAGTTGAGCTACCTTTTTTATTTTTTTTGTTTTTTCCTTTGGAGTAGTTTTTCGAGTTTTCTTGATAGCATTTTAATTTCTTTATTGAAGTCTTCGTTTTGATCATTATGCTTGCTCTCAGCTTGAAGTGTCAATTTCTTCTTTATTGGTGCTTCTTCTTCTTCATCATACCTTCTTAGCTGGTTCTCAAATTCCTCAAGCTCTCCAAACAGTGTAAGTGTTTCCATGGTACTAATTGTTGATGAATCTTGTAGAGTGGTGATTTTTGGAGTGAAACGTTTGGGCATGACTTGTAATAGCTTTCTATTGATTTCTTGTTGATCATTTTTTCTCCCAAGTATACTAATAGAATTCATTATAGTGAGAAACCTCCCTTAAGCTTCTTTAATTGTTTCATCTTTCTCTAATTTGAACAACTCGTACTCTTGCATCAACATGTTAAGTTTCATTTCTTTCACCTTGACGTTCCTTCATGGCTCATGATGATCGTATCCCAAATTTCTTTCGATGTATTGCAGCCAGAGACCTTGTCAATTTCTAATTGTACCATCCCACTCAATAAGGTATTCATGGCTTTTGAGTTGTAAGACATCATGTATGATTCATTTGCGTCCATCTCCATAAGTGTTTTTGGTCTGCCATCATCATGTCTTGGAATAACGGGTCTGTTATTAACTACCCACATTCCCATGGGCCTTTGTTAAGGTAAATTTTCATTCTGAATTTCTAGAAATTGAAGTTCTCGTTGCCCATCAATAATGGAGGTCTGCTAATGGACTGCCCTTCATGGAAATTGAGGCGTGCCATAGGATCTTGCCCTACGATCTGCAGAGACCAATATTAGTAGAGCCTTACTCTGATACCAAATGTAATTCTGAATGTATGCACACCTAGATGGGGGTGAATAGGTGTATATACTCGAAGTCATTATCAGTGACAACTTTTTAAGTTTCCTGCAACATGTTTAAACTAGACAAGAATACATGTGTGCTTTGGTGTCTGCTTTAACTAAAGTTCTTATTCAGATATTATTCAGACAGGATACCTGTCTGCTTTAATGTCTAGATTAGTATAAATTCACACGAGTGTAACAGAACAAAATATATAAAAGTGAATACTTCAAATGCAAAATCAGAGAACCAACAAAATAATAAGTACACAAAGATTTTTTACGTGGTTCAGCCCTTATCCTCTAATCTAATGGCTTAATCCACGTCCAATACCAGTTGGTATTGGAGACTCCTTTTATTAAAATAATTTTCAAAACAGTTACAAAGATACTCCCTGTACAAATCAACTCTACACTAAAATAGACACAATTGCCCCCTTGCACCTCTGCAACTTTCTCACCACTGAGACTTCTAGAGCTTCCCGTGTACTACTTTATCCACCACTGGATCAACCAAGCCAAACAAGGCTTGAATACAAGTTTTGATAAGAAATAAAATTACAGACTCACTATGATTTTCCAGCCAAAAGAAATTAATAACAAGGCACAACTTATTGCTAGAAATATACTTTGAAAAGCTCTCAATGAAATTTCTCTATATTAGACTTTGTATAGCATGAAGTGTTCTGTCTTTGTTTAGCCGAGAAGGAAGAGAATATATAATATGAAGTTCAACAGCTCTAAAATGTTGATAGCATAAAATGCTCAGACCTTAGTTGGAATACAACATGATTTCAGCAAAAAGATTTTATTTAACGGATATGACATGATTTCTTTCCAAATTTGTTTTTCAAATAAATTGATTTTCAAAATAAAACAATTTGAAAAAGCTTAATTGAGGGAAAGAAAATCAGAAAACAGATTTGATAAGATTTTAGATAATTGACACCCAGTCAAATCAGTTGCATGACATATACTGTTTCCTTAAAAACATAACCTTAATCTTTGAAAAGATTTTTAATATATTTCCAGCACTTATGCCTTGAAATTAAAATATTTTGGGCTAGAAAAACTTACAAGAATTCCCAAAACCAATGGACACTCTAACAGACTTAAACTTCCGGTTGGGCCTTGATAAATTCAACTTCATTATCAGCAATACCATATGTGATCAACTCAGTTCATTTAGCCCACAAACTTGTTCAATCACATTAGCTCCATACAACATATATTGTCATCATTAAAATCCAAAAATACATAAATTAACACATGGAATATGCAAATGGTACACCTAGAGAGCACCAAGGGAAGAAGGGCAAAAGATTGATGCTTATGTATGAAATGATGGCATTGTGATTAGCCTCCAAACTTATCCTCTCTAGCTCATATACTTGGGGGCTAATGGGGAAGAAATATATCCTAAAGGAAAAAAATCTATAGATACTCTATGAATAGTAAGAGATTGTGTTATCTATCGGGGGGACAAAGCTTAAAAGGGACACGTATCCCATTAACATGTGGGAAATAGGCTAAGATCACTGACAAAGATAGAGAAAAAGAGATAGCCATGTAAAGCAAGAAAGAGGAGGCTGAATACAACACAACAATCCACAACCACGTAGATAGAGAGAGAATACACTATTCATTCACCATTAACCTCAGAGATGATATATGGAAGGATGGGGAGAAAGAGATCTAAAGAAATAAGAGAGAACCCTAAGAAAACCAGTTAAGAATAACCACTGCAACTTTCGATCCCCAGGGTTCTTCTTCCCTGAGAATTGTGATTGCTACTTCAGGTGTTGTCATGCTCTCCATCATGCTCTTGGGATGAGTTACTTTCTAATCAAGCAACCAACTATAGCAAGTCCACCTAATGGCTCCTATTTGTGGATATTCATTCTCCTAATAAATGTTCTTTTTTTTTCTTTATTATTGTCTTTTAATATTGTTATATATAACTATTCCTTAAGGCTGATGTTGTGCCTGGAGTTATATCCCAAACCCCATTCCTCTTTTGCTCCGTCATCAACACTTTGACCTATCTTGTTGACCCACAGACCCCACATCCTAAGTGGCACTGGTATACACTGAACCCTCAAAAATGACCCAATAATTAGTAACCTTAGGAATTAGCTTTGAGCATTCTTCATTAATTAAGCTTTGAGCATTCTTCATTAATTGATTCTTATAGGTGTATTTTAAAGTTTTCGACAGTGTCATCATGCAAAGAACTATGATGCAACTTTTTTTTATTCTGCAAAAATAAATTTTATTAAAACCAAATGTTAAAGTACATATCAACTCCTACATCTATAATCCACATAAAATCATCCAAAACTAAATGCAAAATCCTACTTACTTATCTATACTAAGTATGGGTTATAGCACTCATATATTATTCGTGAATACATATATAATGTATAAATTGGATGAATGTAAGCTATAAATTGAACCAAGCAAGCTATAACTTTTTTTATACCGCTAATTAGCATATATTTAGAAGTCTTGTTAATTAATTCTTTTTCTTCATGAACGAATTGGTAAATAAAAAAAAATCAATTATTGACATTGGAGGAAACTACCACTAAGGATCAATCATAAGGTTATTCAGGGTGTTGTATTTTCTTTTTGTGACCTATGAAATTGGCATGTGTAGGCGATTTTAGTTTATGAAACTACTATATCTCATTTGAAATTTCGTTTTTGTGTATTGAAAAATAAAAAAGCAGCCATGGATCATTTTAGTATTAGTTACCAATGTCGGAAGGAGCAACATTATTTAAGAAGAATCTCTTAAGAAATTAATTAGTTATAATACAATTTTGCTAAACCTCTTAGCAAATTGTGACAAGCTATTATATACAAAATAACTAAATTATTACGTGTCAAATGATACTCATTCTAAAGTTAAGGTTTCAACTTCTAATAATTGTATATTTAAAAAAACAATTAATGGACTAGTTTTGCGATAAAACCTAGAAAGAGATCATAAAAGAAAATATTTTTTTTATTTAACAAAAAGAATCTCATTTGTCAAATTTTATTTCCCCATCCGCTTTTCTTAATATTTATATTTTTTTAAAGTAAAACTTTTTTTTTATCTAAACTATTGGGGGAGTACATCACAACATATGGAGTACGTACATTTATTTGTTTACCTCCTAATTTAATTGCTTCCTCCTACAAGAATGTAGATTTACTAAATAAGTGGACACCAAATCAAGATTACGCAGAATACTCAATATGAAGTAAACAAACTCACATATGAAAATAGAAAGCTATAAGAATTCCTATATCTATAATGCACATCAAATGATCATCCAAAACTAAATGCAAAATTCAACTTCCCTGTCTATACTAAGCATGAGTTATAGCACTCATATATTATTCATGTTAATTTACAAATTGAATGAATGTAAGCTATAAATTGAACCAAGATAGTTGCAGCCTTTTTTTCAATATATCCCTAAAGCATATATTTAGAAGTCTTATTAATGACTTTTTCGTCTTAATGAATGAATTGGTCAACAAAAAAAATCAATTATTGAACTACTGGAGGAAATTAATATTAAGCATTAAATATAAATTTTGTTTATGAATGCTGTATTTTCTTTTTTGTGACTTATGAAATTAAATTAGCATTTGTGTGTAGGTGATTTATTTTAATTTGTGATGTTCCGCATCTGGGTTGGAGTATCTTGTGTTGTCAAGAACAAACTAGTATATATTGAAAGGTAAAATTCAGATGACCACCTCTGATATCTGACATTTCCCACATAACCACCTATATTACGTAAACATATATTTAAAAACTTGTGGTTTTGAGTTGAAGTGAAAAACAGCTTTCCGTCTAGACGTCGTTAATGGGAATGGATAATGACTTTTTTGCCCCTTCATATATATATATATATATATTGAAAATGACCTAAAATATGGTCAATTGTGTAGACGGGTCTAGGGCTTGCAAGAGAGGCGATTTTCTGGCGATTTCTTCACGAATGCTTCAAATCTGAGTGGAAACCAAAGCCTTTTATGGTGTTTGTGGAAGAAATTATATCTGGAAGCTAATATTTTACTGCAGATCGAGGTAAGTATTAATGATTTGATGTTTACTGTTATTTAAGTGTTATGTACTATGTTGTGTGAGTTTATCTTACTTTTGGTCTGATTTGTGATGGTTTTTCAAGAATAAATATTGTTGTGCTGGGTCCCTCTGATTTGTGATGTTTTCTGATAGGTTTATTTTGTACAATAATATGCCCCCACTTGTTTGGTCTCCTCTGTGTATATGAATTTGGTGGTGTCTGATGGAATATTTTATGCTTTATTGGCATGCATGCTAGACTTTGATTTGTTTTTTTAAGTATTGGTGGTCCCCCTATCTCCCAAATATGTTTTGTTTCTTATCTAAAATTTTCTCCCTCACATGTTTAATGCAGAATGTTTGTGAGAGTTGTGTTCCATTATGGTGGGACTTTTGTTCAAGAACTAATTATTGATTATGTTGGGGGTAGTGTTGAGATTATAGAGAATGTAGGGTTGGATTACATGTCTTTGTTGGGGATACATGTCTATTTGGGTAAATTGGTTCTTCGATATACTCATTAGATTGCAAAGAAGCTAAATATACATACCTGAGTTGAGTAAGACAATTAATAACCTTGATGAATACAATGATAATCCTTGGGACTGAAACAGAGCTACTAAGAGAAGAAATATCCTTGATTTGGGTCTGCAACAGCTGCTAAGGGACGGGTTATGGTATAAATAGCTAACGAATTGGGTCTTTAATAACCATTGTTAAAGATGAGGGCATTATCGACTTTTTCCTGGCTCATTTGACCGTTACACTCATACCTCACGCTCTTTTGGCGAGTATACTTCACGCACAGTTAAATTGGATGGCAACTGTCAGTTTTTCACTTCAACTCAAAACCACGAGTGTTTAAATGTAGGTTTACGTAATACAGGTGGTTATGTGAGAAATGTTAGATACCAGAGATGGTCATCTAAATTTTACCCTATATTGAATCTTGTTAGGATTAGTGGTAATTGTTTAAAAGAGTTTTTGACTGATAATATGGGATGGGTGAGATAAATTTTAAAGATGAATGCAACAATGGTTAACCTCTACAAAAGAGAATACGCTGTTATTGGTCTGCCCATCCAAATATTTTGAATTTATTATTGAATTTTTTAATAAAAAAAATATTTGTCGATAAAACTTGTGTTATTATATACTCTTCGAATTATGTTTTTAAATATTATTCAGAAGGGTTTTTTTTTCAAAATGTACTCTAATCCCATATTATCAGAAAAATTGTCATTTTTTACCCGAAGATTCCAGGAGACTAATATAAAATTATAAATTCTATCGTCACAATTAATTTGGTTGATCGAAAGAAAAAAAAGATATAACTTATTTTCTAATACCAAGTTACAAGACTCAAGAGTGCAAACAAACCGAAAAGTTCACGAACAAATTAAAACTGCAAGAGAAAAAGAAGAAGAGGAAAATGTTGAGCATTAAGATTAATAAATTAAATTCTATATGTTTTTTGGAGAATTGTTGGTTTGATTCAGATAAATTTTATATATTTTCTTAGTTCAAATTGTTAAGCTTTGAGCATTATGCAGTAATAGATCCTTATTGGTGTAGTTTAAAGTTTTCAACCATCTCATCATCCAAACAACTAGTTAGGATGAGATGCAGTTAGTTATACAATAAAATGAAACTATTTTAATCGGCAAAAAAAAGTTTTATTTAAACTGAAGGCAGTACACGTGGTAATTTAAGCTTCTCGCGGGCGTCACCGGACAACTTTCTCTTTTCGCTTTGGAGAAAGCCCTGGTCTTCGTATTTTCATATTCGGAGACTATTGGGGAGGGTCTCTAATTTATACTAAAGAGATTTTTCCTAAAAAGTTTTTTACATTTGTCAGTTTAATTATTTTTATTTTTTATTTTATGGGGTTTCTTTACCCTTTTATGGGGTTTTATTTTTTCTAGCTTGAATTTTTTTTTTCAATCTATGAAGCTATCTTCTCCTAGTTTGAGATTTTCTCATTTTACAGAATATTTTTTTCAGGTATATGATCTTTCCATGGAATAGATTTGATTTAAGTTAATCGATGAAGACATATCTATTCAAATTTGAGTGTGAAATTATCACGACGACATTCTTTCTTATTGCTCGTATTGAAGAAATGCTCAAGTTTGTTTATTTATTTTTAGAAATATATATGTTCTCAAGTTTCAAGTTTTAATTTAGAAGGGGAGGATGTATCACCTCGACTCTCACTACAACAAAAAAGCTTATCAGCGACCGTTATCGATTGTTGATGCACATCTGCGACCGAATACGATCGCTGATAGTAGTCGCACATAATTTGGTCGCTAGGTGGACATCAGCGACCACTATTAGCGATCGATTTATCAGCGACCGTCTATAGCGACCGAGGTTGTCACTAAGTTGAGTCATGGTGAGTCAGTTCTCAATGGTGACGTGTCCCACGTGTCAGCGACCGATGCGGTCGCTAATACCCTTAGACCATCAGCGACTGCTGACAAGTATTAGCGACTGCATGCGGTCCCTTATGCTTATTTTTTTTTTTAAAAAAATGGTTTTTTATGGATTTCCCAAAAAAATTGTACTTGTTTTGTACATACTTTATATCCCAACACACAGCAGTATATATAAACATTCATCCATGTTTATGTCCCAACACATGCACAACAATATATATAAATATCCATCCATATGCAAACACATAAACAACACAAGATAAACTATATAAACATTAATAAACCAATATGAACTAAAGAAATATATACAAATGTCATTTTAAAGTAACATACAATTGTCCAAAGAATGAATATAAAAGTACAAGACTTGAAATATCTAAAAAACAAGCCTAGCTCTTCATGTATCATCGACCAAATTAGTAGGACCTTGTAATTAACAAAAGAATAAAACATGTTACATGTGTTGATACTGGCATGACTTATGCAAAGCAAAGTGAGGGAAAGCTAAACAATAGAAATTATTTAAACATAAGTAAGACACAACAATATATATATAAGCGACTAATTTGATTGTAATAAGTACTAAGATTACCTCGTCACCATCCTGATGTCGTGCTGCTACCGCCACTACATCTGCTAACTCATCAAGACTCAGAGACTGCAGATGCCCGCCCAGTATATGAAGAAGATCACGATCTTTACAGATTACTCTCACACAATCAGCAGGAGTATGATAGGCTAGAGACCTGATGACTGTGTAGACTGGGTAGCAAAGCTGCTTGTGCCACTGATGGTCGGGCATCATCTTTGTCCTTGGTCTTTGATGTAGTTCTTCTTCACAACTAATGCCATCTCCCACAATTCTTGATTAATTGACGGACGCGGGGTACCTTCAGGATAACGTTCGTTCATTAAGCTCTTATAAGCGTCCTATCAGCAGGTTAACAGTTAAATAGTTAAAAATAAATATAAAATGTTAAAAAAGATCGTAAAAATTTATAAACAACATATCATTGTTATAAAAATTTATTACCGCTATCTGGACAGCCTCAGACAGACCATCGCGGGTGGCCACGTACACATCCAGCCAATTGATAGGCTGACCCTGAGATTGAGCCTCATACAAAACATGTTCTCATAATAATATGTAAACATATGATATTCTACAAACCATGACTGTAACATAAAAACAAATAATTAAACCAACAAGCTTGCTATTCATACGTACCCTGGCAGTAATATGCTGCAACTGTGATATACTGCTGCCCCCTATACGTGCCTTTTATCTTTTCGCCTTCAGGTGCACCTGAGGATCTATTTGAGGCGACAATCTTGCATCTCTTGACCCAGCTCTCAGCTCACCATTGGTCACACATTTCCACCCATATGGGCTGCGAGCACCACCAGAGGCTATGCTCATACATGTATTGCTTACTTTGTCCTAAATGGTCCATCTGTGCAATATGTAGGGCTTTTTGTCGTTCCTTGTTCAGATTATATTTGGTTCAGACGACGCACTTCTGCCAGAACAGTGTCTGAATAACTGATACTTGTGCATCGTCCCATCTATACATTTTCTGCAAATAAAACAACAATAATAATATTAAAATAGTGATATTACCATAATCCAATACTACTAAACAATATTATTTTATTAACTATATTATCTGTCAGAATTAAAAAAATATATACCTGAAATTCAACCCAAACTGCATCTTTGTAGGCGAGAGGTGTGCTCGCCCGCGTAATCACTGGCGTAGGCCAGTTCTGTAAGCATAATTGTGAAATGCACTTCACAATCTTACTATCTTGAAAATCATTACAATATACAACAATTTACATTAAAGATAAGTAATTTTATTATAATATTAAAAGCAATTGACATTAGTATATATATATATATATAACAATGGAAATATAAAATGCTTATATATAAACGATGTTTAACGTACGTGTTGTCCAGAGGAGGACGAATTTGTATGAGAATCCGGTCATCTGGATTAGCCGGGGCCTTCGGCACATGATTAGGGCCCCGACCCAAGCCGCGCTTTCGTTGCGCTGGTTAAGAAAACATCTATAAATAAAAAACAATTGGATGTTATTATGAGTTATATGATTTACATATACAAATAAAATGACAATAATGACAGGTAATTATATGAAATAGTTAACTACAACAACTATAAATGAAATGTACATAAACATAACAAGGATATAGAGAACATATATTTATGTAATTGTATGTAATACAAGTCAAACTAAACATACATTTAAATAAAAATTTCAATCTGAGTCAAAATTATTTTGTATACGTATTGGAGATTCATAACCATCATCTTCTTCAGATTCAATGTCAATGTCAGTCAATAACTCTTCTTCCTCAGTATCAATGTCATCTAGCACAAGTACTGACTCGGGATCCAATTCATCAGGTTCTTCTCCACCTTCTAACTGGATCAATTCAGTGTTGTCCTCCACATTTATTATAGGAGGTCTATGAAGCATCTCCTCTTGGTAGAACTGTCATCTACTACTTGGACACGACTGCGCGCGGGAGTATGAATTACAACTTGCCAATCTGCAGGCAGGCTATCCCTTTTCCTAACTAGACTAGGAGTGTAGTATACTTGTACTGCTTGAGTAGGTTAAGATATAGGTCTAATAAATATGAATTTTACATGTATACCTCACAAATTCATCAATCTCCTCGCAATTGAGAAGAATGTAAGTATGTACAACATGTAATTCTTGCTTAGAGAGGAATATGCGCTTCCATTTTTCATAAACGCGACCTGGTAGACCAAATACAGAAAGCCGACCATTAGTTCAACATTTCCCCCATCATCATGTCTCGGGACTCGATTAGCCTTTGTTAAGTCTTCGTCGGAAAATAGTCTGAGACAAAAATATATATCTCATCGAAATTGTATGCCTCACATATCGACCCATCGACATAAGCTCTATTCTTCATCTTCCTCTTAAGATTTCCATCTATATTGAATTGGGCCACCAACACGAGTTTCATAGGGTAGATGGATCTGCAAATGCTCCATGGAGTCAAAAAAACTAGGTGGGAATATTTTTTTCAAGCTTACACACGATCTCAATGATGTTCTTCTCAAGTATAGACATGTCCTTTTCATTTAACGTTTTTAAATACATATCTCTGAAGAAACAACTAAGATCAGTCAAAGCATCCCATATTAGTTTATCAAGCAAGTCCCGAAATGTTATAGGCATGAGTTTCTCCATGAACACATGATAGTCATGACTCTTCATCCTTGCAATTTCCCACCTGTAACACACCTTGCAATATTTGACGCATATCTATCTGGTAGTTTTAGAGACTTTATCCATGTACAGACATTTTCAACCTATTTTTTGGATAATGTGTACCTTACATGCGGTTTAACCATCTTACTATTAGGAGATTCATAAAGTTCTAATCCAGGATGCTTACAAATATCTTTCATGTCCAACCGTGCCTAATCATTATCTTTCGTTGGGAGCTGTCGTCAGTGCTACCAAAAATAAAAACCTTACTTAACTCTACGAACTCTGAACTAACACAGTATAGTAGTAGCAAGGATCGATCTCATAAAGAACAATGTTGATTTTAATTTATCCTAATGTTTCTAACAGTTTTAACAGTAAATAAAAGATTGGGGGATTTGAATTTGTTTAATTAATTAACAAGAACAAAATTAAAATTAATGAAATTAACCAGTGAATTAAAACTTCACTTTTCCAGTTCAGTTTCACTTTCTCACAGCAGTAGATCAATCAAATATAACAATATTCACCCTTCAATGAAACTAATAGTCCTAGATATCAACAAGCTCTGTTATCCGAAATTCCACTTAGATTGTCACTTAATAAAATAAGCTCTTCACAAGATTCTAACTATCATATAACCTAAAACAAGCTCTTTAGATTTAATATGACAGCAGCATTAAGAACTAAGGAATTAGACTATTCCAAGCAACAAACACATAAACTCGATTTGTTTAACCTGTCACTTGATAATGATAGCAATGATCCAAAAGATTGACCACAATTAGTATTGTTAACTGATACTTGTGATTAGAAATAATATCGATTACGTAATACTATTCCTGAATCAATCTAGTATTATCAACTAACTAATTTAATCCTGCAGAAACCAAATCAGTTAATCAATTAATATTTAACAATTAAAATAGATTATCAGAATAAGCTTCATATAAGAAGGAATAAATATTATATATTCAATCAAACCATAAACTGCTACTAAGGATCCACGTCCCCTTCAAACTGAATAAAAGAAAACTAGCCTGACATGTTTTTATGAACTCTCTGAATATGATAAAAATCTCTCTATGATCTGATGATCCCAACAATTACAAGTAAGAGTATTTATAGATAAATCTCTAAAGCCTAGAAGAATTCTAATCTAATTCTGTTTCAGAAGTCTTCACTTTGCAAGTATGGTAGGATTCTAAATCCTTCTCAATCTCTGAAATCCAGCTTTAAGCAGCTTCCTTATCAAATTAGATTTTCATATTATTCCTCAACTCAGATTCTATGTTAGATTCTATTTCCATAATCAGATGTAATTTCCTTATTGACTTTGAATTGAATCTCCATATTAGATTGAACTTCCTTTTTGATGTACAAGTCTATCATGTTAGGAATCATATCTTTAAGCTCTAATATCCCAAATCCTACTCTGATTCGGAAATCTATAAGTCAATGAAAATCGTAGAATAACACTCTGCACAAGCGCTTCGTAGAGTAGTCATACAGTCGTAGAGTGACTGATCATAGAGTGCAACTCTCCTTTCCGAATTGTAGAATAAATTCAGCTGCCGAGTGAAAAACGTAGAGTAGACTTGTCAAACGTAGAATGAACTTGGGACGATCATTGAGTAAACATCACCATCGTAGAGTTCACAGCCACCCAGCCGTAGAGCTCCTACTCTACGAATGTAGAGTACTATATCAAATCGTCGAGTGTCTCTGCCTTATCCTTCATGCGATCGTAGAGTACCCATGCTGATCGTAGAATATTTTTGCAAAACAACATAAAATTCAGCATTAGACTCTATAATTCACCAAATCACTCTAATCCTTTCAAAGATCCATAAACACCTTAATTCAGTTCATATAACAAATAACATGCAGTTAAACTAAGTATAAAGGAATAAAAATAATCAAATATTATGCTTCTATCAAATTCCCCCACTTAGTCTTTACATGTCCTCATGTAAACAGATATCGAAAACTTATCAGACTCAGCCCATCTAAACTTTCAAAGGGTTAGATTTCAATAAAGCACCACTGAATACTAATCACAGAACCCTGACTAACACCTCATCGGTCAACTCACAACAACTTTGTCATTCCCCACAGAACATCATTTAAATCAGAATACTTCCACACAAATATCTCTTCATATGATCAACACAAATACCCAACTTAACTATTATGGAACATCAACTGTGCACATTGACTCATAACTCAAAACCTGCTCTTCCTGTAATTCTTTTTAATACCAGAACCTATAGTTTTCATTTTCCTAGGTGAATGCATTTTATGCTCCATTTCACCTTCCATTTTTTTCCTTCCTAAGTGAATGTATTTTATGCTCCATCTCACTTATTTGCTTTTCAGCGAGTGCGTTTTACGCTCCATCTCGCTCTTGTGTTTATGGGTGAGTGCATTTTACGCTCCATCTCAACCCACCATAAGACATCTGCACTTTTTTTCAATATGCAATTTTTCACAATTTTCTCAAATGTTTTTCTTTTCAAAATTTCTTCCAATTTTTTCACATGGTTCTATAAACAACATAAGCAGTTAAACAAGTCTTAAATCATAAGATCAGTGCACAAACTATAATCCCACAAATAACTCAGTCAAGTAATAATGTCTCTCATATTCAAGTATTCATGCAAAGCAATTCCAATTCAAAATCAGCTCATGGATCCTAACTAAGTCATCATCATTCATCAGTTAATAAAGCATCAAATCAAATCCTGCAAATAAGTATCAGTACTCACTCTATGATTTCAACCTACAAAAGCTCAGCAGAACACTAAGATCGTAGAGTCAGAAAAGAATTCAAAAAAAATTTCACGTTCAATGCACCATATCTAGAATGTCATCTCCTAAATAATAACTCAAATAATAACCTAAACCCCTCCCCCACACTAAATCCTTACATTGTCCCCAATGTAAGATAATCATGCAAAAACGAAAGTAACTAACTAAAAAAAACTAATATACAACTTAAAATAAAAAGTGAAGAGATAGAAAATCAAATCTGATATCATGGATTGCCTCCCATGCAGCGCATTTGTTTAATGTCGTTTTCCCGACCGCAATCTTCTCAATCTCCATAAAATGGTTCCTCCAGTCCAACTGTCTCAACATCTTCCACCTGATAACCTTCATAGAAAAGTTTGAGCCTATGTCCATTCACTTTGAATACCTTCCCTGTACTTGGACTCTGAATTTCTATTGCACCATGATTAAACATGTTAGTAATAACAAAAGGTCCAACCCATCTAGAACGTAACTTACCTGGAAATAATTTAAGCCTTTAGTGGTAAAGAAGAGCTTTATGTCCCACAGCAAAATTCTTCCTCAAATCTGTTTGTCATGAAAGGCTTTAGTTTTGTCCTTGTAAATCTTAGAACTTTCATAAGCTTCATTCCTTAACTCCTCTAGTTCCTGCAACTGCAACTTCCTCTGTTCCCCAGCTTGATCCATGTCCATGTTGCATTACTTGATAGCCCAAAAAGCTCTATGCTCCAATTCCACAGGTAAATGACAAGGTTTTTCAAATACTATCTTATATGGTGACATACCAATAGGAGTCTTGTAAGCTGTTCTGTAAGCCCATAATGCATCTGGCAACCTCAAACTCCAATCCTTCCTGTTAGGCTTCACTACTTTCTCTAAAATTGACTTAATCTCTCTGTTGGACATCTCAGCTATTATACTTTTTGAACAGTGCTGCCAGCACCCTATTGCAAAAATGGGTTCCTCTATCACTGATAATAGCTTTTGGGTCTCCAAACCTGACAAAGATATTAGACTGAACAAAATCTGCAACAACTTTAGAATCATCAATCCTTGTAGCCTTAGCTTCAACTTATTTAGAGACATAGTCAACAGCCAAAAGGATATAAGTATTACCAAAAGATGAAGTAAAAGGTCCCAAAAAATCAATTCCCCAGACATCAAAAATTTCAATAATTAAAATAGGGGTCTGTGGCATCTGATTCCTATGTGAAATATTCCCAGTCTTTTGACAGTTTGCACATGACTTACAAAACAGATAAGAATATTTAAAAATTGTAGGCTAATAAAAACCAGATTCCAAAACTTTGTGAGCAGTTCCTTTAGGTCCAAAATAACCTCCACAGGCATATGAATGACAAAAAGACAAAATAGAATGAAATTCACTATTGGGTACACACCTCCTAACAACCTGATCACTACAAAATTTTCATAGGTATGGGTCATCCTATACATAGTGTTTGGCATCTGATCTTAGCTTATCGTTTTGCATTTTAGAATATTCTTTTGGGACAAAGTCACTGGCTAAATAATTAACAATTTGAGCATACCAAGGTAAAGCTTTATCAACAGAGAACAAGTACTCATATGGGAAAGAATCTTATAATGGCAGTGCCTCTTTTTCCTTGATTATTTTGCTCAAATGGTGTGCTACCAAGTTATCTGCTCCTTTTTGTCTTTTATCTCTAAGTCAAACTCGTGCAGCAACAAAATCCACCTAATGATTCTAGGCTTGGATTTCTTCTTGGTTAGCAAGTACCTAAGAGCAGCATGATCAGAGTAAACTACAACTTTAGTACCAAGTAAATATGATCTAAATTTATCTAAAGCAAAAACAACTGATAACAATTCTTTTTCAGTCGTAAAGTAGTATATCTGAGCAGCATTCAATGTTCTGAAGGCATAGTAAATAGCATGACCAGTTTTGTTGATTCTTTGGCCCAACACAGCTCCAACTGCATAATTGCTAACATCATACATAATTTTAAAAGGCAACTTCCAGTTTGGTGGTTAGATCATTGGTGCTGAGGTTAACAGTTTCTTCAATTTGTCAAAGGCCTCCTTGTATTCATATGTAAACTAGAACTCCACAACTTTCTGCAGTAATTTGCATAATGGCAATGCTATCTTGGAAAAGTCCTTGGTAAACCTCCTATAGAAACCTGCATGACCAAGAAAAGAACGAATCTCCTGCACTTTTGCAGGGTAAGGCAATGCAGTAATGATTTCTATCTTAGCTTTATCAACTTCTAATCCTCTAGCTGAAATTACATGGCCAAGTACTATCCCTTGTTCTACCATAAAATGACACTTTTCCCAGTTAAGAACAAGATTTGTTTCCAAACATCTATCAAGTACTTTAGTCAAATTGTCTAAACAAGCATCCAAAGAATCACCATGTATTGTAAAATCATCGATAAAAACCTCAATGTAGTTCTCTAAAAGATCAGAGAAGATACTTACCATGCATCTTTGAAAAGTACCTGGTGCATTACACAAGCCAAAGGACATTCTCCTATAAGCAAAAGTTCCAAACGGGCATGTGAGTGTGGTCTTCTCCTGGTCTTCTAGTGCAATTATAATCTGGTTGTAACCTAAAAAACCATCTAGAAAACAATAATAAGCATGGCCTGCCAATCTTTCTAACATTTAATCAATAAAAGGAAAGGGAAAATGCTCTTTTTTAGTTACTATATTTAGCTTCCTATAATCAATGCACACTCTCCATCCTGTTTGCATTCTTGTTAGCACCAGCTCATTGTTATTATTCTTGATGACTGTAATTCCAGACTTCTTTGGCACTACTTGGATTGGACTCACCCATTGGCTGTCTAAAATTGGATAAATTATACTTGCATCTAACAACTTTAGAACTTCTTTCTTGACTACCTCCATCATGGGTGGATTCAGCCTTCTTTGTGCTTCCCTAGTTGGCTTGGCTCCTTCTTCCAAAAAAATTCTATGCATACACATTGCTGGGCTTATACCTTTAATATCTACTATTGTCCAACCAAAACCAGTGATGTGATCCCTAAGAATTCTGAGTAATTTGTCTTCCTGCACTTTGGTTAGGTTACTAGCAATTATCACTTGTAATGTATCATCAATCCCTAAGTATGCATACTTCAAATGTTCAGGCAATGGTTTCAATTCTAAAGTTGAAGCCTGCATAACAGATGGTAACAATTTTTGATGAGTAGAAGGTAATTGAATGGAATTGACTGCATACTTATCTAAAATTTTGGGCATATAATGCAATTCAGTCACAGTCTCCTTCAATTCTTGGCTCTGTTCAAGCTCTTCTTCTTTCTCTAACTCTAAACTGTTAGTTATAGCTACTTCCAAATCTTCCTTATGCATATATTCAAAAGAGTGTTGCACAAGAGAATTAATCACATCAATAGCAAAAAACAGGATTAACATCACTAGGGTACCTCATGGCTTCATATATATTGAACTGAATCTTCTCTCCATCAAACTCTATGGTTAAGGTTCCATTATGTACATCAATCATAGTTCTTGCTATTTTCAAAAATGGCCTCCCTAACAAGATATGTGCAGGATTTGGAGATGCATCATCTTCCGTATCCACTATGTAAAAGTCTGCAAGAAAGATCTGCTCATTCACCTGTACTAAAACATCCTCAATTACCCCTTGAGGGTAGGTGTTAGTCTTATCAGCCAGTTGAATAATAACACCAATTTATTTTAAAAGACCTAGATTTAAAGAAGCAAATATAGATAAAGGCATGACATTAATTGAAGCTCTTAAATCTAACATAGCTTTTTCAAACCTAGTGTTACCTATCTTACATGGTATGGTGAACATGCCTGGATCCTTGTATTTAAGGGGCATATTTCTTTGAAGTACTGCTAATACATTCTCTCCAACAGTGACTCTTTCATCATCTTTCAGCTTCCTTTTGTTAGTACACAACTCTTTCAAAAATTTAGCATATATTGGCACCTGTTTGATTGCATCTAACAATGGTATATTGACTTCCACCTTTCTGAAGGTCTCCAAAATCTCCTTCTCTTACTCATCTTTCCTTGAAGTCCTGTGATTTCTAGGTGGAAAAGGTAGGGAATTAGTTTTAACTGAAATCACAGAGTTAGGATTTACCTTAGGTGGTTCAGCTTCCTCATTAGCTTTCTCTTCATCAAAGTCTGCAGTAGCTTTGGGCACTTCCAGCTCTTTCCCACTCCTTAGTGTAATAGCACTTGCATTCTCCCTTGGATTCATAACTGTTTGGGAGGGTAACTTTCCTGAGCCTTGGGATTCCAATTTTCCTACTGTGGTTGCAAGCTGACCCAATTGATTTCTCAAATCCTGGACTGTAGTCTTTGTCTCCTGCTAGAACTGTTGTGTCTGGTTCATAAATTGTTGCGTGTTATTCATGAACTGTTGTGTCTGTCCCACCAGTGCTTTGAACATCTCTTCCGTGGAAGTTTTAGAAGGTGTTGGTGTTGCTGTTTTAGGTTGGTATTGAACTGGTTGAAAGCTCTGCTGCCTATGTGGAAATACAGGTGGTGCAGGTGGTCTATTTCCTCCATAACTCAGATTGGGGTGATCCTTCCATCCTGGATTATAAGTGTTCGAATAAGGATCATGTCTTTTCTGAAGTTGTGTTTGGTAATTCCCTATTACATTAGCCTGTTGCATGGTATCATCTTCTTGCAGTGTTGGGCATGCATCTGTGCTATGGTTTGACTGCAAACAAATTCTACAAGCCTTTGCAACTGGCTTTAGTTCAAAAATATGTTGTTCATGACTACAAGTACTCACCTCATTTACCCTTTGTGGTGCATTATTCATTCTAGTTCCATACTGTTGTGAGTTTGCGGTCATGTTGGCAATCAAATTCTTTACAGCCTCTGGAGTCTTGTCAACCAATGTTCCTCCGCTAGCAGCATCAATCATACTTCTGTCCATTGGTACCAATCCTTCATAGAAATACTGGATCAAGTGTTAGTCATCTATCTGGTGAGGTGGGCAGCTAGAGCAAAGCTTCTTAAATCTTTCCCAATATTCGTAGAGTATCTCTCCACTGAATTGTCTAATTGCACAAATCTCTTTCCTTATATTGGCTACTCTTGAAGTAGGAAAATACTTCTCTAAGAATAGCTTCTTCATGTCATTCCATGATTGGATTGTACCTGATGGTAAGTAATACAACCAATCTTTTGCCAAATCTATTAGTGAGAAAGGAAAGGCTCTAAGCTTGATCTGCTCCTCAGTTATTCTATGTGGCTTCATGGTGGAATACACCACATGAAATTCTTTCAAATGTTTATATGGGTCCTCACCTGTAAGACCACGAAAAGTAGGTAACAAATGTATTAGTCCAGATTTAAGTTCAAATGCAGCGTCTAAAGTAGGAAATTCAATGCATAGAGGTTGTTGATTTAAATTAGGAGTTGCCAAAAACTTTAGAGTCTTGTTATTGTTTTGAACAACCATCTCCTCTTCTGATTCGGATTCAGTTGATGAATTGTTGGATAATAGTTCTAAGGCTATGTTTAAGCCAGGTGATGGAACTTCTTCTTCTGTAGTTGTGGACTGCACTCTACGATTTTCCTTCCTAAGCCTTTTTGCAGTTTTCTCAATCTCTGGATCAAAATTCAACTTACCGGATTGAGAAGATCGAGTCATAAACTAATAAAGAAATAAGAATAAATATAAACAATTAATTTTCCCCGGCAACGACGCCAAAATTTGGGAGTTGTCGTCAGTGCTACCAAAAATAAAAACCTTACTTAACTCTACAAACTCTGAACTAACACAGTATAGTAGTAGCAAGGGTCGATCCCACAGAAAACAATGTTGATTTTAATTTATCCTAATGTTTCTAACAGGTTTAACAGTAAATAAAAGATTGGGGGATTTGAATTTGTTTAACTAATTAACAAGAACAAAATTAAAATAATGAAATTAACCAGTAAATTAAAACTTCAGTTTTCCAGTTCAGTTTCACTTTCTCACAGCAATAGATCAATTAAATATAACAATATTCACCCTTTAATGAAACTAATAGTCCAAGATAACAACAAGCTCTATTATCCGAAATTCCATTTAGATATATTGTCACTTAATAAAATAAGCTTTTCACAAGATTCTAACTATCATATAACCTAAAACAAGCTCTTTAGATTTAATATGACAACAGCATTAAGAACTAAAGAATTAGACTATTCCAAGCAACAAACACATAAGCTCGATTTGTTTAACCTGACTCCTGATAACTATAGAAATAATCCAAAAGCTTGACCACAATTAGTATTGCTAACTGATACTTGTGATTAGAAATAATATTGATTACGTAATACTATTCCTAAATCTATATAATATTATCAACTAACCAATTTAATCCTGCAGAAACCAAATCAGTTAATCAAATAATATTTAACGATTAAAACAGATTATTAGAATAAGCTTCATATAAGAAGGAATAAATATTGTATATTCAATCAAACCATAAACTGCTACTAAAGATCCACGTCCCTTTCAAACTGAATAAAAGAAAACTAGCCTGGCATGTTTCTATGAACTCTCTGAATATGATAAAACTCTCTCTATGATCTGATGATCCCAACAATTACAAGTAAGAGTATTTATAAATAAATCTCTAAAGCCTAGAAGAATTCTAATCCAATTCTGCTTCAGAAGTCTTCACTTTGTAAGTATGGTAGGATTCTAAATCCTTCTCAAGCTCTGAAATCCAACTTTAAGCAGCTTCCTTATTAAATTAGATTTTAATTTCCAAATCCAAGTCTTCCTCAGTTTCCTTTTTCAGTTCGGCATCAATTTCCATATTATTCCTCAACTCAGATTCTATGTTAGATTCTATTTCCATAATCAGATGTAATTTCCTTATTGACTTTGACTTGAATCTCCATATAGATTGAACTTCCTTTTTGATGTACAAGTCTATAATGTTAGGAATCATATCTTTAAGCTCTAATGTCCCAAATCCTACTCTGATTCGGAAATCTATAAGTCAATGAAAATCGTAGAGTAACACTCTGCACCAACGCTTCGTAGAGTAGTCATACAGTCATAGAGTGACTGATCTAGAATAATTTCAGCTGCCGAGTGAAAAACGTATAGTAGACTTGTCAAACGTAAAATGAACTTGGGACGATTGTTGAGTAAACAGCACCATCGTAGAGTTCACAACCACCCAGCTGTAGAGCTCCCACTCTACGAACGTAGAGTACTATATCAAATCGTCGAGTGTCTCTGCCTTATCCTTCCTGCGATCGTAGAGTACCCATGCTAATCGTAGAGTATTTCTGCAAAACAACATAAAATTCAGCATTAGACTCCATAATTCACCAAGTCACTCTAATCCTTTCAAAGATCCATAAACACCCTAATTCAGTTCATATAACAAATAACATGCATTTAAACTAAGTATAAAGGAATAAAAATAATCAAATATTATGCTCCTATCATTCGTCTTGTCCGTAACACTTATCACGATGTTAAACACATTGTCGAACACATTCTTCTCAATATCCATCACATCTAGATTATGACGAATTAAATTGTTGACCAATAAGGCAGTTCCCAAAAGATACTTCTCTGAACCCAATTATGAGATATGCCAAACCCATCGATGATGTCAGAGGCAACAATCTTATCGAATGGGATGACCGGTAATCTCATTACACAGTCACGCATCTCCGTTCCCTACAGTCGCTGTGCAGGCATATCATTCTCTACTTTCCCTTTTTTGAAGTTTTCTCCATTTTTTCGAAACGGGTGATCTACCGGCAAGAAACGACGATGACAATCAAACCAGTAAGGCTTTCGACAATTTGATAGATTGAAAGACTTTGTATGCTCCATACAATATGGACAAGCCAATTTCCCGTGTGTACTCCATCCAGATAACATACCATAAGTAGGGAAGTCACTTATAGTCCACATAACCGCTACCCTAAGGTTGAACTTTGTTTTCATAGAAACATCCCAAGTCTGTACTCCATCCTCCCACAATACCTTCAACTCGTCTATAAGAGGTCTCAAGTAAACATCTAGGTTCTTTCTAGGACTCTTGGAACCAAGAATCACGAGTGAAAGAAACAAGTATTGTTGTTTCATACACATCCAAGGAGGCAAGTTGTAAGGAGTTACAATCACAAGACAACAGGAGTATGGAACAGCTGAGTGGCCGAACGAGTTGAAACCATCAATGGACAATCCAAGCCTCACATTTCTAGGTTCCAATGCAAATCCAGGATATGATAAGTTGAAATCTTTCCAAGCCTACTCATCTACGGGATGGTTAAGTTCTCCATCTTTAGCTGGAGATTTCGCATGCTAAGTCATATGTTCAGCTGTTCTTGAAGACATGTACAATCTTTTGAGCTAATGTGTAATTGGAAAATGCCTTAAAATCTTCAAAGGTATATTTGTCTTTTTGGCAATCACACCCTCTTTAATAGGCATGAACCGATCATGACCGCAAAACGTGCACTTTGTTTTATGTTCATTTTCCTTATAAAACAACATGCAATCGTTCGGACATGCATCGATCTTTTGGTATTAAAGACCCAATTTCTTCACCATTTTCTTACAATAATAGTAGTTATTGGGCAATTTTTCACCGTTAGGCAACATACTCTCAATGGCCTTCAATAGCGACTCAAAACACTCATGGCTCACGTTGTGATCAGCCTTGATGTTAAGTAATATCGCAACTGCAGATAATGTAGTGTGCTTGGTGCAACCATGCCACAACGGCTCGCTACCCTCGTCTAATAACTTAAAGAACGCTTTGGCATCAAAATTCATAGGTTGTTCTCTGCCTTGTTCCCAATAAAAATTCGGTCCTACAATATCATGAACCATTTCATTCATACGATGGGTACTGCTGCCCGGATTGTGTACTTGTGTGATGCCACTATCTCTTCTCTGCCCATGTGCCCACCAGCATTCTTCGTAATTTTTTATGAACCCGAAAACAAGTATATGATAGTTTACCATGTCTCTGTCTATATAATTTATATTTTTACATTTCAAACAGGGGCATCTTATCTTGTTCTGACCATTCACACATTCCGGGTGACTATACGCATAATCTAGAAACAATTGATAACCAATTCTAAATTCAGCTGTAGCACCTATCTGGGCACTTGACTTTCGTTGTCTCATCCAACTACGGTCTGAATAAAGGTTCATAATACCACGGTACCTACTACAGAGAAGAATTATTGTATTCCCCTTGTTAGAGATTTACAATTCAGCCCAATGACATTTATGATGCTTATAAATACATATAGATGTATATGTACATATATAACATGAGTGTGCATCATAAATGCTTATTCAGGAATGGAATGAGGATACATACCAAAACAAATTTACACAGCATGAGATCAACTACCCAAATGCATGATATATTGTTGTGGATCTTAAATTAGAATGAGGTATGGTCATATGCCATCCTATATATTTTAATTAACATCTGCACCAGCCTAAAAACAATAGATTTCTAGGGGTGAAATATGAATCATTGCATCATGCATGGTCTGCATATGCATTGGGACAAGTCTACATCATTTTGTTTGCATATACGTAGGTATAATATAAATATACGCCTCTATTCAGTTACCCAACCAACCAAAAAATTTCGTCAGAGTCTCCCCTATAATATGGACTATCCACATGCACGAGGGCATACATACATGGCCATTTGTAGGCACCCAAGACACAACCCAAGAGAAATATACAAATTCCCAATATAATAAGACCAAAACAATAACGAATGGATGCAAAAACAGTAAAAAGTTTAGGAGTATACTAAAAGTTCAAGAGTACCAAACTCGCGCTTTCATTCTTGCAAGTGCTTATATTTTCTCAAATTGTTATTTCTCAATTAGATGTTTCTTCTTTCTTTACTTTACACATGTGCTAAATAACTTACTCTTGATTAGAGCAGTTGTTTCCTAGTTCTTTAACTTAAGTGTGTGATATTGCTTTTGTTTTAGATGAAACAACATTATATGTATTTGAATTGAGTAGTTTTTCCTTTTGTCTTCTTCTTAATATTTCTGATATGGGCCGACGTATTAACCACATACGCCATGTGGATGATGATGATATACTTAACAGACGTATGGAAGCTTGTTTTCACTCATGCTGCTACAATCATTAATGTGTTTATGGGTTCGGTCAGAAACTAAGCACATGTTACTTAGTTTATTTTAGTAGTGGAGATCTAAGGAAATGATGGGGATCGATGATTTAGTTGTCTTATTTATTTATTTTGTTTATTTCATTATTATGGCCTTGTTTAAATTAGTTGGGGTATTTTAGTGACTTGTTTTAATTAGTTAGGATATTTTTGTCTTTTTGGTCTCCAAGTCCAATTTAGGGTTGTTTTGTTTAAATACCGATGCAATTCTTCTTGGGAGGACATTCTGCATATTATGATTATTATTGATTTTCTTTATATCGTGGAGATATTTATCTAGAGTTAATAGACGTTGAGTTGAGACTCTAAACCCTAGAATTTAAGCGCAGAGCTTGGATTCTAGTTTTATTTATCTATCAATTAATAACAAATTCATTTTACAAAGTTGTCCTACATCAGGAAATTCTACTTTATTTTTCTATTCTCATTCTATTTTAATTTTTTTAAATATTAGTTTTAAAGTTTATTATATTATATTATAAAATTTTATTATGTTACTTAATTCCGTCATAAATTTCGTCGAAAATCATCACTACCACACTCATTTTGCACAAACACTAAATAACAACCATTGGTACTAATGTAATATTAAACAAAATGAATCAAATCACTATGACACCCATTTTGCACAAACACTTATAAATAAGAACAATTGCAATAAGAATCTCAAACCAAATCAGATTACAACAATTGCAATGAGAATATCAAACCAAATCAGATTACCCAAATCAACAAAATGAATCAAATCAAACTGCAATGAGATTATTCAAACCAAATCAAATTACCCAAATCAGATTATTCAAACCAAATCAAATTACCCAAATCAATTTTAGTATGAGTTCAAGTACTAAAATCAGTTTACCCAAACATAATCAGATTCATATATAATTACATGACTTCAACTAGTGTTTTTTTATGTGTTCCTATCATTCTATAATTATTAGTATCAAAAGAGGACATATATATATATACCTAATCAGAATGAGGTGGTCGACGACAGCTTGGCGGCGGTGGGGGGGCTCCCTCTTCCCCTCTCTTCCCTCTTCTTTTTCTGTCTTTCCTTCGTTTGTTGGTGCTCGATCGACTTCCTGGTTCTAATTAGATTAAAAAGGATCAGCGACCGCTTGCGGTCGCTGATTTTTAATGACGTGGATGTATGAGTGACCGCAGAGTGGTCGCTAATAGTTAGTGGTCGCAACAAACCTCTCCACTAACAATTGCTCCAAATTTTTTGCGGCAAAATTAATCAGCGACCGATTAGCGACCGTTTGTGGTCGCTGATATTACCTAGCGATAGATTTAAGTCCGGTCGCTATTACTACAATTAGCGACCGAAAAATACGGTCGTTGAAAGTATTGGTTGTCGGACCATTTTCTTGTAGTGTTTAATGTTTTTGTAATTCAATTCATTTATCAATGAGAATTATTTCATATTCTTATTCTCAAGTTTTGTCCAAAAAAAAGTACACGTGCGGTATTGGAGGGGGAGATGTAAGAAAAATTACCATCTCACCTTTAGTCGAAGAAAAATATTTGGTTATTTATTAAAATCATCCTTTGAAGGGGAAGAATGGATTGTTAGTGTAGACAATTTGAAAGATATAATTGGAGGATATTACTTATTCCCATTTTGGGTGGAAAAAGCGTGAGTTATATCACAAATGTACAAATTATATGAATACATACAAATTGTTATATGAATAGAGAGATATTATTCGTGACTACATAATGTACAAATTTTATGGATATAAGCTATAAATTAAAAGAAAAAGTAGCAAAAATATTTTATATGTGTTAACGCCAAGATTTATCCACGCGCCTAATCACCAAATTGCGCGTCCAATCCTACACAGAAATGAAACCACACTCAGAGAACTGACGGCCTGGGCCGCTGGGGGATAATTCCAGTGTGAGAATAAGTACAGGCTGAATAAGGTTTGACAATGGAGGCTTAAAGCTTTAGTGCTGAAAAGTGAACATTACTTGTGAATTAGGGTTTAGCTTTATATTTATAGTATTCACACCACCAACTTCGAGCCCGTCCCCGTATGGAAATAGAACTCCTCATTAGGATAGATACCTTAATGGGATTAAACTGAATCTCCTTAAAGAAAGAAAGTCGGATTATATCCTAGCACTTTCTTTAGGAGTTGGAAATTAAATACAATTAGGAATCCTAGATTACCTAATATTCTCCCACTGCTCAAACAGACTCCTACGTGGGAAAATTCCTCCACGTGGACCCTGGCCCATCGTATCATCCGGGCACAAATAAACACACCCCAATATTGCCCCCGGGTCTTTCATTACAATGGGGCATTTAATGTAAGAGTACATCATTTAAAGCCCAATAATTAAATAATAAATGAGAAATTATGAAGCCCAAAATCAAATACTCTAGTAACGTACCCAGCACTCATTGTCGGGCCACACAATCATTACTCAACCCACTTATTACGCCGCCTTTAGGAAACCGTTCGAAGACAAAAAGCCACCTTCCTTTAAAACATTTTTCCCCAAAATTAACCGCCACTTTTCAGATCTAGAATTTTCAAAATCTCCCAAACCCACTCTGCAATCTTCATCCTTCACTGTTAATCCCTTTTCTATGGCAAAACTCCAGTAGATCTTCCCAACTCTTTGACCAACAATGGCCACCACAAATAACTCATCCCCAATCATCCCCAACGCTTCCTCCACTGAGGGCAGCCCTATAACAACCATCCCCATCTCGAACACTGCCATTATAACGGAAGCCACCACTGTTACCACCACCATCACGTCCAAAGCCCCCCAAGCTTCAAGCCCTTCCAAGGACGAAATTGATATCCAAAAGATGCTAAAAGAATACTCTAATAAAGAAACCTTCGCCCATATCAATACTACATCCTCAATCGACACCCAAGACCCTATCGGAATACGAGAACAATATCGTATTCCAGCCACCTATGAATCCGTACAGCTCTCCCCATTGAATGAATGTACCAACGCCTTGATGGGTGGACTGCTATCTCCCTCAGGACCCTCAAATATGGGCTTCTCCTACCCCTCCATGCCTTCATCATCACCCTCCTAGGGTTTATCGGAGTCGGTTTCGCCCAACTGGTGCCAAACTCCTACATCCACATCATCTCTTTCATCGCATTCTGCCACGAGCTTGGCATTCCACCCACCATCGATCTTTTCTTCTCCCTATTTTCTATGAGCCAATCCAGAGAATTAGGATTTCGGCAAATAAATAAACAACAAAGTAAGCAAATTGAGAAACGCCCATTGATGAAGACCCCTTCAAGCAACAAGGGATGGCATTCATTGTGGTTCTTCATTTGAGGCCCCAGTACCTACGAAATTCCGACTGGGCCGAAGCCTCCAGATCTAATGTAACCATCAAAGAACTACCTCGAACCTGCCTTGAGGAGTTGGTGAAGATCATTGAAAAGTTGTCGATGAAAGAATGGGATCTCGAGCTCCTAAGCGACCAAACTTGGCTGTATGACCATAAATGTAAGTTTCGAGTCTCCTTTCTTCTAAATATAATATTGCAACTTTATCTTAACATAATTCCCCATTCTTTGCAGTGTCTCTTATCAAACCGACCCCCATCCCCGATGCCGGCCAATCAACTTCTACTCCTCCAATCACCGAAACCACCCCCTTCTGATAAACCCCATTTCAGCCATCCCAATGTCCCAACCTGCCTCTTCTTTTATCATCCCAACACCTGGTTTCACCAAGAAAAACCCTTTAGATATGTCCATTTCTAAAAGGAGTTCACTTCTTTGAGTGAAGAGAAGGCGTCAAATGCAGATTGCCAAACGAAATCATCCACCCCAAACATAACAAAACACCCAATCCGACCCACCAACCACTAAAACAAATATTACCGACCCGAATCCAACCACAAATTTGATCTCAACTTCCGAACTGAACCAAATACAAACACAAAAGAGGAACGAACCTGAAAGCCCTTCATCCAATCCACCAGCCAAAAAACAACACACTGAAACCTCCTCCGATCATCAATCTCCGCTCCCCTTGCCTGAACGTCAACCATATGCCCCTTCTCCACAGCACCCTTTTGTATCTTCCAGCCAAACCCGATAGGCTCGGGCCTTGATGACGTTGTGGCCTAAATATCCCGAAGACTTCCCGCATGAGCTCTTCGAGAACTTTGTCCCTCCTGTAGTAAAGAGAGGTTTGAAGATGCAAGTATCAAAGCGCTCATTTTCGCCAACTTTATGCACCAAGGCCGGGTAAACATCTCTAATCGACTCTCCTTCTAAAAAACACATTAATTATATTATTCATTAATGCACTTTTGTCTATAGTCAGTTGCCTTCTCCGCCTGAATCATTCGCCGATTCTCTTAGATCGACGAAAGAGAAAAAGAGCTGGAGACTAAAGTCGCACGCTTGGAATTCAGGCTTCAGGCTATAATGTTCGGTCTTGAAAAAGAAAAAAATTTACACGCCAACACTACCTTCCACTGCTGGGAACTGCAGGCCAAACTTCAAACAGTTAAACAATAAGCTTCCGAAGGCGAAGAACGCCGAAGATTACTCCTAGCCGACCACAAAGAAATGAAAAAAGAGAATGAACAGCTGAAGAAAGGGAATTCGGCTCTTCATCAACAGGTCAAAATTGGACTTGAAAAGATCGACGAGATAGTAAAGGCCTTCAATGTCCTGGAGAATAAATTCGCCAATTACAAGGCACTAGTTTCCCCTTTGACCGATGCGCTCAAACATCTACTGATCCAAAATTACAGAAAATCCCCCGAACTATTTTTGGAAGTAATGAAACAGTTCGCGGACAGTCATCAAAGTGTTCGGGACAAAGATAAAGCGAAGATGCTAGTTGTTGGCCTCGATCCCTCAATCCTAGATTCTTCCGACGACAACGAGGCCGAAGCTTAGGACGATCTTCCTTCCCAACAAATGTTTGTAATGATTTATCAAGCTCTGTGTAATCAACTCTCCAATGTACAAACATTCAATATCAATGAATATATTTTGAACAAAATCGAAATTTTATTTCATTAAGTACTTAGAAAAAATTACGGAGTTATAAAAAAAACTACTTAACATGCACTACTGATAATACTTTTTAAGTCTCCCAGCATGCCAAGTGTTTTTAATTTCTATTCCATCCATTGCCCGAAGCCGATAAGTACCTGGCTTCAGTACTTCAATAACTTCATACGGTCCCTACCAGTTGGGCATTAACTTTTTGAGGTTCTGGGGCGCCGACACCTCCACCTCCCGGAGAACCAGGTCTCCAACTTCAAATCTCCGTAGCATCACACCTTTGTTATAATGCATGACCGTTCTCTTTTGGTAGACTACTAGATTACCAAGGCCGACTGCCGAACCTCCTTCAACATATCAAGATTGAGGCGAAGGCCTTCATCATTATATAGCTCCTTGTATTGGCTGACCAGAAGCGAAGGAGACCCGATTTCAACTAGAACAAGGGCATCGGTCCCGTAGGCCAATCTAAACGGCGAATCGCTTGTCATTGTCCGAGGGGTGGTCCAATAAGCCCATAAAACGCTGAGTAACTCCTCGAGCCATCTTCCTTTTGCTTCGCCCAATCTCCTCTTAATACCGTTGAGTAGAGTCCGGTTAATGACTTCAACCTGACTGGGAGCTATCGTTTAACACTCCTAAATTAACCTCACTTTCTATTCACAAATTCAATAATTAGCACAGTAGTATCAAGGATCGATCTCACAGGGACAATGACTAAAAAATGGGGGGTTTTGAAAATCAATTATCTAACTGAACAAAATTAAGTAATAAGTTCAACCAATAAATAAACAAGTTCAGTTCTTTAGTTCAGATCCACCAAATCACAGTAATTAATCAACTGAGTTATTATTATTTACTCTTCAATGAAATTATAAGCTCTAGATAACAATAAGCTCTGCTATCTAAAATTCTCCTTAGATATTCACTGAATAAAACAAGTTATTTACCAGATTCTAACTATCATATAACCTAAAACAAGTTCTATAGATTTAATATGACAGTAGCATTAAGGACTAGAGAATTAGGGTAATTCAAGCAATAAACACACAAGCTAGGTTTATTTAACTTGCTTCCTGATAACCTTAGTAATAATCAAAAGTTCTGACACAATCAATATTACTAATTGCTACTAGTGACAAGGAATACTATTAATTACACGTAATATTACTCCTTAGTCTAGCAGGTGTTAATGATCAAATTAATCCAATTGGCCATATTAAATTAATGAAATCAATTAGCATGCAAACAATAGAAATAGATTATCAGAATAAGTTTCATACAAGAAGGAATAAAGAATAAAACTTGATTAATCAATTACTTGTAAATAAGGTTTCACCTCCCTTTAGAATTGAATATAGAAAATTAGTCTGACACCCTTCAATCTTCTAAAACTAGGGTTTTTTCCAATGTAGATGATGATGTTGTTTTTATATCTGACTAAAAACATCTATTTATATCTCTAAGATAATAACCTAATATTCTAAGAGAAACAATCCAATTACAATTAGAAATCCTTCACAAATCCGCGCCAGAAAATTACTTCTTTTATTTCTCTTCCGCCATCTTCGTCGAGGCGAAGATTTTTTGCATGATAAGCTCGCCGGGGCGAGAAACAACAAAGAGGTCTGGGCTGGGGCGGTTCCAAAAGGCACTGGGGCGAACTCCAACAGAGAGCTTCTCGCCAGGGCGAAAATCTCTAGGCCAAAATTCTCGTCGGAGCACAGATGCCTGCTTTTCCAATTCTTGACTTTTTCACGTTTTTCGCTCCAGTTTCCAATCTTTCTCCACTTTTGACTCTGAATCCACCTGAAATCAATAAACACTCTAATAAGTGCATATACACCATAAAACATGCAATAAACTAAAGATGAAGGAATCAATATATATGAAAATTATGCACTTATCAAATTCCCCTACACTTAGTCTTTACACGTTCTCGTGTAAAGTAAACAAAGGTCCTATTGAAAACATTTGAGATTCGTTCAACCAAGCTTTCAAAAAGGTTTAAATCAATTACTAACCATAAATATCAACACTAACTAACAGGAATTCGGTCAATATTTCATCAATTAATTCATAACAATAACCTCGTCATTCCCCACCGAACATCTCTAAACCAAACTGTAGCCACATAATTATCTTTTCTATGATCTACACACATACTCAACTCAATTATCATGGAATAACAACTGCGCACACTGACTTAATACTCAAAACATATTTCCTCTGCTATTTTTTTCTTTTTCTCCAGAACCAACAACTTCACATTTTTTCTAGGTGAATGCATTTTATGCTTCGTTTCACCTTTCTCAATCTTTCTTAAGTGAGTGCATTTTATGCTCCATCTCACGTATCTACTTACCAATGAGTGTGTTTTACGCTCCATCTCATTGCATGTGTTTATGGATAAGTGCGTTTTACGCTCCATCTCAACTCACCACATGTTTCTCATTTGTATTTTTTTCTCATTCACTTTTTCAAAAAAAAATTCAATTTCATCTTGTCTTATTGTAATAACCCAAGATTTTCGATATATTAAAATAAGAAATTTTACGTATGAATTTTTTTTTATATAATAAAATTATTTTTATTATATATTAAAGCAAGTATGGGACTGTGTGCTAGAAACTGAATGTGAATATGTAATATATATATATATATATATATATATATATATATATTTCATATATGGTTTCAAGTAAATTTCTTATTCAAGAAATAGTTGATAATTATAAATGATATTCTGTTAATAAGTTAATTTTTATATTAAAGATATATGATTATTTACAAATATATGATTAATATATTATTCAAATGATAAATGTATATTTTAAGAAATGATTATTAATATTATAACTATGATTATTTCTTTATGATAGAAATTTGTAAGATTAGTCAATTTATTTTAGATTGACTAAGTATGGAAAATGTGGCAAAGTGTCACTACGGATCAAAACCAAATTTGATCTATGATTATGGATTTTAATGATTAATACAATTATTATTATAATTGTATTTAAAATGGATGTATGTGTATTATGAATAATAAGAATTTATTTTCTTAAGTAAATTTGAATACTAAATATAAGTATTGATTATATTTGAATGTATATATGTATAATATATGATTCAATGGGTATAATGATTATTTATCAATGATGATAAATATGTTATGACTTATGTGAATAATGTATGTGACTAATTGTTAGTTAAAATAGAGCCCACTAATAATTATTTAAATTAGTGGACTAACCTAAGAATATTCATATTAAACAATTGATAAGATAGTAAGTTAACTAAATATTTAATTAAAGTGAATATAGTAAGTGAATAAATTTTGTACATTAATTAATATGGGTATTGATTAATGAGAATTATGTGCTATATAGATAATTTATTTTAATAGTCCAAGTAGTAAGAAAATACTAATGGACTAGCCTAATTAGTTAACTAACCAAGCCACTAAATTAATTAATCATGGACTTGGATAATTAAGGTGTGGACTTATTAAATTGGCCCAACACTTATTAACTTAGTAACCAAGCATGGATTAAAAATATTTAGAAACTAGTAGCCCAAACTTATTAAAAGTGAGTCCAAATTAATTTTAAACAAAGTCCAATTGCTAGCCCACTTGAAAGATATTTGTACCAACTTAATTAACACATGAAAGCAATAAAAGAAAAAGTAAAATTGAAGAAAAATCAAGAAGGGGTAGCCGGCCACCTATTGTACCAATTGGGTGAGGTGTTGTTTAATTATAGATTACTTGTAAGCATGGATAATAAAGTACAATTAGTAACCATTCTACATCACCAAGTTGTCAATTTGTGTAAGTGAGGTGTGCTTGCTAATTATGACAAAATATATAGATATAATTCATATATCTATAGGATATACAAGTATTAGATTTAATAAACTAAAGATAGCTTTGTTCATTTCATTTTCCTAGTTTAGAGAGAGAAAAAAATCTACTTCTTTCTCTTTCATCCATCCTTCTCTCCAAAAAATAAAATCTAAAGAGAGAGGAAGAAGAGAGGCCGCAGCCAAGAGAGAGCTTTGTGTAAAGCTTCAAAGTTCTATAGCTACCTTGGATAATAAAGAAAATCTCACAAGGAAAAAGGTGTAACAAACCCTAGTTTATTTCTTTTTATTTGATTTGATTTTAATGGTATAAAGTTATGATCTTAGGGTATAAAACCCTTAATCTATATGCTAGATGATGTTTTATACTTGGTTGTGCTCAACTTGTATATTGATGTGTTTGGTTGGTTAAGAAAAGAAAAGAAACAAAACTATGTTTTAAAACAAAACTAGAAAACCCTAACTTTTGGTCACTTTGTAGGTTTATAACTTGAAATCTATAAACTCTTTTTACGATCCGTCAAAGAGTGGTACTAGATATATAAGTTAACTACTAAATTCAAGTGGTAGAACTCACAAATAAGTAGTATAAAATTCGTAGGAACTGTTTTGGTCAAAACAGTCCGAGTAGTGAACAAAAATGGAATAAAAGCTGCTGATTGTTGGGATCCAGGGGTAATTTCGTCAACTTTTTGTGCTCTAAAAATTCTAGAAAACCTTTGGGGTGATAATATGGGAAGTTATGCGAGTCCTGTAAAAATTTGAAGATTTTTGACTATGTAGAATGAAAGTTATGGATTTTATCGTGAGGGACCACTGTCAAAAGTATTCTTGAATAACTCTTTGTGGTTAACTCCAAAACTTATAAAATAATTAATGGGAGTATATATATATATATATATATATATATATATATATAGCAGAAACATACCCTGTAAATTTCAAATTTTTCTAACAAAGTTTCGATTTATGAAAAATGTAGCAAGATTTGACTATTTTGGACTATTTAAATATAGTAAATGGATTTTAAAAATTCTGGAAAAAATATATTTTCATAAGGGGACTATATATAGTCTATTTCCAGAAAAGAAATGATTTTGAAGATGATTTGCTATTTTCATGTAAATGATGAAGTTATGTATAAATGAATTTAATTAATTATGTGAAGTTAAAAATTTGAAAAATGGGTTTTTATGGCTTGAAAACCCTAAATATGGTTTATACAGATTTTTGATAAGGATTTTGGTCATTTCTAAGGAAGTATAATGTTTATGGCATTTTAGAATGATTAAATAAATTATTTAATAAAGGGGAAAAACTGTTTTAATCCAGCTTGTTGAATAGTGTGAATCCAGCTTGCTGAATTGAATAGTGTGCATCCAGGTTGCTGGATTATAAGTTAGTTCGAATCTAGTTTGTTGTATTGTAGGATAGTTCGAATTCAGGTTGCTGGATTAGAAAAATAGTTGGCTGAATTGAATAGTTTGAATCCAGTGTGCTGGATTGTAATCCAGGTTGGAATCCAGTTTGCTGGATTGGGTACTTAACGTACAGGATCATAAAGAAAGACTTATATAATGAAAGACTTAGTGTTAATTCATAAGATATATGATAAAGTAGTGGTACAGTCGTATTCTTTATTAGTCGATGTATAGTATCTGGGCTAAACAATTCGTTCAGAGAGCGGAGGTATATACGAACTGGCAACCGATCTAACTTACTGTGAAAACAGTGTAGATGAGACGGAAATTAGTTTGTTGGTTGTTTGCGGAAAACCACTCAGCATACTATATTGAACATTGTTAAAGACTCGATGTATGCTAGCTTTAATAATTAAATGCGTATGGTGTTAATGTGTTATCTATTTGATTATGTGGTTGAATGTTAGATAATTTACTTATAAAGAAGTGATATTATAAGGTATAATATGATTGGCTGACTGAAAGATCAATCTCATAACTGATAGGTCTTTCAAAAGAAGTTAAATTAAATTGCGTAGCAGTAGTCAACGACCAAGACAAGTATCTAACCAAGGCAAGTATCTAAACCTTACGCATTACTTTTATTTTGTGCAAACAGGTATATGTTATGCTAGTTCCTAACTCAACATGAGTTATCAATTTCAAAGCATGCTCGTGAATAATTATTGTTAATTATTCATATCCATAATGATCTTTGTTATTCGTTTATGCAATTATCGTAACCCTTGCATTTACTTTATGCAATGGATCCATATGTTATGCAAGTATTCTTAAACTTTATTCAAGCTATCTATTGATTTCAAATATCTCGATATTGTCTCATGTGATGTATTTATAATCAAAATTGTTATGTTCTTTGTGCAAGTGTCCTCACTTGTACAAATTGTTATAATTATTATAAATTCGAATTTACTTCGATTCGTTCATTGGTAAAAGTATCTCATTACTGAATTACTATGACTCATATTGAAATTTTGTATTCTAAATTTGGTTATGCAAGTGTCCCCACTTGTGTGAACTATTGTACATTATCAATTACCCTTGAATTCGAAATTCGTTGACAAGTTCTGATACATACTATTAAATTTCAGTATGTATACCTAGTTTAAAGATTGTCTAAGCTATTTGTCCTAGCTAGACACGGTTTGAAAAGTATTTGTCGAATGTTATTGGTTATGATAAAGTCAGCCAACTTAATTGTTTTAGTTAGGACTCCAGACTGAGTATGAACAACCCGAAATGGGGAAATTTTATGCGCTAAAAGCGGTGATGAAAAATTTTATGCGCTAATAGTGAGATGTATTATATAGTGTTGATCAATACAGGGCACAATGGGACTGATCATCCTCCGTGTCCGTAAGACCAAATGGTTTACAGATGAATTTCTGTTTAAATCTTTTCAAAAATGAAAAATAACAGTTCATAGTCTTTTGACCACTCAGTATTCAAAAGTCACTCAGTTGTTTCAAAAATCTTAAAATGATTTGATCTATTGTTAAGAATAGTTTCAAATGACTTCACCACTATTGATTCGTGGTAGAAGTAGTCCTCAAAGAAAGCATTTACTTCTTTCAGCTAATGTTTATTAATTATTATTACTTGCTGAGCAATTGAACGCTCATTCTTGCTTTGACTTAAATGTTTTCAGCTAAGTGTGATCGACCAGAAGGCTCTAGCAAGGACAAGGGAAAGGAAAAGCTGAAGGAATAAGTTGTATGGTGTTATCTGTAATAATTAGTCTTTTGTATTGTGATCATATATATTATGTAACATGTAAAGAATGTAATTAAAGGTTACCATACCTGGGGAATAGACAACGCTGATAAAAATATTAAGTTTGTAATTTATTAAACAGCTCAAAGAAATGGTATCGTGATGCACCAAGTACGGGTTTTAAGTACCCAGATTTGGGGGCGCCACAACATGGTATCAGAGCTATGGGTTAGAAACCTTAGGTGGGGGATTACCTTAGGCTATAACCTTAAGCTAGATAGAAGCGTTGAAAACTAAATAACTCAAATAGAGTTTAAAGGAGATGAATTAAGAAAATTCATTATAAAACGAAATAAAAAACTAACTTATATAAAATATTGTTTGTTATGTGTATATATTATATACTAATCAAAATAATTTGTGTATAGATGTCAGGTAAGAAAGGATTAGAAGACTTTCATGTCATGAATAAGGAGCAAATCACTCCGCCTGAGCCAATATCTAAGCCAATAGCTGAAATGGAGGCTCACCTTGAAATCAACCTAAATGAGGTAATCATCTTGGAAAACATAGAACCAGAACTAGAAACGGTAGTGCTGACAGATAGTGATTCGGACACTGAAATTGGAGCTGACCAAGCATCAATAGAAGTGCAGAATCTAAGGGATAGGGTGTTATGTCTGGAAAAGTTATTGGAAATGGAAAGGGTGTTAAATAGTCAAATGCGAAAAACGTTAATGGAAATAATGGAAGAACAAGATAAGCTGAAAAGCCAAATTGATGTAATGGGAGCTAAATGCAGCAAATCGTCTATAATTCCAAGTAAGAAAGAAAAAATAAAGATAAATGACTATGACATCGGAAATTCTGACCAAGGAAACTTTAAGAAAGTATTAAGGTGTGCAAATTGCAACAGGAAACATGAAGGTGTATTCATGAAAAGACAGAATGTGTGTTATAATTGTGGATGTGAAAGACATGTCTCTTCTCATTGTCCCGAACCGAAGCAATGCGTATGTTTTGTATGTGGAATAGTAGGTCACCAGGAAAAGGTTTACCCAAGATCTAAGAACGGTGTAGGGAATAAATAAGATAAGTGCTTTAGGATTATGTATGATATAATGTGTGTGTGATGTATTAATCCCGACTTTTGTTGTCATTAAGGGATAGTAAATGGTTATAGCAGCATGTTGTGTAATGAAAAGTACTTGGTACTGTTTAAAAGATTATGAATGTGAATGAAATGGTATGGGTATATGTTTGATTAAGATAGTATGTTGTTTAAATTGGTAACTTGTAATTCGACAAGCTGAATTGGGTAATTCAGCAAGCTGAATTCATGAATCCAGCAAGTTGAAATGGACAATCCAGCAAGCTGGATTGGGTAATCCGGTAAGCTGAATTGGTCTAAGTTTTGAATTTTGTTTCATAATGTTATGATATTATATGGCATAAAGGAATATGAAGGATAAGATAATAATTTAAGGTTTTGGTATAACTAGATAATGCCGCCAAGACGTCAAACTCGAAACCAAAGGGTAGAAGAATTTGTTAATAATGCAGAAGGTCAGGCAGACCCAATGCAGAATTTTGCGAATATGTTGGCACAAGCAATGCAGAATCAAGCACCAGCAACAAGAAATCAGTCAGATAACCAGTTGGCTAACTTCAGAGACTTCAAGGCAGTAGGACCGCCTGAATTTAAAGGAACGGCTGACCCGATAGAAGCCCAAACTTGGGTAAGGGAAATGGAAATAGCGTTTATGATTGCTAGGGTAGCGGAGGAGCAAAAGACTGCCTTTGCTACATACATGATAAAAGGGGAAGCGGACTTCTGGTGGGAGGCTAATCAAACAAGGGCCAGAACAGAAGTCGTCACATAGTCAAGGTTCAAAGAACTGTTCAACGAGAATTACTTCTCAATTGGGATGCAGGCTATGATGGAAATTAAATTTCTAGAATTAAAACAGGAAAATATGACCGTCTCTGAATACGCGGCAAAGTTTAACGAATTGGTTAGGTTTGCTCCACACCAAGTGGATACTGAAGCAAGGAAAGCACGAAGGTTTGAACAAGGTTTGAAACCATGGATCTATAACAAGGTTGCAGTATTACAGATTAGTACATTTGGATCGCTCTTGGAAAAAGGCTATCATAGCCGAAGAAGGAAGTGAGGCTATGAGCCTCTATAACAAGGAAAAGAAGAATAAGGTCAAGGTTGAAGGAAGCAGTGGAAAAAGGAAATGGAACAATGCTGGAAATTCTGGTAATAAGCAGGAAGGAATAAAGAAGCAGGTTAAGAAATGTGAAAATTGAGGAAAGAATCACTCGGGTGAGTGTTTGAAAGGGAAAGGTGTATGTTATAAGTGTGGGAAAGAGGGACACATCGCTTCAAATTGTCCAAATTTAAGGAAGAACAATGGTTATTTTATTTGTGGATTAACTGATCACATGGCAAAGGAATGTCCGAAAAGAAGGGCGGATAGGGAAAGTGCGAACACAGGGAAAAGCGGCGGAAAGCTGGCGATCACTTATCCAACTCCGACCAATAAACCAACCGCAAGGACCTTCAACATGACGATTCAAGATACGGTAGCAGCCGGGGATGGAGTTCCAGGTATTATTCGAATAATAATTTATTCTTATATATACCATGGGATACGTTTACGTTTGAAAACATCGGAACTATAGAAAAGGACCTAGATTGATAAATAAATAATACATAATTTAATAATAAATCATTTTATTAACGTATTTTGAAGGAGGAATTTGAGTCCTATTAGAAATCAAATTTCATATAATCAGATAGACAAGCTTTATGCTGAATAGTAAAAGATCGATTCGATCGGATCAGATCGAGATCTACTTGTGATATGAATGTGTATGATATTTACCTTCGTGGGTGTAAGTGTTGAACGGTGATTCCGGAGACGGAATCCTTATAAGGGAGGGTGAATATAATAACTCAAGATTTTCGATATATTAAAATAAGAAATTTTATGTATGAATTTTTTTTATATAATAAAATTATTTTTATTATATATTAAAGCAAGTATGGGAATGTGTGCAAGGAAAAAAAATGTGAATATGTAATATGTGTGTGTGTATATATATATATATATATATATCTATATATATATATATATATATATATATTTCATATATGGTTTCAAGTAAATTTCTTATTAAAAAAATATTTGATAATTATAAATGATATTTTGTTAATAAGTTAATTTTTATATTAAAGATATATGATTATTTACAAAAATATGATTAATATATTATTCAAATGATAAATGTATATTTTAAGAAATGATTATTTATAACACCCCCATTCCGGAATAAGGAAAGGGAGGTCACGTGCAAAGCACAACAGAACTAACAAAATAAATCAATAGCTCTATGCCTCAAAATTTAACTCCAATAATTAATAATCTCCAGAAGTCAAATCGTAATAAATGTCAAATCAGCTCAAACCACAATTTAAAATCTTTAATATAACTCCAAATCAACCGACGTATCACAGCCTAGACAGAATATCTAAATCACTGGATAAAAGAGAACTCTCGTCACACTAGCCCTGAATCACCCATATTGCCGGAAGAAAAACACAGCATGAGCCAAAAGCCCAGTACATATATAAAAATACAAAGATGTATAACTGAAATATGAAATCAATTGTGACAAAATACTGAACAAGCCTCAAGCTTAAATACCGACGAAGATATAATCTCCAGAGTCTGAATATAACATATCTGAATCAACAGAATTAACGAAACAAATACAAGAGTACAGAAATAATGAACTAAAATAACTAACTCAATTAATTGAACTAAACATAACTGAACAAGAATAACATAATGAATTTAATAGGCTAAATCAAATGGCTTAGTGTTATAATTTCATATTGAGCTCAGAAATATAGCTTGTCACATAGACAAGTCAAATAATGCCACATAGGCAAATCATATATTGGACTGCAGATCCAAATGCATGCAAAATTGGAAGGTGTGTTTGGCACAATATCACCAATCCGCAGAACAGAAACTAGGGTTAACTCATACGCCTCCCACAACAAAACACCAAATTGCCCACTTCCTCCGGAGCACAAAATGGAGAAGTCGTGGACTGATCACACCGCCACGGAAGTGTCATGTCTCTTGTGCCAAGACGACATGCCTGTGGTACCCCCACAGGTGGTTATAGCTCAAGTATACCCTACGGTATATTTTAACAAAGATACCATGTCACAACACATGCGACATAATACCAACAAAAGGGTTTTATATGTACATGTTGAACCAAATCAAGTCATAATCATAATGTCAAAAGAAGGTAACAACCTGTACTGCTCTACAAATATCAAAATAAATACTAGACATGATATTCCAACTCAAAGAGTATAAAATACGAGTCATGTGTATCAACTCCAAAATGAAAGAATTTCACAAGAAACAATTATGTGAAATAATAACGGAATTCGAAACGCGGAACAAAACAAACTGATTAAATTTCATAAGAGTATTGCTGAAGGAGTACGAAATCCATACCTGGAGTAAGCAATGTAATACCCAAATTTATATTCCAAATATAAGTCGTTAAATCCTTTCGTCCGAGCTAATTACACAAATTAACAGAAATAAATTAATAACCATATAAATTACTAATTAACAAAAAATCATTTTTTCCATGATTTGTTATTATTAAAAATTATTATGCAAAACTTTAAAGTGACAATAATTTGACTGCTGATAATATAAATTACAGCCGTCCTAACAAACGAAATATAAAATATATAATGATATAAATCATTATATACATACACATCAAAACTAATATATATACAAAGCGCATTGATGATAACAGTTTAATTACTCCTCTTTTGATTAAAAACAATTTCATTGATTTAGTAATTAATCAATAATCACTCATCTATGCATTAATGTACATGCTCATGCTATGTTAAAAACAACTTCTCGAAAGCATATATATATATATATATATATATATATATATTTTGATGATTCCTTTATGTATGAACTAAGTAAATATATTAACAGTACCATGAAGCAAATTATAATTATAAAATCAAATATAATGTTCCATTACAATCTACAGAACTTCTTTACTAATTTCATATATAATACTGCTACTCGTGTAAGTATATCATAGTAAATTAATAATTTAACTTTTATGAAATAATAATATTATAATACATTACCAACATCAATTCTTCTAATTTTGTGTACTAAGCAGAATCATATCATAAATCTCATAAATACAATTATACATGTAACTTAAGAAATCTCATGCTGCCAAAATCCATTTACTAATAGAATTCAAGCTTTCATAAATTTAATAAAATCATTTTTCACAATATCGATGCTTTATTCAAAACGAAATTGTAAAAGTCGTGATTTGGTAAATTTCATGCATAAGTAAAGTAACTTAAATTACCATCATCAATTCTTACCAACATGCTTGACAGAATGTATATACCCATTACATACATATAGGCATATAATATTGTTTATAGAATATGCATTCAGAATCCAACTTATATGTTCATTACTAAAATTATTAAATTAATACTCATCACTCCATTATTCCATATGCTGTTAAATTCATTACACACTTTATGCACCTTACAGAATGTATAAATATATTTCATACATAATATGCAACCAAACCCAACTTGCAGTTTAATTACATACATGATAGATATCAAAATTAAAATAAATCGTTAACCAAAATCCATCACAGGTATTAATAGCTTAAATACATACACAATATATACATAAGAATTAAACTTGTGCTAGTCCCATAAATTCCAAAAAGGTAATCATAATTAATAAAACATTTACTATTGATTTTACATCAGTTTAATATGTATTACCAAAAACACTACCGAAGCTACTAGCATGGAAACTCTCAAACAATTAAATTTATGTAAAATCAATTAATGGCGATAACATCTATTAAGCATATATGTTTAATATTACTACAATAATAATACTTTGAATTTACCCATAACAACAATTTGTAAGTTGTAAACTAACCTGATTGTCAAATTGGGTTTAGCTTCCTTTACCCCCGAAGACTCTTTTCTTTTCTTTGCGACATTTGCTTGCTTTTTGATCAAATGGAAGAAGTTTCTTTTAGTCTTCAGTATGTATAAAGGATAAGAGAGAGAAAGGAGAGAGGAAGAGAAATGGGTTTACTGATATAGATAAAGAGAAGGAAGATGAAGGATGAATAATTCATTTAGCATTTTATCAATACTCCCTTCTTTTCATTCTGTTACAGACGAAATGATGGAATGAAAATGGGGTGGGTGGAGTACTTTTATTCTTTTCTTTCTTTATCTCTTCCTTTCCATCATCTTTTGTCTCCCCCACATGCTCTCCTTCCATTTCTCTCTCCTTGTCTTTAATCACATGGGATCAAAAGTGCCAACCCATTTGCCAGCCAAATTTCAAATAATGCAACAATATAATATGAATTCATCACATGCTAAAAGGATTTTATTAATAAATTAATGTACCAAGGACCATTTCACAAGCTTGCATTTGGTTTTAATAATAATAAAAAAAAATTCTTAGTGCGAGTATTACATTATTAATATTATAACTATGATTATTTCTTTATGATAGGAATTTGTAAGATTAGTCAATTTATTTTAGATTGACTAAGTATGGTAAATGTGGTAAAGTATCACTACGGATCAAAACCTAATTTGATCTATGATTATGGATCTTAATGATTAACAATTATTGTTATAATTGTATTTAAAATGGATGTATATGTATTATGAATAATAAGAATTTATTTTCTTAAGTAAATTTGAATACTAAATATAAGTATTGATTATATTTGAATGTATATATATACATATATAATATGTGATTCAATGGGTATAATAATTATTTATCAATGATGATAAATATGTTATGACTTATGTGAATAATGTATGTGACTAATTGTTAGTTAAAATAGAGCTCACTAATAATTATTTAAATTAGTGGACTAACCTAAGAATATTCATATTAAACAATTGATAAAATAGTAAGTTAACTAAATATTTAATTAAAGTGAATATAGTAAGTCAATAAATTTTGTACATTAATTGATATGGGTATTGATTAATGAGAATTATGTGCTATATGGATAATTTATTTTAATGGTCCAAGTAGTAAGAAAATACTAATGGACTAGCCTAATTAGTTAACTAACCAAACCACTAAATTAATTAATCATGGACTTGGATAATTAAGGTATGGACTTATTAAATTGGCCCAACACTTATTAACTTAGTAACCAAACATGGATTAAAAATATTTAGAAACTAGTAGCCCAAACTTATTAAAAGTGAGCCCAGATTAATTTTAAACAAAGTCCAATTGCTAGCCCACTTGAAAGATATTTGGACTAACTTAATTAACACATGAAAGCAATAAAAGAAAAAGCAAAATTGAAGCAAAAACAAGAAGGGGCAGCCGGCCACCTATTGTACCAATTGGGTGAGGTGTTGTTTAATTATAGATTACTTGTAAGCATGGATAATAAAGTACAATTAGTAATCATTCTACATCACCAAGTTGTCAATTTGTGTAAGTGAGGTGTGCTTGCTAATTATGACAAAATATATAGATATAATTCATATATCTATAGGATATACAAGTATTAGATTTAATAAACCAAAGATAGCTTTGTTCATTTTATTTTCCTAGTTTAGAGAGAGAAAAAAATCTACTTCTTTCTCTTTCATCCATCCTTCTCTCCAAAAAATAAAATCTAAAGAGAGAGGAAGAAGAGAGGCCGCAGCCAAGAGAGAGCTTTGTGTAAAGCTTCAAAGTTCCATAGCTACCTTGGATAATAAAGAAAATCTCACAAGGAAAAAGGTGTAACAAACCCTAGTTTATTTCTTTTTGTTTGATTTAATTTTTAATGGTATAAAGTTATGATCTTAAGGTATAAAACCCTTAATCTATATGCTAGATGATGTTTTATACTTGATTGTGCTCAACTTGTATATTGATATGTTTGGTTGGTTAAGAAAAGAAAAGAAACAAAACTATGTTTTAAAACAAAACTAGAAAACCCTAACTTTTGGTCACTTTGTAGGTTTATAACTTGAAATCTATAAAATCTTTTTACGATCCGTCAAAGAGTGGTACTAGATATATAAGTTAACTACTAAATTTAAGTAGTAGAACTCACAAATAAGTAGTACAAAATTTGTAGGAACTGTTTTGGTCAAAACAGTCTGGGTAGTGAACAAAAATGGAATAAAGGCTGCTGATTGTTGGGATCCAGGGGTACTTTTGTCAGCTTTTTGTGCTCTAAAAATTCTAAGAAAAATTTGGGGTGATAATATGGGAAGTTATGTGAGTCCTGTAAAATTTGAAGATTTTTGACCATGTAAAATGAAAGTTATGGATTTTATCGTGCGGGACCACTGTCAAAAGTATTCTTGAATAACTCTTTGTGGTTAACTCTAAAACTTATAAAATAATTAATGGGAGTGTATATATATATATATATATATAGAGAGAGAGAGAGAGAGAGCAGAAACATACCCTGTAAATTTCAGAATTTTCTAACAAAGTTTCGATTTATGAAAAATGTAGCAAGATTTAACTATTTTGGACTATTTAAATATAGTAAATGGATTTTAAAAATTCCGAAAAAACTATTTTTTCATAAGGGGACTATATATAGTCTATTTTCAGAAAATAAATGATTTTAAAGATGATTTGCTATTTTTCATGTAAATGATGAAGTTATGTATAAATGAATTTAATTAATTATGTGAAGTTAAAAATTTGAAAAATGGGTTTTTATGGCTTAAGAACCCTAAATATGGTTTATACAGATTTTTGATAAGGATTTTGGTCATTTCTAAGGAAGTATAATGTTTATGGCAATTTAGAATGATTAAATGAATTATTTAATAAAGGGGAAAAACTGTTTTAATCCAGCTTGCTGAATAGTGTGAATCCAGCTTGCTGAATTGAATAGTGTGCATCCAGGTTGCTGGATTATAAGTTAGTTCGAATCTAGTTTGTTGTATTGTAGGATAGTTCGAATCCAGGTTGCTGGATTGGAAAAATAGTTGGCTGAATTGAATAGTTTGAATCCAGTGTGCTGGATTGTAATCCAGGTTGGAATCCAGTTTGCTAGATTAGAATCCAGTTTGCTGGATTTGGAATCCAGTTTGCTAGATTGGGTACTTAGCCTACAGGATCATAAAGAAAGACTTATATAATGAAAGACTTACTGTTAATTCATAAGATATATGATAAAGTAGTGGTACAGTCGTATTCTTTAATAGTCAATGTATACTATCTGGGCTAAACAATTCTTTTAGGGAGCAGAGGTATATACGAACTGGCAACCGATCTAACTCACTGTGAAAACAGTATAGACGAGACAGAAACTAGTTTGTTGGTTGTTTGTGGGAAATCACTCAGCATACTATATTGAACATTGTTAAAGACTCGATGTGTGCTAATTTTAAGAATTGAATGCGTATGGTGTTAATGTGTTATCTATTTGATTATGTGGTTGAATGTTAGATAATTTACTTATAAAGAAGTGATATTATAAGGTATAATATAATTGGCTGACTGAAAGATCAATCTTATAACTGATAGGTCTTTCAAAAGAAGTTAAATTAAATTGCGTAGTAGTAGTCAACGACCAAGGCAAGTATCTAAATCTTACGTACTACTTTTATTTTGTGCAAACAGGTATATGTTATGCTAGTTCCTAACTCAACATGAGTTATCAATTTCAAAGCATGCTCGTGAATAATTATTGTTAATTATTCATATCAATAATGATCTTTGTTATTCATTTATGCAATTATCGTAACCCTTGCATTTACTTTACGCAATGGATCCATATGTTATGCAAGTATTCTTAAACTTTATTCAAGATATCTATTGATTTCAAATATCTCGATATTGTCTCATGTGATGTATTTATAATCAAAATTGTTCTGTTCTTTGTGCAAGTGTCCTCACTTGTATAAATTGTTATAATTATTATAAATTCGAATTTACTTCGATTCGTTCATTGGTAAAAGTATCTCATTACTGAATTGCTATGACTCATATTGAAAATTTGTATTCTAAGTTTGGTTATGCAAATGTCCCCACTTGTATGAACTATTGTACATTATCAATTACCCTTGAATTCGAAATTCGTTGACAAGTTCTGATACATACTATTAAATTTCGGTATGTATACCTAGTTTAAAGATTGTCTAAGCTATTTGTCCCAGCTAGACACGGTTTGAAAAGTATTTGTCGAATGTTATTGGTTATGATAAAGTCGTCCAACTTAATTGTTTTAGTTAGGACTCCAGACTGAGTATGAACAACCCGAAATGGGGAAATTTTATGCGCTAAAAGCGGTGATGAAAAAGTTTATGCGCTAATGGTGTAGATGTATTATATAGTGTTGATCAATACAGGGCACAACGGGACTGATCATCCTCCGTGTCTGTAAGACCAGACGGTTTACAGATGAATTTCTGTTTAAATCTTTTCAAAAATAAAAAATAACAGTTCATGGTCTTTTAACCACTCAGTATTCAAAAGTCACTCAGTTGTTTCAAAAATCTTAAAATGATTTGATTTGTTGTTAAGAATGATTTCAAATGACTTCACCACTATTGATTCGTTGTAGAAATAGTCCTCAAAGAAAATATTTACTTCTTTCAGCTAATGTTTATTAATTATTATTACTTGCTGAGCAATTGAATGCTCATTCTTGCTTTGACTTAAATATTTTCAACTAAGTGTGATCGGCCAGAAGGCTCTGACAAGGACAAGGGAAAGGGAAAGCTGAAGGAATAAGTTGTATGGTGTTATCTGTAATAATTAGTCTTTTGTATTATGATCATATATATTATGTAACATGTAAATAATGTAATTAAAGGTTGCCATACCTGGGGAATAGACCACTCTGATAAAAATATTAAGTTTGTAATTTATTAAACAGCTCAAAAAAATGGTATTGTGATGCACCAAGTACGGGTTTCAAGTACCCGGATTTGGGGGCGCCACACTTATTTTCTCATGGTCCTCCAACAGCATTAGCAGTAAAATAGCTCTAAATAATGAAATCAGTGCACATAGACAACTCCACAGATAACTCAGTCAAATAAGCATATATCTCATATTCAAGGACTCATGCAATACAAATTCAATTCAAATCAGTTACTATGGATCACGACTTAGTTATCATCATTCATCAACTAATTCCACATCAAACAAATTCTATCAATTAGCATCAATTTTCATTCCATAGCCAACAACCTTTGAAAACTCAGCCAAAAACAGTCATAGAGCCAAAAATTGAAGGCTAAAAATTTTCAATTTTAAAAAACAAATTCACAAAAATAACCACAATCGAATCATAATCTCATAGAGTAAACTTAAATTTAACCTAAACCCCTCCCCCACACTCAAACCTTACATTGTCCCCAATGTAAGACAATCATGCAAAGATAAAGTAACTAACTAATATGCAACTAACAAACTAAAAAGTAAAGGGATAGAAAAATTAAATCTGAGATTTTGGGTTGCCTCCCAAGCAGCTGCCCTTGTTTATTGTCATTGGCTCGATATCATCCCTATCTCTTCACTCCGCATCCATTGGATCCTCGAGATTCATCACCTCAATATTTTCCACTTGAAAACATTCACGAAAGGGTTTCAACCTGTGTCCATTCACCTTAAAAACTTTTCATGTACTTGAGCCCTGAATTTCAATTGCACAATGAAGAAAAATGTTAGTAACAACAAAAGGTCCTACCCATCTAGATCTCAACTTACCCAGAAATAATTTGAGCTTGGAATGGTAAAGGAGAACTTTTTGTCCTACAACAAAGTTCTTTCGAATGAGCCTACTATCATGAAAAGCTTTTGTCTTCTCCTTGTATATCTTGGAACTCTCATAAGCATCGCTCCTCAATTCTTCCAATTCCTACAACTATAGCTTCCGTTGTTCACCAGCCTTGTCCATCTCCATATTACATTGCTTGATTGCCCAAAAAGATTTATGTTCTAGTTCAACAGGCAGGTGGCATGGCTTCCCATATACTATCCTTTAAGTTGACATGTCGATCGGGGTTTTGTATACCGTTCTGTAAGCCCAGAGTGCATCCTCCAACTGTAAACTCCAATCCTTCCTATTAGGGTTGACCACCTTCTCTAAAATGGACTTGATCTCTCTATTAGAAACCTCAGCGTGGCCATTAATTTGGGGATGGTAGGATGTAGAAACTTTATGCAAAACATTATATTTCTTCAATAGCGTAGCTAGCATCCTATTACAAAAATGCATACCCCTATCACTGATAATGGCCCTTGGTGTTCCAAACCTACAAAATATGTTAGTCTTAACAAAATCTGTAACAGTTTTAGAGTCGTCAGTCCTGGTGGCTTTAGCTTCCACCCATTTAGATACATAATCAACGGCTAACAAGATATACCAATTACCAAAAGAAACAGGAAAATGACCCATAAAATCAATACCCCAAACATCAAAAATTTTAACAAGTAAGATGGGAGTTTATGGCATTTGATTCCTATGTTTTATGTTACTAGTTCTTTGGCAATTCTCACATGCTTTACAAAATAGGAAAGAGTCTTTGAATAGATTAGGCCAATAAAAAACACTCTCCAAGACCTTATGAGCAGTCCGCTTAGGTCCAAAGTGTCCTCCACAAGCATATGAGTGACAAAAAGTAAGAATATATAGGAATTCATGGTCGGGTACACATCTCTTAACAATTTGGTTAGAGCAAAATTTTCACAAATATGGGTCATCCCATACATAATATTTAGTATCACTCTTGAGTTTTTCTTTTTGGGCTTTAGAATAACTATCAGGCATATGTTGACTAACAAGGTAATTGACAATGTTTGCAAACCATGGTAATGTTTTATCAATTTTAAACAAATATTCATCTGGGAAAGAATCTTGTAACGGTAGTGCGTCTTCAATCTGCAGTAGTCTACTCAAGCGATCTGCTACCACATTTTCAGCTCCCTTCTTATCCTTGATCTATAAGTTGAACTCTTACAACAACAAAATCCACCGTATAATTCGAGGCTTTGAGTCCTTCTTCGTTAGCAAGTACCTAAGAGCAGCATGATCAGAATAGACAATCACTTTAGTACCAAGTAAGTAGGATCTAAACTTGTCTAAAGCAAATACAACTGACAACAACTCTTTTTCAGTTGTAGAGTAATTGATTTGAGCAACATTTAATGTCCTAGAAGCATAATATATGGCATGTAAAACTTTGTTAACCCTTTACCCTAAAACAGCTCTGACTGCATAGTTACTAGCGTCACACATGATCTCAAAAGGCAAGTTCCAGCTAGGTGGTTGTATGATAGGTGTTGAGGTTAAAAGCTTCTTCAATGCGTCAAATACTTCCTTACACTCATCATTGAACTGGAACTGCACATCTTTTTGCTGCAACTTACATACTGGCAAAGCTAGCTTGGAAAAGTCCTTAATAAATCTTCTATAGAAACTTGCATGGCCAAGAAAAGATCGAATCTCCTGCATATTTGCAGGGTAAGGCAAAGCAGTAATTATTTCTATTTTAGCTTTATCAACTTCTAATCCTTTAGCAGAAACTACATGACCAAGTACTATACTTTGTTCTACCATAAAGTGACATTTTTTCCAATTTAGAACAAGGTTAGTTTCCAAACATTTGTCAAGTACTTTAGTTAAGTTCTCTAAACATGCATCTAACGAGTCACCATGGATTGTAAAGTCATCCATAAAAACCTCTATATAGCTTTCAAGAAGATCATAAAATATACTTACCATGCACCTTTGAAATGTACCTGGTGCATTGCACAGTCCAAAAGACATTCTCCTATAAGCAAATGTACCGAAAGGGCACGTGAAGGTAGTCTTGTATTGATCTTCTGGGGCAATTACAATCTCGTTGTAACCTAAAAATCCATCCAAAAAATAATAGTAAGTATGGCTAGCCAAACTTTCTAACATTTGATCAATAAAGGGAAGAGGGAAATGATCCTTTATTTTTTGTATTCAATACAGACTCTTCACCCTGTTTGCATCCTTGTTGGCACCAACTCATTATTATCATTCTGAACGACAGTGATCCCAGATTTCTTACGAACAACCTGGACTGGACTCACCCATTGACTGTCTGAGATTGGGTAGATAATACCTAAATCTAGCAACTTCGGAACTTCTTTCTTTACTACCTCCATCATGGGTAGGTTTAATCTCCTTTGAGCATCTCTTGTAGGTCTCGCTCCTTCCTCTAACAGGATTCTATGCATACAAACAGTTGGGTTTATTCCCTTGATATCTGCAATTGTCCATCCAAAGACTATTTTGTAATCCCTTAGAATCCGTAGCAGTTTCTCCTCTTGTGCTTGGGTCAAATTATTAGCAATTATTACAGGTAATGTATCATTCTCCCCAAGATATGCATACTTCAAATGGATTGGAAGAGGTTTCAACTCCAAAATAGGTGTCTGTTCAACAAAAGGTAATAATTTAGTATAAGACATAGGTAACTGAATGGACAATACTATCCCTTTATCTGCGATTTTTGGCAAAGAATGTAATGCTACCACAATTTCCTTTAACTCTTATTCTTGCTCGTCATCTCCTTCTTTTCCTAACTCCATGATATTTGTGATAGCAACCTCCAAGCTATCCTTGTGCAAATGGTCAAAAGATTGTTGTACTAAAGAATCAAACACATCAATAGCATAAACAAGATTAATGTCACTAGGGTACCTCAATGCCTCATATATATTAAATTGAAATCTTTTCACCATCAAACTCCATGGTGAGGGTCCCGTTGTGAACATCAATCATTGTTCTTGCTGTTTTCAGGAATGGTCTCCCTAGCAAGATGTGAGTAGGATTTGAGGATTTATCGTCCTCCATGTTTACTATGTAGAAATCTGCAGAAAAAATCAACTCATTCACCTGTACCAATACATCCTCAATTACCCCTTCGGGGTAAGTGTTAGTTCTATCAGCTAATTGTATGATAACACCAGTTTGCTTAAGAGGTCCTAGATTTAGAGAAGCAAAAAAAAAATAGATATTGGCATGACATTTATGGATGCTCCTAAATCTAGCATAACTTTTTCAAATCTAATGTTGCCAATTTTACAGGGAATGGTAAACATGCCCGGATCTTTACATTTTGGGGACATTTTCCTTTGTAAGACTGCAGATACATTTTCTCCTACAGTAATCCTTTAATCGTCTTTTAACTTTCTTCTGTTAGTGCACAATTCTTTTAAAAATTTCGCATACCTTGGTACTTGTTTGATTGCATCAATTAAAAGAATTTTTACCTCAACCTTCCTAAAAGTCTCAAGAATCTCCTTTTCTTGTTCATCTTTCCATGAGGTTCTAGGATTCCTGGGTGGAAAAGGTAAAATATTAGTCTTCAAAGGAACAGATAGGTTAGGAGTTACCTGAGGTATTGCAGTTTTTTCCTTGGTTCTTTCTTCATCAAATTCTACAGTAGCTTGAGGAGTCGCTAACTGCTTTCCACTCTGCAATGTGATGGCACTGGCGTTTTCCCTTAGGTTGACAACTGTTTGAGAGGGCAATTTTCCTGTTCCTTGATAATCCAACCTCTCTACTATAGTCGTAAGTTGCCCCACTTGGTTTCTTAAATCTTGCACTGAGGTTCTAGTTTCCTGCTAGAACTGCTGAGTTTGGTTCATGAACTGCTGGGTTTGATTCATAAACTACTGAGTTTGACCCATGAGTGCCTTGGACATGTCTTCCATGGACGTTCCAGAACTTGCAGGGGCTGCTTGCTTGGGCTGATATTGAGGTTGAGCCTGTTGATAGCTTTGTTGCCTAGCTGGAGAAACAGGTTGTGCAGGTGGTCGATTTCCTCCATAACTTAGATTGGGATGATCCCCTCACCCTGGGTTGTAGGCATTTGAGTAGGGATTATACTTTCTCTGTGGTTGTGGTTGGTAATTCCCCATTGTATTGGCTTGCCATATAGCCTCGTCATCTTACAAAGTTGGGCATGCATCTGTAGTATGACCTGATTGTAAACATATCCCACATGTCTTTGCAACTGGCATGCTCCCTACAGCCACCTGTCTAACCATAGCAGTTAATTCCGTAATCTGTTGATCATTAGTGCACGTGCTCACCTCATTTACCCTTGTTGGTGCATTACTTGCTCGTGTACCATATTGTTGTGAATTTGCAGCCATGTTTGCAATTAGATTCCTCGCAGCTTCTGGGGTCTTGTCAACTAGAGCTCCTCCGCTTGCCGCATCTATCATACTTATGTCCATTGGCACCAACCCTTCATAGAAATATTGTATCAAATGTCGGTCATCTATTTGGTGAGGCGGACAGCTTGAGCAGAGCTTTTTGAATCTTTCCTGATATTCGTAGAGTGTCTCCCCACTGAATTGCCTTATTCCATAGATCTCTTTCCTGATATTAGCCACTCTTGAAGCAAGGAAATATTTCTCCAAGAATAACTTATTCATGTCGTTCCATGATTGTATTGAACCTGACGGCAGGTAATACAACCAATCCTTGGGTAGATCCGCTAATGAGAAAGGGAAGGCTCACAGATTCACCACCAAGTTTCTCTCATGATTCAACAAGTTCAGCAGAATGGATTGATAAAAAATGCCAGCATGCAACGATATCATTGTTTATTTCTGATCCCAGTAAATCAATCACTTGGGACATCACAAATGGTATTTTCTTTCATGGGGAACAATAAGAATGTCAGAAAAAATCTTGTATTTCCCATAAACCATATATCCAATTAAGTCGATTGGTCTTGGGCCGTATCGTATTCCATCATTATGACCCCATATCCTTTTTAAATTTTGGAGTCGGATGGATTCAGTCAGCGCATGTCCCTTCAACTTAATCAATATTAACAACATGTCATGACCGATTAGGCTTAGTTTATATTTTAGCACTCCCAGTAACTCATGGAGACCAAGTTTTATTACACCTCTAACAGGAGAGTTGAGAAAGATAGGCTGATCAATGACATAAGCAGACTCAGTTTCATGTAGACAACCATGCTTCGTGATATTGATTCCTGATTTCTTCATTAGCTCAATGGTTCATTGAAAATATGAAGACTATTGCTCACATTGTTTCCTAAGGCGAATACCACTTCTTATTCTTGTGAATGAACTTCCAACTGAGGTATCTGTGGATGAAGGGAAGAAAGTAGGCCATGTTGTAACAAAACCGATTAAACTAACGATCAACACAATATCTAAATCTATCAATATTTCATATCAAAATCAAATTTTGTAAACTTCTTGTTAGGTGTTGACATGCTGTATTCGGTCACACTACTCTAATATTGAAAATAGAAGGAAAAGAATTTTAAATTCACAATGTAATACCTAACAAACTAAAATTTTATTTAAGGTAGTTTTAGCAGTTGAAGTTATAAAATATAAATGTAAAAGCAATTTAGAAGGTAAACTTCAGGACTTTAAATGTATTTACATCTATGTCAAAATACTTATTAAAATGTTTTGAAAGTATTTTTGAAAGTATTTTGAGAAAGGTTTGTCCAACCCTATTTTTATTAAGGGAATTAATATTTTCACAAGCAAAAGTGATAGTTTCACAAGGTTCCTCTCACATAAATAGTAAATGGGTCCCACATCTATGTGAAAAATATTGTGAAAATATCAATTTTTACTTGTAAAATAACAATTCTCATTATTAATTGAATGAAAGCACTTTCTCGTACTCCCCCAAAAGACTTGGTTTCAAGTATTAGACTTTTCAATAATGTCCTAATTATAAGTATGTTATATACATAAACATACATATAGTTGCTTAACTATTTTTCAATAATTAATAATATAACAAGTTTATAGGCCTTCAGATTCTTGTCAATCGAAAATAAACAACATGTCTTTAGAATTCACACACAGACACACAAAAAAAATTGAAAAATAAAAGACAGTGACTCATTCCTCTCTAGTTGAAAAGTACTAAATATATGAAAAGACAACACTGATATTTACTGTTTAATGTCTCAGACAACACAAGATTGTCACAGATAAGTAATAACAAAATGGTAGTCACTATTTCTAATGATAAGAAAACAACAGTGTTGAAAATATTACTCCATAACCATGTACAAACATCTGATACCCAATTAGATACATACATAATATAAAATCATTCAATTTTGATTTCGATAACCGTAGCATAGAGTACAAAGGCAGATATGATCAAGCAAAAGGAGATGACTTCCGCAGAGAATTTTTTTTGAACCCACAAACAATCATAACAGCGTATATGGAACTCCAAATGTGGTGATATAGAAGAACATGCTTCTCGAAATTTCATGTGGTAAATCGAACCATCTAGTTATCCTACTTAATTAGTTTAGTACTTCCAATTTTTTTACTTATAAGTGGTTTGGTAGCTTTTTCTAATATGCTACGCCAACCAAAATAAAATTTCAGCCCTACCAGTCCATACTCATCTATTTGACCTGCACATTTAGGGCTGTAAATGATAACCAAAAAATTCGTATTCATCCGCATTCGTATTCGAAAAAAAACGGATATTATTTGCATTCAGAAAAAACGGATATATATGTATTCGGTTTAAAGGTATCCGCAAATAAACAGATACAGATACGGATATAGGCATATTCGTATCGTTTAACATTCGACCGTAAATATATCTGGAATCTGATAGCCGGATTCGTATTTGTATCCGAAATCCGTATCCAAATAACTTATATATAAGTTATGTATATATTAAGAATTTACGTTCATTAATTAATAACTTATATATTTATATATATAATTATATATGTGTATATATATATATGTGTATTTAATATATATATATATATATATATATATGTATATGTATTAACTTACAAAAACGATAGTCATTAGCTTGTTACATATATATTAATAACTTACTATATATATATATATATATATGTGTGTGTGTGTGTATTAACTTACAAAACTATAGCCATTAACTTGTTACATATTAATTAATAACTTACACACACACACACACACACACACACACACATATATATATATATATATGTATATATGTATATGTATTAACTTACAAAACTATAGTCATTAGCTTGTTACATATTAATTAATAATTTATATTCATTAATAATTTACATTCATTAATTAATAACTTACATATATATATATATATATAAATATATATATATATATATATATATATATATATTAACTTACAAAATTATAGCTATTAGCTTATTACAAGTTATTAATATTTATATATACATATATATTAATAACTCATATTCATTAATTAATAACTTACATATATATATATATATATATATATATATGTGTGTGTGTGTGTGTGTGTGTATGTATATATATTAACTTACAAAATTATAGCTATTGACTTGTTACAAGTTATTAATATATAGATATATATGTATATATATATATGTATCTCTGATGTTCTTAATATTACATATTGTTCTGTTGGTTCCCGGGGACACAATGTGGATCTAGAAGGGGGGTTGAATAGATCCTTTAAAACTTTTTCCATTCATTAATGAAAGTAGACAGTTATGAAATAGAGAATCAATTCATGCACAGCGGAATAAATATTAATCTAGATTCAAACATAATCTTAGTTTAATATACAAGTCCATGGAATGGTTGATAACAGATATAGCATTTTATTGAGCATAAGGTAAATGACAGAAAGTAAGTGACACAAGAGATTTTTAAGTGGTTCGGAGACTGAATAACTCCTACTCCACTCTTCTACTTCAACAAGTAGGAATCCACTAATTGTTTTAGTCACAAAGACAAGGACTCTACGCCCTCCTCAAGTCCAGCAGACAAGAGTTGTTTTTAGCCACAAAGGCAAGGATCCTATGACCCTCCTCAAGTCCTGCAGACATGGATCCTCTGACCCCTCTTGAGTCCCGCAGACATTGAGTTATTTTTAGTCCCTCAGACAAGGATCCTATAACCCTCTTCAAGTCCAGCAGACTTGGAAACCTAGTTCACAAAGAACCCTTCAAGGCCAGCAGCCTTGGAACCTGTAGACTAAGCCCAACAGACTTAAAATCTCTTGTACCCTTTGGTACTCAGCAAGTCCAGCAGACTTGACTTTGTTTAGTCACTTAAGACAAGGACGCCCCGCCCTCTTTGGTGTGTTGATGGTTTGTTGGGTTGTCCTGCCAAGATAAACTTTGTTCTCTTTCATCTTTAGGTACTTGGCAGCTGCTAGTGATCTTCTTCTGGATGCTGCTGATGATGGTCGTTGAAGTCCTTTTTTCTTCTGGTACATAGCAGATGCAGATGATCACTTCCATTGAACACTGCTTAACTTGTCCAAGTCACTTCCTTTTCTATTCAGCCCATAATGTTCCTTGCTTGATCATAGAGTTGTCCATTCTGGATCTGGTTGCTCTAGATCTTGGCTTCTTGGTCATTTGACTCTTAGTTCATATGTCAGCTCTTTGGCATACCTCTCATATCGCAGTGAAGCTTCTACCTGATAGTACAGTTTGTGTTCTAGCTCTCTTGCTCACTGGATACCAACACACACTCACATTAGAGTGTTGTTCTTTCTTTTGTAGTTCTCCATTTTCTTCCCGTTGGAAGCTTGCCGTTGAAATCTTCCCGTTGCACTTCTTTGGAGACAAACTTTCTGCAGACTTGTTTATTATATCACTGAGTATTTTACTTCCCTAATTCAGCTAGTGATGGCTGAGTCAGCATCCATTAGTTGGTACCAAGATAGTGGAGTCACATGCGCTGTTTGTTGACTGCTGCAGATGTGACTGTTTGAGCTCCACTCAAATTGGTTACATATTATACTCCCTTATTTATTCAGCCGCTCATCTTGGAATAGCAACCCTGAGTGCCTAAATATTATTAATCCAGCTGGAATTCTCTTACTTGCTCTACGATCATCTTAGGTGTAGCCTGAATCTTTGATCATAGAGTGAACTGCTTGTTTCTAACTAAAGACTGTTGCCTTTAATCGTAGAGTTTACTACTAACTTCAGTTGTGGTCTTGTGCTCTCTTGTAGTTCGTAGAGTGGCTGACTGTACTTGTATTGCTCTTTGATGTGCTTCTTACTATACTGCAGTATGTCCTTCCTTATGCTCTGTGATATCCATTTAGCTTTTCGTTCCAGAGCATAGTATTTAGGATCTTTGTGGAGCCGTTGCTATAGTGTGCTTATCATAGATGACTGCTCTATAGTTCTTTAGGTGTTGGCTCTGCTGCTATGTTATAGAGGACTGCTCTATAATCTTCTTGTTTGCTGTGGCACCTTTGATGTAGAGGACTGCTCTACTTAATCTTCAGACATTCTTCCTTTAGTCATAGAGTGCTGCTCTATGATCTTTTCGCTTTGTTTCGCTGAGACTGCTTGAGTGCTTCTATTTGTCTTAGACTCAGCTCTACGATCACTTGTTCTTGCTGAACTTTCATGCTCTACGACCTTTGTCCTTGATGCAGGTCTAGAGTCTTGATGGATCGTAGAGTGATTACTTGACCTTATCCTTTGATCTCTATCATGGCTTGATGCTTTGGTTATGTTCAGAGATCTTGCTATGTCTGATGGCTTAGGCTCAGCTTGTTTGGTAGTCTTGAAGATTGCCACTTTATCTTTGAGTGCTTCAGCAGCGACTGCTCTACGTTGTTGCTTTGATTGCACACTGTTCATGGGAGTCGTAGAGTGGCTTGCTTGAACTGACTCTACGAACCCATGTTAGCACCACGATTTTCTCTTTGTAGTGTATGCTCTACGATTCTGAGTAAGCCCTTGTTCTGCCGAGTCATACTCTACGATTGCCTTGCACGCTCTGTGTTGACATGCGCAACTCTACGATGCCCGGTAAATGTTGTCGAGTGATATCTACGATCTGCCGATCTTGTTGCGTGCTTGCCTGACAGACTCTATGATCTTGGAATTTAGCACTTCAAATGCCGAGGCAACTATGCGTCCTGCCGAGACGACTCTACGTCCTGCCGAGGCGACTCTACGTCCTGCTGAGGTTTTATATTTTCCTGGCAGACCCTGTGATGGCATACTTGACTCTGCGCTGTTGACTAACTGCTCTACAATCCTTCATTTAGTCAGTGCAATGCTCTACGATCAGTCTGGCCCTTGTCTGTACATTTGTCATTACAGTACATAAGATCAACCTAACAAGTTTGATCTTCTTCTATTCTATTCTAAGTCCTTTTACATCACATTCAATTAAGGACTCGATGTATGCTAGCTTTAATAATTGAATGCGTATGGTGTTAATGTGTTATCTATTTGATTATGTGGTTGAATGTTAGATAATTTACTTATAAAGAAGTGATATTATAAGGTATAATATGATTGGCTGACTGAAAGATCAATCTCATAACTGATAGGTCTTTCAAAAGAAGTTAAATTAAATTGCGTAGCAGTAGTCAACGACCAAGACAAGTATCTAACCAAGGCAAGTATCTAAACCTTACGCATTACTTTTATTTTGTGCAAACAGGTATATGTTATGCTAGTTCCTAACTCAACATGAGTTATCAATTTCAAAGCATGCTCGTGAATAATTATTGTTAATTATTCATATCCATAATGATCTTTGTTATTCGTTTATGCAATTATCGTAACGCTTGCATTTACTTTATGCAATGGATCCATATGTTATGCAAGTATTCTTAAACTTTATTCAAGCTATCTATTGATTTTAAATATCTCGATATTGTCTCATGTGATGTATTTATAATCAAAATTGTTATGTTCTTTGTGCAAGTGTCCTCACTTGTACAAATTGTTATAATTATTATAAATTCGAATTTACTTCGATTCGTTCATTGGTAAAAGTATCTCATTACTGAATTACTATGACTCATATTGAAATTTTGTATTCTAAATTTGGTTATGCAAGTGTCCCCACTTGTGTGAACTATTGTACATTATCAATTACCCTTGAATTCGAAATTCGTTGACAAGTTCTGATACATACTATTAAATTTCAGTATGTATACCTAGTTTAAAGATTGTCTAAGCTATTTGTCCTAGCTAGACACGGTTTGAAAAGTATTTGTCGAATGTTATTGGTTATGATAAAGTCAGCCAACTTAATTGTTTTAGTTAGGACTCCAGACTGAGTATGAACAACCCGAAATGGGGAAATTTTATGCGCTAAAAGCGGTGATGAAAAATTTTATGCGCTAATAGTGAGATGTATTATATAGTGTTGATCAATACAGGGCACAATGGGACTGATCATCCTCCGTGTCCGTAAGACCAAATGGTTTACAGATGAATTTATGTTTAAATCTTTTCAAAAATGAAAAATAACAGTTCATAGTCTTTTGACCACTCAGTATTCAAAAGTCACTCAGTTGTTTCAAAAATCTTAAAATGATTTGATCTATTGTTAAGAATAGTTTCAAATGACTTCACCACTATTGATTCGTGGTAGAAGTAGTCCTCAAAGAAAGCATTTACTTCTTTCAGCTAATGTTTATTAATTATTATTACTTGCTGAGCAATTGAACGCTCATTCTTGCTTTGACTTAAATGTTTTCAGCTAAGTGTGATCGACCAGAAGGCTCTAGCAAGGACAAGGGAAAGAAAAAGCTGAAGGAATAAGTTGTATGGTGTTATCTGTAATAATTAGTCTTTTGTATTGTGATCATATATATTATGTAACATGTAAAGAATGTAATTAAAGGTTACCATACCTGGGGAATAGACAACGCTGATAAAAATATTAAGTTTGTAATTTATTAAACAGCTCAAAGAAATGGTATCGTGATGCACCAAGTACGGGTTTTAAGTACCCAGATTTGGGGGCGCCACAACATGGTATCAGAGCTATGGGTTAGAAACCTTAGGTGGGGGATTACCTTAGGCTATAACCTTAAGCTAGATAGAAGCGTTGAAAAATAAATAACTCAAATAGAGTTTAAAGGAGATGAATTAAGAAAATTCATTATAAAACGAAATAAAAAACTAACTTATATAAAATATTGTTTGTTATGTGTATATATTATATACTAATCAAAATAATTTGTGTGTAGATGTCAGGTAAGAAAGGATTAGAAGACTTTCATGTCATGAATAAGGAGCAAATCACTCCGCCTGAGCCAATATCTAAGCCAATAGCTGAAATGGAGGCTCACCTTGAAATCAACCTAAATGAGGTAATCATCTTGGAAAACATAGAACCAGAACTAGAAACGGTAGTGCTGACAGATAGTGATTCGGACACTGAAATTGGAGCTGACCAAGCATCAATAGAAGTGCAGAATCTAAGGGATAGGGTGTTATGTCTGGAAAAGTTATTGGAAATGGAAAGGGTGTTAAATAGTCAAATGCGAAAAACGTTAATGGAAATAATGGAAGAACAAGATAAGCTGAAAAGCCAAATTGATGTAATGGGAGCTAAATGCAGCAAATCGTCTATAATTCCAAGTAAGAAAGAAAAAATAAAGATAAATGACTATGACATCGGAAATTCTGACCAAGGAAACTTTAAGAAAGTATTAAGGTGTGCAAATTGCAACAGGAAACATGAAGGTGTATTCATGAAAAGACAGAATGTGTGTTATAATTGTGGACGTGAAAGACATGTCTCTTCTCATTGTCCCGAACCGAAGCAATGCGTATGTTTTGTATGTGGAATAGTAGGTCACCAGGAAAAGGTTTACCCAAGATCTAAGAACGGTGTAGGGAATAAATAAGATAAGTGCTTTAGGATTATGTATGATATAATGTGTGTGTGATGTATTAATCCCGACTTTTGTTGTCATTAAGGGATAGTAAATGGTTATAGCAGCATGTTGTGTAATGAAAAGTACTTGGTACTGTTTAAAAGATTATGAATGTGAATGAAATGGTATGGGTATATGTTTGATTAAGATAGTATGTTGTTTAAATTGGTAACTTGTAATTCGACAAGCTGAATTGGGTAATTCAGCAAGCTGAATTCATGAATCCAGCAAGCTGAAATGGACAATCCAGCAAGCTGGATTGGGTAATCCGGTAAGCTGAATTGGTCTAAGTTTTGAATTTTGTTTCATAATGTTATGATATTATATGGCATAAAGGAATATGAAGGATAAGATAATAATTTAAGGTTTTGGTATAACTAGATAATGCCGCCAAGACGTCAAACTCGAAACCAAAGGGTAGAAGAATTTGTTAATAATGCAGAAGGTCAGGCAGACCCAATGCAGAATTTTGCGAATATGTTGGCACAAGCAATGCAGAATCAAGCACCAGCAACAAGAAATCAGTCAGATAACCAGTTGGCTAACTTCAGAGACTTCAAGGCAGTAGGACCGCCTGAATTTAAAGGAACGGCTGACCCGATAGAAGCCCAAAGTTGGGTAAGGGAAATGGAAATAGCGTTTATGATTGCTAGGGTAGCGGAGGAGCAAAAGACTGCCTTTGCTACATACATGATAAAAGGGGAAGCGGACTTCTGGTGGGAGGCTAATCAAACAAGGGCTAGAACAGAAGTCGTCACATAGTCAAGGTTCAAAGAACTGTTCAACGAGAATTACTTCTCAATTGGGATGCAGGCTATGATGGAAATTAAATTTCTAGAATTAAAACAGGAAAATATGACCGTCTCTGAATACGCGGCAAAGTTTAACGAATTGGTTAGGTTTGCTCCACACCAAGTGGATACTGAAGCAAGGAAAGCACGAAGGTTTGAACAAGGTTTGAAACCATGGATCTATAACAAGGTTGCAGTATTACAGATTAGTACATTTGGATCGCTCTTGGAAAAGGCTATCATAGCCGAAGAAGGAAGTGAGGCTATAAGCCTCTATAACAAGGAAAAGAAGAATAAGGTCAAGGTTGAAGGAAGCAGTGGAAAAAGGAAATGGAACAATGCTGGAAATTCTGGTAATAAGCGGGAAGGAATAAAGAAGCAGGTTAAGAAATGTGAAAATTGAGGAAAGAATCACTCGGGTGAGTGTTTGAAAGGGAAAGGTGTATGTTATAAGTGTGGGAAAGAGGGACACATCGCTTCAAATTGTCCAAATTTAAGGAAGAACAATGGTTATTTTATTTGTGGATCAACTGATCACATGGCAAAGGAATGTCCGAAAAGAAGGGCGGATAGGGAAAGTGCGAACACAGGGAAAAGCGGCGGAAAGCTGGCGATCACTTATCCAACTCCGACCAATAAACCAACCGCAAGGACCTTCAACATGACGATTCAAGATACGGTAGCAGCCGGGGATGGAGTTCCAGGTATTATTCGAATAATAATTTATTCTTATATATACCATGGGATACGTTTACGTTTGAAAACATCGGAACTATAGAAAAGGACCTAGATTGATAAATAAATAATACATAATTTAATAATAAATCATTTTATTAACGTATTTTGAAGGAGGAATTTGAGTCCTATTAGAAATCAAATTTCATATAATCAGATAGACAAGCTTTATGCTGAATAGTAAAAGATCGATTCGATCGGATCAGATCGAGATCTACTTGTGATATGAATGTGTATGATATTTACCTTCGTGGGTCTAAGTGTTGAACGGTGATTCCGGAGACGGAATCCTTATAAGGGAGGGTGAATATAATAACTCAAGATTTTCGATATATTAAAATAAGAAATTTTATGTATGAATTTTTTTTATATAATAAAATTATTTTTATTATATATTAAAGCAAGTATGGGAATGTGTGCAAGGAAAAAAATGTGAATATGTAATATGTGTGTATATATATATATATATATATTTCATATATGGTTTCAAGTAAATTTCTTATTAAAAAAATATTTGATAATTATAAATGATATTTTGTTAATAAGTTAATTTTTATATTAAAGATATATGATTATTTACAAAAATATGATTAATATATTATTCAAATGATAAATGTATATTTTAAGAAATGATTATTTATAACACCCCCATTCCGGAATAAGGAAAGGGAGGTCACGTGCAAAGCACAACAGAACTAACAAAATAAATCAATAGCTCTATGCCTCAAAATTTAACTCCAATAATTAATAATCTCCAGAAGTCAAATCGTAATAAATGTCAAATCAGCTCAAACCACAATTTAAAATCTTTAATATAACTCCAAATCAACCGACGTATCACAGCCTAGACAGAATATCTAAATCACTGGATAAAAGAGAACTCTCGTCACACTAGCCCTGAATCACCCATACAAACTTGCCGGAAGAAAAACACAGCATGAGCCAAAAGCCCAGTACAGATATAAAAATACAAAGATGTATAACTGAAATATGAAATCAATTGTGACAAAATACTGAACAAGCCTCAAGCTTAAATACCGACGAAGATATAATCTCCAGAGTCTGAATATAACATATCTGAATCAACAGAATTAACGAAACAAATACAAGAGTACAGAAATAATGAACTAAAATAACTAACTCAATTAATTGAACTAAACATAACTGAACAAAAATAACATAATGAATTTAATAGGCTAAATCAAATGGCTTAGTGTTATAATTTCATATTGAGCTCAGAAATATAGCTTGTCACATAGACAAGTCAAATAATGCCACATAGGCAAATCATATATTGGACTGCAGATCCAAATGCATGCAAAATTGGAAGGTGTGTTTGGCACAATATCACCAATCCGCAGAACAGAAACTAGGGTTAACTCATACGCCTCCCACAACAAAACACCAAATTGCCCACTTCCTCCGGAGCACAAAATGGAGAAGTCGTGGACTGATCACACCGCCACGAAAGTGTCATGTCTCTTGTGCCAAGACGACATGCCTGTGGTACCCCCACAGGTCGTTATAGCTCAAGTATACCCTACGGTATATTTTAACAAAGATACCATGTCACAACACATGCGACATAATACCAACAAAAGGGTTTTATATGTACATGTTGAACCAAATCAAGTCATAATCATAATGTCAAAAGAAGGTAACAACCTGTACCGCTCTACAAATATCAAAATAAATACTAGACATGATATTCCAACTCAAAGAGTATAAAATACGAGTCATGTGTATCAACTCCAAAATGAAAGAATTTCACAAGAAACAATTATGTGAAATAATAACGGAATTCGAAACGCGGAACAAAACAAACTGATTAAATTTCATAAGAGTATTGCTGAAGGAGTACGAAATCCATACCTGGAGTAAGCAATGTAATACCCAAATTTATATTCCAAATATAAGTCGTTAAATCCTTTCGTCCGAGCTAATTACACAAATTAACAGAAATAAATTAATAACCATATAAATTACTAATTAACAAAAAATCCTTTTTTCCATGATTTGTTATTATTAAAAATTATTATGCAAAACTTTAAAGTGACAATAATTTGACTGCTGATAATATAAATTACAGCCGTCCTAACAAACGAAATATAAAATATATAATGATATAAATCATTATATACATACACATCAAAACTAATATATATACAAAGCGCATCGATGATAACAGTTTAATTACTCCTCTTTTGATTAAAAACAATTTCATTGGTTTAGTAATTAATCAATAATCACTCATCTATGCATTAATGCACATGCTCATGTTATGTTAAAAACAACTTCTCGAAAGTGTGTATATATTTATATATATATATATATAGATATATAGATTTTGATGATTCCTTTATGTATGAACTAAGTAAATATATTAACAGTACCATGAAGCAAATTATAATTACAAAATTAAATATAGTGTTCCATTACAATCTACATAACTTTTTTACTAATTTCATACATAATACTGCTACTCGTGCAAGTATATCATAGTAAATTAATAATTTAACTTTTACAAAATAATAATATTATAATACATTACCAACATCAATTCTTCTAATTTTGTGTACTAAGCAGAATCATATCATAAATCTCATAAATACAATTATACATGTAACTTAAGAAATCTCATGCTGCCAAAATCCATTTACTAATAGAATTCAAGCTTTCATAAATTTAATAAAATCATTTTTCACAATATCGATGCTTTATTCAAAACAAAATTGTAAAAGTCGTGATTTGGTAAATTTCATGCATAAGTAAAGTAACTTAAATTACCATCATCAATTCTTACCAACATGCTTGACAGAATGTATATACCCATTACATACATATAGGCATATAATATTGTTTATAGAATATGCATTCAGAATCCAACTTATATGTTCATTACTAAAATTATTAAATTAATACTCATCACTCCATTATTCCATATGCTGTTAAATTCATTACACACTTTATGCACCTTACAGAATGTATAAATATATTTCATACATAATATGCAACCAAACCCAACTTGCAGTTTAATTACATACATGATAGATATCAAAATTAAAATAAATCGTTAACCAAAATCCAACACAGGTATTAATAGCTTAAATACATACACAATATATACATAAGAATTAAACTTGTGCTAGTCCCATAAATTCCAAAAAGGTAATCATAATTAATAAAACATTTACTATTGATTTTACATCAGTTTAATATGTATTACCAAAAACACTACCGAAGCTACTAGCATGAAAACTCTCAAACAATTAAATTTATGTAAAATCAATTAATGGTGATAACATCTATTAAGCATATATGATTAATATTACTACAATAATAATACTTTGAATATACCCATAACAACAATTTGTAAGTTGTAAACTAACCTGATTGTCAAATTGGGTTTAGCTTCCTTTACCCCCGAAGACTCTTTTCCTTTCTTTGCTGCACTTGCTTGCTTTTTGATCAAATGGAAGACGCTTCTTTTGGTATTCAGTATGTATAAAGGATAAGAGAGAGAAAGGAGAGAGGAAGAGAAATGGGTTTACTGATATAGATCAAGAGAAGGAAGATGAAGGAGGAATAATTCATTTAGTATTTTATCAATACTCCCTTCTTTTCATTCTGCTGCAGACGAAATGATGGAATGGAAATGGGGTGGGTGGAGTACTTTTATTCTTTTCTTTCTTTATCTCTTCCTTTCCATCATCTTTTGTCTCCCCCACAAGCTCTCCTTCCATTTTTCTCTCCTTGTCTCTAATCACATGGGATCAAAAAGTGCCAACCCATTTGTCAGCCAAATTTCAAATAATGCAACAATATAATATGAATTCATCACATGCTAAAAGGATTTTATTAATAAATTAATGTACCAAGGACCATTTCACAAGCTTGCATTTGGTTTTAATAATAATAAAAAAAAATTCTTAGTGCGAGTATTACATTATTAATATTATAACTATGATTATTTCTTTATGATAGGAATTTGTAAGATTAGTCAATTTATTTTAGATTGACTAAGTATGGTAAATGTGGTAAAGTATCACTACGGATCAAAACCTAATTTGATCTATGATTATGGATCTTAATGATTAACAATTATTGTTATAATTTGTATTTTAAAAATGGATGTATATGTATTATGAATAATAAGAATTTATTTTCTTAAGTAAATTTGAATACTAAATATAAGTATTGATTATATTTGAATGTATATATATACATATATAATATGTGATTCAATGGGTATAATAATTATTTATCAATGATGATAAATATGTTATGACTTATGTGAATAATGTATGTGACTAATTGTTAGTTAAAATAGAGCTCACTAATAATTATTTAAATTAGTGGACTAACCTAAGAATATTCATATTAAACAATTGATAAAATAGTAAGTTAACTAAATATTTAATTAAAGTGAATATAGTAAGTCAATAAATTTTGTACATTAATTGATATGGGTATTGATTAATGAGAATTATGTGCTATATGGATAATTTATTTTAATGGTCCAAGTAGTAAGAAAATACTAATGGACTAGCCTAATTAGTTAACTAACCAAACCACTAAATTAATTAATCATGGACTTGGATAATTAAGGTATGGACTTATTAAATTGGCCCAACACTTATTAACTTAGTAACCAAACATGGATTAAAAATATTTAGAAACTAGTAGCCCAAACTTATTAAAAGTGAGCCCAGATTAATTTTAAACAAAGTCCAATTGCTAGCCCACTTGAAAGATATTTGGACTAACTTAATTAACACATGAAAGCAATAAAAGAAAAAGCAAAATTGAAGCAAAAACAAGAAGGGGCAGCCGGCCACCTATTGTACCAATTGGGTGAGGTGTTGTTTAATTATAGATTACTTGTAAGCATGGATAATAAAGTACAATTAGTAATCATTCTACATCACCAAGTTGTCAATTTGTGTAAGTGAGGTGTGCTTGCTAATTATGACAAAATATATAGATATAATTCATATATCTATAGGATATACAAGTATTAGATTTAATAAACCAAAGATAGCTTTGTTCATTTTATTTTCCTAGTTTAGAGAGAGAAAAAAATCTACTTCTTTCTCTTTCATCCATCCTTCTCTCCAAAAAATAAAATCTAAAGAGAGAGGAAGAAGAGAGGCCGCAGCCAAGAGAGAGCTTTGTGTAAAGCTTCAAAGTTCCATAGCTACCTTGGATAATAAAGAAAATCTCACAAGGAAAAAGGTGTAACAAACCCTAGTTTATTTCTTTTTGTTTGATTTAATTTTTAATGGTATAAAGTTATGATCTTAAGGTATAAAACCCTTAATCTATATGCTAGATGATGTTTTATACTTGATTGTGCTCAACTTGTATATTGATATGTTTGGTTGGTTAAGAAAAGAAAAGAAACAAAACTATGTTTTAAAACAAAACTAGAAAACCCTAACTTTTGGTCACTTTGTAGGTTTATAACTTGAAATCTATAAAATCTTTTTACGATCCGTCAAAGAGTGGTACTAGATATATAAGTTAACTACTAAATTTAAGTAGTAGAACTCACAAATAAGTAGTACAAAATTTGTAGGAACTGTTTTGGTCAAAACAGTCTGGGTAGTGAACAAAAATGGAATAAAGGCTGCTGATTGTTGGGATCCAGGGGTACTTTTGTCAGCTTTTTGTGCTCTAAAAATTCTAAGAAAAATTTGGGGTGATAATATGGGAAGTTATGTGAGTCTTGTAAAATTTGAAGATTTTTGACCATGTAAAATGAAAGTTATGGATTTTATCGTGCGGGACCACTGTCAAAAGTATTCTTGAATAACTCTTTGTGGTTAACTCTAAAACTTATAAAATAATTAATGGGAGTGTATATATATATATATATATAGAGAGAGAGAGAGAGAGAGCAGAAACATACCCTGTAAATTTCAGAATTTTCTAACAAAGTTTCGATTTATGAAAAATGTAGCAAGATTTAACTATTTTGGACTATTTAAATATAGTAAATGGATTTTAAAAATTCCGAAAAAACTATTTTTTCATAAGGGGACTATATATAGTCTATTTTCAGAAAATAAATGATTTTAAAGATGATTTGCTATTTTTCATGTAAATGATGAAGTTATGTATAAATGAATTTAAATTAATTATGTGAAGTTAAAAATTTGAAAAATGGGTTTTTATGGCTTAAGAACCCTAAATATGGTTTATACAGATTTTTGATAAGGATTTTGGTCATTTCTAAGGAAGTATAATGTTTATGGCAATTTAGAATGATTAAATGAATTATTTAATAAAGGGGAAAAACTGTTTTAATCCAGCTTGCTGAATAGTGTGAATCCAGCTTGCTGAATTGAATAGTGTGCATCCAGGTTGCTGGATTATAAGTTAGTTCGAATCTAGTTTGTTGTATTGTAGGATAGTTCGAATCCAGGTTGCTGGATTGGAAAAATAGTTGGCTGAATTGAATAGTTTGAATCCAGTGTGCTGGATTGTAATCCAGGTTGGAATCCAGTTTGCTAGATTAGAATCCAGTTTGCTGGATTTGGAATCCAGTTTGCTAGATTGGGTACTTAGCCTACAGGATCATAAAGAAAGACTTATATAATGAAAGACTTACTGTTAATTCATAAGATATATGATAAAGTAGTGGTACAGTCGTATTCTTTAATAGTCAATGTATACTATCTGGGCTAAACAATTCTTTTAGGGAGCAGAGGTATATACGAACTGGCAACCGATCTAACTCACTGTGAAAACAGTATAGACGAGACAGAAACTAGTTTGTTGGTTGTTTGTGGGAAATCACTCAGCATACTATATTGAACATTGTTAAAGACTCGATGTGTGCTAATTTTAAGAATTGAATGCGTATGGTGTTAATGTGTTATCTATTTGATTATGTGGTTGAATGTTAGATAATTTACTTATAAAGAAGTGATATTATAAGGTATAATATAATTGGCTGACTGAAAGATCAATCTTATAACTGATAGGTCTTTCAAAAGAAGTTAAATTAAATTGCGTAGTAGTAGTCAACGACCAAGGCAAGTATCTAAAATCTTACGTACTACTTTTTATTTTGTGCAAACAGGTATATGTTATGCTAGTTCCTAACTCAACATGAGTTATCAATTTCAAAGCATGCTCGTGAATAATTATTGTTAATTATTCATATCAATAATGATCTTTGTTATTCATTTATGCAATTATCGTAACCCTTGCATTTACTTTACGCAATGGATCCATATGTTATGCAAGTATTCTTAAACTTTATTCAAGATATCTATTGATTTCAAATATCTCGATATTGTCTCATGTGATGTATTTATAATCAAAATTGTTATGTTCTTTGTGCAAGTGTCCTCACTTGTATAAATTGTTATAATTATTATAAATTCGAATTTACTTCGATTCGTTCATTGGTAAAAGTATCTCATTACTGAATTGCTATGACTCATATTGAAAATTTGTATTCTAAGTTTGGTTATGCAAATGTCCCCACTTGTATGAACTATTGTACATTATCAATTACCCTTGAATTCGAAATTCGTTGACAAGTTCTGATACATACTATTAAATTTCGGTATGTATACCTAGTTTAAAGATTGTCTAAGCTATTTGTCCCAGCTAGACACGGTTTGAAAAGTATTTGTCGAATGTTATTGGTTATGATAAAGTCGTCCAACTTAATTGTTTTAGTTAGGACTCCAGACTGAGTATGAACAACCCGAAATGGGGAAATTTTATGCGCTAAAAGCGGTGATGAAAAAGTTTATGCGCTAATGGTGTAGATGTATTATATAGTGTTGATCAATACAGGGCACAACGGGACTGATCATCCTCCGTGTCTGTAAGACCAGACGGTTTACAGATGAATTTCTGTTTAAATCTTTTCAAAAATAAAAAATAACAGTTCATGGTCTTTTAACCACTCAGTATTCAAAAGTCACTCAGTTGTTTCAAAAATCTTAAAATGATTTGATTTGTTGTTAAGAATGATTTCAAATGACTTCACCACTATTGATTCGTTGTAGAAATAGTCCTCAAAGAAAATATTATTACTTCTTTCAGCTAATGTTTATTAATTATTATTACTTGCTGAGCAATTGAATGCTCATTCTTGCTTTGACTTAAATATTTTCAACTAAGTGTGATCGGCCAGAAGGCTCTGACAAGGACAAGGGAAAGGGAAAGCTGAAGGAATAAGTTGTATGGTGTTATCTGTAATAATTAGTCTTTTGTATTATGATCATATATATTATGTAACATGTAAATAATGTAATTAAAGGTTGCCATACCTGGGGAATAGACCACTCTGATAAAAATATTAAGTTTGTAATTTATTAAACAGCTCAAAAAAATGGTATTGTGATGCACCAAGTACGGGTTTCAAGTACCCGGATTTGGGGGCGCCACACTTATTTTCTCATGGTCCTCCAACAGCATTAGCAGTAAAATAGCTCTAAATAATGAAATCAGTGCACATAGACAACTCCACAGATAACTCAGTCAAATAAGCATATATCTCATATTCAAGGACTCATGCAATACAAATTCAATTCAAATCAGTTACTATGGATCACGACTTAGTTATCATCATTCATCAACTAATTCCACATCAAACAAATTCTATCAATTAGCATCAATTTTCATTCCATAGCCAACAACCTTTGAAAACTCAGCCAAAAACAGTCATAGAGCCAAAAATTGAAGGCCAAAAATTTTCAATTTTAAAAAACAAATTCACAAAAATAACCACAATCGAATCATAATCTCATAGAGTAAACTTAAATTTAACCTAAACCCCTCCCCCACACTCAAACCTTACATTGTCCCCAATGTAAGACAATCATGCAAAGATTAAAGTAACTAACTAACATGCAACTAACAAACTAAAAAGTAAAGGGATAGAAAAATTAAATCTGCGATTTTAGGTTGTCTCCCAAGCAGCTGCCCTTGTTTATTGTCATTGGCTCGACATCCTCCCTCTCTCTTCACTCCGCATCCATTAGATCCTCGAGATTTATCACCTCAATATTTTTCACTTGAAAACATTCATGAAAGGGTTTCAACCTGTGTCCATTCACCTTAAAAACTTTTCATGTACTTGACCCCTGAATTTCAATTGCACCATGAACAAAAATGTTAGTAACAACAAAAGGTCCCACCCATCTAGATCTCAACTTACCCGAAAATAATTTAAGCCTGGAATGGTAAAGGAGAACTTTTTGTCCTACAACAAAGTTCTTTCGAATGAGCCTACTATCATGAAAAGCTTTTGTCTTCTCCTTGTATATCTTGGAACTCTCATAAGCATCGTTCCTTAATTCTTCCAATTCCTACAACCGTAGCTTTCGTTGTTCACCAGCCTTGTCCATCTCCATATTGCATTGCTTGATTGCCCAAAAAGATCTATATTCTAGCTCAATAGGCAGGTGACATGGTTTCCCATATACTATCCTTTAAGGTGACATGTCGATCGGGGTTTTGTATGTCGTTCTGTAAGCCCACAGTGCATCCTCCAACCGCAAACTCCAATCCTTCCTGTTAGGGTTGACCACCTTCTCTAAAATGGACTTGATCTCTCTATTAGAAACCTCAGCGTGGCCATTAATTTGGGGATGGTAGGATGTAGAAACTTTATGCAAAACATTATATTTCTTCAATAGCGCAACTAGCATCCTATTACAAAAATGCATACCCCTATCACTGATAATGGCCCTTGGTGTTCCAAACCTACAAAATATGTTAGTCTTGACAAAATCTGTAACAGTTTTAGAGTCGTCAGTCCTGGTGGCTTTAGCTTCCACCCATTTAGAGACATAATCAACAGCTAACAAGATATACTAATTACCAAAAGAAACAGGAAAATAACCCATAAAATCAATACCCTAACATCAAAAATTTTAACAATTAAGATGGTTGTTTATGGCATTTGATTCCTATGTTTTATGTTACCGGTTCTTTGGCAATTCTCACATGCTTTACAAAATAGGAAAGAGTCTTTGAATAGATTAGGACAATAAAAACCACTCTCCAAGACCTTATGAGCAGTCCTCTTAGGTCCAAAGTGTCCTCCACAAGCATATGAGTGACAAAAAGTAATAATAGATAGGAATTCATGGTCGGGTACACATCTCTTAACAATTTGGTCAGAGCAAAATTTTCACAAATATGGGTCATCCCATACATAATATTTAGTATCACTCTTGAGTTTTTCTTTTTGGGCTTTAGAATAACTATCAGGCATATGTTGACTAACAAGGTAATTGACAATGTTTGCAAACCATGGTAATGTTTTATCAATTTTAAACAAATATTCATCTGGGAAAGAATCTTGTAACGGTAGTGCGTCTTCAATCTGCAGTAGTCTACTCAAGCGATCTGCTACCACATTTTCAGCTCCCTTCTTATCCTTGATCTATAAGTTGAACTCTTACAACAACAAAATCCACCGTATAATTTGAGGCTTTGAGTCCTTCTTCGTTAACAAGTACCTAAGAGCAGCATGATCAGAATAGACAATCACTTTAGTACCAAGTAAGTAGGATCTAAACTTGTCTAAAGCAAATACAACTGACAACAACTCTTTTTCAGTTGTAGAGTAATTGATTTGAGCAACATTTAATGTCCTAGAAGCATAATATATGGCATGTAAAACTTTGTTAACCCTTTACCCTAAAACAGCTCTGACTGCATAGTTACTAGCGTCACACATGATCTCAAAAGGCAAGTTCCAGCTAGGTGGTTGTATGATAGGTGTTGAGGTTAAAAGCTTCTTCAATGCGTCAAATACTTCCTTACACTCATCATTGAACTGGAACTGCACATCTTTTTGCTGCAACTTACATACTGGCAAAGCTAGCTTGGAAAAGTCCTTAATAAATCTTCTATAGAAACTTGCATGGCCAAGAAAAGATCGAATCTCCTGCATATTTGCAGGGTAAGGCAAAGCAGTAATTATTTCTATTTTAGCTTTACCAACTTCTAATCCTTTAGCAGAAACTACATGACCAAGTACTATACTTTGTTCTACCATAAAGTGACATTTTTTCCAATTTAGAACAAGGTTAGTTTCCAAACATTTGTCAAGTACTTTAGTTAAGTTCTCTAAACATGCATCTAACGAGTCACCATGGATTGTAAAGTCATCCATAAAAACCTCTATATAGCTTTCAAGAAGATCATAAAATATACTTACCATGCACCTTTGAAATGTACCTGGTGCATTGCACAGTCCAAAAGACATTCTCCTATAAGCAAATGTACCGAAAGGGCACGTGAAGGTAGTCTTGTATTGATCTTCTGGGGCAATTACAATCTCGTTGTAACCTAAAAATCCATCCAAAAAATAATAGTAAGTATGGCTAGCCAATCTTTCTAACATTTGATCAATAAAGGGAAGAGGGAAATGATCCTTTATTTTTTGTAATCAATACAGACTCTCCACCCTGTTTGCATCCTTGTTGGCACCAACTCATTGTTATCATTCTGAACGATAGTGATCCCAGATTTCTTACGAACGACCTGGACTGGACTCACCCATTGACTGTCTGAGATTGGGTAGATAATACATGCATCTAGCAACTTCGAAACTTCTTTCTTTACTACTTCCATCATGGGTGGGTTTAATCTCCTTTGAGCATCTCTAGTAGGTCTCGCTCCTTCCTCCAACAGGATTCTATGCATACAAACAGTTGGGCTTATTCCCTTGATATCTGCAATTGTCCATCCAAAGACTATTTTGTAATCCCTTAGAATCCGTAGCAGTTTCTCCTCTTGTGCTTGGGTCAAATTATTAGCAATTATTACAGGTAATGTATCATTCTCCCCAAGATATGCATACTTCAAATGGATTGGAAGAGGTTTCAACTCCAAAATAGGTGTCTGTTCAACAAAAGGTAATAATTTAGTATAAGACATAGGTAACTGAATGGACAATACTATCCCTTTATCTGCGATTTTTGGCAAAGAATGTAATGCTACCACAATTTCCTTTAACTCTTATTCTTGCTCGTCATCTCCTTCTTTTCCTAACTCCATGATATTTGTGATAGCAACCTCCAAGCTATCCTTGTGCAAATGGTCAAAAGATTGTTGTACTAAAGAATCAAACACATCAATAGCATAAACAAGATTAATGTCACTAGGGTACCTCAATGCCTCATATATATTAAATTGAATCTTTTCACCATCAAACTCCATGGTGAGGGTCCCGTTGTGAACATCAATCATTGTTCTTGCTGTTTTCAGGAATGGTCTCCCTAGCAAGATGTGAGTAGGATTTGAGGATTTATCGTCCTCCATGTTTACTATGTAGAAATCTGCAGAAAAAATCAACTCATTCACCTGTACCAATACATCCTCAATTACCCCTTCGGGGTAAGTGTTAGTTCTATCAGCTAATTGTATGATAACACCAGTTTGCTTAAGAGGTCCTAGATTTAGAGAAGCAAAAATAGATATTGGCATGACATTTATGGATGCTCCTAAATCTAGCATAACTTTTTCAAATCTAATGTTGCCAATTTTACAGGGAATGGTAAACATGCCCGGATCTTTACATTTTGGGGACATTTTCCTTTGTAAGACTGCAGATACATTTTCTCCTACAGTAATCCTTTAATCATCTTTTAACTTTCTTCTGTTAGTGCACAATTCTTTTAAAAATTTCGCATACCTTGGTACTTGTTTGATTGCATCAATTAAAAGAATTTTTACCTCAACCTTCCTAAAAGTCTCAAGAATCTCCTTTTCTTGTTCATCTTTCCATGAGGTTCTAGGATTCCTGGGTGGAAAAGGTAAAATATTAGTCTTCAAAGGAACAGATAGGTTAGGAGTTACCTGAGGTATTGCAGTTTTTTCCTTGGTTCTTTCTTCATCAAATTCTACAGTAGCTTGAGGAGTCGCTAACTGCTTTCCACTCTTCAATGTGATGGCACTGGCGTTTTCCCTTAGGTTGACAACTGTTTGAGAGGGCAATTTTCCTGTTCCTTGATAATCCAACCTCTCTACTATAGTCGTAAGTTGCCCCACTTGGTTTCTTAAATCTTGCACTGAGGTTCTAGTTTCCTGCTAGAACTGCTGAGTTTGGTTCATGAACTGCTGGGTTTGATTCATAAACTACTGAGTTTGTCCCATGAGTGCCTTGGACATGTCTTCCATGGACGTTCCAGAACTTGCAAGGGCTGCTTGCTTGGGCTGATATTGAGGTTGAGCCTGTTGATAGCTTTGTTGCCTAGCTGGAGAAACAGGTTATGCAGGTGGTCGATTTCCTCCATAACTTAGATTGGGATGATCCCCTCACCCTGGGTTGTAGGCATTTGAGTAGGGATTATACTTTCTTTGTGGTTGTGGTTGGTAATTCCCCATTGTATTGGCTTGCCATATAGCCTCGTCATCTTACAAAGTTGGGCATGCATCTGTAGTATGACCTGATTGTAAACATATCCCACATGTCTTTGCAACTGGCATGCTCCCTACAGCCACCTGTCTAACCATAGCAGTTAATTCCGTAATCTGTTGATCATTAGTGCACGTGCTCACCTCATTTACCCTTGTTGGTGCATTACTTGCTCGTGTACCATATTGTTGTGAATTTGCAGCCATGTTTGCAATTAGATTCCTCGCAGCTTCTGGGGTCTTGTCAACTAGAGCTCCTCCGCTTGCCGCATCTATCATACTTATGTCCATTGGCACCAACCCTTCATAGAAATATTGTATCAAATGTCGGTCATCTATTTGGTGAGGCGGACAGCTTGAGCAGAGCTTTTTGAATCTTTCCCGGTATTCGTAGAGTGTCTCCCCACTGAATTGCCTTATTCCATAGATCTCTTTCCTGATATTAGCCACTCTTGAAGCAAGGAAATATTTCTCCAAGAATAACTTATTCATGTCGTTCCATGATTGTATTGAACTTGATGGCAGGTAATACAACCAATCCTTGGCTAGATCCGCTAATGAGAAAGGGAAGGCTCACAGATTCACCACCAAGTTTCTCTCATGATTCAACAAGTTCAGCATAATGGATTGATAAAAAATGCCAGCATGCAATAATATCACTGTTTATTTCTGATCCCAACAAATTAATCACTTGGGACATCACAAATGGTATTTTCTTTCATGGGGAACAATAAGAATTTCAGAAAAAAAATCTTGTATTTCCCATAAAACCATATATCTAATTAAGTCGATTGGTCTTGGGCCGTATCGTATTCCATCATTACGACCCCATATCCTTCTTAAATTTTGGGGTCGGATAGATTCAGTCAGTGAATGTCCCTCCAACTTAATCAATATCAACAACATGTTGTGACCGATTAGGCTTGGTTTATATTTTAGCACTCCCAGTAACTCATGGGGACCAAGTTTTAATACACCTCTAACGGCAGAGTTGAGAAAGATAGGCTGATCAATGACATAAGCAGACTCAGTTTCATGTAGACAACCATGCTTCGTGATATTGATTCCTGATTTCTTCATTAGCTCAATGCTTCATTGAAAATATGAAGACTATTGCTCACATTGTTTCCTAAGGCGAATACCACTTCTTATTCTTGTGAATGAACTTCCAACTGAGGTATCTGTGGATGAAGGGAAGAAAGTAGGCCATGTTGTAACAAAACCGATTAAACTAACGATCAACACAATATCTAAATCTATCAATATTTCATATCAAAATCAAATTTTGTAAACTTCTTGTTAGGTGTTGACATGCTGTATTCGGTCACACTACTCTAATATTGAAAATAGAAGGAAAAGAATTTTAAATTCACAATGTAATACCTAACAAACTAAAATTTTATTTAAGGTAGTTTTAGCAGTTGAAGTTATAAAATATAAATGTAAAAGCAATTTAGAAGGTAAACTTCAGGACTTTAAATGTATTTACATCTATGTCAAAATACTTATTAAAATGTTTTGAAAGTATTTTTGAAAGTATTTTGAGAAAGGTTTGTCCAACTTTGTTTTTATTAAGGGAATTAATATTTCCACAAGTAAAAGTAATAGTTTTACAAGGTTTCTCTCACATAAATAGTAAATGGGTCCCATACCTATGTGAGAAACCTTGTGAAAATATCAATTTTTACTTGTAAAATAACAATTCTCATTATTAATGAATGAAAATACTTTCTCGTACTCCCCCAAAAGACTTGGTTTTAAGTATTAGACTTCTCAATAATGTCCTAATTATAAGTATGTTATATACATAAACATACATATAGTTGCTTAACTATTTTTCAATAATTAATAATATAACAAGTTTATAGGCCTTCAGATTCTTGTCAATCGAAAATAAAGAACGTGTCTTTAGAATTCACACACAGACACAAAAAAAATTAAAAAATAAAAGACAATCACTCATTCCTCTCCAGTTGAAAAGTACTAAATATATAGAAAGACAGCACTGATATTTACTGTTTAATGTCTCAGACAACACAAGATTGTCACAGATAAGTAATCACAAAATGGTAGTCACTATTTCTAATGATAAGAAAACAGCAGTGTTGAAAATATTACTCCATAACCATGTACAAACATCTGATACCCAATTAGATACATACATAATATAAAATCATTCAATTTTGATTTCGATAACCGTAGTATAGAGTACAAAGGCAGATATGATCAAGCAAAAGGAGATGACTTCCACAGAGAATTTTTTTTGAAACCACAAACAATCATAACAGCGTATTTGGAACTCCAAATGTGGTGATATAGAAGAACATGCTTCTCGAAATTTCATGTGGTAAATCGAACCATCTAGTTATCCTACTTAACTAGTTTAGTACTTCCAATTTTTTTACTTATAAGTGGTTTGGTAGCTTTTCCTAATATGCTACGCCAACCAAAATAAAATTTCAGCCTTACCAGTCCACACTCATCTATTTGACCTGCACATTTAGGGCTGTAAATGGTAACCGAAAAATTCATATTTGTCCGCATTCGTATTCAGAAAAAAACGGATATTATTTGCATTCGAAAAAAACGGATATATCTGTATTCGGTTTAAAGGTATCAGCAAATAAACAGATACAGATACGGATATAGGCGTATTCGTATCGTTTAACATTCGACCGTAAATATATCTGGAATCTGATAGCCGGATTCGTATTTGTATCCGAAATCCGTATCCAAATAACTTATATATAAGTTATGTATATATTAAGAATTTACGTTCATTAATTAATAACTTATACATTTATATATATAATTATATATGTGTATATATATATGTGTATTTAATATATATATATATATATGTATATGTATTAACTTATAAAACTATAGTCATTAGCTTGTTACATATATATTAATAACTTACATATATATATATATATGTATGTGTGTGTGTGTATTAACTTACAAAACTATAGCCATTAGCTTGTTACATATTAATTAATAACACACACACACACGTGTATATATATATATATATATATATATATATATATATGTATCAACTTACAAAACTATAGTCATTAGCTTGTTACATATTAATTAATAATTTATATTCATTAATAATTTACATTCATTAATTAATAACTTACATATATATATATATAAATATATATATAAATACATATATATATATATATATTAACTTACAAAATTATAGCTATTAGCTTATTACAAGTTATTAATATTTATATATACATATATATTAATAACTCATATTCATTATTAATAACTTACATATATATGTGTGTGTGTGCATGTATATATATTAACTTACAAAATTATAGCTATTGACTTGTTACAAGTTATTAATATATAGATATATATGTATATATATATGTATCTCTGATGTTCTTAATATTACATATTGTTCTGTTGGTTCCCGGGGACACAATGTGGATCTAGAAGGGGGGTTGAATAGATCCTTTAAAACTTTTTCCATTCATTAATGAAAGTAGACAGTTATGAAATAGAGAATCAATTCATGCACAGCGGAATAAATATTAATCTAGATTCAAACATAATCTTAGTTTAATATACAAGTCCATGGAATGGTTGATAACAGATATAGCATTTTATTGAGCATAAGGTAAATGACAGAAAGTAAGTGACACAAGAGATTTTTAAGTGGTTCGGAGACTGAATAACTCCTACTCCACTCTTCTACTTCAACAAGTAGGAATCCACTAATTGTTTTAGTCACAAAGACAAGGACTCTACGCCCTCCTCAAGTCCAGCAGACAAGAGTTGTTTTTAGCCACAAAGGCAAGGATCCTATGACCCTCCTCAAGTCCTGCAGACATGGATCCTCTGACCCCTCTTGAGTCCCGCAGACATTGAGTTGTTTTTAGTCCCTCAGACAAGGATCCTATAACCCTCTTCAAGTCCAGCAGACTTGGAAACCTAGTTTACAAAGAACCCTTCAAGGCCAGCAGCCTTGGAACCTATAGACTAAGCCCAACAGACTTAAAATCTCTTGTACCCTTTGGTACTCAGCAAGTCCAGCAGACTTGACTTTGTTTAGTCACTTAAGACAAGGACGCCCCGCCCTCTTTGGTGTGTTGATGGTTTGTTGGGTTGTGCTGCCAAGATAAACTTTGTTCTCTTTCATCTTTAGGTACTTGGCAGCTGCTAGTGATCTTCTTCTGGATGCTGCTGATGATGGTCGTTGAAGTCCTTTTTTCTTCTAGTACATAGTAGATGCAGATGATCACTTCCATTGAACACTGCTTAACTTGTCCAAGTCACTTCCTTTTCTATTCAGCCCATAATGTTCCTTGCTTGATCATAGAGTTGTCCATTCTGGATCTGGTTGCTCTAGATCTTGGCTTCTTGGTCATTTGACTCTTAGTTCATATGTCAGCTCTTTGGCATACCTCTCATATCGCAGTGAAGCTTCTACCTGATAGTACAGTTTGTGTTCTAGCTCTCTTGCTCACTGGATACCAACACACACTCACATTAGAGTGTTGTTCTTTCTTTTGTAGTTCTCCATTTTCTTCCCGTTGGAAGCTTGCCGTTGAAATCTTCCCGTTGCACTTCTTTGGAGACAAACTTTCTGCAGACTTGTTTATTATATCACTGAGTATTTTACTTCCCTAATTCAGCTAGTGATGGCTGAGTCAGCATCCATTAGCTGGTACCAAGATAGTGGAGTCACATGCGCTGTTTGTTGACTGCTGCAGATGTGACTATTTGAGCTCCACTCAAATTGGTTACATATTATACTCCCTTATTTATTCAACCGCTCATCTTGGAATAGCAACCCTGAGTGCCTAAATATTATTAATCCAGCTGGAATTCTCTTACTTGCTCTACGATCATCTTAGGTGTAGCCTGAATCTTTGATCATAGAGTGAACTGCTTGTTTCTAACTAAAGACTGTTGCCTTTAATCGTAGAGTTTACTACTAACTTCAGTTGTGGTCTTGTGCTCTCTTGTAGTTCGTAGAGTGGTTGACTGTACTTGTATTGCTCTTTGATGTGCTTCTTACTATACTGCAGTATGTCCTTCCTTATGCTCTGTGATATCCATTTAGCTTTTCGTTCCAGAGCATAGTATTTAGGATCTTTGTGGAGCCGTTGCTATAGTGTGCTTATCATAGATGACTGCTCTATAGTTCTTTAGGTGTTGGCTCTGCTGCTATGTTATAGAGGACTGCTCTATAATCTTCTTGTTTGCTGTGGCACCTTTGATGTAGAGGACTGCTCTACTTAATCTTCAGACATTCTTCCTTTAGTCATAGAGTGCTGCTCTATGATCTTTTCGCTTTGTTTCGCTGAGACTGCTTGAGTGCTTCTATTTGTCTTAGACTCAGCTCTACGATCACTTGTTCTTGCTGAACTTTCATGCTCTACGACCTTTGTCCTTGATGCAGGTCTAGAGTCTTGATGGATCGTAGAGTGATTACTTGACCTTATCCTTTGATCTCTATCATGGCTTGATGCTTTGGTTATGTTCAGAGATCTTGCTATGTCTGATGGCTTAGGCTCAGCTTGTTTGGTAGTCTTGAAGATTGCCACTTTATCTTTGAGTGCTTCAGCAGCGACTGCTCTACATTGTTGCTTTGATTGCACACTGTTCATGGGAGTCGTAGAGTGGCTTGCTTGAACTGACTCTACGAACCCATGTTAGCACCACGATTTTCTCTTTGTAGTGTATGCTCTACGATTCTGAGTAAGCCCTTGTTCTGCCGAGTCATACTCTACGATTGCCTTGCACGCTCTGTGTTGACATGCGCAACTCTACGATGCCCGGTAAATGCTGCCGAGTGATATCTACGATCTGCCGATCTTGTTGTTGTGCTTGCCTGACAGACTCTATGATCTTGGAATTTAGCACTTCAAATGCCGAGGCAACTATGCGTCCTGCCGAGACGACTCTACGTCCTGCTGAGGTTTTATATTTTCCTGGCAGACCCTGTGATGGCATACTTGACTCTGCGCTGTTGACTAACTGCTCTACAATCCTTCATTTAGTCAGTGCAATGCTCTACGATCAGTCTGGCCCTTGTCTGTACATTTGTCATTACAGTACATAAGATCAACCTAACAAGTTTGATCTTCTTCTATTCTATTCTAAGTCCTTTTACATCACATTCAATTAAGGACTTTACAAGACCTAATATTACAAACATGCTTTGATCAGATAGATACTCATTCACCTTAGATCAACCTAACATATTTGATCTTCTAAGTCCTTGTACATATATTTCATTAAGGACTTTACAATTCTTTAACAGTATGAATGCTCTTCTTATCATTTTGTCACCAATCAAATCATATATACATAATAATGGTAATCTCATGCAGATCTTATAACATTCTCCCCCTATGATGATGGACTAGATGATCGCATGCAGATTCCCAACATGTTCTATTAGCTTGTTCTTATACATACATACATATATATATATATATATATATATGTGTGTGTGTGTGTGTGTGTGTATACTAATAACTTGTAATAAGCTAATAGCTATAGTTTTGTAAGTTATTAATATATATGTAACAATCAAATAGTTTATAGTTTTGTAAGTTAATATATATTAATAACTTACATTCATTAATTAATAACTTATATATATATATATATATATATATATATATTAATAATTTACATTCATTAATTAACAACACACACACACACACACACACATATATATATATAATATATATATATATATATATATATATATTTGCCCAATTATTTAGAAACTAAAAGTCCAAATATTTTAAAAAAGCTAATGTCAATTTTGGATCAAGTCGAATTAACTAGTTTTTACACATAAATTAAAACTCACACTCTCCATAAATATAATGAAATAAAACAAATTTTTTAGGCCTAAATATGGATTAATACCCTGAACTTTTAATTTTTTTTTTCATTTTTGGGATTGTCTTCTCAATTTTTTCTTTAATTTTTTCCACTTTGGGAATTGTCTTCTCAATTTTTCAATTAGGGGGTTAAACGTTTAATTGTTTTCCACTTTAACGATTGTCTTCTCAATTTTTTCCATTAGGGGATTAAACTTTTAATTTTTTATGATTACGTCTAATTGATAATGTCACGTCAGAAAATTGATGACATGACAACATGTGACTAAAAAATACTTATGTGTAATATTGAGTCTCATTTTTACATTTATTTAATTAATTTTTTGTATCAAAAAGGATAAATATAGGACCATTATTAATTTTAAAGTAAATTATTATTATTATAATTTTAATATAAAACCATTATTAATTTTTTAAAGTAAATTTAATGATAATTTTACCCTTTTGGTAAATTATTAATTTTTTGGTAAGTTTAATTTTTTAAAGTAAATTTAATGACAATTTTTTAAAGTAAAATTAATAATAGTCTTATATTTATCCTTTTTGGTACAAAAAATTAATTGAATAAATGTTAAAATGAGACTCAATATTACACATAAGTATTTTTTTAGTCACGTGTCGCTGCCATATCATCAATTTTCTGATGTGGCATTATCAATTTAGACGTAATTAGAAAATTTTAAAAGTTTATTCCTTTAATGAAAAAATTGAGAAGACAATTCCTAAAGTGGAAAAAATTTAAAAGTTTGATCCCCTAATTGAAAAAATTGAGAAGACAATCTCCAAAGTGAAAAAAAATTAAAAGTTTAATCTCCTAATTAAAAATATTGAAAAGACAATTCTCAAATTGGAAAAACATTAAAAGTTCAGGGTATTAATTCATATTTATGCCTTTTTTTATAACTATGTAATCTATGTATTAAGAATAAATAATAAATAAAACTCTCCATAAACATCAGTTCGGATCAGGAGCATACCCCCTTATTTGACATAACATCCTTATTTGACATATCTATTTAAAGCCTCCTTATTTCCTTTCTCTCCCCTCACATGTTTTCAGCCAAAACAAAATCGAGTATCATCCCTGTATATTTCTCTCCAAAACACTCTCCAACCTAGCTCGAAAAGTTGTAAAAAATTGTAGCAAGCAACATGGAAAGATCGAATCAGAGGAATCAAAGGACAAACGCGCAGATCATGACTTCGATTCGGTAAACCCCCTACTATTTTTTGCTATTACAATTCGGTAAACGCCCAGATTTGCTGCAATTTTTCGATCTACTCTTTTTGGGTTTTGATTTGGGATGATTTCTAGGTTTTATGTGACCCCTTGTTGTCTCTTTGCTATTTGGGTTTTTTTCAACGGGTTTATTTTTTCAGAGGAATCTAGGTTTTATTTTTTCTTTTGATTCGGCATGTTATTTTTTGTTGAATTAATCTTTTTTGTTAATTTTTTTTAGTCTTTGGTTGTATTGTTCTGATTTGGTTTTAATCTCTTTGCTACCTCAAAATACTTTCCAAGTAATTTGAAAGTTCTCGTGCTCTTATTATAATTCTAGTACTTTGATTCAAGTATTTGGTTCGATTTAGAGGCTTATATTCACTCTTCTTGAAGCTTATGAAGGTGTGAGGAACACTCCATCAGGGGGAGAAATGAAGTGGGAAAAAAGAGTAGAAGAGAAAAAGTGAATTTGTATTCACTCTACAATTGTGTCTTTAGTGCTCTACGATCGTAGTGGGAGACACTCGACGATTTGTGCTTGACACTCTACGACTTGAGCAGGACACTCTACGAACGTGTATCAGCACTCTACAAATTTAGTCTGGTCACTCACAAATTCACTTTTTATCTTTTACTCTTTTTTCCCACTTCATTTTTCCCCTGATGGAGTGTTATTCGCACCTTCATAAGCTTCAAGAAGAGTGAATACAGCTTCTAAATTGAACCAAATACTTGAATCAAAGTACTAGAATTATAACCAGAGCATGAGAACAAAACAACATTAGCTATAGCCAGAGCACGAGAACTTTCAAATTACTTGGAAAGTATTTTGAGATAGCAAAGAGATTAAAACCAAATCAGAATAATACAACCCAAGACTAAAAAAAATTAACAAAAAAGATTAATTGAACAAAAAATAACATGCCGAATCGAAAGACAAAATAAAACCTAGATTCCTCTGAAAAAATAAACCCGCTGAAAAAAGTCCAAATAGCAAAGAGACAACAAGGGGTCGCATAAAACCTAGAAATCATCCTAGGTCAAAACCCAAAAAGAATAGATCGAAAAATTGCAGCAAATCTGGGCGTTTACCGAATTGTAATGGCGGAAAATAGTAGGGGGTTTACCGAATCGAAGTCGCGATATGCGCGTTTGTCCTTTGATTCCTCTGATTCGATCTTTCCGTGTTGCTTGCTGCAATTTTCTGCAACTTTTTGAGCTAGGTTGAAGAGTGTTTTGGAGAGAAATAGACAGGGATGATACTCGATTTTGTTTTGGCCGAAAACATGTGAGAAGAGAGAATTTTAAATAGGTATGTCAAATAAGGATGACATGTCAAATAAGGGGGTATGCCCCTGATCCGGACTGCCATAAACATATTATTAAAGTTTTAATCAAGTATTTGAGAAAAAATAATTAAATATTCAATGTAAACTTTTGAATCTAGCAATAGATTATAAATATTTATAATAAAAATAATAAAAATTTACTTGAATTATAATTTAGAGTATTTATGATTGATTATTGTATTTATTAAAAATAAATAAATTAACATTATTCATTAATAAACTTTACTTTAAAATTTAGAATAAATTTACATGTACATCAACTTTACTCCCTGCTTCCCGATACGCAGGGAGTAAAGTCGTTTTGGGTTTTTTTTTTTAAATAAAAATTCTCACAACCCTTCTCCTGCAATTGCAAACCAGCTTTTGCTTCTCCTCTTTCGTCGCCCAAATACTTCTCTCTTTTCTTTTACAAAAATCCGAGGAGAAAATAAGAAATCAATGAAAGCAATGGCGAAGAATCACTCACAGACATAGCTAATCAATCAGTTTTATCCCCTTCAATTTGTGAGTATATCTTTCACTCTCATCGTTTTCGTGTGTGTGTGTATATATATATATATATATATATATATATATACACACACACACACACACACACCAGTTTATCAGCTGATGTATAGAATTGCTAGATATTAGAAGATACGGCTCAAATCGTCGCTTATTTGAAAGAATTTCGAGTTCCCATTTCGCGGATTTGAACTGAATTGGTGAATTAAAGTTTTATGCTTTTTTGTTTTAGTTAGAACTGAAATTGGGGAATTTTGGTATTTAATATGATACAGTGACAACAAGATAAATGATCCTAACTGAAAAATTTAAGTTGAAAGAAGTGCTCTTGATCCAACACTTGTCTATGCTGACAAACCCTTAACTGGTATTTTTTTTTCTTTCTTTTTTATTGTTGTCGGTCTGCTGTTTGATAATAAAGTATGGATCTTTATGCATTTAGTTTCATAAGAAGTTTATACTCTGGATTGGTATTATTATGTTGTTATGATATTTCTTTTACTTGAATTATAGATGGAGGGGAAATGTGTATTTTGTAATTCTGGGGCACAAGAAGATTATGTATCTACCCATGTTGATATGATGTATGTTGTGATGCCATATCTGTTACTTGATTGTGTTGGTTGGTGATATGCAGAATAGGTATATAAGCAAATAATGTTCTTTCAAAAGATTAGTATCTATTTACCAATTACCAATTCCCGGACCCACTTACATCAATTTTTCAGTGCACGCATACGTCACCCCAAATTTGCCACGTTCCAGTTCATCTCCCGATTTGTATGTCTGCTAAATTTCATGACCCGCGGGATTCTCCAATATGGAACATGTAACTGAAAAATTGTAGAGCTCCAACTGGTGTTGCATTGCAGTCATATAATTTGGATAGAATAGCACAGTGATATACACACTAGTAATAAAGAAACTTGACTGAAGGAATATATAAATTAAAGTTGAGACAAACCAAAATCATCTGTTTGACAACTGGGGTGTGTTACAGTGTTAGGGAATCAGATCAAACCCATTTCAGTTTGTACCAGTGAAAATGATCTTCAGTTTGTACATTCTTGAATGCATTGTAAGCTACAGAATTTAAGCCAGAACGGTGAAAACAGAGAATCAATACTATCTAGAAACACCCATTAGTACCACCATTACTCGCAGAAAAAACATGAATTTCCTAGACATTGAGAGAATTCAAACAAAACCCACATTTATATGAATATAAAAAAACACATTAATTCAAGGACTACATAGCATGGGGCTTGATAAAAAAATTAACTACAAGTTAGGCAACACACCCCTTTTGGCCGGTCCCATCAACATTTTGTTTACTGATTAAAAAAGTGGTCCCAGTTTGGAGTTTTGGAAATGTCCATCCTCCCCTCCTTATATTAGGGCAAAGCAGAAACACGTATAAGCAAATAAGCTACAAGCAAAATCAATTAGGGAAAATCATAGTGCAAACAGTACAAGTAGTTTTCAATTAGTCAATAAATACTACTCCAAAATGAAATGAACCCTAATTTGATTCAAATATATAACATTCAGCAGGAAATTTCAAAAACTTGTAAACCCCCTTTGGCCTTTTTTTATTATATCAAGATATATAGTTCACCTGAGAAATTAGGGCATGAGATGATGTAATGAATTGGCGGAGCAAATGTGAAAAGAACCACGGAGTTTTAGGAAAAAGAAGACAGAAGTTAGAGGAGAGTTGAGGGAGAAAATCAGATATATTCATTCATTTCATGCCCACAAATGAGTAATCGATTCCATACAAATACCCTACCTCACTCTGATCTCAACAATCGAGCGATAACAATGAGCACATGCACCCCTTCTCAAGCTAAAATCTGTTCTAACAGAAAATAAAGAAAAAGACCAATATGACCTGACTGCTGCAATTAAAAGACTATAGTACCCCTCTACTAAACTGACTTAACTAACTTTATTAGTCTAATGTAATCCTTACATTCCTTTCCCCTTAAAAGAACCCTTGTCCTCAAGGGTGGAACTGAGGAAACCTCTTGTGCAATTGATTCCAATTATCCCAAGTGGCTTCAGAAGGCAAGGTATTAGCCCATTGCACCAAGACTTCTACTTCAGATGCATTGTTCCTTTTAACCATTCTTCTATCAATAATAGTAGCAGGCTCCACTAAAACTTGACCCATTGAATCCATGGGGGCAATGTAGGAGAAACAGTGCAGTGTGACTCAACCTTCTTCTTGAGTAAGGAAACATGGAAAACATGATGAACCTTTGCATAACCAGGTAATTTGAGTCTTTAAGCCACTGAACCAACCTTCTCTTCTACCAGGAATGGTCCATAGTATTTTGGTGTCATTTTTCCATGTTTAGATTGTGCCAATGAAGTCTGTTTGTAAGGGCTAACCTTAAGATAGACCATATCTCCAGGTATAAAGGACTTTTCAATCCTATTTCTGTCAGCATAGTGCTTAATTCTGGACTGAGCCTCCACCAAATGTTGCTTCATCATTTGTAGCGTTTGTGATCTATCCTTGCAAAACTGTTTGGTAGTAAGATCATGAATCTGCCCAAACTGGTGAAAGTTAAGGTGGGGGGCTTATATCCATATAGCATTTCAAAAGGGGTAGCATGAAGGCCTGTGTGAAAATGAGAATTGCACCACCATTCAGCCAAGGATAACCAAGATGCCCACTTGTGAGGTTTCTGTGTAACCATGCACCTGAGATAGCACTCCAGAACTTGATTCACTCTCTCAGTTTGCCCATCTGTATGGGGGTGGTAAGCTGTGCTCATGTGAAACTTGGTTCCCACCATTCTAAAGGGGGACTGCCAGAAAATATTGATAAACACCTTGTCTCCATCAGACACTATGGTAGAGGGTAACCCATGTAACTTGTAAATGTTTGAAAGGAATTCACGAGCCAGTTGTGCAGCAGTGAAAGGGTGTCTTAATGCAATGAAGTGTCCATATTTAGTGAGCCTATCTACCACTACCCATATGACTATCATACCATCTGAAGTGGGTAAGCCTTCTATAAAATCCATGGAGATGTCTGTCCAAAGAGTCTCTGGGAATAGGCAAGGGTTGTAACAGACCTGGGGTAGCCACATTTTCATGCTTCTGCTGTTGACAGATGTCACACTCTTTCACAAAAGTGGTGACATCTTGTCTTAAAGTTGGCCACCACAGAAACTTACTAATTCTTTCAAAAGTTCCCTTGATACCTGAGTGTCCACCAATAGGAGAGCTGTGGAATTCAGACAAAAACTTCCCTCTTAAATCTAAATCTGGAGCTACCTCCAACCTGTCCTGAAATTTAAGTATGTCATTGAGGAATGAACACCCAGGGAGGTCGTCTGGATTCAACTGCAACTGGATCATAATATCCTTTAACCGATCATCCTTCTCTCATGATTGAGCTATCTCTTGAACCCAAGTGGGAATCACTGAGGTCATGGTGTTACAAACATCCATGTTATTTTGAGTGATTGCCACACAATGATTCTGGACTGTGGGCTCCCTATCTTTCCTGGATAATCTGTCAACTACAACATTTTCCTTTCTTTTCTTGTATGTTATCTCATAATCTAGCCCCATTAGTTTAGTTATCCATTTCTGCTGGTTTGTAGTTGTGATCCTTTGATCCAATAGGTACTTTAGGCTTTGATGGTCTGTTTTAATGTAAACCTTGTTCCCTGATAGGTAGTGTCTCCATTTATTGATTGCCTACACCACTGCCATAAGATCTTTTTCATAGGTTGACCACCCCAGGTGTTTAGGTGTTATGGCTTTACTTAAGTAAGTTATAGGCTTCCCTTTTTGCATTAACACTACCCCAATGCTAGAATAAGAAGCATCTGTTTCTAGCACAAAAAGGTTCATTGAAGTTTGGCATAACAAGGACTGGAGCTTGGGTCACGGCCTCTTTCAAAGCTTGGAAAGCTTCAGTGACCTTCTCAGTCCATATAAACTTGTACTTCTTTAATAGATCAGTTAAGGGTTTACTGATTAACCCATAGTTCCTTACAAATCTCCTATAATAACCAACCAGTCCCAAAAAACCCCTCGGTCCTTTTATGTTGACTGGCAAAGGCCAATTAATCATGCAACCAATTTTATCTTAATCAGTAGAGACCCCCTCTTGTGTTATAACATGACCTAAGTATTGGACCTGTCTTGTTCCAAAGATACACTTACTCCTTTTGGCAAACACACAAATGTTTTGCAGTAACTTCAAAGTCGGTTTTAAATGCTCCAAATGCTCCTCATAGCTTTTACTGTAGATTAGTATATCATCAAAGAATACTATTACAAACTTCCTCAAATAGGGTTGGAATACCCGAGTCATTAGTGATTGGAAAGTGGTTGGGGCATTAGTAAGCCCAAAGGGCATCACTAGGAACTCAAAGTGGCCATTGTGAGTCCTAAAAGCTGTTTTTGGTATATCCTCCTTGTTGACCCTGATTTGATGGTTCCCAGATCTCAGATCCAGTTTTGAATACTAGTTGGAGCCATATAATTCATCAAGCAATTCATCAATGGTTGGGATGGGGAACTTATCTTTAACTGTCATGTTGTGGAGTGCCCTATAGTCTATGCACATTCTCCAATTACCATCATGCTTCAACTAAGAGAACTGGAAAAGCATGGGGACTCTTGCTAGGTTGGATTATTCCATTCTGCAGCATCTCCTTGATAATCTTCTCTATCTCCTCCTTCTGCACATAGGGGTACCAATAAGGTCTGAGATTCACTGGTTAACCGTCTTCCTTCAGCTTTATATGATGGTCTTGATGTCTAGATGGAGGTAATCCTTTTGGCTCTTGGAAAACCTCAGAAAATTCTTGCAGCAAACTCTTCATCAAGGGACACTTTCCATTTGAGAATTCCATTTCCAGGTTTCCATTATCCTTGCCTTGGTCCTTCACCATATTCAAGTTTTCTTCCTCTTCTTGGTACATACCAAACAGATAGCCAAAGTAACCATGAGTTGCAAAGTTGAGTACCCTTGTAAACTCACAAGAATTCATGTACTGAATGGCTGGTGACACTTGATCAGATTCTCTTTGTAGAGTAATGGGCTTCCCCTCCTTTTCTATGGATAACTGCAGGTTGTGAAAGTTAAAGGTGACTGGGTTAAATAACTTTAACCATTGGGCTCCCAGCACTGCATCTGTGCCCTCTAATGGCAAAATTCTAAAGTCCGTCTGGAATTCCTCTCCTTGTATGGACCAAGATAATTGAGGGCTGTCTTGTTGGCTAGTGACCTTAAAACCATCAGCCACAGTCACAGTGATGGCATTGGTTTCCCTCAATGTAGCCTTGATTCTCTTAGTTTCCTGGGGATCTAGGAAGTTGTTGGTACTACCACTGTCCACCAGAATTCTCAAAAAATTTCCCCGTGACATTCCTAGTAGTCTAACTGTATGGTTAGTACTAAGCTTGAGAGAGCATGTAAGTTAATCTGACCCTCCTGTCCTTCATATTCCCCTTACATTACCCCCTTGTCTGTTTCTTCAAGGGCTCCATTTCTACCAGCTCAAGATCATCTGCAGCTGAGGGTAGCATCATGAACAACTGAGGTTTCTTACACACATGGCCTCTCACAAATGGTTCATCACATGAGAAACGTAACCCCTTTTTTTTCTCTCATTAATTTGTTCTCTGGTAAGACCCCTTATAGGTAGTGTCCTAACAGACTCCCCACTGCCCATGGTATCAGGTTTAGGTTGTGGTGCAGGCACAATTTTGGAGTAAGTGGCACCACCAATAGGCTTGTTAAACAACCTACTCCTTTTAAGCCAGGCCTCTAATTTAGCCTCCTCAACCCTAGCCAATCTAATCATCTCCTTGAGGGTTTTTGGTTTGAGTTCCTGGATTCCCAATTGTATTTCTAACTTTAGTCCTCCCATAAAACAATCCATAAAGAATTCTTCATTAAGGATTGAGTTTCTAGTTATAGCCCAACCTTTTTCTATATTCATCAACTGTCCCCACTTGTTGCAGTTTCTTCAGTTCTCCTATGGGATTGTCACTAGCCTCTAGGCTAAATATGGCAATTATCTCTTCTATTAATCCCTCCCATGTCAGCTCTTGCCCTTCCTGCATAAACCCTGAGTATCATAACTCAGCTTCCCCTTCTAGACTTAAAGTAGGCAAATACACTTTTTAAGATTCAGGCACCGAGTGATGTGAGAAGAGTTTATTACATTTCCTGATCCGTGACCTAGGGTTCTCCCCATCAAATTTGGGGAATTCAAACTTAACAGTCCTACAAATATCATCAATCTTATCTGACTTAGGAGTGGACTCATAAGGACCCAAAACAGAACTTGAAGGTGAAGTTGAAGGCCTTGGTTGAGTGGGGGCTTTCTGCTGCACTCATTGAGTTAGGAGGACCTCAAAATTCTTCATGAGATGCTCCAGTTTTGTATCAAATCCTTGCTGTAGTGTAGAGACAGATTCTAACAATTGTGTCTGCAGCTGTTGTATGATGGTGGTTTGCTCATGAACATGAGACTCTAAGTTACTCAATCGTTGATTGTTGGTGGCCATAGATGCAGGTTCGAAGGCTCTGATACCAATTGTAATGAATTGGTCGAGCAAATGTGAAAAAAACCTAGGAGTTTTAGGAAAAAGAAGACAAAAGTTAGAGCTGGGAAGGAGAATTAGAGAGATAGAAAAGAGAGAGAGCAGAGAGTTAAGGGAGAAAATCAGATATATTCACATTTCATGCCCACAAATGAGTAATCGATTCCATACAAATACCTTACCTCACTCTGATCTCAACAATCGAGAGGTAACAATGAGCATATGCTCCCCTTCTCAACCTAAAATCTGTTCTAACAGAAAATAAAGAAAAATACCAATATGACCTGACTGCTGCAATTAAAAGGCTATAGTACCCCTCTACTAAACTGACTTAACTAACTTTATTAGTCTAATGTAATCCTTATAGATGACGTTCAAATCTAATTGAATTTGAACTGCTAAACACTGACTAATCGTGAGCAGATTGACAGAGGAAAAGAGCTAGAAGAAGAGTACGGATGAAATCAACTAGCGACCGGAAGATCTCAAGCAGTCACTGATAGTAGGAGTGAAAAGTTTCAATCAAAAGAGTGACTAAGGTTGCCACCGCCACAGGAGGGGAGAAGTCAACAGACACAAAGGGAGGAAGAGAACCTCGATACCTGGTGTTTACGGTAGTGGTGGAGGCGAACAGAGAAATTGACAGAGAAGCAAGAGATGAAGGGTGGTAGTGGTATAGTGGTTTACGGTGGTTGGTAAAGGGGCTATAAACCAATAAAGAAAGGAGGGAGAAGGGAGGGAGAATGGAAGGAGAAATCGACGGAGGGAGGTCTGCTGAAGAAGACAACGTGAAAAATTATGACCTAAAACAAGGAGGTCTGCTGAAGAAGACAGAATGAAAAATTATGACCTAAAACAAGGATGAAAATTCACTAAAAGAAAGTTTGCTAATTCTGATGGAATTATTTTTGACCGTATATATTCCTTCAAAATTAAGGTATTTTCGCCGAAATATTACGTCGGAAATAATTTACTTGTAAATAACGTAATATCGACAAAATTTCGTCGAAAATGATAGTCACCCCTTAGCGCCAACATTCCAGTCAACGTTAATACTATTTAGGACGAAAGTGTAGATATTTCTGACGAAATTTCCGTCGAGAATAACCTAATTTCGAGGGATGTATTTTCTACGGAAATTTTGTCATAAATACCTTATAAAACCTAAACGAAGTTTGTTTCTCCCAGCTACTACGCATTTCTTTCTCTCATATCTGTCTCATCTCTCTCCCTCCACCTAAGACCGCCTCCACCTCCATTGCTCCATATATACCGCCGGCGCTTCTCCACCTTCGGCGCCTCCCGACTCCGACTACACCTTCGCTGCCGCTGTAATAATTATCGTTTTTTTTTCCTCCTCCTCCTCCTCCTTTAGCTCCATTGGTACCTAGAATTTAAACGGTATCTTACGGTACATCCAACTCCGGTCGTCTGACATCTTTAACTGAACAAAAGACACAATCAAATCCGGGTTATTGATTTCCCATGTCCGCTCATCATCTATTATATACTAGCACAACATTTAATTAAGGTATCAACGGAATTAACTCAATGAGTCGATTCTGTTGGTACATGGATTTACTTGGAATTAACAAGACAAGAAGTACAAGTTAGATTTGATTGTAAACTCATTAATAGTCAACAACCTAGCGTTCCAAAAGAGGAGACTGAATTGCAAATCTGACCCTCCTATTTGTCATGCTTTTACTAAACTGTTCCTTCAATTTTTTTTAACACAACTGTTCTTCATAGATGCGTTAGTTATGCAAAAGTGTTCCTTCAATTTTCTTCACCTATTAAAAATCGATTTCCTCTCCCCTCATTTTTTTAATTTTTAATTTTTAAAATTTGTGTAAAAAGTGTACTCTTCTTCTTCTTTTTATTTATTTAATTTTATATTGACCTTTTGAATTCAATATGAAATATCTCTAAATTCAAAATTAGTATAAATTAATTAATTTTAGACAATATAATTACCAAAATTATAAGCCTTAATATTTTTTTTTTGATTTTATCTAAATGGTACTAATAACTGTATGATTTATTGTTTTCAAAGGTTAAATGATGTGCATCAATTTTAAAATTGAATATATCTCAAATTGATTTAAAAAAAGACAAATTTGATCATATATTTTAAAATTTAATATGCCGTGATTTGACCTAAAAAGTCAAATTATAATTTATACTTTTAATTTTGAAAAGGAGGGAGTATATATTAATATTCAAAGAGGCACGGGTTCACTCATCAATATTCATCCAAATAAAAACTCAATTTCACAATTAGATCCTTCAAATTTCAATTGCTTTAATTACCCGAATTGTTCATTCAGTGGACTTCCAACCCATTCAATTTCTTAATTTACTTAAATCGGTTTCAGCTCTCCCCCTCCCTCCAAGCATAAATATATACCTAATAGTTAGGTTTTAGGCTTTGCTGTTGTGTTCTGATTGATCATTTAGACGATAGAAATAAACACCTAAATCATGTATGCCGATTGAGAGTTTGGAGCAACGAACATTTCCGTAAAAGAGCGTGATTCAGGTCGCCGGCGTCAAATCTCCAGCAAGAGGTTTGTTTCCTCTCCCTTTATTTATGTACTTATATATGAACGTATACTTATCGATATACAAATTGTACTAGTTATTGTGTTTTAGACGTTGTTGGCTTTCATTTCTGTATGTGAAGTTGTAGACTGTAAACTTGAATGCATGCACTCCTCAGTTAGTAGTGAACCTAGTGGTATTTGAAGGATTGCGAGAGATTGAATATGAATATGTTGGCAGGAATAGAAGTATGGATTATTTTAAACTTTAAAAATGTGATATGAGGGACTTGGTGAAGAAATCTGAATTGTTATAAAGTAAACATGTTTTTGATGTTGAAACGGTTTTTCTTTATCCATGGGCAATGAGTTTCGATGTATTAGGTGTATCTGTATTTATTAACGGCGAACTAAGCCAAATTTTCTATTCATATTATTACAATGTTTTATTTTATGACTTATTTGTTTGTCGCACAAAAAAACCTTTTGAATTACCCCCGTCTGAGAGAAAGGCACGGTTTTGCTCTTGCCCAAAGAAAGGTTTAAGAATTCCTCAATTTTCTAAGATTAAACAAAAGGATTCGCAAATAAAAGTGCTAATGCTACAACCAGGCCATAGATCGTTAAAGCTTCCATAAAAGCTAGACTAAGCAATAAAGTACATAACTACTCCTCTTACTACAGGACGCTTACCTAGCCAACGCTTAGATCCGGCTCTACCCAAACTTTTCTGGTTCACCCGAGATCTTTCTACAGATAGTAGTGTTATATCGACTCATATAGCCATATTCTATTCGGAGGAATAAAATAAAAATTGTCTTTCGGAGAGATGGCTGTGAATTCTGCACAACGTTTTCCTTGAGCTGCTACTCCTGCTGATTTCAAGACTAAAATTATGAATGGGGTTAGTGGGATCTATCTTGATTGTGAATTTGAGTTTTCATTTTGATAAATTTGAGAAGATGAATATAAAAAGGTATTTTGACAAGTGGCAAATTTTTACTAACTAAAAGCACCTTTTAAAGGGCCACCACACAATAAATTTTTTCATAATTACTTTAAAAATACTTTGTAGTAGTAGCATGATAATGATGTACTTTTCTCATTTTCAATTATGCGGAGCTAAATTGCTCAACTAATTACAATTTAGCACATCATTCTAACTTCTTTTTTTTTTTTAAATATGCAGCACTTCTTGATAAGGTCCCATTAGATATACAGACAAAACTTGAAAGCGCATAGCCACGATGGTTCTGTTCACAACTTCTGCCACCAAGCCCAACCACCTCCTCTGCAGTCTCCATTCCCACCTCTACCAGCACCTCCACCTCCACCTCCGTACCTTTGTGGAGGCTAGAATCAAATGGGTCCGAGATCCATACCTCGACAATGCAGTCCAAAAAGAGAAAAACCTCAAACAACTCCTTTCCCTCAAATCCTTAATCCTCTCTCAACCTTCCAAAACCCTCCCCATCTCCACCGCCTCCTCCCACAAAAACTACCTCAACCTCCCCACCACCGCGGCCAAATTCTTCCAAAACTACCCTTCCATTTTCCAACAATTCCTACCCTCCAAACCCCTATCACACCCTCATATTAGAGTCACCCCACAAGCTCTTTCCCTCCACAAACAAGAAACCCAAATCATAAATTTACCTTCGTATAAGAGAGAATCTGCAGAAAGGCTTGCAAAGCTATTAATGCTCACTAAAAGAAAGAAACTTCCATTAGTTGTTATTGATAAGTTCAAATTTGATCTGGGTTTGCCTTACAATTATATTCTTGATTTGCTTCCCGACTTTCCTGACTATTTTCAGATTTGTAGTATGGATAATCAAGATTCTTTGAATGCGTGTGAATTGTTTGGATTGGAGTTGGTTTCTTGGAGAAATGATTTAGCTGTTTCTGTGTTGGAGAAAAGGGACAGGGGAAGAATACCCATTAGGTTTTCGATGAATTTACCTAGAGGGTTTGATTTGCAGAAGAAGGTGAAGAATTGGGTTAGTGAGTGGCAAATGTTGCCGTATATTTCGCCTTATGAGGATGCTTCTCATTTGGGGCCGAATACTAATCAGGCAGAGAAGTGGACTGTGGCGGTGCTTCATGAGTTGCTTCATCTTTTTGTATCGAAGAAGACGAAGGTAGAGAATGTGTGTTGTTTGGGGGATTTTGTGGGATTTGGGACTAGGTTTAAGAAGGCATTATTGCATCATCCTGGGATTTTTTATATGTCGAATAAGATCAGGACGCAAACTGTGGTTTTGCGGGAGGCCTATAAAAAAGATGTGTTGGTTGAAATGCATCCCTTGATGGAAATGCGGTATCGATATATTCATCTCATGAACAGAGCAGTTAAATGTAGAAAACTAATTGAAGTCCGAGCTGATGTGCGGAAAAAGCAGTTTGCTTTTTCTGCTAGAGGTGTAAGAAAAGAGAGATTAATTGGGAGGAAGAAATAGAGGTCGAGTCGTCCGAGTCAGAGGTTCAGACAAGTGATGATGAGAGGATTAAGGTGTAAATGTGGTTGCAAAAGCAACACTTCTGTAATAATGTTGAGAGTTATGAGATTTTTCACCTTTGGATATGGTCTTGATCCATTATTTAGCTCTTAGGAGTCAAGTATGGTTGGCTTAGAAAGAGCCATTAAAAGGTCTACATAAACAATTGTCAGCTCGTGAATATAGTCTAGAGATGGCGTGAGAACTGTGGTGTGAGCCGTTAAGGAAGGGATTTATTGTGATTGGTGCTAAGGATGTTGTTGATAGTGAAGGTTATCAATTGAGGAAGCAATGAGATTTCATAGCCATCACTTGAAAGGTGCTTATGTTAGCAGAAAGGGTGACATTGTGCTACATTTCTTTCAAGTACAATGACCTTTAGACTAAGATGGTGAAATGCTGCTCTATCTTTGGTTTTTAGCATTCTCTTTGATAGATTGATAGAAATAACTTCTGTGAAGAATTCCTCCCATGCTATGGTCTCCCTGTATATCGGTCATATGTTGGTAGTGTAATAGTCTAGCTGTTTTCTAAAAAGAGATTGGCTGATGAACAAAGCCTTGGTGTTCCCAAAATGGAATGATACCTTTGGTCTTGTGATGCTTCGCTTGATCTGATTTGGGTTAGCAAAGACACATTATGAAGAAATAATATGCTGTTTGAGATTTTATTTCTAAAAAGATAAATAGTCTGCTTTGGAAGCCCAAGGGGTAAAATGGGGCAGTGTAAAATAAAACTTTCAGAGAGGTATGAGCTTGACCATGCATCTCCACTGCTGGTTGATTGCATATATTCTACTGCGGGCTTTTGAATGATCTGCGACCATATGGACTTGTTCAGTTTGTTCCTTGCATTGCCATCCCTGTAATGGCTATCTTGTTGCCTCCAATGTACACACATTCTACATATTGGCTTTGGGCTGCAGGTTTGTATTCCCATCAAGTGGGTTCCTTTGCCATATTTTGAAGCTTTCTATGCTTTCTGCTATATTGAGTAGTTTGCAATTCATAATTGCAGGATTTTATCTCCTAGCCAAAGTTGAAGAAGCCGCTGACAAACCAATTTACTGATGGACTCATCATATTGTAAGTGGACACACTATTAAGCATTTGGGTGCTGCAATGGTTCCTGTCTTCTTGATGCTAATGCTTGCAAAGAGAAGTATTGAAACAGAAAGGTAATAGTTTCCTTTTGATGACCTTCTATGACTTCTGTTTTTATTCCTGGCGTATTTGAATTTTCTTGCAATGTTACACGCATAAAAGGTTCCCAGTCTAAATTATATACGTGCATTTTTAAGAATTTTTTTATTTGTTAGTTATTATTTTTTTTTGGTAAGTAAGAACTTATGAAAATTTCTCTAATTAAGCCATACCCTTCGCGAGGGTAACTATTGTGCTGACTTTCTTGCTAAAGAAGGAGCCCTTAGTTGTAACAGTTTGTCTGTGTTGGATCTACCCCCTAGGGTTCTATGTAATTTTCTCTTTACTGATTCTGTAGGAGTTGAGTGGCTTCACTACGGCTAGCCCTCTGTTGTAACCAGATGTACCCAAAAAAATAAATAAATTATTTCTTATTTCATCAACATTTTAAGCACCGCATGTAATCTATCAGTTCCATAACCTTTATTTCTCAACTGTTATGATTTCCTACCAGCCAAGGGCTCGTAATAGAACAATCACTACCAAAATTCCCTTGTATGTTTGCTGAAGTGGTAAATTGGTGAGGTTGTGTTCACTGGCAATCAAATTCAGGTCTTATCAAGCACAGAAAAATATCAAGTAAGGGTATTTTCATAATTATTTATGAAACTTGAGAATTCTATATAAAATCCATCATCTCTTTTAGAAGGTTAGGGAATGGATGAGTAGAACATGGAGCAAAAATTCTCTTTAGCTCGTCCCCTATCTCATGCATTATATTTGGATTATGTTGCATTTGATGATTAGAAAATAAGATCTGGAGATTTCTAAACAATGCATGGGCTACTACTAATGTAAAGCAGAAAACTTTAGTATAATTGTAAATCAAAAAGTGCGACTGATGCATGCTATTTTTTCTTGGGTTGCTATGGTTACTGCATATACTGGCCGCAAAGTTCTTTTAGGTCCCTCATTCTCAGAAGTCTCTGTTCATTGTCTGTGGTATCTATTGCCAAGCATCACGATGCTAATATATAATGTCTTAAGAATTTTTGGATTGGCTCGTGTCAAGTCATGAACAAGTAGATCCATTCAATGTTGACCACCAAAGTAATGACTTCCCTTGCAATTATTGCAATAGTTAAATGAGGTTCTTTCTACTTCGTTGTGATTAGCTATTTGCCCACTTCTTCTAAATGAGAAACCTGGACTTAACGTATGCTCACTTGTCTCTTAAATGACAAACTTGGGTTTACCGTAAACTTGAGTATTGGGATCTTTCAGGAGTTTTTATACTCAATAGCACCTAGGACAAATGGTTTGCAGTATCAGACTGGGTGTTTATAAATTTTACTAATTTGTTCTGGTCTCAAATTCTTTCTGGTATGTGGTTTTGAGAAATATCATAATCCTATTATTATAGGGGCGAGATTGTTTTTGCTGGATGCATATAGTTTTCTAGAAAGTTAGAAATACCGGATCACATTAATGATCAAACAACATATGCTTGATGTAGTCCATGTTGAAGCAGAATGGTTTTCTGGATGACTATGACTGAAAATGTACATTAGGAAACAAAATTTGCTCGAGTTTTCTCCCTTTGTTGCTGGGTGGCTTATGTTGTAGTTGTAGTGTGCATTGAGTACAAAGAAACAACATTACCTTTTACTTGTGTCAACCTGAAGTATTTCTGTAACCTGACAGACTTGTGAATCAGGGTTCTGTGGGATAAATATCTGATGTCTCCCCTTGTATTCTTGATTACTATATTATATCATGATATATCTCATAATGGAAGTGTGCAATGTGTTTCCTTCCTAGAAAATATACATGATACCTTGCCAAGATATATGAACATTTCTTATCCTTTGGCTGCAGTCTTCTCTGAACAATATAGGGAGCTAAATAAGCTAATAGCAAAAAATATCTTCCCCTTCCTCCCTAATCCCCTCAGAATTAAAAGGCGCCACAAAAACTAACGTTCTCTCTTCTCTCTTCTCTCTTCTCTCTTCTCTCCTCTCTCCTCTCTCCTCTCTCCTCTCTCCTCTCTCCTCTCTCCTCTCTCCTCAGTGTCTCTTGTATGCTCACATGCATTTAAAATTTCATTTTATTGCAGGCGTAGTTTGCTGCAAATATGGAAAATATCCTGGACAAAGGTTAAAGAAAATGGTGTAGAGGAGAGTTTAACTTGCAGCTACACAAACGTTCCGGTTGAGGAGTCGCATTAATGTGTTTTAACAGAGCTTCTACACTTTCTCTGGGTTGATTCTACACCTTTTAAAGAAAAGAATAGAAAGCATAAATCTATTACAAATATTGCAACATCTCTTCGGTAGTTTGTATAAATAATTTGTGTAATGTATTATACAAATTTTACATTAATTTACTAAAAATGTCGTCCTTTTTTGCCGTGCTGCTGTTAAGAAAATACTTACCGTGAATAATGACAGAATTCAAACCACTTTCGCTAAACAATCCAATTTACAACGAAACCAATAAATAAGTCAATTGAAGGCATTCCATCTCTAGGGTTAAATGTCCACTTAATGATAACATGAATGCATGTACTCAGTATGTGTTGTTGGCTTTCATTTCTGTATGTGAAGTTGTAAATTGTAAACTTGAATGCATGTACTACCCAGTTAGTAGTGGACCTAGTGGTATTTGAAGGATTGTGAGAGATTGAATATGAATATGTTGACAGGAATAGAAGTATGGATTATTTTAAACTTCAAAAATGTAATATGAGAGACTTGGTGAAGAAATTTGAATTGTTATAAAGTAAAAACAGAGTGAATTCTGCACAACGTTTTCTTTGAGCTGCTGCTCCTGCTCATTTCAAGACTAGAATTATGAATGGGGGTTGATGGGATCTATCTTGATTGTGAATTTGAGTTTTCATTTTGATAAATTTGAGAAGATGAAGAATATAAGAAGGCATTTTGACAAGTGCCAAATTTTTAATAACTAAAACCACTTTTAAAGGATCACCACACAATAAATTTTTTCATAATTACTTTAAAAATACTTATACTTCACCGTCGCTGGACAAACTTTGTAGTTGTAGTAGCATGGTAATGAATGTGCTTTTCATATTTTCAATTATCCGTAGCTAAATTGCTCAACTAATTACAATTAAGCAAACCATTCTAACTTTCTTTCTTTTTTAAAATAAATAAATATGCAACACTATTTGATAAGGTCCCATTAGATATACGGACAAAACTTGAAAGTAATGAGCCGCGATGGTTCTGTTCACAACTTCTGCCACCAAGCCCAACCACCTCCTCTGCAGTCTCCACTCCCACCTCTACCAGCATCTCCACCTCCATACCTTTGTGGAGGCTAGAATCAAATGGGTCTGAGATCTATACCTCGACAATGCAGTCTAAAAAGAGAAAAACCTCAAACAACTCCTCCCACAAAAACCACCTCAACCTCCCCACCACCGCCGCCAAATTCTTCCAAAATTACCCTTCCATTTTTCAACAATTCTTACCCTTCAAACCCCTATCACACCCTCATATTAGAGTCACTCCACAATCTTTTTCCCTCCACAAACAAGAAACCCAAATCATAAATTTACTTTCGTATAAAAGAGAATCTGCAGAAAGGCTTGCAAAGCTCTTAACGCTCACTAAAAGAAAGAAACTTCCATTAGTTGTTAATGATAAGTTAAAATTTGATTTGGGTTTGCCATACAATTATATTCTTGATTTGCTTCCCGACTTTCCTGACTATTTTCAAATTTGTAGTATGGATAATCAAGATTCTTTGAATGCGTGTGAATTGTTTGGATTGGAGTTGGTTTCTTGGAGAAATGATTTAGTTGTTTCTGTGCTGGAGAGAAGGGACAGGGGAAGAATGCCCATTAGGTTTACTGAGAGGGTTTGATTTGCAGAAGAAGGTGAAGAATTGGGTTAATGAGTGACAAAGGTTGCGGTATATTTCGCCTTATGAGGATGCTTCTCATTTGGGGCCGAATACTGATCATGCAGAGAAGTGGACTATGGCGGTGTTTCATGAGTTGCTTCATCTTTTTGTATCGAAGAAGACGAAGATAGAGAATGTGTGTTGTTTGGGGGATTTTGTGGGATTTGGAACTAAGTTTAAGAAGGCATTGTTGCATCATCCTGGGATTGTTTATATGTCGAATAAGATCAGGAGGCAAACTGTGGTTTTGAGGGAGGCCTATAAAAAAGATGTGTTAGTTGAAATGCATCCCTTGATGGAAATGCGGTATCGATATATTCATATCATGAACAGAGCGGTTAAATGTAGAAAACCAATTGAAGTTTGAGCTGATGTGTAGAACAAACAATTTTCTTCTTCTACTAGAGAAGGTGTAAGAAAAGAGATTAATTGGGGAGGAAGAAATAGAGGTCGAGTCGTCCGAGTCAGAGGTTCAGACAAGTGATGATGATAAGATTAAGGTGTAGATGTGATTGCAAAAACGGTACTTCTGTAATAATGTTGAGAGTTATGAGATTTTTCACATTTGGATATGGTCTTGATCCATTATTTAGCTCTTAAGGAGTTAAGTATGGTTGGCTTAGAAAAAACCATTAAAATATGTTATTTCCCAGAGGCACAATAGAGATTTAGAAGGGGAGGAGGGGGTTGAATAGATCTTTAAAACTTTTTCAGTTTATTAAGAAGTATTATCAGATAACTCATTTAATCAAGATTGATTTTTCACAGCGGAATATTGAGTTGAAAACTCCCCTTAAAGATAAGTTAAGATCTCAGTTCTGAAGCTTAGTTCATGTTGAAGTTAAACATTCATCAAATGCATTGAATATATTTAATAAGTGACAGAATGTAAAAGACATAAAATAAATGACACAAGAGAGTTTAAAGTGGTTCGGAGACTGAACAACTCCTACTCCATTCTTCTACTTCAACAAGTAGAAAATCCACTAAGAATTCGGTCGTCTCGACCAGGACACTCTTGCCTCATCAAGCCCAGTAGACTTGGATATTTTAGTCACTAAGACAAGGACACAAAGACCTCTTCAAGCCCAGTAGACTTGGTAATTTAGTCACAAAGACAAGGTCTATCTAGCCTTAATTTGGTCATTGAGACTAGCACATACTTGCCCCAATTCGGTCACTTAAGACCAAGATCCCTTGACCCTTGTTCCTGTTGTTGATGTTTGTTGGAGGTGCTGCTGAGATGTCGTTTAAGCTCTGTTGTCTTCATATACTCAGCAGCTCAATATGACCATCCATGAGATGTGATTGAGTGTTGCAATGATGCTCAACTTCTTTAGGTACTCAAACATCTTCTTATGATCATCTGTTGTGCTGCTTAGCTTGGTAATTAAGCTCCTTCTTATCTTTGGTACTTGACACCTGTTCATGATGAACTACTGAGATGACTATAAGATTCTTTCTTTTTGGTACTCAGTAGTTTCACATGATTGATGTCAAGTTGATGTTAATGCCCTTCTTCTTCTCGTGCTTAGCAACTCTGAACGCATCTTTTGTAGTAGAGTTAATCTTCTCTACTTCTTCATCCTTTCAGTTCTTAGTGTTCTTGATGGATTGTAGAGTATGCTTCTGTGTATTCTTACTTGATCTTTCACTCTACGTTTTTCTATTTTGGTCCACAATCTCTCCAACCTCTTTGATTGTTTGAACTGATGCTCTTATATAGTCTGTTGGTAATCTTCCCGTTGGAAAATATCCGTTAGAGGTGTTTAATGTGTAGATTCTTCGATATCCTTGATGTTGACTTTCTAGTGCTTTCGTGTCAGCCTATTCTTTCTAGTCCATGACCTGTCACAACAGTCTGCAGCTTTACTTATTCAATTGACAGGTCGCCTTCTGCATACTAGTCGTTAGACACATCTTTGCTATCCATTAAGGATATATGACTGGACACCTTGAGATCTTCTGATTTGCAACGTTCCTCTGTCAGACCTCTTGTCAGATTTGACTTTACTCTATGATTTGGCATCTTGGTAGATGTTGGGATATTTGTATATATAACAAATACGACTCATACACGCAAGTGCACGTGATCCACAAGTAATATAAAGTAAGTAAAGTATCGATCCCACGAGGAATTGAATTGCATTTATGACTACAAACAACGATTTTATAATTATTTCGGTTTCTTTAAACAATTGATTTTAATGATGAGATTATCTAACGATTACTAATGCAACACTTATAACAAATTATGGTTGTAAAAATACAGATTTTATGGGCTTGGGATTATAATATCACTTAATGCACACTTAGATTTCCATGCATCTTATTGTTGCTAATTGATTATTATAGAATGTTGGTCGAGAACACGAATGTAAAATATAGCCATCTCTCGATGCACCATATTCATATCACACTAAATCCCCAATTGATAGAATGAGTGTGAACACCCTAGATGACTAATGCACTATATTTCTATGTGAATTACAATCAAGATGGTTTAAGTACAAGTTCTCAATTGGCCACATATGGTGCTTCGGTATATCTCTATCCTAAGCACGAAACATAATTTCACGAGGAATGTAATAATTATGAACATATGCTAGCATAATTAGATCTTAATTTATATTTCCTTTCTCAATTCCATATAAATTATCACAGTAATTGGTGATCAAGCAATTAAAACATGAAGTATAGATTATTTTAGACATTCATTTCATAAATAAATATAAAAAATCAGGATGCATTTCAATTCTTAGTAATGCAAAAGATACATTATAATCCCACGAATTAAGTTTAGTTCAAAATAACTATACTAGAATTCATCATGCACAATTTGGTTCATCATCATTAATTACAGAATAGGAAAATTAATCAAAAACATAAAATATTCAAGCTCCCTATTTCCGGTTCTGCAACTTCTTGATGATTTTCCAAGTTGTGTAGATGGTTGATTTCTTTCTTCCAATCTCCAATTTAGGCATCCATATAGCTCCATTCTTCAGTTCCCCAATGGCAAATTGTGCTCAGCTGGTTTGTATTTAAGTTTGGAGCTAGAATGCAGTAAACTATTCTAATTTTCGTGTAGGAGGAGAACTGCTAAATTGAATTCCAAAATTGGCTAATAATGCATGCATGATTTGTCTTATTTTGACTTATTCTGATTCCCACTAATAAAGTTCAAACCCACTGATTCCTCAAAATCTGGCACTACTCCATTTCCTGATAATGCTGCTTCGCTGGATGGAACGTGCTGCATGGCTGGCTGGCGACAGGCGCAGCTGTGCCGGCGCCCTTTGTAAAAGGGGCGCAGCTGCGCCGGGGGTAGAGAATGAACAGGAGGGGCGCAGCTGCGCCGGCCTCAAGGCCAAGCAGGGCGCAGCTGCGCCGGCTGCCAGTTTGCTGCAGTGCTGCTGTAACATAATTTCTCGACTCTCGTGTCCTGCACAAGCAACAAACAATCAAATAGCTCCCATCCACAAATGCAATAAACCTCGAGTCAAATTTACCAAAAACCATACAAAAGCCGTATAATAAGAATAGTGAATCAAAACCGAAAGAAAGGGAAAAAATGCATGAAAATGCACTAAGTAGCTATTAGATAAGCAACAAATGAAACCAAATAGCATCCAATAAGTAGGTATGAAACCTACTTATCAAATACCCCCAAACTTAAATTGTTGCTTGTCCTCAAGCAAATACAATGAAATAAATGCAAACATGAATGCAATGTAGTGATATAAGAATGCACCATGACCCTCATCAATTAGTAATCAATCCAAAAGTTTTGCCTCAGAAGAATCTAGCGTCTCATCAAAACTTGGTCCGTGTACCATGATAATCATGCAGCTTAAATTCTGTGGTGAATGATAAAGTGTGTGAGTGCAGTATTCATCAAACTTATAGCAATCCCACTCGATTCTCATAATTTGTTTCTTAGGGGAAATTTATATACTCAAACTTTCAAAATAACAATTTGGGATAAATATAGTTAAAACCACGCTATATTACAATGTGGGGATCGACTTAGAAGTTATTCGGACTATGACGCTTGTTTGTGCAATGCCTAGTTCCCTTAGGCTATTCAATGATACCCATGTAGCGAGCTTTCGGCTAACGACTCCCAAACCAATTGGTCTTAGGGCTCTAGGTGTAGAGACATCCCCTAGGGTGTACTTACTCGAATATCAAATGCCACAAAACTAGGCTAACCAAGCATTTATTCACATTTTTTTATTCTTATTTTTATTTTTTTTTATATTTTTTTTACCAACGAATGCGTTTTACGCTCTATTTCGTTGTATAAATACTCTACTAAGTGTTCCCCCAAACTTGAACACGTGTGATCTCAGCTAATACTACCCACAATTGCCTCAATCATTAAAAACACAACCAATTCCCCCCAGAACTCAATTATGCGAATCTTTGGGCTACTTAGTGAGAGAACTACTAAAAACGTGCAAACCAGTTCTATCATAGCCAACACAAGACAAGAGTTGCAATATATCATGGCATTCGACCCAAGTCTTAACAATTAGCAAAAATCAAAAATTTTCATCATAGGCATGTGGGGATGTATACTAATCAAGATAAGAGGATCATGCAACTAAACTACATGATGTGATATGATATGCATGAGAAATTCACCATTTTTTATTTTTTTGCAATAATCTACGAATTAACGAAAATAAGCAAACAAATACTTAAACTAACAATAAAAACAGATAATTGAAAGCATCACAAAAGAAACTAGGCAAGCCTAATACCCCCAAACTTAAAATATGCAATGTCCTCATTGGAGATAAAAGGGTAAAGAGTACTCCCCTAAGAAGCGTCCTCGGTGCCGCTAGGCGGCGTGTCGGGCGGAGGATAAGGGATGCCAGAGCCGAATGTGGGAAACTCAACGTGGACCCCCTGCTGACTGAATGCCTCCGATAATGCACCCGCAAAGGAGACGCTGTAATCCCTGAAGCTCGTGTGCAACGCGTCCATGCGGCGCTGCAGGCGGCGCATGTCGCGCTCGTGTCCACTGGCTCCCCTCTGCTGCACTGGCGGGGCAGACACGTCCTCCTCACTGGCCTCCTCCTCCTCATCAGCCATAATAAAACCCAACCCATTAGGCCGGGACTCTCCACCGCGCCATACATTGTACTTTCGGATCGTGGCGCTGTCGATGTCCCGCATAGGCAACTGGAGAGTCTCCTCCACGTTTGCCGCTAGGCATAGGCGTGTGATAATCGAGGCGTGTGGAATGGCACCAGAAGTGATAGCCCGCATGAAACGAAGCATGGACTGGTTAATGATATATCCCACGTCAATTCTCCCTCCACGCAGAATGCGGTGTAAGAGTACCGCGCGGTCTCGTGTCACGTCCTGATGATGGGTGGTCAGCAAGATACTCGCGCAAATGAAGGCGTACCACGCCTTGGCATATCTGTTCAACGTAGTCTGAGGGAAGTGGACCTTCAAAGTGGTGCCTGGCTGAGTCCTCCACTGAGTGCCCGGTTGGCATATCTCCTGTATCAAAGCGTCAAGGTCGGTCTCGTAGCGCTCATGTACCACCCAGTTGGTGGCCTCAGTAGTAGCGGATGACAGGCGGAAAAGTTCATTAATTGCCTACGCCGAGTAGGAGACCTGCTTGCCCCGCACGAAGGAAATCCCATTTTGCGTTTCCCGAGCGTTGGCATAGAATTCTCGAACAATGGCCATCGGGGCTGACTTTGGTGTCTCAATGAATAACAACCAGCCCAAACGCCGGATTTGGTCAAGAATACGCCCATCCTGTGCCTTGGGCTTCAAGCCCCTCTCTGGTATGAAGGATTTGATGGATAACACTTCCCAGTAGTAATCCTGAGCAGAAAGATTGACAAACTTGGTGGCATCCAGAGTGTTGATGCCACCGCCAGTAGATTCGGATCCACTGCTGCTAGACGAGGAAGGTTGGGGTGTGTGTGCACGCTTAGGCATGGTTGAAGGTGATTAGGGTTTGGTGGAGGAGTGTATGTAACTAGGGTTTAGTGAGAATGGCAAGGGATGAGAGGAGAGGGTGTGCTCTGTTGCTAGAGAGTGTTTTAGGTTTTAGGGTTTTATGATTGTGATGTGATATGACTGATGGGGACTGCCCTATTTATAAAAAAAAAATTTCCGCGAGGGGCGCAGCTGCGCCGCAGTTGTACTAGGAAGGAGGCGTAGCTGCACTGAGGCTCAGATTTGGCTCAGGCGGACACTGGCGCAGCTGCGCCGGTAATGAGCTGATGGTGAGGCGCAGCTGCGCTGGTACTCAGACGCTGCATGCAGAAGTGGCCCGGCGCAGCTGCGCTGGTGATGTACTGAAGATGGGGCGCAGCTGCGCCGGTGCTCAGGCTACCTGGAAAATACTTTTTTTTTTTTTTTTACTTTTTTTTTGAAAACACACTTGACACACGTTAGAATATCAAGTGAACAACACAATTCTTATAAATATCCAACAAAACTAAAAAGAAACGAACATCTTAATTCAAACTATTACACTTACGAACAATGCATAGTGAGTGCAATGGGACGATGCACCCCCAAACTTAAAGTGTGCTTAAGTCAACCAATAGAGGGCGCGATTGGACACCTGAAAAACAAACAAGCATGTTAAAATGAAATCACACAACTAAATAAAAATCACGCAAGAATAAAAATAATAATAGTAATCTCGGGTTGCCTCCCGAGGAGCGCTTTGGTTTAAAGTCGGTTAGCTCGACTATCATTGATGCTCAGTCCCTGGCTAGAACAACTGAGGATTTTTGGCGATCGAACTCGCCTCCCCAATAGTGCTTCAATCTTTGGCCATTAACCTTGAATGGTTGCTCACTGTCCTTTCCAACAATTTTGATGGCTCCGTGAGGGAATACAACTGTGATGGTAAAGGGACCCGACTATCGGGATTTGAGCTTTCCCGGGAATAACTTGAGCCTGGAGTTGAATAGCAAGACCTCTTGGCCAGGTTCAAATTTCCTCTCAATGATTTTTCGGTCGTGCCATCTCTTTACCTTTTCCTTGTAGAGTTTAGAATTCTCATAGGCCTGCAATCGGAACTCATCAAGTTCATTTAGCTGTAGAAGTCTCCTTTCTCCCGCTGCAGATGGGTCGAAATTCAACTTTTTAATTGCCCAGTAAACTTTGTGCTCTAATTCGACCGGGAGATGACATGCTTTGCCATAAACCATGTGGTAAGGAGACATGCCGAGAGGTGCCTTATATGCAGTTCTATAGGCCCACAAGGCTTCATCTAGCTTTAGAGACCAATCTTTTCTGGAAGGATTAACAATCTTTTCCAGAATTCTCTTTACCTATCGGTTGGATACTTCGGCTTGACCATTTGTCTGTGGATGGTATGCTGTGGCAATTTTGTGTCTCACTCCATATTTGGCCAGGAGGGCTGTGAACTGTTTGTTACAAAAATGGCTACCCTCATCACTGATGATCGCCCGTGGAGTGCCAAACCTAGTAAAAATACTCTTTTGTAGGAACCTCAAAACCACCTTAGCATCATTGGTTGGTAACGCCGAAGCCTCCACCCATTTGGACACATAATCAACCGCTAGAAGGATATAGAGATTGCTGCAGGAAGATGGAAATGGTCCCATGAAGTCTATGCCCCATACGTCAAAGATCTCCACCTCCAAGATCATATTTAGTGGTATTTCATTGCGGTTGGAGATGCTGCCCACCCGTTAGCATCGATCATAATTCTTTATGAATTGGTGGGCATCTTTGAACAAGGTGGGCCAATAAAACCCGGCCTGGAGTACCTTGGCTGCTGTTCTCTGCGTTCCATAATGGCCGCCATACAGAGAAGAATGACATGCATGTAATATACTGGTAGTCTCGACATCGGGGATGCATCTTCGGATCACAAGATCCGTGCATTGTTTGAACAAGTAAGGCTCATCCCACATGTATCTCTTTGTATCATGCAAAAATTTCTTCTTCTGCTGAGAGGTCAGATCCGGTGGTAGTACATGACTCACAAGATAGTTGACAATATCAGCGAACCATGGGATTTCAGATGTGACTGCAAATAGCTGTTCATCAGGGAAGCAATCGTTTATTTCAACCTTCTCTTTGCTTTCCAAATCCGGATTGTCTAATCTGGAAAGATGATCTGCTACCAGATTCTCCGTGCCTTTCTTGTCCTTAATTTCCAAGTCAAATTCTTGGAGCAAAAGGATCCACCTGATTAATCTTGGCTTGACATCTTTCTTTGAGATCAAATACCGAATTGCTGCATGATCAGTGTACACCACTACCTTTGTTCCAATGACATAGGATCGGAACTTGTCGAATGCATAAACAACCGCGAGTAGTTCCTTCTCGGTGGTGGTGTAATTCATTTGGGCCTCTGAAAGTGTTTTGTTGGCATAGTAGACTGCATGTAGAACCTTATCTCTGCGCTGTCCCAATACCACGCCCACAACGTAGTCACTAGCATCACACATAAGCTCAAATGGAAGAGACCAATCTGGTGCCACTATCATAGGTGCTGTTGTCAACTTCTGTTTCAACAACTCAAAGGCCACTAAGCAATTATCATCGAATAGAAATGGGACATCTTTTTCCAACAGATTGCACAAGGGTTTTGTGATTTTGGATAAGTCTTTGATAAATCTCCGGTAGAATCCAGCATGACCCAAAAAACTTCGAACTCCCTTTACAGAAGTCGGTGGAGGCAGTTTCTCGATAGTTTCTAACTTTGCTTTATCCACCTCCAAACCTCTAGCTGAGACTTTGTGACCCAAAATTATTCCTTCATGAACCATGAAATGACATTTCTCCCAATTAAGCACAAGATTTGTTTCCACGCATCTCTTCAGTACCATGACCAAATTCTCTAGACAGCTGTCAAAGGAATTTCCAAACACTAAGAAGTCATCCATGAAGACCTCCATGTTGATTTCCACCATGTCCAAAAATATTGCCTTCATGCACCGCTGAAATGTGGCAGGAGCATTACATAGACCAAAAGACATTTGCCTGAAAGCAGAAGTTCCATAAGGACAAGTAAAAGTGGTATTCTCTTGATCCTCTGGAGCGATGGCAATTTGATTATAACCAGAATATCCGTCAAGCAAACAGTAGTACTCATGCCCTGCAAGTCGGTCCAACATTTGATCAATGAATGGAAGTGGGAAGTGATCTTTCCTTGTGGCTTTGTTGAGCTTTCGGTAGTCCATGCAAACTCTCCACCCCGTGACTGTTCGGGTTGGTATTAGCTCGTTGTTCTCATTTCTTACCACAGTTATTCCTCCCTTCTTGGGTACACACTGTACCGGGCTTACCCACGGACTGTCAGAGATGGGATAAATGATCCCAGCGTCTAGCCATTTCAGAATTTCTGCTTTAACCACTTCTTTCATGATGGGGTTCAGCCTTCTTTGATGCTCTATGGTAGGCTTGTTGTCATCTTCCATCAGGATTTTGTGCATGCAAAATGAAGGGCTGATTCCCTTTATATCTACAATGGTCCATCCAATAGCCCCTTGGAATTCTTTGAGGATTCTTATCAGCTTGCCTTCCTGCAAAGATGTTAGTGCAGAGGAAATAATGACAGGTAAAGTATCTGAAGTGCCTAGATATGCATACCTGAGGTGACTAGGCAGGGTTTTAGATCAAGTTTAGGAGGTACCTCTCTAGATGGTTTTAAATGAGATGAGGCATCATTTAAGCTTTTCAAGGGCTCAATAGGTACCTTGAACTTTGCCATCCTGGGTGTTGCATCTAGAAAATGAACATACTCACAGTTCTCGGGTTCGTCCAAGTCGATGTCTTCTGTTAGTGTCATCTCAAGAAAGTCCCTATGTGTGGCCCTAATGAATTCCTCGGTCACTGCATTTTCAATGATGTCCACTCGAAAACACTCTTCCTCTTCGGTCGGAAATTTAATAGCCTTGAAAACATTAAAGGTGACTTCTTGGTCTTGAACCCTCATTGTCAATTCTCCTTTTTGCACATCAATGAGAGTTCTCCCGGTAGCTAGAAATGGCCTCCCAAGTATGATGGGAATGTCCTTGTCCTCCTCAAAGTCTAGGATTATGAAATCAGCTGGGACAATGAACTTATCAACCTTAACAAGAACATCTTCCACAATACCTCTCGGATAAGTGACTGAACGATCTGCTAGCTGAAGAGAGACATTTGTTTGCTTGGGAGCTGGTAATCCCAACTGAGTAAAGACGGACAATGGCATGAGATTAATGCTTGCACCAAGATCACACAAGCATTTTTTGAATGACAGGTCTCCAATGGTGCACGAAATGGTGAAACTGCCCGGATCCTTTAATTTTGGAGGAAGCTTCCTTTGTAATACCGCACTGCATTCTTCTGTCAAAGCTACAATTTTAAAATCTTGCAATTTCTTCTTTCTTGACAGAATACTTTTCATGAACTTGGCATAGCTCGGCATTTGTTCTAAGGCTTCTGCAAATGGTATATTGATCTGAAGCTTTTTGAAAACCTCAAGAAACTTAGAAAATTGCTTGTCCATTTTCTGCTTTTGCTGCCTTTGAGGATACGGAACTGGTGGGTAGTACCTGGTGGGAGGAGTTTGAGTCTTCTCTGTGCTTTTTGTTGGTGTGGGCTCAGATCTCTCAAGGCTATCCTCTTCTTCAAAAATTCCAGCAGTGGCAGTTTCTGGGGAGGGGCGTAGTTGCGCCGTCTCCCTTTGCAAAATGGGCGCAGCTGCGCCGGTTGATTCCAGCGCTGAAGATGGGCGCAGCTGCGCTGTCTCTTCGAATGACAGGGGCGCAACTGCGCTGTCTGGCAGGGTCTGCTTCCCACTTCTGGTGGTGACAGCTTGGCATTGCTCCTTCCCATTTCTCCTTGGATTGATTTCTGTGTCGCTAGGAAGAGCTCCTTAAGGTCTACTAGATAACAAACTGAACAATTGACTCATTTGATTCTCCAAATTCTTGAAACCTAATGTTTGGCCTTGTTCCAACTTGTCAGTTTTGGCCATGTATCTCTCCAAATTTTCACTTAGTTCGGCAACCTTTTTATCTGTAGCCAAGACTTGTTGCTGAATGTGGAACCCCGGAGGATTTAGAGGTTTTGGAGCTTACTGTTGGTCTTGTCGGTTGCTCCACGAGAAGTTGGGGTGATTCCTATTCCCCGGTGTGTATTTGTTCTGATATTGACTTGTTGGCCTCTGGTAGTTGCTCACAAATTGCACTGACTCCGCATTGATGACACATTGATCGGAAGAGTGTGAACCTGCACAAAGCTCATAAATCATGGAGACTTGTTGCCCTTTTCCTTCATATATGTTGTCAAGCTTTTTGACTATAGCTGAAAACTGGGCTTGAAGTGAAGTGTCCGTGTCAACCTCTAGTATCCCTGCCACTTTTGGTTGGCTGGATCTGGAGGATGGCCATTGATAGTTATTAGCAGCCATGGTCTCCAGAAGTTCATAAGCTTCGTCATAGTTTTTACCCATGAATGCTCCGCCCGCAGCTGCATCAATGCCTGCCCGTGTTTGAATATTCACCCCATTGTAAAATGTGTTAAGCTGCATCCATTGGGGCAAACCGTGATGTGGACACTTTCTCAATAGTTCCTTGTACCGTTCCCATGTCTCATACAAGGATTCTCCATGATGTTGTTCATACGAAGAGATATCATTTCTCAACTTGGCAGTTTTAGCTGGTGGGAAGAATTTTGCGAAGAATTTCTGGGCCAAATCTTGCCAAGTAGTAATAGATCCCGGTGGTAGTGAGTGTAACCAACTCTTTGCTTTATCCCTCAATGTGAATGGGAATAACCGCAATCTCACCGCATCTTCCGAAATCCCACTGAATTTGAATGTATCACAAATCTCCAAAAAATGTATCAAGTGCTCATTCGGGTCATCAACCACCATTCCTACGAATTGGACAGAATTTTGGATCATATGGATAGTCCCTGGCTTGATTTCGAAGGAATTGGCTGTTATGGCTGGTCTGGAGATACTTGATTGCAAATCATTGATTCTTGGCGTAACATAATCTCTTAAGGCTTTTTGTGCTTCTCCCGCCATTGGTTGAGGTTGTTCTAGATCCTCCAGAGTATTTTCAGCACACTTCCTTGATTGTTGAACCCTTTTCTCAATGTTATCCACGTACGGCAATAGGTTAGGATTCTTCGATCGAGTATGCATACACTACTCAAGAGTACCTATCACAATGTAGAAGAAAATAAAATAGAATTAGGATAAGAACAGATTTGTTTAACTAAAACCAATCTAATTTAAATTGATGATGAAAGTTATAAACGCAATTACAATTCCCCGGCAACGGCGCCAAAAACGTGTTGGGATATTTGTATATATAACAAATACGACTCATACACGCAAGTGCACGTGATCCACAAGTAATATAAAGTAAGTAAAGTATCGATCCCACGAGGAATTGAATTGCATTTATGACTACAAACAACGATTTTATAATTATTTCGGTTTCTTTAAACAATTGATTTTAATGATGAGATTATCTAACGATTACTAATGCAACACTTATAACAAATTATGGTTGTAAAAATACAGATTTTATGGGCTTGGGATTATAATATCACTTAATGCACACTTAGATTTCCATGCTTCTTATTGTTGCTAATTGATTATTATAGAATGTTGGTCGAGAACACGAATGTAAAATATAGCCATCTCTCGATGCACCATATTCATATCACACTAAATCCACAATTGATAGAATGAGTGTGAACACCCTAGATGACTAATGCACTATATTTCTATGTGAATTACAATCAAGAGGGTTTAAGTACAAGTTCTCAATTGGCCACATATGGTGCTTCGGTATATCTCTATCCTAAGCACGAAACATAATTTCACGAGGAATGTAATAATTATGAACATATGCTAGCATAATTAGATCTTAATTTATATTTCCTTTCTCAATTCCATATAAATTATCACAGTAATTGGTGATCAAGCAATTAAACATGAAGTATAGATTATGTTAGACATTCATTTCATAACTAACTAGCAAAAATAAGGAAGCATTTCAATTCTTAGTAATGCAAAAGATCCATTATAATCCCAAGAATTAAGTTTAGTTCACAATAACAATACTAGAATTCATCATGCACAATTGGTTCATCATCATAATTACAGAATAGGAAAATTAATCAAAAACAGAAAATATTCAAGCTCCCTATTTCCGTTCTGCAACTTCTGATGATTTTCCAAGTTGTGTAGATGGTTGATTTCTTTCTTCCAATCTCCAATTTAGCATCCATATAGCTCCATTCTTCAGTTCCCCAATACAAATTGTGCTCAGCTGGTTGTATTTAAGTTTGGAGCTAGAATGCTGTAAACTATTCTAATTTTCGTGTAGGAGGAGAACTGCTAAATTGAATTCCAAAATTGGCTAATAATGCATGCATGATTTGTCTTATTTTGACTTATTCTGATTCCCACTAATAAAGTTCAAACCCACTGATTCCTCAAAATCTGGCACTACTCCATTTCCTGATAATGCTGCTTCGCTAGATGGAACGTGCTGCATGGCTGGCTGGCGACAGGCGCAGCTGTGCTGGCGCCCTTTGTAAAAGGGGCGCAGCTGCGCCGGGGGTAGAGAATGAACAGGAGGGGCGCAACTGCGCCGGCCTCAAGGCCAAGCAGGGCGCAGCTGCGCCGGCTGCCAGTTTGCTGCAGTGCTGCTGTAACATAATTTCTCGACTCTCGTGGCCTGCACAAGCAACAAACAATCAAATAGCTCCCATCCACAAATGCAATAAACCTCGAGTCAAATTTACCAAAAACCATGCAAAAGCCGTATAATGAGAATAGTGAATCAAAACCGAAAGAAAGGGAAAAAATGCATGAAAATGCACTAAGTAGCTATTAGATAAGCAACAAATGAAACTAAATAGCATCCAATAAGTAGGTATGAAACCTACTTATCAGTAGAGTAACATAAATCATAGAGTTGAGCTCTACGATTTGATAAACTGTCTGCTCTACAAATGTGTTCATTAAGAACCTTGAATAGACTTAGCAACTCTTCGACACTAAAGACCGTTTTATGATCATGCTGCCTCTTTGAGGCTTTATGATGTAAACTGTTTCTTTACGATCTCTGAGTGACCCTGCGAACTAGCTTACCTTTTACGATCAGGCAGAGTAGCTTTACGAATTGATCCTTACTTTCTTATACTTCATCTTATCTGCAAGGTACATAACTTCTTCTTTTATCTCGATGGCTCTAGGTTACCCTGCAGTGCTGGCTTTTCATTAGGAAGTGGCAGAGTATTCTACGAACCATTCTTCATTCAATAATCTTTTACTTTACTGAACGATTCTTGTCGTACTATTTCAGAGTTGCTTTACAATTTGATTCTTACTTTGTGATTCCATAAAGGATTTTGCGTTCAGTATTTTCTTTATGGGCTTTGCTGGACTTCACTATTTTGTTCACTTTACTAGCTGATATTTGCTTCATACCCTGAGGTGAACTCTTCGATAGGTGCAACAACTCTGCGACTCTTCTGATGCTTTACGATCATAGGTTAATTCTGTGATCCATTCCGACTCTATAATATGGCAGAGTAACTTTGCGAGCATAAGATTCCTAATAGCTATACATCAGATTAGTTCAGCAAGATAAACCTAACATACTTGATCTTTATACTCGAAGTCCTTGTACATATATTTCTTTGAAGGACTTTACAAAGTTTGTTATACAAGTATACATTTTTTATTCACTCTTTGACTGTTTAGATTACTCTGCTTACAATATTCATATTATGAACATGCAAAGTAATTCTACGATAAGATCAACCTAACATTCTTGATCTTTATGCCCTGAGTCCTTGTACATATTATTTCTCTTATAAGGACTTTACAATATTCAGAATCACTGGAGCTTTAATCTTGCAGTCTTCACTGCATCAGTTAGTAGTTATTAAATTATATTCATTGATTATAAATGTGCAAACCACAACATTCATCAATGTATCATTTTCTTGACATGACAAATGAAAGTATACAATCAGATAGTTCACATAAGTTAATATGATCACATAGACATATAAACATATAACCACCTTAGCACCTAATCATTTAGATGACCAAGCACACAAGCACATAGTCATATTAACACATAAGCACATAGTAATTTAGACAATTAAGCACATAAGCAATTAGACACATTGGCACATAATTACATTGACATAAAACCATCTAAGCAATCAAACCAGTCATCATCAAATCAAACAACCTTCAACAATCTCCCCCTATTTAATTATGACAAAACCACTAACTTCCAATAATTATTAATCATAAAGTGCATTTGCTGGAAATATAAATTGTCTTAAAATACAGTAAGACACTATACTACTAGTGCAAAATGATGAGTTGTATTAAATAAACGATAGTGCTTACAAGATTTGCCTTTTTCAAAAATAATTCGATGCTTACCTATGCTTACTTACACTTCTTTGCATTGTCAAGTTTCAAACTTCCTGGCTATTTTCCTTGTATTCTGATTCTTCTTCTTTCTCCCCTCTATAGCTTTCGCTCTTGTTGATCTGACTTTCCCCCTTTGTACATTTTCTCCTTCATGCTTACTTCTCCCTCTATCTTCTTGACTTTTACTTCTCCCCCTTTTTGTCATTATCATCCCATTGTTCGAGCAAGAAGGAGGCATTACAATATTAGCTGTCACATGTTTGGATTTTCTTTGAGAGCAGCTCTGAGTTCACTAAGTTGGGCTGCGATAATGTCTGCAAAGTTCTGACTCTACTGCTGAATAGATTAGACATACTGTTGTTGCTCTTGGTTTGTTCTTAAGAATCCATCTTCCATGAGAGCATCTTCCAAGAACAGATTCACAGGTATGGTAACAGTCTCCGGAGAAGGTTGGGATTAGGATGGAACATCTGAGAGGTTGAGGGGGTTGGATTCTGGATTTGGTGTAAGGAATGAAGATGGAATAGAGACAAGATTTTGTGAGAAAGACAAAGTATTGTTAGAATTAGTCATAGAGTTTTGGGACTCTTCTACTAGAGGAATAGTATTCTGATCATTGTTAGTAGTGTGCTGAGACTCTACGAACAGGGAGTTGATATGAATAGGAGATTGCTTGGGGATCGTAGGGGAGGACGCCACCACCTCTTCATTTTGACCAAAAAATGGAGGAACTGTAATAACCAAGAAATTATTAGTCTTATTTTAAGTAGGATATTAATTAAATAATATTAATATTGAAAACTTTGTGATATATATGAATGAATAAGTGATTATATGACTTATATGCCACTTATAATTTAGAGGAAGTCTCACTAATAGGATACTTAAATCAGTGGACTAACCTAAGTATTCTAATAATCCAGGAAAATTAATTAAGGAATTGAACCTTAATTAAATATGTAATTTACTTGAATATGGTAAGTCTAATTGGGTTATGTAAATTAATTAACATTGTTGATTTATGAGTATGTGTTAATATCAATAATAATGAGTAATAGCTCAAGTGATATAGATTTAATGAACCAAGGAGGGTAAGTAATTTAAACAAGACCAATTGTTTATTTAAGCATTGGACTTGTAGATAAATTGATTTAAGAGCAACTAATAAAATTAGCCCAAGTATGATTTGTTAAGAGTTGGCAACTAGTGGCCCAAGCAATTTAAATGAGAGCCCAAAAGAATTAAATGTATGGCCCAATATTTAGCCCATGTGCTAGGGACTTTTTAGTCATTCTATTAAGCTAATTTGGCAATAAAAGAAAATCAAGAATTTGGCTAAAAGGTGGTGCATGCATCCGGCAAATGAGGGAGTATATGAAGCATGAGTTGATTTTTTTTCTTTTTTCTTTCTTACTTTAGTTAGTAACCTACTCCCCTAGGTGTCAACTTAAGGAGCTAGCCACCATGTTTTACCAACATTGCAAGTTATATGGAGAGAGAGGAGAAGATTTGTGTTAGGAGATTTCATGGATATAGATAATATATCTACACATTTTTTTTGCCAACACAAAACATATTATTTTCTCTTTCATCTCACTATTCCAAGTTAACTAAAGAAACAAAATATAGAGAGAAAGAGAGAGAGGGCCGGCTATAGGGAGGAAAGAAAGAAGAGGAGCTAGCTCATGAACCCCAAGCTCATTTCCTACTTTGGAAAAATAAGAAAAATAGCAACCAAATCAAGGTAAGAAAAGAAAAAAAAACTCTAGTTTATGTTTAGTATGTTTTGTGTAATATTGTGTTAGGTTTATGGAAATGTAAGTTCTAAAAGGCTAGAATCTTGTGAGAGTGATAAATATTGGGTAGAGTATGTTTAACTTGTTCATCTATATAAGTTGATGTTGGAAAAAAAGAAAGTTAAAGAGTTTTTTTTTTGAAAACTTATGTTAAAGTGTTGATATATATTTTTCATTTTGGAAATCTATGATGGGTTTATTAATTTTTCTTACTCGGTATGTTAGATACATGAGTTTGTGACAAAACCCCTTTGGAATCACTTAAAAGTGTTGAGAAATAAGCAAACTATGAATTTATTACTAAAACACTACAACTGAAAAACCCTGTTACGAATTAGCCACTTTGGCACGGATTTCAGGGACCAAAACAGTACCAAATCCATTGTTTGATGAATGAAAATTGTAGTTCGGGAAGATACGAATCCAACGAGTCCAACTAGGCCTAAATCACAGTTGTAGATTTCATTCTATGAAGGTTTTAGTGAAGGACCCCGAATCTGGAAAACAAGTCTAAAAGCTGCAGGAAATATTAATAAAACCGGTTTTCCGGTGAACCGACGGGACTTTCCGGAGACCGGTTCACCACTTTTTCGGCCGGTTCCGGCGGTGATTCCAGGACCCACATTTTTGTAAAATTGTGAAGCATAATTTAATATTTATTGGATAATTTTTCTGGACAGTTTGGTAATTATTATGTAATTAATGAGTTAAACTCATTTAAATCATTTATAACTTACTAATTAATAATTATTAAGGCCACTAAATAATTATTAAACTAATTTCATATAATCTAAATATTATTAACTACTTAATTATCATTTCAAAGAAATTAAGAAATAATTAAGTAGAATTAGTATTAATAAACTAACTATTGATTATTTAATTAAAGTTAAATAATAAATAGAGTTAACTAATTGATTAATTATTCTTTAATTTATATTAAATAATAATTAAAGAATGTTTGAGTAAAATTAAGTAATTACTCACTTTTATTATCATAATAAAATAATTATTTATTATTAGATAATAAATAAGTATAACTGTTAATTAATTAATTATCCTTTTATTCATAAGAAAGAATAATTAAAGGATGATGAAGTGAATTAATTATTTACTATTCAAGGGTAAATAATTTATTTTATTATTTAATTATATTAAATAATAAATAAAGACAAATGTTAATTAATTATTCTTTAATAATAAAGAATAATTAAAGAATAATGAAAGAAATAGAGTAATTATTTTCGAGGATAAGTAATTCATTAATTATTATTTAATTAATAATTAAAGAAGAATGGTTAGTAATTAATTAATTATTATTTAATTTATAATAATTAAAGATTAATAATAATTTTATTACTTAGTATTAAATACTAAGTAGATTTATGTAGTGATTATTTATGTTATTAAATAGTAACTAAAAATAATTAAGTGATTACTATTTAACTAATATTAAATAGTACTCAAGTGAAGGTATAGGTAATCAATAAATAGAATGGTAGCAATTCATTAATTAAACAATTATAATAAATTGTTTAAAGGTTTAATAAATGTATAACACTTAAGATAAACATTATTAAATAATTAAATTATTAACCTAAGATCAATTAAATGTCTTAAAAGGTTAATGATAGCGTACTATTATGTGTATCTTGTAATGAATATACCTACTAAATGAATAGCCGAAGTAGGTGTATTGATGAACAATTATGTGTTATACTAATTGACAGACCTACGTTATTAATGCTAGGTCACTCAACGAATTTTAATTAAAGCTAGATAGCAGTAGCTCGTCGAACATGCAAGTTTCCTAACTCAACTCGAGTTATTATTTTTCAAAGCATAGTAGTGAATAATTATTGATGATTATTCGCATCTATAATATTTATTGACATTCGCACTTCGTGCAATTAAATTCCTGTTCTATTAGTTTTGGACTGTGAATTGTTTAAAGTTCTTTCATCAATGAATTGTTATGAACTAGATCTATGCTAATTGTATCAGCGAGATCGAACACATAAATTCAATCATTTTAAAAGCTAATCCTACCAGTTGATTGGTATGGATTCTTCGACTGAGATAAAGAACAGTTTTATTAAAGCATTAATTGGAAAAATAATTATTGCTCGATTATTAAGTGTTTATGCATAAATCACCGGGTATGAAAGGCTGATCCCCTTGATTACCAAAACTTATTAAAAGAACCAGTTCAAATACTGACAACCTTCGCATATGTTCATGGTTATTTATAACCACTCAGTATCTATTATTGAATTATTGAATCTTATTAAATTTTCTTTCAATCGAATTTCATTGTTGAACATTGATAGCTAAATTCCTTCTAATCATGATATATTTCCTTTGTAATTAAACTTGCTAAGCAAATTAGTTGCTTACCCTTGCTATATCATGACGTTTATTTCAGCCAAACCACATTACCTACAAAGAAAGACAAAGGAAAAGGAAAAATGCAAGAGTAGTTTACTATAAACTCTTAGGCCTTATATTTGATGTAATTATTATGTAAACCTTTTTGTAATATTAAAGGTATGTGTTAAGTTAAGGTTAAGTAGACCTGGGAAACATTGTTGTAGACTTTATTATAATGAACAATGTATGTTTATTATTCCGCAATAGTATATAGAATGTTTATGATGTTGATGGATCGTGAGCACCAAACCCGAGGTTAGAGAACCCGGATTTGGGGGCGTCATAGGAACAGATGATTGAGGTGAGACCAGAGTTGAGCCAGAGATTACCTAAGAACTATGGTATTCTGAATAGAAGGGCTTGTTGCTTATTAACAAAGTTGCGAACTACATAACCCTTGGGAAATTCAGAGCAACAAAATTTAAATTTGGAAATGTTAAGTAGCACCTTATCGAACTTTGATCATTCAAATATATAGCTTTCAGAAGTGGTAGCATAAGAGTGAAGTTTAACAGTTGCTCATTCTCATGATCGTAGAGATTGGTGGTTCTTTCCATTATGACAATTCTCCTCTTTTTCATCTTTCCTTTCATCTTCTTTTCAATTTGCCTTAACTGATAATCGTCATGTTTCTTCTTTTCAATCTTTCTCCTCTTTCTTTCTTCCTTAAGTTTCCTTTCTATTTTCTTCCTTCTCTTCTTCTCCTTACGAACTGAACTTGCTTTATTAGCTTTCTTCTTTGAATCATCACTTGATCTTTTCCTTTTCATTGACCTAGAGCTTGAAATCTTCACTGTTTGAGATGTTTGTTCATCAATTTCATCCTCTTTGCCAGGTTCAAGTGTGAACATCTTCATGACCTCTTCTTTTGCGCTTTCTTCCTCTTTTGGTTTTGTTTCTACGGATTCAATGTCTTCATTGTTTTGTTCCTCGGATACATTAGCTTCCTCAGACGAAACATTTTCATCAAATTTAGTTTGACCCTTTGCTTCTTCTTCATCACTTGACTTAAGTATTGGTGCTATTTCAGCCATTTCTCCTTTTGAAATTTGGCTCAGGCACTGAGGCCGTCTTAGCTATTACACCATCGTTGTTTTGAGGCTCAGGGGTAGAATCCTTCACATCCAAATCTGTTTCATGACTAGACATAGTCATGTCTTCTTCTTCAGACATGTTATTCTCATCGTTCTCTAATTGTGCTCCAGAGTGGTTCATTGATGAATTATCTTTGGAGGAGTGGAATTTGCTCTTTGATGGGTCTTCATCTTCATCTTCGATTTCAATAATTTGAGGAGGTCTTGTGCTGATTTGACTCCTCTACTGTTCTCTTAATCTCATGCTCATCTTTCTTGGAGCAATCTTGTTAGTTGTTCTTTCTTCTGCCTTCTTCTTATTTGTTGAAGACTTATCAACTGATTTTGATGGATATCTTACGGGCATTTTTGAAGTTATCTTACATTTTTCGACCTTAATCTGCTTTTTTTCAGACTTCTTTTTCTTTCCCTTCTTCTCCTTTTCTGACTCAGGGCCTGACTCTTTCACATTCACATAGTCCATTGGTTCATCAATATCTTTAGCATTTCTTACTGACTCAGGTGAAGAAACTTCCTCAGCTAGTTTCTCTTCAGATATGTTTGGGCTTGCAACTTTCTTCTCTTTTACAAGCTTCCTATTCTTCTTAGGAGACTGATCATCATAAATGATAAGAGTTTTGCTTTGTGGATATACATTAATCTCCTGAGATTCTACTTCAGAAACTTCCTCCACTTTCCTTTTTCCTTTAACTTTAGAGGATTTTTGCTCCTTGTTGCTGCTGCTCCTAAATCCCTCTGCCTTCTTAGCCTTCCTAGCTTGAGGGTTCTTCTTCCAATCTTCAAACAACCTTGGAGTAATTTTTCTGTTACAATTTAGGGCTTCTCCTTCATCATCTCCAATGTTGCTTGAAAGTCTTTTCTTCAAGATGATACTTATAAATCTCCCATAGTACATCTTGGGGGTTGGCTCGCCAGCTTCACTTTTCATCTTGGCATCCTTTATCCAATTTGTTATCTATTCCAAAAGAATGACTCCAAAGTTGATTTCTTTTTTAAGAAAGATAACAGTCATGAACTTAAGTTATAGTTCACTAACTGTATCATAAGCAGTATCCTTGCACAAGATACACTTTCCAACAATGTCAGCCAGGAACTCATAGTGCTGAGGAAAATCTTTCTTCTTGATTCCTCTTAAGAGAGACTTCTTCTCATATCCCATCAGTTGTAGTCCTTCTTCACCATCTATGTTGTTGACAAAAGTAATTCCTTGACTACAAAACCCCATACTGTTGTTGATTTCAGAAACATTTATCTGCAAGGTGATTCCTTTAACTTTTGTGATGAGAGAGCCTCTTTAATAGACAACATTAAGGTAGAAATCCTTTACCAAAGCAGAATAAATTCTTGTATAGGTTTCTAGACATTTAGTGAACCCAACATCCTTAACCAACTGAAGAATATCTCTGAACTTTTGCTCAGCATCCTCAAATCTGTCAAAACAAACTAGGTTTCTGGGAATGACTTGAGGATTCATCATGATGTTGAGTTGAATAGTAAGTAGCATATAGATGATTGAAATTTCTGGAGATTTTGGTAAACTAGGGTTTGAGAGCTCTTGAGTAAAATTCTGATTGTAGTTTTCGAAACACAAAGGTCAAATGAAAATTTTGAAGTGATTATATAATGCTTCCCTTTATTTTAGCTGGGTGGGGCACGTGACACATGTTGACAGGTTGCACATCGCTTCACTTCTGTGTTTTTATAGTTGTAGTGCAGTAACTTCTTTGTTGACGTACTTATCTTGAGGGTAAATAACACACGCCTTTTTAAATTACCGCCTCAACTTCATTTATCGTAGAGTACTTTTTGAGGAGTCTTTTTAACTTTACGATCTTTTTAACCCAGTTAATTCCTTCGTGTTCTGTAAACATCTTTCAAGCTCTTTGCTTTTGTTGTCGTTGCATACATCTTTAGATTGCCTTGCCAACCTTCATATGGACCACACTTGATTGATTTCTTTTGCCCAATAAACCTTTTAGGAAGTGAATACTCCTTTGCCTTCAAACAGACAACCTTGTCTTCCATTGTAATAGAGAAACAATTTCATTCTGCAATCATCATGTTGCTCTACGAACTACTTCTTGTTTTTCGAGCTTCCTTTTTGGTTGATGATCGTCTCTCAGCTCACCATTTTACGATTGTTGAATTGTTTTCCGATCGTGTTTATTTCTTGAGTTGGATGGTGAAGATCAGTCTGCTTAATCTAGATTTAACTGAAGTAATTTAACTTGCCCATCATGCTTGTCATGAACTTGATAAGCTAGAAGCATTTTGATGGCTTCCAATAATAGACACTTTCTTCCTTCTAAGAATAGTCTTAAGCCTTGCCTAGCTCTATGTAATCAGCTTCATCTTGTTTCTTGATAGGCAACTTTGACTTCTTCGATCGTAAAGTAATTTGATGACACAGTCTCACTCTACGATCTTCTATCAGCTATTAGCCCTTGATCTCAAGTTTCAACATACTTACCCATTATCTTCTTTTCCATTTGATCCTCTTTTCTTCACTTTGGCCTAAGTCTCTTTTGTTGTAGCAATTCATCTTTATGCCTTGATTCTTTGCATCTGTTAGCTGAGACTTTGAAGATTGATTGCTTTTCTTCTAGTTGCTCCCCCTCAATATATTCTATTGAGTAGAAGTGCTTTATTTCACCATGATATCAGTAATGACAGATTTAATGATTTATATCTAGTTTACTGAATCAATAGGTGAATATAGGTTGACCATTAATGAAGACTTTTCTTTTGGACTCAGCTTCTTTATCTTCCAGAAGGATCTAAGACCAGAATCCTCTTTACGAGGACTAGCTTCCTTCTCTGTTTTCATTGCTTTTGCCATTGGTAAGAGTTTCACGTGCGCTTCTTGAAATCTTTGTCTGCGCATATCAAAAATTGATCTCAATCTTCACTTGATTCATTCTCTAGGCAAGTTTTTCTTATTTCGGATTCTTTGCAGAGGCAAAGAAATGTCTGAGTATTTCACATAATTATTGATTCGTAAAGTCCTCTTAATTTGAGTAGAGGGCTCTACGACCTTCTAGTCTTATTCTACGATCATTGCGAGCTCATCCTCTGCGATCGTAGACCCTTATGTACTAGACTTAAGAGGCCATCATTGATTACTTCCATATGGCCAACTCTTCTACCTTGTTTGATCTACCTTTATCCATTATGACTTGGATGAGGATTTCCATCGTCAAGAAATTCCAGTTTGAACAATCTATAGACTTGATTTTCTCAATAGAATGTCAAACAGTGATTCCTCCAACCATCTTGCGTTAAACTTCGTCTGATGTCTTGCCAATGTTGAGAACGAACTGCAAATGACCAAGTGCATGAAACTTTACTTGATATTTGGTTTTCCTCTTTTCCACAACTCGTAGGGTGTTTTCTCGATAGTAGAGTTGAACATCTGTGATCACTCCTTTTTGCTTTAAGCTACTTACCCTCCTCATTCATAATCAGCTTATTTAACTTCAGAACAAGCAATTAGATTTTTGCCCGGATTAATTCATGAACAGTAACTACGATGTCTTCTCTTTTGAATCAGCTGTCTTGCTTTTGAATGAGTCTTTTGAACTATAGTTGCTTTAAAGGGCTTTTAACTAGATCCATGACTATTTGCATTAATTGATCCAGTCGTCTTTACAGAGTTGATTTTTCCATGTCTCGATCTTGGCACTGGTGATTAAGAAAGATAACTTGGAATTCCTTGTCATGCATTTGACTGATGCTTAATCGTTTAGCACTTTAATTCTCATTTTAATCAATCTCTCAGTTTCAGAGAGGTTATCTTTGAAGATAGTTGAAGATTTCTTAACATAGATTCCCTGAAACCAGTCATGCTCTAGACCACCCACTTGAAGATATATCAATTGAGATTAGTGGGTATTGATACTTGTAGACTTTTGTCATCTTCATTTTTATCATCATATGCTTCATCTTCTGATAGAACTTCTGACACCGCTTTATGAATATTTAGAGCAATTCCTTTTGCGATTCTTTTGACTTTAGAAGGATCTTTGAATTGAAAAGGAGATTCAAGCTTATCGTAAAACTTCTTGTCGGGCATATCGAGCAAATACTTTGACCCATGATTAATATAGATACTGACGTCCAGTATATATATGAAGGATTCTTAAAAACTTTTGGACTCAAATTCGTATTGGGCTAGTTTCTGCTACAGACTTTCGAACTAATGAGAGATTCTTTTGATCTTTCTTATAGTATAATGATGCTTCATTCAGAAGTATAGGTTTCGATGCCTTTAGCATCATTAGCTGAACATCTCGAACTTCTTATAAGCAGAGATGCATCTTTGAGCAGTTCATCTGTTAGACATATCAACCGAGTAGTTTTGGTTCCTTTACTGCATCAATTTGATTATATGATTGTCTGCTCGACTGCTACCTTATTGAGACCATCTGACATTGAAGTCGATTTGACAGGAATAATAAGGAGCCTACAACATCAGATAGTTCATCATCAACAACATTCACATATATGTACCTGCATGTTCAAGATTTGATTTGTAAGCTTATTCATAATCAATGGCCTACTTCAACTACCAAGCTTAGAACAAGTTTTGTTCAGTGCCATAGGATCAACTCAAAAGCGTGAGCTTTATGTTCATGAGAACTTGCTCTCATACCAATTGTTATTTCCTAGAGGGACAATAGAGATCTAGAAAGGGGGGTTGAATAGATCTTTAAAACTTTTTCAGTTTATTAAGAAGTATTACTAGATAACTCATTTAATCAAGATTGATTTTGCATAGCGGAATATTGATTTTAAAACTCCCCTTAAAGATATGTTAAGATTTCAGTTCTGAAGCTTAGTTCATGTTGAAGTTAAACATTCATCAAATGCATTGACTATATTTAATAAGTGACAGAATGTAAAAGACATAAAATAAATGACACAAGAGAGTTTAAAGTGGTTTGGACACTGAACAACTCCTACTCCACTCTTCTACTTCAACAAATAGGAAATCCACTAAGAATTCGGTCGTCTCAACCAGGACACTCTTGCCCTCATCAAGCCCAGCAGACTTGGATATTTTAGTCACTAAGACAAGGACACAAAGATCTCTTCAAGCCCAGCAAACTTGGTAATTTAGTCACAAAAACAAGGACTCTCTAGCCCTAATTTGGTCATTGAGACCAGGACACACTTCCCCAATTCGGTCACTTAAGACCAGGATCCCTTGATCCTTATTCTTGTTGTTGATGTTTGTTGGAGGTACTGCTGAGATGTCGTTTAAGCACTATTGTCTTCATATACTCAGCAACTCAATATGACTATCTACGAGATGTGATTGAATTTTGCAATGATGCTCAACTTCTTTAGGTGCTCAAACATCTTCTTATGATCATCTGTTGTACTGCTTAGCTTGGCAAGTCAGCTCCTTCTTATCTTTGGTACTTGACTCTTGTTCATGATGAACTACTGAGATAACTTTAAGGTTCCTTCTTTTTGGTACTCAGTATTTCACATAATTGATGTCAAGTTGATGTTAATGCCCTTCTTCTTCTCGTGCGTAGCATCTCTAAACACATCTTTTGTAGCAGAGTTAATCTTCTCTACTTCTTCATCCTTTCAGTTCTGAGTGTTCTTGATGGATTGTAGAGTGTGCTTCTGTGTATTCTTACTTGATCTTTCATTCTACATTTTTCTGTTTTGGTCCACAATCTCTCCAACCTCTTTGATTGTTTAAACTAATGCTCTTATATAGTATGTTGGTAATCTTCCCGTCGGAAAATATCCGTTAGAGGTGTTTAATGTGTAGATTCTTCGATATCCTTGATGTTGACTTTCTGTTGCTTTCGTGTCTGCCTATTCTTTCTAGTCCATGACCTGTCACATCAGTCTGCAACGTTACTTGTTCAATTGACAGGTCGCTTTCTGCATACTAGCCGTTAGACACATCTTTGCTATCCATCAAGGATATATGACTAGACACCTTGATATCTTCTGATTTGCAACGTTCCTCTGTCAGACCTCTTGTCAGATTTGACTTCACTCTACGATCTTGTCGTCTTGGTAGAGTAGCATAAATCGTAGAGTTGAGCTCTACGATTTGCTCAACCGTCTGCTCTACAAATGTGTTCATTAAGAACCTTGAACAAACTTAGCAACTCTTCGACACTAAAGACCGTTTTATGATCATGCTGCCTCTTTGAGGCTTTATGATGTAAACTGTTGCTTTACGATCTCTGAGTGACTCTGCAAATTGGCTTACCTTTTACGATCAGGCATAGTAGCTTTAAGAATTGATCCTTACTTGCTCATACTTCATTTTATCTGCAAGGTACATAACTTCTTCTTTTATCTTGGTGGCTCTAGGTTACCATGTAGTGTTGGCTTTTTATTAGGAAGTGGCAGAGTATTCTACGAAGCATTGTTCATTCAATAATCTTTTACTTTACTGAACGATTCTTGTCGTACTATTTCAAAGTTGCTTTACGATTTGATTCTTACTTTGTGATTCCATAAAGGATTTTGCGTTCAGTATTTTCTTTATGGGCTTTGCTGGACTTCACTATTTTGTTCACTTTACTAGCTGATATTTGCTTCATACCCTGAGGTGAACTCTTCGATAGATGCAACAGCTCTGCTACTCTTCTGATGCTTTACGATCATAGGTTAATTCTGTGATCCATCTCGACTCTATAATCTGGCAGAGTAACTTTGCGAGCATAAGATTCCTAATAGCTATACATCAAATTAGTTCAGCAAGATCAACCTAACATACTTGATCTTTATACTCTAAGTCCTTGTACATATATTTCCTTGAAGGACTTTACAAGGTTTGATATACAAGTATACATTATTTATTCACTCTTTGACTGTTTAGATTACTCTTCTTACAATATTCATATTACGAACATGCAGAGTAATTCTACAATAAGATCAACCTAACATTCTTGATCTTTATGCCCTGAGTCCTTGTAAATATTATTTCTCTTATAAGGACTTTACAATATTCAGAATCACTGGAGCTTTAATCTTGAAGTCTTCACTGCATCAGTTAGTAGTTATTAAATTATATTCATTAATTATAAATGTGCAAACCACAACATTCATCAATGTATCATTTTCTTAACATGACAAATGAAAGCATACAATCAGATAGTTCACATAAGTTAATATGATCACATAGACATATAAACATATAACCACCTTAGCAGCTAATCATTTAGATGACCAAGCACACAAACACATAGTCATATTAACACATACACACATAGTAATTTAGCCAATTAAGCACATAAGCAATTAGACACATTGGCACATAATTACATCAACATAAAACCATCTAAGCAATCAAACCAGTCATCATCAAATCAAACAACCTTCAACAAAAGGTCTACATAAACAATTGTCAGCTAGTGAATATAGTCAAGAGATGGCGTGAGGGCTGTGGCGTGAGCCATTAAGGAAGGGATTTATTGTGATTGACGCTAAGGATGTTGTTGATATTGAAGGTTATCAATAGATGAATAAATGTTAAGCGTAATCTCTATAAGATGATGATAAAGAGAGTTCATGGTCAAGATGCTCATTTGGAAGGTGCTTATGTTAACAGAAAGGGTGACATTGTGCTACATTTCTTTCAAGTAGCCTTTAAGGCTAAGATGGTGAAATGCTGCTTTATCCTTTGGTTTTTAGCCTTCTATTTGATAGATTAATAGAAATAACTTATGTGAAGAATTCCTCCCATGTTATGAGCTATTGAGTCAGCTGACAATTGGATATAGTACCTACTAGAGATGATTGAGCAAATAGTTCAACGAAAATCTAGGATGGAGAAGAGGTTGATTTTTATTGATTAACAAAGCTTTCCAGGAATACCATTAATATGGTTATAAACTAGCAACGTAGGATAACTAGATGATTAGATTTACCACATGAAATTTTAAGAAGCGTGTTCTTCTATATCACCACATTTAGAGTTCCATATACGTTGTTATGATTGTTTGTGCGACAAACTACGGTCGCTGATATTAGTCGCACATAATCTGGTCGCTAGTTGGACATTAGCGACCGAAATATTAGCGACCGTTTATAGTGACCGACCTTGTTGCTAATTTGAGTCATGGCGAGTCAGCTCTTAGAGGTGACGTGGCCCACGTGTCAGCGACCGCTTTGGTCGCTAATACCCTCAGACTATCAGCGACTGAAAAGAAGTATTAGCGACCGCATGCGGTCGCTGATTTTGATTTCAATTTTTTTGTTACCTATTTTATGGATTTCTCAAAAAAACTGTACCTGTTTTGTACCTGCTTTATATCCCAACACATATCAGTATATATAAACATCCACATAAACATCCATCCATGGTTTATATCCCAACACGTGCACAACAGTATATATAAACATCCATCCATATGAAAACATAAAAACCAACACAATATAAACTATATAAACATTAATAAACCAATATGAACTGAAGAAATATATACAAATGTCATCTTTAAGTAACATACATTTGTCCAAAGAATGAATATAAAAGTACAAGACTTTAAATAACTAAAAAACAAGCCTAGCTCTTCATGCATCATCGTCCAAATTAGTCGGACCCTGTAATTAAGAAAAGAATAAAACATGTTACATATGTTGATACTAGTATAACTTATGCAAAGCAAAGTGAGGGAAAACTAAACAATAGATGATTATTTAAACATAAATAAGACACAACAATATCTATGTATATATAAATGATTAATTTGATTGTAATAAGTACTATGATTACCTCGTCGCCATCCTGATGTGGTGCTGCTACCGCCACTTCATCTGCTAACTTATCAGGACTCAGAGACTACAGATGCCCGCCCAGTATACGAAAAAGATTACGATCTCGACAGATCACTCTCATATAGTCAGCAGGAGTATGATAGGCCGGATGACCCGATGACTGTAGATTGGGTAGCAGAGCTGCCTATGCCACTGATGGTCGGGTTGTCTTTGTCCTTGGCCTTTGACGTAGTTCTTCTTGACGACTGACGCCCTCTCCCACAGTTCTTGATCAATTGGCGGACGCAGGATGCCTGCAGGATATCGCTCGTTCATTAAGTTCTTATAAGTGTCCTGTCAGCAGGTTAACAATCAAATAGTTAAAAATAAATATAAAATGCTAAAAAATGACATAAAAATTTATGAACAACATATCAATAAATATAAAAACTTATTACAACTATTTGGACAACCTCAGGCAGACAATCGCGGGTGGCCACATATACATCTAGCCAATGGATAGGTTGACCCTGAGACTGAGCCTCCCACAAAACATTTCTCATATTAATATGTAAACATACATATGATATTCTACAAATTAACCATGACCGTAAACATAAAAACAAAAAATTAAGCCAACAAACTTGCTATTCATACGTACCCTATACGTGCCTTTTGCCTTATCTCCTTCAGCTGCACCTGAGGATCTGTTCGAGGTGGCAGTCTTGCGTCTCTTGACCCAGCTCTCAGCTCTCCACTGGTCACATATATCAACGTATATGGGCTACACGCACCACCGTTGGCTATGCCCATGCATGAACTACTCACCCTGTCCTGGATGATCGATCTATGCATTATGCAGGGCTTTCTGTCGTTCCTTGTTCAGATTATCTTTGGTTCAGACGGTGCACTTCTGTCAGAACAATGTCTGAATAACTGATGCTTACGCGTCATCCCATCTATACATTTTCTACAAATAAAACAACAATAATAATATTAAAACGGTGATATTACTATAATCCAACACTACTAAATAATATTATTTCATTAACTATATTATCTGTCATAATTTAAAAAAAATATACCTGAAATTCGGCCCAAACTGCATCCTTGTGGGCGAGAGGTGTGCTCGCCATGTAATCACTAGTGTAGGCCAGTTTTGTAAGCATAATTATGAAATGCACTTCACAATCTTATATACTATATTGAAAATCACTACAATGTACAATAATTTACATTAAATATAAGTAATTTTACTACAATATAAAACAATGAAAATTTAAATTGCTTATATATAAATAATGCTATTCATATGTGATGTCCGGAGGAGGACGAATCTGTATGAGAATCCGGTCATTCGGATTAGCCGGGGCCTTCGACACATGATTATGGCCTCGACCCAAGCCGCGCTTTCGCTGTGCTGGTTCAGAAGACATCTATAAAAAAATTAGGATGTTATTATGAGTTATATGATTTACATATACAAATAAAATGACAATAATAACAGGTAATTGTATGAAATAGTTAACTATGACAACTAAGTAAATGAAAGGTACATAAACATGACAAGGATATAGAGAACATGTATATATGTAATTGTATGTAATACAAGTCAAACTAAACATACATTTTAATGAAAATCGCTGTCTGAGTCAGAATCATTTTGTATACGTATTGGAGATTCATAACCATCATCTTTTCAGATTCAATGTTAGTGTCAGTGTCAGTCAATAACTCTTCCTCTTTAGTATCAATGTCATCTGGCACAAGTACTGACTCGGGATCCAATTCATTAGGTTCATCTCCACCCTCTAACTAGATTAATTCATTGTTGTCCTCCACATTTATTATAGGAGGTCTATGAAACATATCCTCTTAGTAGAACTCCCCGTCTATTACGTGGAGACGACTGTGCACGGGAGTATGAATTACAACTTGCCAATCTGTAGGCGGTCTATCCCTTTTCCTAATAGGACTAGGAGTGTAGTATACTTGTACTACTTAAGTAGGCAACATAAATGGTGCATTGACGTACGTGGACCTATAAAGGTCAATATCGACGATTCCATGTCGATCGACACGTATCCCTTTTTCTGAATCAAACCAATGACACTTGAACAAGTTAATATAACCCTCATAAGTACCCTTGTACGACAACTCGATGATTTCCTCTAACTCCCCATAACAGGCACGACCAAGCTCATTGTAACAATCTCCTTGAACACACACTCCAGTGTTAGTTATTCTTTTACCACAAGCATATATCTTTATATGAAATTCACAGTCATTTATTTTGTAACCATTACGGCTCACTTGGTCCCTGTTTGGGCCCATAGCTAGTACTTGTACATTTGGAGGAATCGTTCCCTCATTAAGAGCCTAAAAAATTCTATTAAATTAAATAAATTCATAAATTAATACTATATATATCATGCTTAATTAACTTAACTTACTTTATCCTTTAGCCAAAGTGCAAATTTTTTATCACGACTAACTTGAATATCTTTATCAGTGCTACCAGGTTGATTTGCTTTTAACTCGTCATCATATGATCTATACAATTGAGAAGAGTAGAAACATCTATTAATATGAGATTACAGGTTAAGATATAAGTCCAATAAATATGACTGAGCTCATATACCTCACAAATTCGTTAATCTCCTCGCAATGGAGAAGAATGTAAGTATGTGCAGCATGTAATTCTTGCTCAAAGAGGAATATGCGCTTCCCTTTTCCATAAGCGCGACTTAGTAGACCAAATACAGAGAGCCGACCATTTAGTTCAATATTGCTCCCATCATCATGTCTCGGGACTCGATTGGCCTTTGTCAAGACTTTGTCGGGAAAATAGTTTGAGACAAACGTAGATATCTCATCAAAACTGTATGCCTCACATATCGACCCTTCGATGTAAGCTTTATTCTTCACCTTCCTCTTAAGGTTTCCCATCACCCTCTCAAAAGGGTGGTACATCCATCTACATTGAACTGGGCCACCAACATGAGCTTTATAGGGTAGATGGATTTACAAATGCTCCATGGAGTCAAAAAAACTAGGTGGGAATATTTTTTCAACCTTACACGTGATCTCAATGATGTTATTCTCAAGTATAAACATGTCCTTTTCATTTAACGTTTTTGAACATATGTCTCTAAAAAAATGACTAAGATCAGTCAAAGCATTTCATATTAGTTTATCAAGCAAGTCCCGAAATGCTGTAGACATGAGTCTCTCCATGAACACATGACAGTCATGACTCTTCATTCCTTGTAATTTCCCACCTATAACACACCTTGCAATGTTTGACGCATATCCATCTGGTAGTTTTAAAGACTTTATCCATGTGCACATATCTTCAACCTGCTTTTTAGACAAAGTATACCTTGTATGTGGTTTGACCATCTTACCATTAGGAGATTCATAAAGTTTTAATCCAGGTCGCTTATAAATATCTTTCATGTCTAACCATGCCTTATCATTATATTTCGTCTTGCCCGTAACACTCATCATGGTGTTAAATAGATTGTCTAACACAATTCTTCTCAATATGCATCACATCTAGATTATGACGAATCAAATTTGTCGACCAATAAGGCATTTCCCAAAAGATGCTTCTCTGAACCTAATTATGAGATACGCCAAACCCATCGATAATGTCAGAGGCAGCAATCTTACTGAATGGGATGACCATCAATTTCATCACACGGTCACGCATCTCCGTCCTCGACAGTCGTAGTGCAGGCATATCATTCTCTACTTTTCCTTTCCTGAAGTTTTCTCTATTTATTCGAAACGGATGATCCATAGGCAAGAGACGATGATGGCAGTCAAACCAGCAAGGTTTTCGACCATTTGATAGTTTGAAAGATTTTGTATGCTCTATACAATATAGACATGCCAACTTCCCGTGTGTACTCTATCCAAATAATATACCATAAGTAGGAAAGTAACTTATAGTCCACATAACCGTTGCCCTAAGGTTGAAATTTATTTTCGTGGAAACATCCCAAGTCTGTACTCCATCCTCCCACAATACCTTCAACTCGTCTATAAGAGGTCTCAAGTAAACATATAGGTTCTTTCTAGGACTCTTGGGACCAGGAATCACGAGTGAAAGAAACAAGTATGACTGTTTCATACACATCTAAGGAGACAAGTTGTACGGAGTAACAATCACATGCCAATAGGAGTACGGAATAGTTGAGTGGTCGAACGAGTTGAAACCATAAGTGGACAATCCAAGCCTCACATTTCTAGGTTCCAATGCAAACCGAGGATATACTAAGTTGAAATCTTTCCAAGCATGTCCATTTGCGGGATGACCGCAAAACGTGCACTTTGTCTTATGTTCATCTTCCTTATAAAATAACATGCAATCGTTCAGACATGCATCGATCTTTTGGTATTCAAGACCTAACTTCTTCACCATTTTCTTACAATAGTAGTAGTTATCGGATAATTTTTCACCGTCAGGCAACATACTCTTACTTGCCTTCAAGAGCGACTCAAAACACTAATGGCTCATGTTGTGATCAGCCTTGATGTTAAGTAATATCGCAACAACAGACAATGTAATATGTTTGGTGCAACCATGCCACAACGGCTCGCTACCCTCGTCTAACAACTTAAAGAATGTTTTAGCATCAGAATTCATAAGTTGATCTCTGCCTTCTTCCCAATCAAAATTCGGCCTTGTAATATCATGAACCATGTCATTCATTCGATGGGCATTGCCGCTTGGATTATGTATTTGTGTGATACCACTATCTCTTCTCTACCCATGTGCCCACCAGCATTCTTCGTAATTTTTCATGAACCTAAAAACAAATAAATGATAGTTTACCATGTCTCTGTCCAAGTAATTTATATTGTTACACTTCAAACAAGGGCATCTTATCTTGTTCTGACCATTCACACATTCTGGGTGACTATACACATAATCTAGAAATACTTGGCAACTAACTCTATATTCAGCTGTAGCACCTATCTGGGCACTTGACAACTTTCGTCGTCTCATCCAACTACGGTCTGAATAGAAATCCATGATATCACCGTAACTATTTTGACAACATCAGCTGATTAATGTATAGCATGGTCAGACTCTCTAAACATACTTGTAAGCATATGACTTGAGCATACTTGTAAGCATATGATTAACATTTAAGGATACTTGTAAGCATATGACTTGAGCATACTAACAGCCCCAACCATACATATTCAAACCATAATGAAAAGAATGAACAACTCAATATAGCCTGCCAAATTATAATCTCGAATGACAAGAAAAGTGGAAGGACTTTGTATGCTACACTCTCTTCCAGCTTTTGGGACGTGGCCTTATCTTCCTCTTTATCTATTGGACTGTTACTTTCTTAGTTCAATTACTATGCATTAACAGCTCTTGGGAGAGGGGGTGGAAGAGCTAGTTCTACTTAGTTCATTATATTATTTATTTAATTTAATTTAATTTTGTATTATTTTATTTAGTATTGAAAAACTAAGTAAATACTGCTTAGTTCATTATGCCTATTTTATTTTATTTTACTTTACTTTACTTTATTTTATCAAGGATATACATAAGCAGTAAATGTAGTGGGTTAACAGTTTTATTCTTACACGCGTTTATGGATATTATTGTAGAGGAGTATTTTTTGCAAGATACTAATAGTGGAAGAATTTAATTAATTAATGTTAATTCTATTAATTCTAGAGTGCAATTATAACTATTTAGTGGAATTAGTTATAATTAATATAATTCTAATTGATTAAAGAGTTAATCAGAAATTAGTATTATATTGGAGCTAGAATTATAGAATCGTACTTGATCCCGAGTCTAGCCGTTATTAAGATATAACAAAATAGCAGGATAAACTTATTGGTCGATTTCACAACCGATAAATACGCGTAAGTATACGCGATCAACAAGTAATAGAGTGATAAATAAAAGTCGATCTCACGAGAAATTATCACTAATGTATCCCAATTATCAACTTCAAGTCACCTCGATCTTAATTAAACACTTATTTTAAAACATAAATGGATAGGTAAAGAGCTAAGAACACAATATCCACACACAAATATTTTGTCGAACACTTGGCATGCATCATTTTGTTCAAATCTCTTAATTCTCCTTTTGATCATGGTGGTCACAATAAATTGACAATACACAAATTATGAATAACACAATTACATGACTATATTCATGGTATGAATCTATAATTCCTTTTCCAAAATCATATCGATTACCAAGCTAATTAATGGTATGAATATATAATCCATTTTCCAATTTCATATAGATTACCAAACTAATTACCAATTCCTTAGCAATTAAACATTAAGCTCAAAATACAATGAATCAATTCATATGTCACCAATCAAAAGGAAAGCAAGATAAAAGTTTAATTCATACAAATAAATCAAACTATTCTAAATATTAGGTAATCATTCATGGATAATACAAGTATCAAATAAAAACTAGAAGTTTAATTCAATTCCTTGCCTCCATTGGTGTTACAATTGTTTGCACTATATCCCCAAGAATGAGTTCTAGCCACTAGAGGAAAAAGAAAAAAAGGAAGGCATCCCTTAGTTGTTGGTTTAAGCTCTTCCATTGATGTAGTTGAAGCTCCCACCATTGTTGCACTTGAAGCTCTAGAAGAACCATAGCTCATGACCATGGCCTCCCTCTTCTCCAGCCGTCTCTCTCTTTTTCTCTCCTCTAGGTTGCAAGTAGAAATGAAGAATTATGTTTTTGGGTCATTTGGAAGGTCATTTAACAGCTGATTACTGTCAAAAATCGCGACCCGGCGTTACAATGCCAGACTTGGCTTGAAACGAGGTGCTGCGGCGCCGACAAAATCACGCACCTACTGCATATATGGTGCTGCGGCGTCGGATTTGTACTAGGAAAGGGCGCTGCGGCGCCGTGCACTATTCACCGAATTTTCAGCTTCGACGTTCGTTGGGAAAATGGCCATAACTTAGAACTCGGATTTGGATGATTCAAGATGTTTCGGAACGAGGAGAAGTAGCTCTACAACTTTCATTCTTTGAGCTCTGAGAGATACTGGCCGAATCAAGGTTGAAATTGGACGTTAAGCAGCTGTTGTGTAAATGGCAAGCCGAAAACGCGAATCTAGCAACCCCAAACGTCGCTCTAAGTAGCTTTTATTCCCATTCATACAAAACAAAGTTAAAACATATAAAATACGTACATAAACATATAAAAGCAATATAAAACCATATTATATAACAATAAAATAAAAAGATATAAAAAGGAACATAAACTAACCAAGAACACACACTTTCATCAAGCAAAAAGTACTCAATTCGTAGATATAAAATCCACTCATCAAATATCCCCAAACTTGAATCTTTGCTTGTTCTCAAGCAAAATACTAGAAATAAAAACTTCACAAACTAACTAACAACAACGCGAGCAATGAATCAACATGAATCCGAATAAAGCCTCAAAGATTTCAAAACCAATAACTCCCAACAAAATTCAAGAGCATGCAAGTTTAACGATTCTACCAATTCATTAGTTCCACAACAATCATGACCCTTCAAATGTGAGTGCATCCAAACCGTACAAGACATCATACCCATCATACTTAGATAAGACTTTATAACAAATGCTAAATAAAAGATATATTATATCAACTCTAGAATTCTATTACCACATCAATCGTAACAAAGACAAACAACATATAAATCCGGGGGACTGAAAAGGATATGCATTTTCCATGGTTTCCCTTCCCAAGCATCATTCTTTTTTCTTTTTTTTTATTATTATTTTTATTTAGTGAGTGCATCTTATGCTCTATCTCATCTCGTTTCGTATGTGTTCATGAGTGAGTGCGTTTTGGCCTTGATAATTTGTAAGTCTTTAGCTATTTGGTTTGGTTTGTATGTATTTTTTCCTTATTGTTGAATTGTGTAGTTTTGTATTGCTATTAAATATTTTTGTATGCTTTTATGTGTTTTTACTTTGTTTTGTAGGAATCGAAATAAAGGCCCCTTGGATCGATGCGTTTTTAGCTTGAATTTGGCATTTCAGCTGCTTATTTCCCAATTTCACCCATGATCCAATCTGAATCTCTCAAAACTCAAAGAACGAAAATTGTAGATCTTTGTCTTAGCTTTCCAGAACATCTTGAATCATCTAATTTGAAGTTCATATGAGAGAGTTATGGTCATTTTACCATCGAATTTGGCATGAATTTTACACAGCAGTTGCTTAGGGATCAATTAGAGCCCATCTTCGGTCCGTATCTCGACGAGCTCTAGTTATGAAAGTTGTATAGATACTTCTTATCTTTCCGTAGCTTCTTGAATCGCCTAAATCCGAGTTCGGACGAAGAAGTTATGGCCATTTTACCAACAGACGTCGAAACTGATTCGGGGTACAGAGTTTCAGCGCCGGGGCGGGCTCGTCGCAGACAGCAGTTGAGTTTTTGTGAATTTTTGGTCCAAAACTCGGGGCAAAGCTAGGGTTTTCAATACCCAACACTTATAACACCTCTTGGGCAGCTAAAACAAATCATTCCTTCAATTCATCAGCAACCTAGAGGGAGAAAGAGAGAGAGAGAGAGGCGACTTGGAGAAGGAAGGCCATGACCTTGTGCCATGGTTCTTCAAGAGCTTGGAAGTGCTTCACTGGTGGGAGCTTCAACAACATCAATGGAGGATCTTCAACCAACAACTAAGGGAAGCCATCCTTTCTTTCCTTTTTCCTCTAGTGGCTAGAACTCATGCTTGGGGATCTAGTGCTACCAATTGTAACACCAATGGAGGCAAGGAATTGAATTAACTCTCTAGCTTTTCTTTGATACTTGTATTATCCATGGATGATTACCCAATATTTAGAATAGTTTGATTTATTTTCTATGAATTAAACTTTTATCTTGCTTTCCTTTTGATTGGTACCATATGAATTGGTTCTTTATATTTTATGCTTAATGTTTAATTGCTAAGGAATTGGTGATTAGCTTGGTAATCTATATGAAATTGGAAAATAGAGTATAGATTCATACCATGAATATAATGACTTGTGATTATGTATACATAATTTGTGTATTGTCAATTCTATGTGGTTAATTGATCTAAAAGGGGTTTTTTTTTAGAGATTTGAATAAAGTGATGCACACCAAGTGTTTGACAAAATGCTTGAGTGTGGATATTTTGTTCTTAGCTCTTTACCTATCTATTTATGTTTTAATAAATTTGTTTAATTAAGATCGAGGTGACTTGAAGTTGATAATTGGGATACATTAGTGATAATTTCTCGCGGGATCGACTTTTATTTATCACTTTATTACTTGTTGACCGCGTATACTTGCGCATATTTATCGGTTGCGAAATCGACCAACAAGTTTTTGGCGCCGTTGCTGGGAAATTAGTTTTCTAATGTTTTCTAATATTAATTTCAATCAATTTGATCTTAAGTTAAACTCTTATTTATGTATTTATGTTTGGTTAATTGTTTGCACGTGTTTACCGATTGCGATAAATAGGCTGACAAGACGTATGTATATGTGGCTCTTGTGTAAGACTTGGCGTAAACTGGGGCCTTATAGTCCTGTTTATTGTTATCATTTGTGAGATTAGATTGACAAAACTGTAAGTAAATACGGCTCTTGTGCAAGACTTGGCATAAGCTGGGGCCTTACAGTCTGATTTTGCGTGACATGTTATTTCAATTGAATTAATCTTAGTTTAAACTTGTATTTCTATTTTAAATAAAGTCAGGCCGAAGACCATAAAATAAGCGCTTAGTGGGAGGCAACCCAAGTTTTGTGTTAGTTAATTTCAGGTACCGAGTATCGACCAAAATGGATTGCGCTCTCGACTTTGAGGACCTGGAGGATGTTGTCGATGACGATTGACATAACCTCAAGGAAGTCCTCTATTTTTAATTTTTCCTATCTTTACATTGAGGATAATGGTTGTTTCAAGTTTAGGGGTACTTGTGATTTTCTTGGTACTTGAGTTAGTCTTATGTTTTTATGTTAGTTATTTTGATGTTAGTATGTTTAGTATGCATATTAGTTAGAAAATTTTGAAAATTTTGAAAATGTTGAAATTTTGAGCAATGTTTTGGTTGAATCTGTTTTGGGCCTATGATATGAACTTAAAGGACATTTAGTTAACTCTTATGAAATTTTTGAGCATACTAGTTTAAATTCTACCTTGGGCGTTGATTCTATTGTATGTATGACCCTTTGCGCTTTCATGGCATTTTCGTCCAACTATTGAGTTTTTATTCTTAGAGAGTTATATAGCTTATTCTTATGTGAAAGATGTTGTTGAGAGTCTATGAACTTATTTAAACATCAATTAAAGCAAGTTAGACATTCATATAAGTTTGGGGGTATTCTTGGATTGTTTGATACCTTGGCTTGTTTTTGAAAAATTGGAGCCTTCTCGAGTTAGCATAATGATTCATGTGGTGAGTTGAGATGGAGCATAAAACGCACTCACTCATGAACACATGCGAAACGAGATAGAGCATAAAACGCACTCATTCAAAGTGTCCATCTCCAAATTGAAGGTACCATCAAATAACTTCTTTTGCCAACACAAATCAAAGTACTAACTCCAATTTTGTGATTTTCTTGGTACTTGAGTTAGTCTTATGTTTTTATGTTAGTTATTTTGATGTTAGTATGTTTAGTATGCATATTAGTTTCAAAATTTTCAAAATTTTCTAACTAATATGCATACTAAACATACTAACATCAAAATAACTAACATAAAAACATAAGACTAACTCAAGTACCAAGAAAATCACAAGTACCCCCAAACTTGAAACAAACATTGTCCTCAATGTAAAGATAGGAAAAATTAAAAAAAGAGGACTTCCCTGAGGTTGTGTCAATCGTCATCGACAACATCCTCCAGGTCCTCAAAGTCGAGAGCGTAATCTATTTTGGTCGATACTCGGTACCTGAAATTAACTAACACAAAACTTGGGTTGCCTCACACTAAGCGCTTGTTTTATGGTCTTCGGCCCGACTTTATTTAAAATAGAAATACAAGTTTAAACTAAGATCAATTCAATTGAAATAACATGTCATGCAAAATCAGACTGTAAGGCCCCAACTTATTCCAAGTCTTGCACAAGAGCCGCATTTACTTACAGTCTTGTCAATCCAATCTCACAAATGATAAGAATAAACAGGACTGTAAGGCCCCAGCTTACGCCAAGTCTTGCACAAGAGCCGCATATACATACGTCTTGTCAGCATATTTATCGCAATCGGTAAACACGTGCAAACAATTAACAAAACATAAAAACATAAATAAGAGTTTAACTTAAGATCAACTCGATTGAAATTAATATTGGAAAACATTAGAAAACTAATTCCCCGGCAACGGCGCCAAAAACTTGTTGGTCGATTTCGCAACCGATAAATATACGCAAGTATACGTGGTCAACAAGTAATAGAGTGATAAATAAAAGTCGATCCCATGACGAATTATCACTAATGTATCCCAATTATCAACTTCAAGTCACCTCGATCTTAATTAAACAAATTTATTAAAACATAAATGGATATGTAAAGAGCTAAGAACACAATATCCACACACAAGCATTTTGTCAAACACTTGGCGTGCATCATTTTGTTCAAATATCTTAACTCTCCTTTTGATCATGGTGGTCACAATGAATTGACAATATACAAATTATGTATAACACAATTACATGACGTTATATTCATGGTATGAATCTATAATCTCTTTTCCAAAATCATATAGATTACCAAGCTAATTCATGGTATGAATCTATAATCCATTTTTCAATTTCATATAGATTACCAAACTAATTACCAATTCCTTAGCAATTAAACATTAAGCTCAAAGTATAATGAATCAATTCACATGTCACCAATCAAAAGGAAAGCAAGATAAAAGTTTAATTCATACAAATAAATCAAACTATTCCAAATATTAGGTAATCATCCATGGATAATACAAGTATCAAATAAAAACTAGAAGTTTAATTCAATTCCTTGCCTCCATTGGTGTTACAATTGTTTGCACTAGATCCCCAAGAATGAGTTCTAGCCACTAGAGGAAAAAGAAAGAAAGGAAGGCATCCCATAGTTGTTGGTTTAAGCTCTTCCATTGATGTAGTTGAAGCTCCCACCATTGTTGCACTTGAAGCTCTTGAAGAACCATGGCTCATGGCCATAGCCTCCCTCTTCTCCAACCGCCTCTCTCTTTTTCTCTCCTTTAGGTTGCAAGTAGAAATGAAGAATTATGTTTTTGGGTCATTAGGAAGGTCATTTAACAGCTGATTACTGTCAAAAATCGCGACCCGGCGCTACAATGCCAGACTTGGCTTGAAACGAGGCGCTGCGGCGCCGACAAAATCACGCACCTACTGCATATATTGTGCTGCGGTGCCGGATTTGTACTAGGAAAGGGCGCTGCGGCGCCGAGCACTATTCACTGAATTTTCAGCTTCGACGTCCGTTGGGAAAATGGCCATAACTTAGAACTCAGATTTGGAAGATTCAAGATGTTCCGAAACAAGGAGAAGTAGCTCTACAACTTTCATTCTTTGAGCTCTGAGAGATACTGGCCGCATCAAGGTTGAAATTGGACGTTAAGCAGCTGTTGTGTAAATGGCAAGCCGAAAACGCGAATTTAGCAACCCCAAACATCGCTCTAAGTAGCTTTTATTCCCATTCCTACAAAACAAAGTTAAAACATATAGAATACATACAAAAACATATAAAAGCAATATGAAACCATATTATATAACAATAAGATAAAAAGATATAAAAAGGAACATAAACTACCCAATAACACACACTTTCATCAAGTCAAAAGTACTTAATTCGTAGGTATAAAACCCACTCATCAAAAATATATCATAATTTTTTTCAAATTATCTTGATAAATATCAGGGAGTTGGGGACTCTATGTATTCTATCACTTTGCAGTATTTTGAGCCTACACTCAGAAAAGTACGTGATATCAAAATAAGGGTCATAGGGAGGAAGATCGAGAGGAAGAAAAATCCATCATCAGAATAAGAAAAAAAATTCTCCATTGTGCTACAACCGAGCACGAGGTATGTAATATTTTTTTTTGATTATGATAAATTATGAGAAAGATCTTGGGATAATAATTTTTAAAAGTAAAAATTATTAATTTATTTGGAAATCGTTTTCTACAATTGATATCAAAGCTAACTCATAATTTTCATAAATCATGATTATATTATTTAGTTTGAATTATATTCGACAGATGTATGGATATTGTTTTCCCTGTACTGCTCTTCGGATTTCATGATTCAGATTTTTTTTATAATTCAATTAATTAATATCTACGGATATAATTATTTAGTGCTTACAGATATGTGTACTGAATCATTTATAATTCAATTAACTGTTGCTTTCAGATTTATGTGGGCTGGTTTAAAAAAAATTGTATCATTATTGAAAGCAAATCATATGTTGAATAACATGACCTGGCCCATCCAACTACATGGTGTGTTTATATATGAATGTAATCATTCAAGTACATGTTTACCTTAAAAATGTATGTTATGTCTCTGTGGAATTTAGAAATGAAAATTTAGTGTACAAAGGTTGCTGCAAAGACTGAAGTTGTATATGAATATTCGATATTCAGGTTGAAGACAAAGCATAACAAAATAATAATAATTTTAATTGCTGAATTTTGATAATGTTGTAATTGTTAAATGTGAATATGCATGTATCTTAGCTTACATGTTTATATTTATTAATATGGGATATTAATATAATTATATATTTTTAAATAAATAAAAACCCTCATTTTTATATAAATAAAAATCAAGTGGGTGAAAGAATTGTATGTCTTACGACTTCCATCATTGGTCCATTGTATTGATACATGTATCTAATCTCAAATTTTGTGAGTTCCCTTCGGAAGATACATGAATCTAGTTATATTAGATATAGATTTCCTTGTGATAAATTTATTTAAAATTTTATTATGAATTATTTTCCATCGAAATATTTGTATTAAAATTTTAAAGAAAATTTAAATGGATGGTATACACTTGACAAAACATAAATAATAATTCTTCCTATCGGAGTGATACTTATTATTATTATTTGGGGCTGAATTAAATGGTGAATTATTTTTATTTCATGAGATGTCAAGATATAAAAATAATAGTAATTTCAAATTATTCTTATTTTGCCCTTTGAAAAGAGAATTATTTGAAATTATATTGTCATGTTTATTTTATGTTTGTGTTTGAGGATTACACTTTCATATTATATGCAAAAGTTTAATTTTATTGAATGACCATTTAATTTATGCATATTGTATAATTGTACAGATTACCATGTCATCTTTTAATCCCCTTGTTGTTATCCTTAAAGAAAATAAGTTAACTGGACCAAATTATGTGGACTGGAAAAGAAATCTTGACATTGTGTTAACTGTTGAGGACTACAAGTTTGTGTTGTCTGAACCTTGCACAGTTTTTCTAGAAAATGTTATTGTTGCACAAAAGAATAACCATAAGAAGTGGCAAAAGGCTGATGACATGGCTCGTTGCTATATATTGGCATCTTTATCAAATATATTGTAACACCAATATCAGTTAACTACCATTGCTAAAGAGATCTTAGATAGCCTTCATGAAATGTTTGTTGACTAGAGTCGTGCTGCACGATAGAATAGGGAACTAGAAAAAAATATTTCTTACTTAAACGAACTAGAAATCCTGGGAGCAACAGTTGATGGGGAAACCCAGGTTAACATGTTACTAGAGACTTTGCCTGATTCCTTCAATCAGTTCAAACTTAATTACACTATGAACACAATATTTTTATCGTTACCTGAACTGATGAAGAACTCCAAGCAGCAGAGGGTATTCTTCGTGCAAAAGGAAGCATTCATGTTGCAGAAACTAGTATTTCTAGGGGAAAGTCTAAGGGCAAGAACCGGAAAAAGAATAACGATAAAAAACCTGCAATTAGAAATCTACCTCTATCTGGAGGGGTTGGGAAGAAAGGGGTAAAAGCAAAACCTCAAGGGAAATGTTTCCACTGTGGGGAAAAAGGTCACTGGAAAAGGAATTGTTCAACTTACCTAGCCAAGATACAAAATCAAGGTATGATTGATTGTCTAATTGATCAGTTTAGCAAGATAGGTAAATATCAATCTTTCGTTCATGAAACATGCTTTGTGGGTCGTTCTATTGAATCCTGGTGTGTAGATTCGGGAACCACTAATCATGTCTGCAATTCTTTGCAGGGGTTTCAGGAAACCAAAAAATTAAATGAAGGCAAGATTTATCTACACCTTGGTTCTAATGCAAAAGTAGCAGCTATTGCAGTAGGAGTTATGCATCTCAATTTTAATAATTATAAGACTTTAAAATTATTAGATTGTCGTTATGTTCCAGACATTCGTAGAAATTTAATTTCAGTTTCTTACTTGTTTAAACATGGATATTCAGTTAATTTTGATTCCAAGATTGTTATTCGCAAGAATGGAAATTTCATTTCAACTGGTTCATTGGTAGATAATTTATATATTCTTACTCCTAATTATTATTCATTAATGCAAACTGAATGTAGTCAACATATACCATTAAAAAAAAGTTTCTTTAGTTAATCAAACTTATCTCTGACATTTACGATTAGGTCATATTAATCTAAATACGATCTAAAGACTGGTTAAAGATGGTCCTCTAAGCTCCTTAGAAGTTGAAAATCTTTCAATTTGTGAATCCTGTATAGAAGGAAAAATGACCAAAGGGCCTTTCAAGGTAAAGAAACATAGAGCCAGTGATAAGTTAGAATTAATTCATACAGATGTATGTGGTCTTATGAATACTCGAGCACGTGAAGGGTTTAAGTATTTCATCACTTTTACTGATGATTACTCAAGATTTGGTTACATATACCTTATGCATCGAAAGTCTGAAGCATTTGAAAAAAATCAAAGAATTTCAGGTAGAAGTAGAAAGACAATTTGGTAAACACATAAAGGTCAGGCCCTTCAATTGGATCGAAGAGGTGAATACCTCCTTGGGGAATTCAAAGATTACTTATCTGATAAAGGAATTATATCTAAATTGACTGCACCGGGTACACCCCAACAAAATGGTGTGGCAGAAAGAAGAAACATGACTCTTTTGGATATGGTAAGGTTTATGATGAGTTTTTCTATTCTTCCTATTTCCTTTTGGGGTTATGCACTAGAAACGACAATGTACTTATTGAATCTTGTACCTTCGAAGTCTGTTCCCTTAACACCTAGAGAATTGTGGAGTGGGCGAAAACCAATATTGCACCATATTCATATATGGGGCACGCCTGCACATGTACGAAAAGGAAAGACAGACTTAGATAAATTAGGTTCAAGAACAGAAGTGTGTTTATTTTTAGGATATCCAAAAGGAACTAGAGGTGGTCTATTTTATAGTCCTTTTAGACTCGAAAGTATTTGTTAGCGCAAATGCAGTTTTTTTAGAAAATGACTACATAATGAATCACAAGTCGAGTAGTAAAATTGTCTTAGAAGAAATGTCAAGTACATTAATTACTCAATTAATTAATCTACCACAAGATTTGGATGAATTGCCACAAACTAACCAACCTGATTCTTCTAATATACCAGAGCTTCGTCGTAGTGGGAGGAGTATAAGGCCTCTTGAAAGACTTTCACTTCTTGAAGAAACTTATGATGTTATTCCAAAAGAAGTAAAGTCGGATCAACCTACGAGTTAGATACGTTTTAGCGAGATTCTTTTCAGTCTTTCAGTGTTTTAGTACCTTTTTATTTGTGTTTATATTTCTTTTGTAGGTTACGGCTGACTGAGGATCAAGGAAAGCAAAACTGGCTGGGTGCAGGGCATTCTCGCCGAGGCGAGAAGTCCAGGTATAATTTTCTCGCCGGGGCGAGACTTTTGTGAAGGATTTCCTCGCCGGGGCGAGGTTGCGTCTGGTGGAAAAAAAATAGAAGTTGGCAATCGGGTACTATGGAAAGTTTGAAGCTAGGAAGGATTTCAATTGCTATTCTGATAAGGAGTCTCGAGGAGGTTATTGAGGATATAAATGGGAGAATATAACATGGATTGACACACGTATTCATACATCTACTCACACGAAGATTGAAGATTGAGAGCTAAGCAAGGAGATATAGAACCAAGCCAAGCTTCGTGAAGAGTTCAGATTGGAGGACGGAGGATCATATTGAGTTTTCTCTTAATCTTTTTATCCTTAATTTGTAATTATTTATGATGACTTATTTGGAATTTCTAGTTTCTACTGTCAGTATGAACTAAACCTTTATATTAAGGCTGCAATTGAACCAGTTATATTGATGAATTAATTTTCTATTTAATTTCAGTTATTCATTTAAGTTGAGTTGTCTATCATATTCCATGCTTAATGTTTAAATTGTTTGGCCAGCAATTAGCGGAAAACCTTAGGTGAATTTGGGAGATGCAATCTAGGGTTAGAACTGAATAAGATAGCGTGTATTCTAAATTATTTACAAGTGTTGAATAATTGGATTTGTAAAGTGAATAGGAATATCTCTTTACTGCATGTAACAATTGGGAATTAGTGCTTAATGAGTTTAATCCTGTTATTCTACATAGGAATATTGTAGAGTTAATTGGATTAGATAGATTTATTTGATCACTTGGAAAAGGGCTTATAAATAAAATTAAATTCCTGTTAACAACTCTAATGAAGTGAATAACTGAATGACGTAGACATATTGATTTATGATATATAATTGGGGAAATTGTAGTCTTAATCTTTTAAATCTGAATTTCAACCTTTGTGATAGTTATCAGTTTTCGTATTAGTTAAATTAGTTTAAATTAAACAACCAATTGGCGATTGCTTAATAGAATAGTCATAATTTGGATTGATAGTGGAGATTTAAATCGTAATTATCCCTGTGGGTTCGACACTCTTTCTTATCACTTTATTACTTGTTGATCGTGTACACTTGCACGTAATTGTCGTTATCCAAATTGGACAACAAGTTTTTGGCGCCATTGCCGGGGACTATTTGTGTTTATAATTTTCAATATCAGTTTAGTTAAGTCTGTTCTAGTTAAGCAAACTTATTTTTCTTTTGTTTCTTGTTCAGGTGACTTTTGATTCGTTTATGCAAACGCGATCAAAACAACCGGAACTCGTGTAGTGTGAGGATAATCTTGAGAACAAGCTTCGTCAGTTGAGAAAATTCTGTCAGGAGACACTTGAGAAAGAAAAAATGGCTAACGAAGAACAAAAATCATTGAGGGAATATGCTATGCCTAAGATAGACGAGATCAAATCGAGCATCACGAGACCAGTCATCACTGCTAATTCCTTCGAAATCAAGCCGGGAACAATTCATATGCTTCAGAATGCGGTACAGTTTGGGGGTTTAGCCAACGATGATCCAAATGAACACTTGGTTAGTTTCCTGGAGATTTGTGATACCTTCAAATATCCCAATGTGACAGATGATGCAGTGAGGTTACGTCTATTTCCATTCACACTGAGAGATAAAGCAAAGAGCTGGTTGCACTCACTTCCGCCAGGGTCCATCACAACGTGGGACGATCTAGCTCAGAAATTCCTAGCGAAAATTTTCCCGCCAGCTAAGTCGGCTAAGTTGAGAAACGAGATTTCTACATTTTGGCAACAGCATGGAGAGTCACTATACGAGGCTTGGGAAAGGTTCAAGGAGTTATTGAGAAAATGTCCACATCATGGGCTACCCAAATGGCTACAAGTGCAGACATTCTACAATGGGCTGAATAATGACACTCGAACATGCATTGATGCAGCTGCAGGAGGAGCTCTTATGGACAAAAAGTTTGATAAAGCTTACACCTTGTTAGAGACTATGGCTGCGAATAATTATCAATGGCCGACTTCCAGAATGAATCAACAAAAGGTAGCTGGAGTTTTGGAAGTAGATGCGGTCACGACACTAACAGCTCAGATGGCAGCCATGTCTAAGAAGATTGAAGCTTTGGCAGAATCGAAAGTCCAGCAAGTAGCATATGTGTGTGAGCTTTGTGTAGGTGCGCATCCGACGGAGTATTGTGCCATTAATCCGAAATCGGTACAGTTCGTGGGGAGTTATAACAGACAGCAACAGCCATACCAGAATGCATATAATCCGGGGTGGAAAATCATCCGGGTTTCTCATGGAGCAATAACACTCAGGTTCAAAACCCAGCTCCTAGAACTCAGAATCCCCCAGGTTTTCAGAACCAAGCTCCACAACATACAGAAAGGAAGCCGAATTTAGAAGAATCGTTAGCAAGGTTTATCACAGCATCTGAGAAAAGAATGAATGATCAAGATAAGTTGCTAACTCAGGTAGATTTGAATGTGAAGAGCCAGGCAGTGTCAATTAGGAACTTGGAAAATCAGCTGGGACAGTTGGCTCAAGTCTTGAATACCCAACCACAAGGAGCACTTCCAAGCGATACAGAGGTTAATCCAAGAACGGAAGTAAAGGAACATTGCAAGGTTGTCACCTTAAGGAGTGGGAAAGAGCTGCCTGATGCAGTTAAAGGAAATTCTAAACCAAAAACAGTTGTGGAGAATGAGGATGAGGAAGCCCTAGTGAAAAGTAAGGTGAATGAATCAGAAAAGGTGAAGGATACAGGTTCGGAGGTAAAGTCAAAGGAACTCAAGCCAGATAGTGTAGTGCCTCCCGTACCATTCCCTCAGAGATTGCAGAAAGCCAAACTAGACAAGCAATTTTCCAGATTTTTGGATGTTTTCAAGAAACTACATATTAATATACCGTTTACAGAAGCCCTGGAACAGATGCCCAGTTATGCAAAGTTTATGAAGGATGTTTTATTAAAGAAAAGGAAATTGGGTGAATTCGAAATGGTGGCACTTACCGAGGAGTGCAGCGCAATTTTGCAAAACAAGTTGCCACCTAACTAAAGGATCCAGGAAACTTCACTATCCCTTGTGTAATTGGTAACCAGTTCTTTGGAATGGCATTGTGTGACTTAGGAGCTAGTATCAATTTAATGCCGTTATCAGTTTACACTCAACTTGGGCTAAAGGCACCAAAACCTACGAACATCAGCTTACAGTTGGCAAACAGATCAGTGACATATCCAAGAGGTATTATGGAAGATATTTTGGTTAAAGTCGATAAATTCATCTTCCCGGCTGATTTCATTGTTTTGGATTACGAAGAGGATAAGGAGATTCCCATCATTCTAGGTCGTTCATTCTTAGCAACAGGGAGAACGTTGATAGATGTACAAAAAGGTTAATTAACAATGAGAGTGCAAGATCAGGAAGTCACCTTTAATGTGTTTAAATCGATGAAATTCCCTAAGGAGGGCGAGGAATGCTTACGGATCGACCTGCTTGATGAAATCGTGAATAAACAAACCATGGCAATTATTGTTGAAGATCCATTAGAAGCTGCTCTGGTTGGGATAGATACTTTTGATGATCCAGATGAGTGGGAGTATGTCAAGATTCTAGACTCAGTACCTATTCCTCAGAAATTCAGCAGGTAATTTGATGTACTTGACCGGCCGAACGAATGAGAAAAGAGGTCCAAACCGTCAGTGGAAGAGCCACCTGTGCTTGAACTCAAACCTCTTCCATCTCATCTACGGTATGCTTACTTGGGAGACTCGGGCACACTACCAGTAATAGTTTCTGCGCATTTGAATGAATCTCAAGAAAAACTATTAAGGGTTTTGCGTGAGTATAAAACAACAATTGGGTGGACAATAGCAGACATCAAGGGAATCAGTCCGTCGTTTTGCATGCATAAAATTCTGCTTGAAGAAGGAGCAAAACCGGTCATTGAGCAACAAAGACGTTTGAATCCGATTATGAAAGATGTAGTGAAGAAAGAAATCATTAAGTGGTTAGATGCCGGTATTATCTATCCAATTTCAGACAGTGCATGGGTAAGTCCCGTACAATGTGTGCCTAAAAAGGGAGGAATGACAGTGGTTGAGAACGAAAAAAATGAACTCATTCCGACAAGAACAGTTACAGGTTGGAGAGTGTGTATGGATTACCGTAAGTTGAACAAAGCTACGCGCAAGGATCACTTTCCTTTGCCATTTATTGATCAGATGTTGGATAGGTTGTCCGGTCATCAATTTTATTGCCTTCTCGATGGATACTCGGGATACAACCAGATAGTGATAGCACCGGAGGATCAAGAGAAAACTACGTTTACATGTCCTTATGGAACGTTTGCATTCCGGAGAATGTCTTTCGGGTTATGTAATGCACCGGCTACATTCCAGCGATGCATGATGGCTATCTTTTCGGATATGGTGGAACAAAATTTGGAGGTATTCATGGATGACTTCTCTGTATTCGGTGATAGTTTTGACTTATGTCTTAATAATCTCATCTTAGTACTGAAGCGTTGTGTGGAAACGAATCTGGTGCTTAATTGGGAAAAGTGCCACTTTATGGTGCGAGAAGGGATTATTCTGGGGCACAAAGTATCCGACGCAGGTCTAGAGGTGGATAGGGCAAAGATCGAAACCATTGAAAAGCTACCTCCACCGACATCTGTAAAAGGCGTTAGAAGTTTTCTCGGACATGCTAGATTCTACCGTCGATTCATCAAGGACTTCTCAAAAATTTCAAAACCATTGTGTTCACTCCTTGAGAAAGATGTTCCTTTCAAGATGGATCAAGCTTGCATCGAAGCCTTTGAAGTGCTGAAACAGAAATTAGTCACAGCCCCAATCATAATTGCTCCGGATTGGACTTTACCATTTGAATTGATGTGTGACGCAAGTGATTATGCAGTGGGAGCTGTGTTGGGTCAGCGAAGGGACAAGATTTTTCACACCATTTATTACTCAAGTAAGACGCTCACTGATGCTCAATTGAATTACACCACTACAAAAAAAGAGTTACTTGTAGTAATATTTGCGTTTGATAAATTCCGAGCATATTTGATTGGAACCAAGGTGATAGTCTACACTGATCATTCAGCCATTAAATACTTGATTGCAAAGAAGGATGCCAAACCACGGTTAATTCGATGGGTCCTCCTGTTGCAAGAGTTTGATTTAGAGATTCGAGATAGAAAAGGTACGGAGAATCAGGTGGCTGATCATCTTTTAAGATTAGAGAATGCTGACATTCAGGAAAAGGGTGAGGTGGTAATTAATGAGTCGTTTCCGGACGAGCAACTATTTTGTATCAACATCGAAGTACCTTGGTATGCTGATTACGTGAACTTCCTAGTCAGTAATGTTCTTCCGCAAGATTTCACTTCTCAACAAAGAAAGAAATTTCTTCATGATGTCAAGCAGTACTTCTAGGATGAACCATTCCTCTTCAAAACTTGTGCGGATCAGATGATACGACGTTGTGTGCCACAGGAAGAGATGGAGAACATATTGAGTCGATGTCATTCATCAGAGTATGGGGGACATTATGGGGGAGAAAGAACTGCGGCAAAAGTGTTACAATCAGGGTTTTTCTGGCCTTCGTTGTTCAAGGACGTCCACCTTTTTGTTTTAAAGTGCGATAGATGTCAAAGGGTTGGCAATATTTCGAAACGGCAGGAAATGCCTCTCAACACTATCCTTGAAGTTGAACTCTTCGACGTTTGGGGTATTGACTTTATGGGGCCTTTTCCGTCGTCATTCAATAATCAATACATACTGTTGGCTGTGGATTACGTATCAAAATGGGTTGAAGCAACTGCACTACCCACGAGTGATGCCAAAATGGTTCTACGGTTCTTGCAGAAAAACATTTTTACTCGATTCGGTACACCGAGAGCCATAATTAGTGACGAAGGTTCCCATTTTTGCAATAAGCAATTCACCAAGCTGTTAGCTAAATATGGAGTCAAACACAGGATTGCTACAGCTTATCATCCTCAAACGAATGGTCAAACAGAGGTGTCGAATCGTGAGGTCAAGCAAATTCTGGAGAGTGTGGTGAATCCAACTCGTAAGGATTGGGCAATGAAATTGGATGATGCTCTATGGGCATATCGAACGGCCTACAAGAACCCAATTGGAATGTCGCTGTATCGCATGGTTTATGGAAAAGCGTGTCATTCGCCAATCGAGTTTGAACACAATGCATATTGGGCAATTCAGAAGTTGAACTTTGATCTTCAAGCATCGGGCAAGAAAAGACTGCTTCAATTGAATGAGATGGAGGAATTTCGACACCAAGCCTATGAAAACGCTAAGTTGTACAAAGAAAAAGTCAAGAGATGGCACGACAAACGGATAGTTGAGCGGAAATTTGAACCGGGACAGGCAGTATTGTTGTTCAACTCCAGATTGCGATTATTTCCGGGAAAGTTAAAGTCAAGATGGTCCGGTCCGTTCATTGTCACTGCTGTAGCACCCCACGGGGCAATTGACGTTGAAGAACCAAACTCGAAGCGTACATTCAAGGTTAATGGTCAGCGACTCAAACATTACTGGGGAGGTGATATGGATCGTCAAATATCAGTGATCTACCTCTCTTCGCTCGATCAAGCTGATGACTAAAACCGCAGAGAAAGTTAGGCTGACGACTATAAACCAAGCGCTTGATAGGAGGCAACCCAATCATGTTATTTTATTGCTTTAATTGATTTCGCATAGTTAATATATTTTTTTTGTTTTAGTTAGTAGAGTTAGTTGTTTAAATTGTTCTTGCTTTGAAATAATTCTTTAATCGTTCGTATTGAGACTAATTCATGTTGTTAACCTTTGGATCAGGGACAAAGAGTTGGGAGAATGTATTAGAGAAGAGAAAAGCTATTGGATGGGTCAAATGGAAAAAAAAATTCAGAAAACAACATTCTCGCCCCGGCGAGAAGTTAACACTGGTGAATCTCGCCCCGGCGAGAAACTTACTGATCAAGCTCGCCGTCAGCGCAAAGTTTCTCGCCCCGGCCCAAAAGTCACTGTTCAAGTTCGCCCTCGGCGCAAAACCTCTCGCCCCGGCGAGAAACTTACTGATCAAGCTCGCCGTCAGCGCAAATATTCTCGCCCCGGCCCAAAAGTGACTGATCAATCTCGCCCCGGCGAGAATACACAGTATAAACTTCTCGCCCCGACGAGAATCACGGTTTTCAGTTTTAAAATTTCGATTCCAGTTCATTTTTGCCCATTCCTAAACCAAACCAAATTCTCCCAACTTCACCTCTTCCTCTCCTAAACCGACTCAACCCTTCTTCTTTCCAATTTCTTTCCCAAATTTGATTCCTACTCCTACCCACATTTGAACTCTATCACACTCCCATCAATTTTCTCTCTCCAAAAGCGAACCCTAACCTAGTTTCTTTCCAAACCTCGCGTGGATTAGAAGTGCTCTGTTTTCTATCAAATACAGAGACACAAAGTATTCCATACATACACACAATCTAGGACTCTTCCTCTGCAATTCACCCATTCCATAACTATAAAGTACCCTTCATTGTTCATTGAGAGTGGCTATTGCTTGAGTTTGGGGGAGAATTACTCTGTTTCATTCACAATTTCCATAAGCTTTATTGTTACATGGACGATTTCTAGGGTTACACCAAATTGAAGAGGCAAGTCACTCAGTTCAACCATTTGGCATCACCAACTCTGCTCCACTGTACCAAGCCTCTGTCAGGTATCCTACATTGGGTTACTCTGTTGTTTTGTTTGGATCGGGTGCTTTTGAAATTGGTATTGGGTAGTGATGTACATGCTTTACTCTTGAGTTTTACTTTCCATTGGGATTTGGTTGGATTGTCTGGATTATAATTTGTGTTAGTAACTTCAATTGTGTAAAGTTTAGTTGGAAATTTGTAGAGTGGAGTTTGGGGGGATTGTTTAATTGTTGTTCCTAGTTTGCGGAGTTGTGTTTGTTTGTTTGTTCCGGATATAGTTCAGTGATGGCTCCAAAAAGGCATAGAGGGGAAGGTTCGTCGTCAACGCCAACTCGGCAATATGATAGAAGGAAATTTGTTACTGTGGAAGCCGCTGATAGGTATGATTCGTACACATCGGGTAAAGCTCTAACTCCCGAGCGCGGTCTCACACCCGAGTTAGTTGATGGTGAGATGTTGATGCAAATACAGGACCAAGAGTGGGGGACATTTACTGTTCACCCAAAACCTGCTTGCATAGCCGTTGTTAAAGAATTCTATGCCAACGCCGAAGATACGGCTCAATGCGAGGTGACAGTCAGGGGAAGGACAGTGTCTTTCAGTGCTCAGTCGATCAACGAATACTATAATTTGGATCCTGATTTAGATTGTGAATACACTCGATTCCTTGCAGAGGCTCCGAATTTCGAAAAGGTGATTGCGGACTTGTGCAAATCGGGGACAACGTGGATGTCCAAAGGGCCACGGGTAGCAATTTCATTCAATAGCAAGGATTTGAGTCGTTATGGCAAAGTGTGGTATGCCTTCCTGTCCGCCAAATTGATGTCGTCACAGCATGTAAGTGACGTTCCCAAGGAGAATGCTTTGCTATTATATGCCATTATCACGGGATTTGCTATTGATGTGGGAGATGTGATTGAGGCATCGATTCGCCGGACGATTCGGAACTTGCATAGTCAAGGTGGTTTGCCACATCCTTCGTTGATATGTGGACTGTGTTTTCAAGCGGGAGTTCATTGGGGTGCTGAGGAGGCTGTGCAGCAGCCATTGCTGGTTTTGGACCACCGTCTGATTGTACGTTATAAGGAATGGGATGGCGGTTAGTCACACCCTCGGGGTATGGGGTATATCCTTCTGTCTGCTTCTGAAGGTGAGGAGCAGGAATCTGACGGTGAGGAGAGGGACTCTGACGAGGGATCAGGTCCGTCGGCGGGTCAAAGATCGAAGTTCACCCTTCAATTTCGTGAGTTGCAGTGCCTAATTAATTCTTAGCATCAGACTATTTTGAGGCAGAATCAGTGTTTGGCGGAGCGACAACAGTGTATTTATGATTATCAAGTGGGGTGTTCGAACGCGATTGCCGAAATGTACAACAAGATGCAACCGTTGGTGGATCCTGTTAATTTTCCAATGCCTCAGCCGTTGCCGGTTTTTCCTCCACCAGACTCAGATGATAGGAACACGGTCGAGCCCGACGCTTGACCGGTCAGGGAAGTCCTCTGTTCTTACTTGTTTTATTTTTTTCGCACAATGAGGACATTGTATTGTTTGAGTTTGGGGGGGTTGATTGTTAGATTTGTTTATATAATTTCATGTTAGGTTGTTGCGTTTTAGTTTTATTAGTTTCATTTTAGATTACATTCGTCATTCAAAAAAAAAATCAAAAATTCGAAAAACCCAAAAATTTAGTAGTGTAGGATCATATAGGATTGCATTTAGTAGAATCGTATTTAAGCAGGGTATTAATGGAAGTCGTTTAGGAATGGCCGATGATGAAAGTTGATTAGTTTTATTACATTTCAATGGGATGGATAGTGATTGCTAAATCTGAAATTTGACTGTTATTGGTTGTGCTTATTTGAGACCCTTGGTTTTTTATTGCTCACAATTGCGTATTGAACTAATTAGGGGTTGGTTTTACTTGGTGTATCACATGCTCGTATGAAGAAATTGACTGTTAATTCTTGTTGGATCGGGAAAAAAAAGAAAAGGAAAATGATGATGAAAAAAAAGAAGAGAAATTGTGGAATAAATACTGCTTCGATGTCTGTCTAAGTGCAAGAAAAAGTAGTATTAATGAATATAGACAGATAAGAGCAGGTTTTGACTAAGTTTGTCTTTGTGGCCAGTGTCATTCGAGTGAGTATGCCCTTAGGAGTTGTCTTTACATTCAGCGCCCTAAAATCGGCTGGTTTGGAAGTCGTTGGTTGAAAATTCGTTACATGGGTGACATTGAATAGCCTAATAAAGATGAATATTGCACTAGTCAAGATAATATGACGAGATGGAGCGTAAAACGCACTCGTCGAATAGAGAAAGAGAAAAAAAAATGTGAAAACAAGTGATTAGCGGTTTGAGCTTAATTTGAATATCGGTGATCTTATCCTTATTTGAGCGTTGTGATACTAAGAGTTGAATTTTATCTCTGATTGGTTTGATATATGTTGCACACACACACACATGTAAGGGTTGAAAGTAGAGCTTAATTGATGACAGTTGGTTTGTGGATGGTGCGAGAGTTTGAAATTCTATTGACTTGTTATTTCTGATTTCTGAGGCCGGATTTTTATCTGCTTGAGTATGGTTAGTCATGCATATGCATTCATGTTGGTAGTTAGTTAGGTATTCATATGTTATGTTTTGTGTTTTTGCTTGAGGACAAGCAAAGTTTCGAGTTTGGGGGTATTTGATGAGTAGGTTTTAACCTACGAGTTAGATATGTTTTAGCGAGATTCTTTTCAGTCTTTCAGTGTTTTAGTACCTTTTCATTTGTGTTTATATTTCTTTTGTAGGTTACGGCTGGCTGAGGATCAAGGAAAGCAAAACTGGCTGGGTGCAGGGAATTCTCGCCGGGGCGAGAAGTCCAGGTATAATTTTCTCGCCGGGGCGAGACTTTTGTGAAGGATTTCCTCGCCGGGGCGAGGTTGCGTCTGGTGGAAAAAAAATAGAAGTTGGCAATCGGGTACTATGGAAAGTTTGAAGCTAGGAAGGATTTCAATTGCTATTCTGATAAGGAGTCTCGAGGAGGTTATTGAGGATATAAATGGGAGAATATAACATGGATTGACACACATATTCATACATCTACTCACACGAAGATTGAAGATTGAGAGCTAAGCAAGGAGATATAGAACCAAGCCAAGCTTCGTGAAGAATTCAGATTGGAGGACGAAGGATTATATTGAGTTTTCTCTTAATCTTTTTATCCTTAATTTGTAATTATTTATGATGACTTATTTGGAATTTCTAGTTTCTATTGTCAGTATGAACTAAACCTTTATATTAAGGCTGCAATTGAACCAGTTATATTGATGAATTAATTTTCTATTTAATTTCAGTTATTCATTTAAGTTGAGTTGTCTATCATATTCCATGCTTAATGTTTAAATTGTTTGGCCAGCAATTAGCAGAAAACCTTAGGTGAATTTGGGAGATGCAATCTAGGGTTAGAACTGAATAAGATATCGTGTATTCTAAATTATTTACAAGTGTTGAATAATTGAATTTGTAAAGTGAATAGGAATATCTCTTTACTGCACGTAACAATTGGGAATTGGTGCTTAATGAGTTTAATCCTGTTATTCTACATAGGAATATTGTAGAGTTAATTGGATTAGATAGATTTATTTGATCACTTGGAAAAGGGCTTATAAATAAAATTGAATTCCTGTTAACAACTCTAATGAAGTGAATAACTGAATAACGTAGACATATTGATTTATGATATATAATTGGGGAAATTGTAGTCTTAATCTTTTAAATCTGAATTTCAACCTTTGTGATAGTTATCAGTTTTCGTATTAGTTAAATTAGTTTAAATCAAACAACCAATTGGCGATTGCTTAATAGAATAGTCATAGTTTGGATTGATAGTGGAGATTTAAATCGTAATAATCCTTGTGGGTTCGACACTCTTTCTTATCACTTTATTACTTGTTGATCGTGTACACTTGCACGTAATTGTCGTTATCTAAATTGGACAACACCAACTGCCATGAAGCTATTAATGATGTAGATGCATCTAATTGGCACATGGCTATGAAACAAGAAATGATTTTCATGTACTCAAATAAAGTATGGGAACTTGTAGAAGCACCTAATGGGGTCAAACCTATAGGGTGCAAGTGGGTCTACAAAAGAAAAAGAGGGGTAGATGGAAAGGTGGAAACCTTTAAAGCACGGTTAGTAGCAAAACGTTTTACTCAAAAAGAAGGTATCGATTATGAAGAAACATTTTCACCAGTAGCTATGTTTAAATCTATCAGAATACTCTTATCCATTGTAACTCATCTCGATTACGAGATATGGCAAATGGATGTCAAAACTGTTTTTCCTAATGGATATCTTTATGAAGAAATCTATATGAAACAACCTGATGGTTTCATAGTTAAAGGACAAGAAAATATGGTATGTAAGTTACAAAAATCCATTTATGGACAAGAAAATATGGTATGTAAATCGTTTCAATATGGTATGTAAGTTACAGAAGAATCTTGTGTGTACAAGAAGAATAAAGATGGGGTGATGGTATTCTTAGTTCTTTATGTGGATGATATATTTGATTATGGGCAATGATGTGGGAGTATTATCTAGCATCAAAATAATTTGGTTGTCTAGTAATTTTGAGATGAATGACCTATATAGGAGAGGCTAATTACATTCTAGGAATCAAGCTTTGGCGTGATCGCAAGAATAGAATGTTGGGCCTATTCCAAACTGCATATATAGATATAATTTTGGCTAGGTTCAACAAACAGAATTCCAAGAAAGGACTACTTCCTATCAGATATGAAATTCCTCTTACTAAGGAGGAGTGTCCTAAGACACCTCAAGAGAAAGAGCGCATGAAGCCAATCCTTTATGCTTCGGCGGTGGGAAGTCTTATGTTTGCAATGTTGTGCACTAGACCAGATATTTGTTTTGCATTAGGCGTGGTCAGCAGATATCAGTCTAACCCTGGACTTGAACATTGGATAGTAGTAAAGTATATACTTAAGTATCTACGGAGAACAAGAGATTATATGTTTGTCTATTCTAGTGATGATCTTGTCCCGAAAGGATATACAGATTCGGATTTTCAGTCAGATAGAGACTTTAGAAAGTCAGCATCCGGTTATATGTTTACTCTTAGAGGTGGAGCTGTCAGTTGGAGGAGTGTTAAACAGTCTTGCATAGCTGACTCCGCCATACAAGCTGAATACGTTGCTGCTTCTGAAGCTGCAAAAGAGGTTGTATGGCTCAAGAAATTCTTGTTAGAAATAGGAATGGTACCTTCAGTATCATCTCGTATTGTCTTGTTTTGTGACAATAATGGGGCGATTGGACAATCAAAGGAGCCTAGGAACCACAAGAAAGGCAAACACATTGAATTAAAGAAAATATCACCTCATCCGAGATATATTGTTCAACGATGAGATGTGATAGTTTCGAAGATAGCTTCTGCGCAAAATTTGGCTGATCCTTTTACGAAGACATTGTCTTCTAAAGTTTTTAATTTTCATCTTGAGGGGATGAGTATTAGACATATAGTAGATTGGATTTAGGGCTAGTGGGAGATTGTAAGGTTTTAAGACCAGAAAAACCCAATGTTGATATTTATTTTATTATTTTAATAATAAAATTTCATTTCATTTTGCATAATTAAGTGTGTCATAAATTTTGTCTATAAGTATACATTTTATAATTTATGTATATGAAGGAGTGTCATATACAGAAGACATAAATTATATGTTATGTATAATTAAATAAATATATTGTTATCAATCTTAGATGAAAATGGACATACCATTCTAGTAGATTGTAATACACTTGATTGGATGATTTGTCTTAGTCATGTAAGATAAGACTTTAATCTAGTGTATTTTTGAAATACATAGAACTAGATCGTTATGAAAAATTATTTGTTAAATACTGTTATTATAAATAATTTTTCAATTACTATTAATGTGCAATTACTCTTAATCCTGAGAGAATAATGAACTTGATTTTATAGTGTATGTCACTTTAATATATTAACGAGTGAGATTTTTAATACAATCAATACCTCAATATGTTGGGTGATATATGTTATGAAATTAGGAACATGTATTTTGCAAGATGGAATTCTACAATTAAATTATAATATCCCCTTGATATAATTTATTGGTTAATCACCTGAATCTTGGTCAAGTATTTTAGTAATTCAACTTACTAAAATATTAATTTAAGTTATTAAATTAATGTGTAATCAAAAGTTTATAAATTATGTACTCAAGGATATAAGCAGTAAACGTAGTGGGTTAACATTTTTATTCTTACACGCGTTTATGGATATTATTGTAGAGGAGTATTTTTTACAAGATACTAATAGTGGAAGGATTTAATTAATTAATTTTAATTCTATTAATTCTAGAGCGCAATTATAACTATTTTTATAACTATTTAGTGAAATTAGTTATAATTAATATAATTCTAATTGATTAAAGAGTTAATCAGAAATTAGTATTATATTGGAGCTAGAATTATAGAATCCTACTTGATCCCGAGTCTAGCCCATATTAAGATATAACAAAATAGCAGGATAAAATATATCAAATTTTTTTTTCAAATTATCCTGATAAATATCAGGGAGTTGATGTGACGCCCTTAAAATAGGTTCATACAACCCATTTTGAGTCGCTAAAATACATACTACATAATTCAAATACAAATTTTCCTATTTATAACTATTAAATTGTCGTGTAAAATACGATAACACACATGCTGCGAGTTTCAATTCAAATATTGAACCACATCTAGTACAACAATATTCACACCCAACTTAAATTCTCAATACAATTATTGCAACACTATTTTATAATGTATTGAGATACTTCTACAATTCTTGACCGTTACTCCATTCCCCGGCTAGTCCCCGCTACATTCTCATTACCTGAGAAGAACAATGAGACAAAAAAGAAAATGGTGAGCTCAAATAGCCCAGTAAAAAATATCATGACTAAGATAATGAAGAATAAATTATCTTTAACTTTCAACAATGATGAATCAGAGATTTAAGATAATATAAGTTTTCAACGATAACTATAGTGGAATAAACAATCCATTAGAAGAGTCAAGTAGACCATAATGACTACTATCTTCTCCAATTTAAAGATTCACCATCAATATTTTATCCTTATAACACCAATCAACAGTTACTATTCATAATAATGCATATCAACAATTTATCTTTACACTACGGGCCAAAGATATTCATTTGTAACACTAACGGTCATGATCATACCAAACACCAGTTCATCTTTGCACTACGGGCCAAAGAGAACTCTCACCACAAACCTTTGCCTGTAACACCAAAGGTCATGAATATACCAATAAACAGTTCATGGTCATAATTATGTCAAACACCAGTTCACCTTTGCACTACGGACCAAAGAGAACTTTCACCACAATTTAAGTTTGAAGATTATGACAATAATATAAAGGATGAATAGAAACAATAAGACACTACAAGAAAATCGTTTAAGATCGACGGACTTATTTCTGACAGAATGGTTTTCGTCGAAAGTAACTTAACTTCGACAAAATTTATCCGTCGGAAATAAGTCCCTCGATAATAGCTTAAGTATGACGGAATTCCGTCGGCATTAACGTCGGACCGTTGGCGCCAATATTCCCGCCAGCGCCAATATTAATTTCGACGAAACAGTCTTATCCGTCGAGAATAACATATAATTCTGACGGACTTATTTGCGACGGAAATTCCGGTAGAATTAACAATAAAACCTATTATCATTTCCTTCAGCCGTCACTGACTTCATTTTCACTCACCCACCTCTCTCTCTCTTTCATTTTTTTCTCTCTATCTCTCTCATTCCCAACCACTGCAACGATGTTGCCGCCGTACCGCCGCCGCACCGTTGCTGCTCCACCACCTGGTCTCTGTCTCTTTCTGTCAATTTTCAAGGTTAGTGCAAGAATTTATAAATTTAACTTGGTAAATATTTCATTCAATTTGTCATGTGTATTGAAATTTTGGTAATTTTGTCATTCAATTTGTCATGTATTAATATTGGTAATTCAGAATAATTGCTTAATCTAAAATTGGGATATTGGAATCTGCATATTAAGTTCAATTCAATTTTCAGAATATTGCATATTGAAATTGGAGTCTTGTCATTTAATTTTTTTTTTCTAAAATTGGGAATCTGCATATTGAGAAAGTGAATGTGAAACTTGTTATTCATTTTTATTGATGCATAATACATATTGGTATTAATTTTTCCTCTTATTCAAGGTTAGCTGAAATTTTTACATGAATCTGATAATTGATTCAAGTTGGGTTTAATTCCTGCAATTTGCATGTTCCTAATTTACATACTAAGGCTGATGTTAGTGTACTGAATCAAATAATTTGCTATTGATGAGGCTGATGTTACTTATATTTCTTGTATTTTCTGTTGGGTTGTCATTATTGTTATTTTCGACGGAATTCCAAATGGAATTTCTGTCAGAATTGTTCAATTACAAAATATGTGGCCCCTACTGTATAATATTTATGTATTTTAATTAGTTTACAATATTAAAATAAAATTAAAATAAAGTAAATTACTTAATATAATATAGTATAATACAAAATAAAATAAAGAAAATAAATAAAATGAAATATCTTATTTAAAATAATTAAATAAATAAATTAATTAAATAATATAATACAAAATGAAATGAAATAAAATAACTTAATTAAAATTAATTAATTAATTAATTAAATTAAATAATATAACATAATATAATACAAAAAAATGAAATAATATAACTTAATTAATATTAATTAATTAAATAAATAATATAATACCAAATTAAAATAAATTAAAATTTAATATTAAATTAAATTAAACTAAAGTAAATTAGATTAAATAATATAATATAATAACATAAAAATTAAATGAAATAAATTAAAATAAAGTAAATTACATAATATAATATAGTATAATACAAAATAAAATAAAGAAAATAAATAAAATGAAATATCTTACTTAAAATAATTAAATTAAATTAATTAAATAAATAATATAATACAAAATCAAATGAAATAAAATAACTTACTTAAAATTAATTAATTAATTAAATTAAATAATATAACATAATATAATACAAAATAAAATGAAATATAACTTAATTAATATTAATTAATTAATTAAATTAAAATAATTTTAATTAAAGAAAATTAAATTAATTAATTAAATAATATAATACAAAATAAAATGAAATAAAATAACTTAATTAATATAAATTAATAAATTAATTTTATTAAATTAAATAATATAACATAATATAATACAAAATAAAATGAAATTCAATAAAATAATAAAAATAGTTATATTAAAATAAAATAAAATAATCTAAAATAAAGTCAGTTTACTATAATAAATTAAACTAATTACATAGATTAAAAATAAATAAAATAAAATTTTTATAATGAATTAAAACTAAGTAGCATTTACTTAGTAGAACTGCTAAATACAATGAAGTCCAAATACTATATTTTAATTCAAATAAATAGTTTTCGATAAACTACGATAGTGAACATCTTTCATTGGAAAAATAAACTAAGTAGCATTTGCTTAGTTTTCCACAATTACAATAAACATAATATAATACATGTGCATGTAGTATATTCATTAGGAGCTTAAAAACCCGTTTGACATTCACTCATTAGGAGTGAATGTCGAATAGTCCCCAGTCTGGGACTGTTACTGGATGTTATGTCTCTCACTTAAGCCGATGCCAATGGGTTAGTTACGTTTTTTTGTTTAGAGGATTTTTCGGCTGTTATCTCTACATGTTCTTCGAGTGCATATTTAGATTAAGTTCTCTTAGTCTATTTCGTGTACTTGGAGACCATGGGGAGGTGCTGCTGAAATTTTCTTGAAACATAAAAAAGCGTGGTCAACGTGTTGGCACTAGTGAAGAGACGCATCCAGGAACGGGATAGAAGCCTAACCCCTGTAGAGTGGAGATATATACTAGGTAAACTAAATACATGCATATATATTCTAATTGGGTATTTTCTTCAATTAAAAATGCCAGCCGACCGGAGTTGGATGTACCGTAGGATACCTATTGATGAGAAGGGATTAGTTGATGCGTACCGTGAAGGGGTGTCTAATTTTATGAACAAAGCAATAGAACATGTTGATGATCCGAACGGAAAGATGAGCTGCCCGTGTTTCAAGTGTAAGAACATGATATGGAAGACTGCCGATGAAGTTAAATTTGACTTATATTCACGTGGGTTTGTGGATGGGTATTCGGTATGGATTCATCACGGGGAATCAGTTGAGTTTAGAGAACAGACAGATAGTAGGGTAGACCAATCGGATCACGGGGATTCACAAGCAGATAACTATGACGTCGTGCAGATGTTGGTTGATGCGTATGGCCCTACCATATTGACTGGGCTGAAAACGAGTATGCATCAAACAGTGCTCAACAAAAGCCAAATGATTCAGCAGCTGCTTTTTACAAGTTGCTATTTGAATCGGGTGTTCCATTGTATCCTGGAAATGACAAGTACACTACGCTTTCTGCAGTTACGAAACTTTTATATTTCAAGAATGAGCATAACTACAGTGAGAGAGGATTCAATGATTTGCTTAATATTCTCAGCGAGTTCTTACCTAGGGATAATACGTTACCCGTGAATTACTATGAGGTGAAGAAGATGGTTAAGGGGTTGAATCTCGGATATGAGAAGATCGATGCTTGTGAGCAGGATTGCATGTTATATTATGGGGATGACAAAGATAAGGTGCAGTGTGATATCTGCAACTCGCCAAGGTACAAGATCACAAAACGTGGGGGGAAGAAGAAACATGTTCTAAAGAAGATTTTACAGTATTTTCCTCTTGCGCCGAGGTTGCAGCGGTTATTCATGTTTGCGCACACTGCTTAGCATATGAGTTGGCATAGAACAAGGGATGTCGTGCCTGGTCAGGTGACTCACCCAGCAGATGGAGATGAATGGAAGAATTTTGATGCCAATTTTCCATAATTTGCCGAAAAAGTTAGGAATGTCAGGCTTGGCATGGCTACAGATGGTTTCTGTCCATTTAATAATTTTAGTCAGCCTTATTTTGTTTGGCCAATGATTATGGTAGCTTATAATCTTCCACCGTCAATGTGCATGAGGGATCTGTATCTTTTCTTGAGCTTACTTATACCGGGGGATAATCCTACAAAAGACATTAACGTGTACCTCAGGCCGTTAGTCAATGAACTTAAGATGCTGTGGGAAACAGGTGTTCAGACTTTTAATAAATCTGTCGGGTAGAATTTTGTGATGAAGGCAGCCTATTTGTGGACTATCACTGACTTTCCGGCACTTGGGATGATTAGTGGTTGGTCGACTCATGGTAACTTGTCATGTCCAGTCTGCATGGGGGATGTGCAAGGCACTCAACTACGTCATGGCCGAAAAACTAGTTTCTTTGGAACTGCTCGTAGATTCTTGCCTACTGAGCACAGTTATAGAAAGATGTCTACACAATTCAACAGAAAGACAGAGAAGAAATAGGTTATTGGTCGTTTGTCGGGCAGCAACATATTGGGCTGGCTAAATGATCTAACATTTCCACCTCCTGGGAAGGAGCATGGTACGTTGAGAGCTATAGGAAATGGGAAAAGTCATAACTGGACTCACTCGCCGATTTGGTTTGAGTTGCCATACTGGGTCACACTAGCACTTCGTCATTGTATAGATGTTATGCATACAGAAAAGAATGTATTTGAGAACTTGTTTTACACCGTACTAGATACAAGTGGTAAAACAAAAGACAATGATAAAGCACGTAAAGACTTGGAGGAAATGAATATTAGGCGGGAATTGTGGCTCCGACCTAACAACACAAAACCAAAAGCTCCATTTTGTCTTACCAAGCAACAAGTTGAAAACATTTGCAAGTAGCTTAGCGCATTGTAGCTCCCAGATGGATATGCTTCTAACATATCTCGTTATACTAAGGTTGAGCAGTTGAAAATTACTGGGTTCAAAAGTCACGACTGTCATGTATTCATGCAGAAGTTGATGTCAATTGCATTTCGTGAGGTGTTACCCAGGAATATTAATGATACTTTTACCGCACTTTCAAATTTCTTTTGGGATATTTGCTCAACTGTTATAAGGTATAGTGATGTGGAGTAGATAGAGAAAAACATAGTGTTGACAATGTGCAAGCTCGAAATGATTTTACCACCGGGGTTCTTTGACAGCATGGAGCATTTGCCTATTCATCTGCCATATGAACTTAAGCTTGGAGGACTGGTGCAATATCGATGGATATATCCATTTGAGAGGTAATATCACACATATTGTGCAATATTCGTTATCTTTATATTTAACTTATCAGGTAATATATATTACATACTTTCATATTTCAGGTATATGCGTCGATTAAAGCAGAAAGTTAAAAACAAAGCGCACGTAGAGGGCTCTATTGCTCACCGATATACGGAGGAAGAGCTTGTCAACTTCTGCTCGTTGTACTTTGACGATGTAGTCGCAACGAAGCATAACCGTCTAAGTCGGAATGAGGTCGGGGATCTGTCTGGTCGTGCTAATGATGAGTTGGTTGTATTCATTTATCCAGCTAAACCATTTGGACATGAGACGAAGACTTACCTAACCGATAAAGATTTAAAGATTGTCTCTACATACGTGCTTCTAAATATGCCTGAAGAATCATTGTACATCAAGTATGTATTATTACAAGTTGAAAATGATTTATCTATCCTTAATCAACAATTAATTAATTGTCATATTATTGTACGCAGTTCATTCGAATTGGAAGCGTATGCTTCTAACCCAGGGTTGACAGAATCACAGATGGAAGCATTCACTAATGCAAATTTTCACCAGAGGTTTAAAAGAAGGGTCGAAGAAGAGAACGCGTATGAGCATTTTAGAGATGTCATTTTAGGCCCGTACAAACTTATTAGTTCATTTCCAGGTTATATCGTGAATGGGTATAGATTCAAGGTTGATGACTTGAATGAATTGACATCAGTCAACCCCGGCATTGTCGTGTTGGGAAGTTCTTATGGAGATTCTGAATCCAATTACTATGGAAGATCAAAGGAAATGGTTGTACTCAATTATCCAGGGGCTAAAAAGGTCGTTACATTTAAGTGTCGCTGGTTTGATACTGCAAAGGGTGTTAAAGTTGATCATAACAGAATCGTCACAGTAGATATAAAATCGAATTTACAGTCTGATGATGTATTTGTGTTAGCCAGCCAAGTAACTCAAGTGTACTACGCCCCTAATATCGTTGACACTAGAACCCCCTGGTATACAGTTGTGACAACGAAGACTCGGCCATTTGATGGTACTAATTTGTCTGGAACGGATGACCCGTTACAATAACAAGTTAGCAATCTCAGCCACGTTGTGCTATATGAAGACGATGTGTTGGGTGATGATGTCGTTGACGTACTTGATGTTGACGAAGTGGAGGAAGATGTGGTTGTTAGTCCGTATGTGATGGTAGAAGATGATATTGAGGAAGAAATTGATACAGAAGAGGAAGAGACAGAATCAAAGGATGAAAATAATTTTGATTCTGACGGGTTTGACGACGTACTACGTCTTCACTAATTGGTGTTTTGTAAATATTATTCAACTAAAATCAATCATTATATATAATAAAAGACTTGAAATTTAATTAATTTCATCGTATCTATGTCTGTTATTTCAGTAGTACAGCTATATATGCCTCGACATAGCAGTGGAGGTGGCTGTGGCGGCCGCTCCGGATCAGGTGACGGCTCCCAGGGAGGGTCGTCTTCAGATGCTAGTGAGTTGATTTCTTTTTTGGCTCAGTAACATTATTTTCATAACTATATTATACATTCATTTACTATTTTTTGACAATGTCATAACTATATTAAACATACATATGTTAGACGTCGGCATTCGCGAGGGCCTAACCTCGGTCGATTAGGTCGTCCACCGGTAGTGCCTGACACAGTTCCAGTTGATGTCGGCTCGTCTGTGTAGGTTTCAACTATAATATACACTTATGTTCAATTAGAATGATATTATCATGTGATTAGTAAATTAAAATGTTCTTAATAAATTTTGTATTCTAGTATTATGGATTCTGTCGCTAAGGCGACCGTACACACCATCTACTTGACGCATCTCCCTATTGGCTGCATGTGATTTAGTCAGTTCGTGCGCTATGATGCCGACTTTATGGTGATAGTGTTGCGGGAGTTTCACATAAGTCGAATTACATATATTAAATCAAGGTCCATGCATGTTATTTACATATTGTTCAAATAATAAATTATACGTATGTTATGTCTGTTTGATAAAGATACTACAAATACGAGGCCGACATCACTGAGGCGGATGGTGACGCCGTTATCATTGCCCACATCTCGAAGAATTATGCCGGCTGGTTATACGAGATGCGATAGAGGGTAGTCCGGGCGATAGAAGAATTGCCTGGGACTACTTTGCAAGATCATCAGCCGCCGGCAGTATCAGATGCAGCATGGGCTGCGATGTGTGCGTACTGGGATGATGCTGCATTCAAGAACAAGTTAGAGCAGATGAAGAAGAATCGCGGCAAGCTGCGAGTTGTACATACTTCTGGCTTGCAGTCGTTTCAGGAGGTTAAGTCGGTATGTATTTCTCTTTATATTAGTTTAATATTATACTGCAACTATAGTAAATTAAGGTGATATTATTTAATGTATATGATTTAGGCCATGCGGAGTAGCTTGGGCCGACCTCCTACTATGATCGAGTTCTAGGATAGAGTCCATACGTCGAAGGGTTCTACTTCGGGGTCGACGATATCTCCAGCAGCACTAGCTATACGGGTAATACATTTACTATAATAAATATTATTTAGGATAATATTACGTAATTTATATGATGATACCAAGATAACTCACTTGTATATAAAATTACAGGAGCGGTTTGGGAAGCTCCGCAGCCAGCGTATAGTAGAGTTGGAGGATGCTAGGGGCGATGTTGAGACGTTAGATTCCACTGTCCCTCGCCCGAGATTAATTTATCTCAGGACGAGGAGACGGCTCTTTGGGTCGCGTCTCAGGATACTCCCACTAGTACTATCGGTCGGTATCGAGTGCTGCGGTTATCGAGGATACCAGCCTATACACTACCATGAGGTATAATATTTGTGTTTATTTCATGTTTATGAATAAAGTAAACTTGTAATATTATTCATGTTATATTTATTTTTGTAGGCTCTAGCCAGCGTCTGCGTCCGAGAGCCCCCGTGGGACCATCACATACGGACGTTGGCTTAGATGATGCTTTGTTCCAGTGTATTATGGTTGCAGTGTCGGAGAGGTTTGAGACCGATCCGTTGTTCCATCGTCAAGACCCGCCCAGCCGTTCTCGCCTCCATCAGCTTGCGCAGGACATTGCAGCTGGTGCCACCGCCGAGAGTACGGGTATCCCTCCGGAGCAGTGGGCCGCGATACACGACGAGATTGTTCGGATGGTGGTTACCTTAGTCGAGGACGCGTTTGGGCCGATGTTGAGTCAGTGCTCGACTGCTCAGGTATACTTCGTTTTAAATACAAATATATATTCTGCATGTTATTTAATTTTCATTTAGTTATCTTTAACTGAATCATATATATGGACAAATGAGTTACATTATATTGTATCAACAGTGTGACGAGCGGACTGTCGAGCGGGATGATGATGAGGGCGATTTTCATACTCCAGAGCAGCGTCGACGCCCGCCTGATGATTCTTCTCACACCGGGGGCTCTACTAGCTTGACTTAGTTTACATTCTTTTGTAGTTTAAATTCTTTTGTAGTTTACATAATTTTTGACGTACATATTGTAGTTTAAACCTTATCATTACTTTAGTTTTGTTGCGGTTTGACACTTAGTTTAATTTAGCTTAATGGGATGTTTGTTATAGTTTAGTTTAGATTAATGGGATGTTTTTGACCTTTTTACTTCTCATTTAATTAGTTGGTTTTTTATATATTGTTGGATGAGGTGATTGTAATTGTAATTCATGTTATTGGCCATATTGTTAGTTTGTGTATGTGATGTTGGGAAAACAGGTACAGGTACAAGATGTGGGTTAAATCCCTGAATATTACAAAAATAAATAAAATATTTTTTAAAAAAACCACTATCCTCGACGGAATAGTGGTATCCTCGACGGAATTCCGTCGAGTTTAAATTGTTTTCCAGTTTTAGCAGATTTCCACGTGGCATACTTATCACCGACTGAATATCCTCGATGGCTAGTTTTCAGTCGGGGATATATTAACTCCGACTGAATATTCGGTCGGTAATAATTCCGTCGACCCTAATTATTTCCGATCGAAAAATCGACGGACTTAATTTCGACGTGCTTATATACGACCGAATTCCCGACGGAATATTCGGTCGAAAATAACGTTATCCTCGACGGAATAGCCTTATTATCGACAGAACATTTCGTCGGAAATAAGCCTTTTTGTTGTAGGGAGATCAAGAATAAATATTAGAGACTTTTAATTTAATTTATCCAGAGTCCAAGATTGTTCAAATTGTCAACATGATATTCAGAAATTTGATTAGGGCACAAGAATTGAATAAATAAGGTTCACAATTTAGCTATAACATGTAAAACATAATAGAAAGATTTAGGTGAAAAGATAGTAGATGAAACCCAAACTATTAAGGATATTCTACTAGTTTCAAGAATTTTCACCATTTAATAATAAAGCGATAGAAATGATAATCCTCTACGGGTATGAAAGAAATGATAACTCTATACAAGTATGAAAGAATACAACGTCCCTTGTGAGTATGAAAGAAATGATATCCTTTATGAAAGAAAATGATATAATTTATCTTAGTAGAAGACTAGATCTAACTGGTATAAAGGAGATAATCTTGAGAAAATTTTGCACTATTAGTTACACTCAAAATATCCTTATACTCAAAAGAAATACGCACAATAGTATAGAAGAAGAATTTTGTGATTCTGGTGTGAGTTTCATACATCAACCAAACAACTTATTTATAGGAAAATACTTAGTACACCACCTTTAACAAATACACATGCAACACACACCGATTTCAAATCTTTCGTATGATTTTTACTATACAATAAAATATTCTAATAAAACAAATAACTTTATATATAATATAATATATTCTAATAAAACAAATAACTTTATATATAATATAAAAGTTTTTTGTTTTATATAAAAAGTTTTCTGTTTTATTACTATTATAATAATAAAATAAATACTAAACGAAATTTCTGCCGATGGTTTGACAAATTTGAAAGTGGGGGGTCAATGGAATAATAAGCCAAACTCGCAACAAATGCTTCATGACAAACCCCTCCATTTATATCAAAAATTGAACAAATATCTACCACGCATCACTTATCTATAATCAACATATTTTCAATCTTTTAACAATTATTCACCATTAATATTATAGACTCACAATATTGACAACCAGATCATTCCCAAGAAAGTGGGTCTTCCGAATAAACGACGCACAATTAAATAACATATTTCCTCGACAAAACTTCTAGACATTGTCAATAATGCTAACTGTTTAATAATATCATATCAAATAATATGAGTTACTGTGTCGTATCAATTATTGATTTAATAATATAAAATATTGTGCATATATTACTGTAACAATTATTAAGTCAATAATATGAGATATTGTGCAATACCGTGTACTACTGTGGAATAACGTGTGCTACTGTGGAATAAAGCGTGCTACTATTATTTTATTACTGAGTATTTCAACAATTGCAGATGATAGTACCGTTGACAATTTTTATAAAAATATTAATACTGTCGTTTTCTGTATCTGACAATATTTCATTGTGGGGTCCACCAATGATTAGTTATTTCGATGCCGTCGTACGAATATTCCCCGACAAAAGGAATATTCCCCCGATAAAACGAATATTCTCCGATATACTGTTTATCTGATAATTTGCATATAACACCCTTAACGATAATATTTTAACAATTAAATACTTACTGATTAGAATAATAATCATAAAGAAAAAAAGAATTTGTATTTCGTAAAAGTCGGGGTCTTACAATTGAGGACTCTATATATTCTATCACTTTGCAGTATTTTGAGCTCACACTCAGAAAAGTATGTGATATCAAAATAAGGGAAGATCAGGAGGAAGATCGCCAGGAAGAAAACTCCATCATCAGAATAAGAAAAAAAATTCTCCATTGTGCTACAACCGAGCACGGAGTATGTAATATTTTTTTTTGATTATGCTAAATTATGAGAAAGATCTTAGGATAATAATTTTTAATGTTTATGCTGCATTTGAATTGAAGGAATGGAATGAAGGACAAAATGAAATAATTTTAAAGTATTTTAAGTGTATGTTTTGTTGTTGGTAGTGGTGGGCAACTCATATAATGACAAATTTATCAAATATATTCATTCCATTGAAATGAATTTTATTTCACCTTCTCCACATGGAATAAAAAAGCAAAGGGATGTAATGAATTTTTATTATATTGGAATAATTTATCCTCCCAAATAATCATCAAATAGACTATTTTTATTTCATTTATTCCTCTATTTTATTCCCTCAATCCAAACACAACATTAGTTTCTATTTAAATTTCAATATGCTCATAATTATATTCATAGGTTGCTCCTACTCAATTCTTCGGCCTACCTTATGTGGGCACATCTATATTTTCAACCCATGTTACTAATTAAGCTGAACAAGTAATAGTACATATATACTCATAAATGTTTTACACTGGGAGCTTGTGGGATTTAATTTAATTTTATTCTTTTCTTTGAATTTAGTTTTTGTAGAAATTAATTATAATTTTTTTGATATTTTTGAATTTTGGTTTTGATCATTGTGTTAAAAAAAATTCTTTTGAATTAATTACTAAAATTATATATATAGATCGAATTTGAATTGGATAAAATTAATTATGAAAGTTTTAATTTGAATATGCTATTGTTAACAAGGAATAAAAGAAAAAAATATATATTAAATAACCCTTCATTAACTAATATGAACAACTTAAAGTTTCATGTTGGCAATTTAATGTCATGTCATTACCTCTTACGACTACTAAAGACAACATCGTTCAAAATAATAATAATAATAATAAAATTATACATAGATAATTATAAAATGAAAACTATATAAAGACTAAAATAAAACTAAAGAATTTGTACATCGACAAATATGAAATAAAAACTGTATAAAGACTAAAATCTTCGCTTTCTCCGAAGAGTGGGGTTCACCAACTATTGAAGGTTGCCGACAATGGCGTGTTTCGGCAGCTCGGGTTGCGTTTTTCGGGTATGCCTCGGCACTACCAACTTATGATGGTGTACCCTTCCTCTTACTCTCTTCTTTCCATCACTGCCTTACTGGGTTATCAATATTTAGGCCTTTGAAGTCAATAATTTTATTTTGTGTGTTAGTGTTGAAATCTTGGTGGTTATGGATTTGAAGCCCTATTTATTTTAGGGGACAATTGGTGGGATTTGGACTTTAATTTGTGTAAAAATAAAAGTATATATAAATGATTGTGAGATCTGAGATGGATAAAATAGAAGAACTAAGGATGGATGATGGCGGTTAGCGACGGAGGCGGGATCATGATATAAGATGGGGGCAGCGGTGATTTGGATTAGTTAGGGTTTTGAAGAAGATGAATAAGATGATTTTAATTTTTTTCGTATCTAGTTTTTTATATTATTTAATGATAGTTTTAATTATTAAATTGTAGTGTTATATTATATTTAATTTTAATAATTTAACATATAATTATTTATAAAGATTTATACAGATTTAATACGTCAAAATAAGTATTTATACAAATTTTATACGAATTTAATAAGTCAAATCGTATTCTATATGATCAAGCTGTATAAAATACGTGTCTGGCCAGAAATGTAGGTATTCCGGTCAATTTTGGTCAGATTCTAAAATTGAGAGTTAAATTATATCAAATTAGGTACTTGATATAGTAAATTGTAAGTCCAAATTCTTTGGGGGACGAATTATGAATATAGTGGTACTTGATATAACGAAAGTGTATTTAGCCCTTAAAATTATTTGCGTATAACGACATGTCTATCTTCGTCTCATTGATAAAAGAGTAAATATTGTGATGATATAAGTTAATACAATGTTAGGTGTAGGATGCTACAATTACTCAAAAAAAGAAAATATAGGATGCTACAAAAACTTGTACGCCTGATTCAGATAGAGTTTATTCATATTTCTTTCTTCAAATTGATTCTTATAGGTGTATTTTAAAGTTTTCGACAGTCTCATCATGCAAAGAACTATGATGCAACCTTTTTTATTCTGCAAAAATAAATTTCATTAAAACCAAATGTTAAAGTACATATGAACTCCTACATCTATAATCCACATATATAAAATCATCCAAAACTAAATGCAAAATCATACTTACTTATCTATACTAAGCATGGGTTATAGCACTCATATATTATTCGTGAATACATATATAATGTATAAATTGGATGAATGTAAGCTATAAATTGAACCAACGAAGCTACAACTTTTTTTATACGACTAATTAGCATATATTTAGAAGTCTTGTTAATTAATTCTTTTTCTTCATGAATGAATTGGTAAATAAAAAAAAAATCAATTATTGACATATTGGAGGAAACTAACACCAAGGATCAAGGATCAATGATAAGGTTATTCTTTTGTAATGACTCACCCTCTGTATATTGCTTCCTTCCTCCTGATTTCTGCCTTTAGCTTCCCTCTACTAATTAATTATTTATTTATATTATACCCTCTAGCTAGCTAGATCTTCCTGGGCCTGATTTAATTAATGTATTCGTATTCAACGTTCACTCATATCACAATTAAAGTTGCATAAATTTAGACTCGCAAGGTTCTTTTTTGTGTTCTCACAAAAAGAGAACGACCGGAATTATCACTTTTGATTTATTAATGGTATATATTTTATTATTTTCCACAATATTTAAATATATATATATATATATATATATATATATATATATATATATATATATATATATACACACACAAACACACACAGTTTTGTGACCTATGAAATTGGCATGTGTGGGCAATTTTAGTTTATGAAACTACTCCATCTCGTTGAAATTTCGTTTTTGTGTATTGAAAAATAAAAAAGCAGCCATGGATATTTTAGTATTAGTTACCGATGTCGAAAGGAGCAACAATATTATTTAAGAAGAATCTCTTAAGAAATTAATTAGTTATAATACAATTGTGGTAAACGTCTTAGCAAATTGTGATAAGCTATTATATACAAAATAACTAAATTATTACGTGTCAAATGATCAATACTCATTCTAAAGTTGGTTTCAACTTCTAATAATTGTATATTTAAAAAACAATTAATGGAATAGTTTTACGATAAAACTTAGAAACAGATCATATAAAAAATATTTTTTTCATTTAATAAAAAACGTCTCATTTGTTAAATTTTATTTCTCCCCCACTTTTCTTAATATTTATATTTTTTTCAAGTAAAACTTTTTTTATCTAAACGGATCGAGGGGGCAGTACATCACACTCACGCTTAATTGTCAACACCTATATATCTAACCTATCAATTAAGAAAAGTAGAGCAAGAAATAAAAAAATGTCTTGCTGTGAGTTTATTATTTGTTTACCTCCTAATTTAATTGCTTCCCTCCTAAAAGAATGTAGATTTACTAAATAAGCAGACACCAAATCAAGATTACGCAGAATACTCAATCTGACGTAAACAAACTCACATATGAAAATAGAAAGCTATAAGAACTCCAATATCTATAATTAATGCACATCAAATCATCCAAAACTAAATGCAAAATTAACTTCCCTATCTATACTAAGCATGAGTTATAGCACTCGTATATTATTCATGTTAATGTACAAATTGAATGAATGTAAGCTATAAATTGAACCAAGATATATAGTTGCAGCTATTTTTTTCTTTTCAATATATGGCTAAAGCATATATTTAGAAGTCTTATTAATGAGTTTTTCTGTCTTGATGAATGAATTGGTCAATAAAAAAAAATCAATTATTGAAATATCGGAGGAAATTAATATTAAGCATTATATATAAATTTTGTTTATGAATGTTGTATTTTCGACTTATGAAATTAAATTAGCATTTGTGTGTAGTGATTTTAATTTGTGGAGTTCTGCATCCAAGTATATTTTAATTAAAAATGTTTAGTTAGTGGAAGGATAAGGTGTAGCATGACTCCCCTAGTGGATGAGTAAGATAAGGACTACTATCCATAATTACGGATATCAATCATATAACTTCTCAGTATATGGTGGAACAAGGACTCTATTTGGTAATATTACTCTCTTTTATAATTTTTCTCGTGAAATTTTTTATATAGGAGACTAGAATACATAGTTTAATGACAAAAGTGGGTGAGTGCATTATATGAAGTATAGTAGTGTGTTATATTCTGACCGCAGGTCCTACCTGTGGTCAGACCCATATCCTTTTATCTTCATGTATTAATCTAGTTTCTAGTAGGATTTGCGGTCAATTTTAAAAATAAAATAAAAATGAGGGTATAATAGTCATTAGTCTGGTCGCAAGTGGGAGTTGTACTGACTGCAAGTCCTACTAGCGGACGGGCGCAAGCCTTATTCAATCTCTTCCGTTAGATCTTACAATGAACGGTGAGAGATGCGTTTGTTGGAATAGTGACAATAACAAGCGTTTGCTATGAAATAAGTCTCTTTTATAATAAAATCTTATATATATATATATATATATATATATATATATATATATATAGTCCGTTTCTCCAGCGAATCCGTCGCTATAGTCGGTTCGTTGTTTTTTCTATGCTATAGTGACGGACAAAACCGTCGTTATAGCCAATTCGTTTTTGGTTCGCTCCATACGATTCGCTGGAGAATATTTACATATAAGCGAGCAACTCTTCGAATTATGTTTTTATATATTATTTTCAAGTTTTTTTCTTTCAAAATGTACTCTAATGCCTTATTATCACAAAAATTGTCAGTTTTTACCCGAAGAATCCAAGAGACTAATATAAAATTAGAAATTCTATCGTCACAATTAATTTGGTTAATTAAAAGAAAAAAAGATATAACTTATTTTCTGATACCAAGTTACAAGAGTGCAAACAAACCGAAAAGTTAGGAAAATGTTGAGTATTAAGATTAATAAATTAAATTCTATGTTTTTTTGGAGAATTGTTGGTTTGATTCAGATAAATTTTATCTATATTCTTGGTTCAAATTGTTAAGCTTTGAGCATTCTGCAGTAATAAATCCTGTATTTTAAAGTTTTCAACCATCTCATCACCCAACCAACTAGTTAGGATGAGATGCATTTAGTTATACAATAAAATGAAACTTTTTAAATCGGCAAAAAAAAGTTTTATTTAAACTGAAGGTTGTACACGTGTGGTAATTTAAGCTTCTCGCGGGCATCACCAGACAGCTTTCTCTTTTCTCTCCAGAGAAAACCCTAGTCTTCATAGTTTCATATACGGGGACTATTAGGAGGGTCTCTTAATCTATACTAAAGAAATTCTCCTCCAAAATTTTCTTACATTTTTCAGTTTAATTATTTTTATTTTATATTTTATGGGTTTCTTTAACCTTTTTAAGGTATTTTATTTTTTTTAGTTTGAATTTTTTTTTCAATCTATGGAGCCTTCTTCTCCTAGTTTGAAATTTTCTCATTATACGGAATATTTTTTTAGGCATATGATCTTTCTGTGAAAGATATTTGATTTGAGCTAATCGATGAAAACAAATCTATCAAATTTGGGTGTGAGATTATCACGACGGTCTTCTTTTTCGTTGCTTGTGTTGAAAAACTACTCAAGTTTATTTATTTATTTTTAGAAATATATATGTTCTCAAGTTTTGAGTTTTAATTTAGAAGTGAAGGATGTATCACCTCGACTTTAGTGTTTTTATAATTCGATTCATTTATTAATAAGAATTATTTCATGTTTTTTCCCAAAAAAAAAAGTACACATGCGGTATTGGAGGGGGAGATGTAAAAAAAATTACCATCTTACCCTTAGTCGAAGCAAAATATTTGGCTATTTACTAAAATCATCTTTTGATAAGGAATGATGGATTGTTAGTGTAGACGATTTAAAAGATATAATCGGTGGATATTAATTATTCCTATTTTGAGCGGAACAAGCGTGAGTTATATCACAAATGTACAAATTGTATGAATACATACAAATTGTTATATGAACAGAGATATTATTCGTGACTACATAATGTACAAATTCGATGGATATAAGCTATAAATTAAAAGGAAAAGTTGCAAAAATATTTTATACGGCTAAGCTTATTTAGAAGTCTTATTAATAATACTGTTTTTACGGTTGAACTGATAAATAAAAAAAATTCAATTGTTAAAATATTGGAGGAAACCAATATTAAGGGTTATCTACAAGGTTGGTGCGATTGTAGTATGAATAATAATTCCATTGTATATTCATGTTGTAGTTGATGACTTTGTTTAGACTTGTCTAGTGGGTCAAACACACTGCAGCAGCCATATTGATCATGTTACTGAGACGGGTAATGTCTTATGTGGGGGCGAATAGGATTTTATTTGGATAATTTATGTAGTTTTGTGCTAAAATATAAATTGTAATAGTTGTAATTTAATGTTTGGATAATATCCAATACTTTATCTTTGTTTGTTTTATTTGTGCGGATAAAATTAATTTAAATTATCCCGTGTGCATTATCAATATTTTATTTAATTAAAAGAATATTCTTGTTCACAAAAAGAAACTAATTAATGTGGTACAAAACTACTTTACAAAATCAAAAGAAATCAAGTCAGAACTTATTGCTTGACCTTGAAATTTTCATTTAAAAAGACAAAATTTGATACGCGGGATAGTACTTTAATTCTCATAAAAGATAAAATTTCTTACGGTGAGGTAGTTTGAATATTTCAGTGTTAATTTTTAATATTCAAAGAAGAAAAATTAACAATTAGTTATAAAAGCTTCGTTGGATAATTAAGGTAGAAAGTTGACACAAGTCTTGGTGATCTATATTTTGGTAGAAGAAAGGAGGAAGTTGAAATGCTTATAATGGGAAAGCAATTAAGGGTGATGAGACAATGAGAATTATCATGTGATCAGATAATCGGTAAACACGGTGTTACAGGTAGGATGCTAGAAAATTAACTAAAAATAAATTTATTAAAACTGAGGAACAAAGAAAGGAAAGTATAGAGTCAATAAGAGTGTCAATCGGGTCTTAATCTAGTGGTTACGATTAAAGTAGTGTAACACTCAAGTCTTAAGAGTTTATTTCTTCTTTATGAAATTTTATTTTCTCTTTATGTGAGGCTTGTTTGTGAGTTTGTTTCTTCCTCTTAATGTAAAACTTGTAATAGTGATAATGTATTTGATTATAAAATTATATTATAATTCCTAAAATTAAGCTTCAAAGAAAAAAAAGTAAATAAGAATAATAAATTAAAATTCTACATTTTGTGAGATATATTGTTGGTTTGATTCAAATAGAGTTTATTCATATTTCTTAAATCAGGGGTGGATCCAATAAGGGGCAAGCGGGTAAGTCTCACCCTTGTTTTTTGGAAATTTTTATAGGTATAGAGTTAATATGGTAAAGTGGTGCTCCCCCAAAAAAACATAAAAAAAAATAGGTCACTTATAATATCCTCTTTTAAATTCAAATATCAATTTTTGTTTTCATAAGTCCATTTGATTTTTCTCAATTTTTTAGGGTTAAGGTTAAATATCATTAAATTTTTTTCTAATTTTTATTAATTATCTATGAGTAGTTAATTATTTAGTTTTAATTTTTATTTATTTTTATTCATTCATGCTAATTAGTACATCCGAACATACTCTTTAATTTTACAATATATATTTAAGTTTTCGGCTTGTGTGTAACAACCCAGATTTCGGGAACTGTTATATTAAGAATTTAATAACGAAATTCTTATTATAAGGTGTAATGGGTAGCTTGATAATTCGAGCTGACAAATATTATTAAATAAAATAGAGTTTTATTAATAATATTATTTATTAAGCGTTTAAAGGTTGTGTTATAACCTAGATTATGCGTATACAATGGTTAGTAAGTGAAAGTTTTCGTTTAAGTGAAGGCGGTGATTTTGAGAAATATCGTTGAATTGTTATTCACGTGGGCACTATATACGCCCAAAGATGTTATTTATTGGATTAAATAAATAGTTTGATGGAGATTATTATGGAATGAGTGGTGTAAAAATGTTACCCAAATATAGGAGGGACGTATGTACATTATGTACATAATTATGGGAAGTTATTTGAGAAGAATAACGATCGCAAATAGCGAATACCCTTGTAATTAGGGTTTATTGATATTACGAGATTGATTAAATATTATTTTTATGTGATGTATTTTAAGTTTATTTTATAACCTGGATGTTATGGAAGTATGAATTTTAAGTGTTGTGTCTCGTAGGAGTGAATAAATTGAATTTGCGAAAAATCGTAAAATTACTATTCACTGGACACGCTTCCCAAGGTACTATTCACGACACTATTCACGCCAATTATTTTTACGTCTTTTTCGATTTTATTAATTTCGTTAAAGCGTGTACGCTAAAAAATAATTTTCCAAGCGTTAGAATTTTTATTTGAACTCCTTCGAGATTTAATTAGTAGTCCAAATACTTTACAAGGGTGGCCCAAATTAATGGCCCAACCTAAGACCCATTATTTTTACCCATGACCCAACCCATGTTGCATGACCTATGTGGGGATTTAATAGAGAAAGAAGATTTGCATGTAGGAATTAAAAGAAGAAGTATTCGGGTGAGTTAGAGAGAGAGAAAACCAATTGGGTGAAGAAAATATTGGTTGTCTATCTAAGAGGGAACCACCAAGCATGAAGGGCCAATAAGAATTAAGGAGAGGAGAGGAAGTAGCCGGCATACTAGTCAAATGCTAAGCACCATGCATTGAGAAGCCAAATATGGCAAACATCCCTCCTCAAAAATCATTTCAAGGAGCTCGGGTAAACCAACTCCTCCCTTCCAAACATTCCATCCGATTTCCTTCATTCCTTAGTCCAAACTTCAGTTCATTGCAAGAGGAAGGAGAGCTGAGTTGAGAGAAGTAGCAAAGAGGGGAAGAAGAGCTCGGACATGGCATGAGAAAAAGGAGAGAAAACTATGCCTACACTCATCCTACCTCCATTCTTATACATCTAAATCTCACCCAAGTCTCTAAAGAACCAAAGAGGTGAGTAAAGGTTGAAGTAAGGGTATGGGAGCATCCATGGAGGAAGAGAAGGAAGCCTTGCCAAGCTCTAGAGGAGTTCTAGCATTCAAGAGGAAGAAGCCAAGAAGTAAGTTCTTAAAACCCTTGAACTTCCATTTCTTAAGTTTGATATCTTTGACGGATATTGTTGTTGAGTTTTATGGGTTAAGGACACCCTGAGAATGTTGTTCAGTGAGTTAATAAGCCATTAAAGGCAAGAAAGTGGAACAATGATGAATAAAATCCGAACCTATGCATAAGGAGAAAGAAAAAGGAAGAAATGGACATTTTTTGGACATTACGGACTGTTTGGACCAAAAATCTGCGTAAATCTCTTAAGCTAGATGTTATGTTTGAGGGTGTTATGATGTACTCTGGTAAGTTAGGATCATCACCCAATTGGAATGGACTAAAAAGCTTTTAAAACGAATCCATGGTAAAGACTTTAGTAAAACATGTCAAGAACATGAAAACTGGATGAACAGTGGTCATTGTGTCAAATTCTGATATTGTTGGGTTAGATGAATAATTCTGAATTTTTGTGTAGTTGTATTACATTGATTTAGGAAGCCATGGGCTTTGGAACGAATGCATTTCGACCTCGGATGAGGGAGTTATGGCATTTGGGAGAAGAAGTGTCCAAACTGTCAAACAGAAGAAAATGAGTTCGGGAGTGGAGTTTTGGGGCACAATTTTGTCTAGTTATAGTTACAAAAAAATTGTGGGCTTTAGATATGTTGTAGTTTATGTTCCAAGCTTTCCATGGCCTCTGGAACAAACTAATTTCGAGTTCGGATGACCAAGTTATGAAGGTGCGAAGTAGGCGCGTCAAAACTGTCCAATCTGGAAAACCAGATTCGGACCAGCCTATTGTTAGAATTTTCTGGACTTGTGTGTTCCGAATTTAAAAATGGTTAAACCATAAAGTTATAGCCCCGGAAGTTATCTTCGCGTGGGCGTAAGAATCGCTCAAAAAAGTTTAGAAACGCATTAGTTATGACTGTTTTAGTGAGAGAGGGTAAAGCTGGCCAGATTTTTTTTTTTTATCTGACCTTGGTTGTAAAAAGTGGAAATCTGTTTCGTTTAATGAAGGGGCTGAAACCATGGCCTGGATGGTGTTAAAGTAGATTGTATAAGCTTTAATTTGACGTAAGAATGAACGAAAACGAATGAGTTATGATAAAAACAAAAACAATATTTTGTTAAAGAAAAAGTGCCAAAACGAGTTATATAACTCGGAGTGAGATGTTTTAGAATTAGTCGCGTTTATTAATCTATAATACGCTAACAATATGAGATAAGAATTATTATAATATGAACCAATATATGAAGTTTTTTTAGTGGCTAATTAGTATTTTATTGTTAAATAATTGTAGGATATTTAAAGTACGAGCCATCATAATTTGGCAAGGAAAGGTTAAGGCAAGTTCTTTCAGTAACTTGTTGACTTGTTTAAATATATTGATGTACATGAGTTGATTGTTTAAATCTTTCATTGGTATGTAATTATATGCGAGCATGATTAAAGTGTGCACGTTGTGCAACTATGTGATTATATTGTTCTATGTGGAACTTGAGTTATTGTAAACATACAATATGACATGCATGAGGTATGCTATGAGATATATGATGCAAATAAAACTTGCACGTTAAGAGATGTATGATGCATGTGTAGATGCATTACATAAGACTTAAAATGCATGATTAAGATACATAGTATGCAAATGATGATGCATGAGTAGAAGGCAAAATATATGTTATGTGAAGCATGTAAGGTGTAAACTGTTAGTTCTTGTTGAGCCGTTGTGCTCATTCTTGCAAAAATAAAACTTTTGCAGATTTACGATGTAATGCAATTATCTTGATATCATGACGATAAGGATTAGAGACGCATGGAAACAGGAAGGTTGCTAAATGTTTCTTTATTGTAATTATTTAACCGTGATAACGGTATACGATGTATGTGAATTAGATTATGTAAACCTTGAGTTAGAAATGCAGTCATCCATTATGGTTGTTAAGATGTGATTATGTCAATTACTTATTATAGTAAACTAGAAGGATGATGATATTGTATAAAGGACACTTTATAACGAATGTATAGTTATTGAATAACTTTGCGAATATTCAGGGAACGATTAAATTCAGAAGCTGAACTTTGTGTTCATAGATGAAATTTTGTAAGGATCATGGTATTTATTCAACCTTGATCCTAAGTGTAGAAGTTTAATAGTTACGGAACCTGGTATTGAGAAAAGTTTGTAATACTAAGTTTTAATACTTATATTGATGTAGACTGATTTATACCGCATGATTAGGATGGTATTGTAATGGGATTTCAGAATATGAAAGATTTTTATAAAGTTTAAATTTTCCGCATTTTTTATTGATTACATTTTCTATCAATGATGTAAGCTTAGAGAGTGAATGTTTATTAACGACCGAAGTCGGGAGCCGAGGTCGCCCCGATTTCCGGGTCGTTACATTGTGTTCATTTGATGTTGTATTTAAATCAATAAAGACATAAATTATGAATATATAATTTTGTTTTAAGATTATACTAGTGGGTGTTTGATTTGTTCATATTATTAATTTATTATTTAGTTTTTCTATTGTGTTGTGTATTTGTATTTGATATTTTGAATCAAAATGAGTAGTTATATGAATAAATATTTTTTAAGATCTAGTGTTATTAAATGTTATCGATTAAAGTTTTCTTCTAATGAACTACTCAAGAGTCAATTAATTATGTTTCAATTCAAGAAATAAAGTATTGATGAATAATTTTGTACTTACTATTATGTGTGTTTAATTAAACTTGATATTTGATATATGAATTTTATTATTTTTTATTTATTTATAAGAGTGTTCACCCTTGTCAAAAATTCTGCATCTGCTCTCAAATCAAATTGTTAATTAAGCTTCGAGCATTTTGCATTAATTGATTCATATACATGTATTTTAAAGTTTTCAACCCTCTCATCATGCAAAGAACTAGGATGACAAGCAGTTGGTCGTATAATAAAATGTAACTATTTTTTAATCGACAAAAATAAATTTTATTAAAAAATATATTAAGGAACACGTGCGATAAGTCCAAAATATATAATTGTAGGACATTATTCCCATTTTGGACAGAACAAGCACGAGTTATAGAACGAATGTACCTATTGTATGAATACATACAAATTGTATGAACAGAGTTTTATATTCATGAATACATAGTGTACAAATTGTAATGGATATAAGCTATATATTGAAAAGGAAGTTGCAAATTTTTTTATACGGCTAAAGTGTATATATATATATATATATTTTTTTTTTTCTTCTTTTTGTTAATTTGGGGGAGGGGATTCGGCTAAAGCATATTTAGTAATCTTATTAATAAATATTTTTCTTAATGAATGAATTGATAAATAAAAAATTGAAATATTGGAGGAAACCAACATTGGTGTGATTGTAGTATGACTAATAATACCACGTTATGCTGCAACAACCATATTGTTAGTGTTACTGAAAGCTTGATGGCTATTTTATTTAAATAATTTATATAGTTGTGTGATAAAAGTACATTGTACTAGTTGTTATGTAATGCCTATGTAACATTAGGAAATGACTTGTCATCAAAATTTGTCGTTTAACATAACTCCCATTCACTCCCATCAAAAACCGTGTTAATTTTCTTCAATAATCCTAGAGGCACGACACGTACAAACCGTCTGAGACACAACCACGTACAAACCGTCTGAGACACAACCAAGAATCCAGGAGGTAACGTTATGATTTACATGAGCCCACCCTGCAAAGATAGAAAAATTCTGGGAGGGTATAGCATATAAGTTCCATTAACAAGCACCATTTTATTCTTAGCATAAATCTCTGCCATAGATTACAATTCTCGGAACCTTGAGATAGGTTGCATACCAGGCTGAGCCTTTGTGTCAATTGAAACTGTGAGCTGCTTAAAATTAGAAGGATTTGCTGGATCATGGATATTTTCCATGATGGATTTGATCTGTTTGTGGATTTGTAGAATTTTTCGAAGAAGAAGCAAGCCATGGATTTGTAGGAACTAAATTCACCATCATTGTAACAAAATACATTGAATCGAAGAATATTAGAAGAAATCTGAGCAACAAAATATTACAAACTGAATAAAAAAAAAACACTGAAAAAAATAGAAGGAAATTTCTGGGAAAAGGCTTTGTTTGGCTTTGATACCAATATAACTGAAAATCATTTCTCATTATCTGATAATTAATCTAACTACCTATTACACTTTACACATGTACCAATCAAGTACAAGTGGTCCAAATGTAACTAACTTCTGCACTAAAATACCACAACTGTAAACTGGTAATTGTGAGTAACATTTCTGCAACTTGGCTGAGATATTAATTATTACTGCAACTCCTCTATAGCTTTGTGTTTAATTATAACAGCTTGTACAGAAACTTAAGCTTGCTGTTGTGATTGTTGTATATTATTTTGTATGTCAGTTGGAATTTCTTGTGTGGTCTAGAATAGTCCTGAATTTAGCTTATTAGCCACGTTAGTGGTAAATGTTTAAAAGAGCAACATTAGTGAAATAAATTGATTTTTTTTTTTGTGATTAGTAAAAGAGAAATTTTATTAACAGCCAAAGTAATACATATGTGACAAATTCAAAAGATTTGGATAGGGCCACAAAAGAGTTGTATTACAATATAGATCAACTAAAAACATATGACAACTCAAAATCGTAGAATAAAATCCCAACTTAAAAATAAAATCACATCAATTTCCATCAGAATATCCAAACAAGACCAGTTTATCAACCCTTCATTTTCACTCCCCTGGTGAAAGCATGTAAGATCAGCAACTACTGTTATATCATTCTGTATTAGACCTGGAGCAACAACTATTAATTAACGTCCAAGATGCTGATTCAAAAAAAACTCCAAACTGTACCTTCAGGCTTCAAGACTTGCTCTGAAATGACATCAAAATCCATTCTCCAGATAAAAAGACTAATACAACTAAAATATCTGACCAACTCACAAACTTAACTGGAAAAACCTTTACTTTTCGAAAACATGGAGGAGGTATAACAAAATCAAGTAGCAAAAGTTACTCTGTTTACAAGCAGAAAATAAGGATGAAAATCAAGCCCAACTATAACCAAAAATTAAAGTGAAAAGACATCGATCATATACCTTTTGTTATGACAAACTATGACAAACACAATAAATCAACAACACAAGGTTTTACGTGGAAACCTAAATCGGAAAAAAACCACGAAGAAGGCAGAAGAAATCCACTAAATAAATATTTGAAGAGTACAAGATAAAGAGAGAACTATGAGAATTCTTAGAATGTTTCTGAATGAATCTGAATATCTATTCTCCAAAATCCTAGCACCTATATTTATAGGCCATAGGAAATTCCATAACCAAATAGGATAAGAAATATTAAATTGAGTATAACCAGGAAAGATAACTTTCCTTAAACCAAAATGGATTCTGGGTAATACCTAAATCCAAATCCAATAATGAATCATGTCATACCCAACAAATCTCCACCTTGACTTGAATCCTCTAAATATAGCACAAACAGTGAACTTTCTCCTCTTCTCAAATGCACAACTCAAGTGCATCGAACACTAACCAGGTCCAAACAATGTTCGAACTTGGTATGTGGTAATGACTTTGTTAACATGTCAGCTGGATTGTCTGAAGTACCAATCTTCAAGACCTTAATGTCACCATCTTTAACAATGTCTCGAACAAAATGATACCTGACATTAATATGTTTCGTCTTCTCATGATACATCTGATCCTTAGTCAAGTGTATAACACTCTGACTATCATAGTGGACAATAGTAACTCCATGATCCATGTTGATCTCTTTAAACAAGCCTCGCAACCAAATAGCTTCCTTAACAGCCTTTGTAATAGCCATATATTCTGCCTCTGTAGTAGAGAGAGCAACCGTATGCTATAAAGTAGCTCTCCAACTAATTGCACAACCTCCAAGGGTAAATATATAACTAGTCAACGACCTCCGCCCATCAAGATCACCATCATAGTCTGAATCAACATACCCTATAAGGGTATCGCCATTTCTTCTAAACTCTAAACCAACATCGGAGGTACCTCGCAAATATCTTAAAATCCATTTCACAGCTTCCCAATGAATTTTACCAGGATGTGATAAGTATCTACTTACCATACTAATGGCATATGAAATATCTAGACGAGTACAAATCATAGCATACATGAGGTTACCAACTGCACTAGAGTAAGGAGCACTTGACATATACCTAACCTCCTCATCTGTCTGAGGATATAATTCAGCTGATAATTTGAAGTGAGCAGCTAGAGGAGTACTTACTGGTTTATTATCATTCATAACAAAACGATCTAACACATTCGTAATGTAGTCTTTCTGAAATAAGTACAATTTCTTAATTCTGCGATCTCGCTGAATCTCCATGTCAAGAATCTTCTTAGCAGCCCCTAAATCTCTCATCTCAAACTCAATGCTCAACTGTAATTTCAGCTTACCAATCTCTGAACTATCTTTTGCTGCAATCAACATATCATCAACATAAAGCAACAAATAAATAAATGAGACATCCTGATGTTTGTTGAAGTACACACAACTATCATATTAACTCCTGTTATATTCAATACCAACCATAAATGAGTGAAATCGTTTATACCACTGCATGGGAGATTGCTTTAAACCGTATAAGGACTTTTTCAACAAGCAAATGTGGTATTCCTTTCCTTAAATTTGAAATCCCTAAAGTTGACGCATATAAATATTTTCATCAAGTTCACCATGCAAGAAAGTTGTTTTCACATCGAGTTGTTCCAACTCCAAATCATGCATAGCAACCAAACCAAGTAATACTCCGAATAGAGCTGTGTTTCACAACTGGTGAAAACACATCATTGAAGTCAATTCTCTCGATTTGACTGAACCCCTTAGCCACTAGTCGAGCCTTGTACCCAGCGTCTTCAATTCCTGGAATGCCTTCTTTTTTCTTAAATATCCATTTGCGTCTGTTCAAAGAGAGCTTTCAAGGTTACAGAGGTGTCCAACTCAGTAGAAAGCTACTTTTAACATGAAGTAATTGTATTGTGTATTGAAAAGTTTTTTTAATAAAAGGAGTCTCCAATACAAATTGGTATTGGACGTGGATTAGGCCACTAGTTAGAGAATAGGGGTCGAACCACGTAAAAATCTTGGTGTGATTTCTTGTTTTATTCTGTTCTGCATTACTTTTATTTTTCTGGAAAAAGTATTCTGTTGTTCTTGAATATACATTAATTCAGACACTAATTCAGACAGGGTATAACTGTTTGTTCATATCATCACGAAGAACATATACTAATTCAGACATGGTATCACTGTCTGAATTTTCTGCAGAAAGTTATTTTTAAAATTTATCACTGCTGCTCATTAATTACCAATTACACCTAATCACCCTCCTCTAGGTGTGCACATACACGAAATTACATTTGGTATCAGAGCTTGGCTCTACTAATATTGATCTTTGCAAGTTGTAGGGAAAGATCCTATGGCACACCTTAATTTTCAAGAAGGTCAATCTACAAGCCGACCACCTCTGTTGCTCAGAAGCGAGAAGTTCAACTTTTGGAAGTTCAGAATGATGATTTATCTCAAACGAGACCCATGGGAGTGGTGGGTTGTTGAAAATGGGCCTGTCATTCCGAGACATGATGATGGAAAACCAAAGACTCTCATAGAAATGGATTCAAATGAATCGTACATGGTATCCTATGACTCCAAAGCCATGAACACGCTGCTGAGTAGAATGGTTCAAGCTGAAATCGATAAAGTCTCTACATGCAATATGACAAAGGAAATTTGGGACACAATTATCATGAGCCACGAGGGAACTACTAAGGTGAAAAAAGTCAAGTTAAACATGTTGATGCAAAAGTACGAGTTATTCAAATTAGAGAGAGATGAAACAATTAAAGAAGCTCAAACGAGGTTCCTCGCTCTAATGAATTCACTAAGTATGCTCGGTCGAAAAATTGATCAAAGGAAAATAAACAGAAACCAACTTAGAGTCATGCTAAAGCGGTTCACACCAAAGGTGACTACACTTGAAGATTCAACCACAATCAGTTCTATGGAAACTCTCACTTTATTTGGAGAGCTTGAAGAATTTCAAAATCAGCTAAGAAGGTATGATGAAGAAGATGAGGCACCAATAAAGAAGACATTTGCACTTCAAATCGAAAGCAACAGTGAAGGTGATCTCGAAGATATTGATAAAGAAATTGAAATGATCTCAATAAAACTCGAGAGACTACTTCAAAGGAAGAAACAAATGAAGCATTAAAGAGGTAGCTCAACTCCAATGAGTAAAACAGAACAAGAAGAAGAAATTAGCCAACTCTGTTTCATGGGACTTAAAGATGATGATCAACTTGAGGTAAGAAATTTTCATGATGCTTTTGAAATATCTACATCTGATTATCTTGCTTTACAAAGTAAGAATCAAAAGCTCAAAAAGAAAACTACATATTTAAAAAATTGTGTAAATTAGTTAATGAATGAAGTTGAGTCATTTATTGAAGAGAGAAAATAAAATGAGTATCTCAAAAATGAAATGAAGTTTTGAAAGAAAATTTGAAAATGAGAGATACATGTATAGATGTTTTTAATGATGAAAAAATTATAAGCATGCAAAATGATAATAATGAAGAAATAATTTCTTTGAAAAAGGACCTTGCTAAATTTGTGCAAGGAGAAGAGACCTTAAATGTTATGTTAGGGGCACAAAAGTCTAATCTTAATATGCATTCTGTTGATTTTAAATATAATAATAATATTAGAATGATTAATAGAAAACCAAGGTATAAACCACTTTATTGCTCACCGTTTGTTACTTCTAAAAAATGTAGTTTAAAAGGTCATTTTGATTCTAATTGTAATAAAATTAGAATAAAACAAATTTGGGTAAAGAAATGTGATTTATATGTTACTAACCCAAAAGGACCAGAGAAAATTTGGGTACCAAAAAGATAGAGTCTATTTGTTTGTTTTGTAGGTATCTCAAGACTAAAAAGGAAATAGAGATATAATTATTAATATGTTATGATTTTCATGATTAATTTTTTTTAACCGTGATTTGTCAAAAGAAGAGAAGGAAGTTTCTGCACGAAAAAAATAATATGGAACGTGAAAACGAGACAGCAGAATTCAGACAGCCTAACCCGTCTGCATCAGAAGTAAAAGCAAATAAACTTGAAAAGTAGACAGATGAAATCAGACAGTCTGACCTGTCTGTTTCAGAAGAAAACTCAAACATGCAGACAGCCAAATCCAGACAGACTAACTCGTCTGCTTTCGAAGAAAAATCAGACGAACTTTCAAAAGGAGAAGCTGACATACGAGAATATGAACAAGAAACGCAAATGGCCATAGTCAGACTTCCTAGATATTTCAAAACTATGGAAAATCATCCTTCTAACCTGAGCATTAAAGACTTCAACATTGGGATGATCAAAGAAATGCTATTGAAGAGAATTGATTTTGAAAATACAAAAATCCAAGGTACCCCAAGGAGCACATTTATCAATCTTACTACTGGCAACAATCATGATGATATATATGTAACAATACATAAAGGTATGATCGTTTTGTTACTTGTTATATATGTGCTATTATTATAAACTTTCTCTAATGTCATTCTATGTCATTGTGCTTATTTTTTAATGTTGACAAATTTTGTGAGATAATAAAATTTAGCTAAATTGGTATGAATTATTTTTTGTTGATAACAAAGAGGGAGAGAAAGCTGACATACGAGAATATGAACGAGAAACGCAAATGGCCATAGTCAGACTTCCTAGATATTTCAGAACTATGAAAAATCATCCTTCTAACCTGAGCATTAAAGACTTCAACATTGGGATAATCAAAGAAATGTTATTGAAGGGAATTGATTTTGAAAATACAAAAATCCAAGGTACCCTAAGGAGCACATTTATTAATCTTACTACTAGTAACAATCATGATGATATATAGGTAACAATATATAAAGGTATGATCGTTTTGTTACTTGTTATATATGTGCTATTATTATAAACTTTCTCTAATGTCATTATATGTCATTGTGCTTATTTTTTAATGTTGACAAAGGTTGTGAGATAATAAAATTTAGCTAAATTGGTATGAATTATTTTTTTGTTGATAACAAAGGGGGAGAGATATAACGAAATCAACTTGAATATGTGTGGTTTCATTTATTTCTTTTTGATAATGACAAATGGGGAGAGATATTTGGGTATATTTGAATATTTGGGGTTATTTGAATTGGTTTGAATTACTACTCTAATTATTTCTCCTTATATGCATAATCTTAGGGGGAGCCATATATTTAGGGGGAGTTATATATTGTCATCATCAAAAAGAGGGAGAATGTTGATTTATGATTTTAATGATGACAATATTTATAATGGTTTATTGATAATGACATAATCTGTTTGGTTTGTGTTGGTCCAAATTTGGTTATATGATATATCTTGAAGATTGCATGAAATATTTCTACTCAAAGTTTTTTTAATGATGATATCATTATTGTTGTTGGAATTAATATATTCTGTCAAATTAGATTTTGAATTGGAATATATTAAGGAATTTGGTTCAGTTATGATATCTATTCAAATTTGAATTAGAGTCTATCATGGAAACTGATTATAGTTGTTCAAAGTTGATTAGAGAATGAACTCTATCAATTCTACCAATCAATATCTTTTTGGTTCCTAAAATTAAGTCTGAGTTGGTTGCATATCTTTGACTTACTATTTTGGAATATATTATAGTTGTTACAAATATCAAAGGTGACGAAATTTCTCTGTGAGGCTAACAATATTTTTTAGCCGTTGCTCTTCATATTATTTATTCTCAGCCTTCAAGGTATAACGGGGGAGAACTCCTCAAGCAATACCAAGTCTAATTCATAGAGTTTTGTATTAAGAGCTTTTAAAAGAATACTTCCAACAAACTATTGTATTGTTTTAAATCTCTTTCAGCTGGAAATTAAGAGCCCATTGTAATTAATATTCCTTGTATTAAAGTTCTGAGTTTAAGCCTTGTTTGGCTTGGTTGATCCAATAGTGGATAGGGTCTATTCAAAGAGAGCTTTCAAGGTTGCAGAGGTGCAAATGTCTCAGTGGTGAGAAAGGTTGCAGAGGTGCAAAAGGGCAGTGGTGTCCAACTCAGTGGAAAGCTACTTTGAACATGGAGTAATTGTATTGTGTATTGAAAAGTTTTTTTTAATAAAAGGAGTCTCTAATACTAATTGGTATTGGACGTGGATTAGGCCACTAGTTAGAGGATAGGGGCCGAACCACGTAAAAATCTTGGTGTGATTTCTTATTTTATTCTGTTCTGCATTACTTTAATTTTTTTGGAAAAAGTATTCTGCTGTTCTTGAATATACACTAATTCAGACACCAATTCAGATAGGGTATAACTGTCTGTTCATATCATCACGAACAACATATACTAATTCAGACACCAATTCAGACAGGGTATCACTGTCTTAAGTTTCTGTAGAAAGTTATTTTTAAAATTTATCGTCGCTGCTCATTAAATACCAATTACACCTATTCACCCTCCTCTATGCGTGCACATACACAAAATTACAATTATATCCATTTCAAACAAGTAATTATGACATAGAATTAGAGACGGAAAAAGTAGTCATTCAAATTTAGAGATGGATAATAAGTTGGTCTCAAATTGTTGCTCTTTTTAGAGAGGGTTTTGAGACGGTCAAAATCCGTCTCAAAAATAATTTTGAAACCGATCTTTGATATTTTGAAACGGAATTGACCGTGTCAAATGTCTGATTTTCTGGTAGTAAACACACACCCTTATTTGCCTCATAGTTTTTTGTTAATTTTTTTTTGAGTTTTTGTTTTGTTTTATTTTGGTATTCTTTTTCTTTTCTTTTCTTTCTTTTTTTTTGGGGGGGGGGGGGGGGGGGGGCGGTGGGTTGGTGGGATTGAGAGGGGGTTCAATTTACTCATAACTTAATGATTTTTAATAAATTTTTTATTTTTCAAACTCAATCCTAACATTTATTATAAATGTAATAACAGTGACATGCATAATAGTATTCACTTTATTTTTAATAGATATCATGACATGTTAAAAATTTTATGACAATTTGTAATCTAAAATTAGAAATGTATCTCTAATTGATTTTGAAACAGACTAGTAAGAAAAACATATATCTAATTTTGAAAGGGAAAGAGATATGAGACTTAATTTCACACAGCCTTTCAAATACTAAAAATTTAAGTAGAGACCTTTTTTTTTTGTATTTAACTGAAATTACATTTTTTTTGTACTTGCCTAGACAATTTGATGGATGATAAACTTAATTTGTCTAAATGAAAGATAAGAAATTTGCATAAAATATTCCACTTTCTGGTATGCACCATTGATTTAAATATAAAAGGCAGGTTCCAAGTTTCAACCAATTAAAATGCATAAAATCACAACTTAATTACAATTTTGGCCATGGATCACATACTGAGGATTAATCTAGAGTTTAATGGAAGTTTGTGTACCTCTTGTTTATTTAATAGTCTAGCATTTTAGCAAAAAGAAAAATATAAACATACTTCTTTATATATAGCATCACTATATATGAATTATATATATGCTTCCTAATTCCATATTTAGGTCAGACTTAAAAACAATAACATACCTAATGAATCTCCAGCCAAATTTTCAACCATTTTTTTTTCACACAACAATAAAAGGAAAAAAGAAAAAGAAAAAAAGAACAAGCTATGGTAACATTAGGTATAAATTTTAGCTAAAGATATACTACTATTTTATATTTAACTAGCACCCATTAAAATGGTTGGGGAAAGCTGCATAAGAGAGCATCTTCACACAGCTTGACAGCTTCATCCCCCGGAAGTGTAACCATAACCACCCTGCTAAAATCACTCCGGCCACCTTCCGGCGATGGGAGAATCAACACTTGCACTTGTCCCATCACCGGCTCGACATAATACGAAACCCTAACTGGTTTAAAAATTTCATCCTCAAATATAGCATTATAAGCTTCCACATCCTCTAGATTAACACAAATCAAACCTTCAAATCTTATCAAACCATGGCCATGATCACAACACGAAGACCGATAAATATCGTTACGTTCCAAATATTCCACCAAGTCCATAATACCCTCAAAATCCATCTTCCTCACCACTTCTCTTATAACCAAAGCTGATTTTGAAAGGTCATTGGGGTCAAAACCTTTTCCAAAATCAACCTTGTTATAAACCATGCAGTTTCCAAAGAAGCCCTTGTCTAACCCTAGCACTTTTCTCATGTCTAAACATATAAACAAGTTGTTTAAACAATATTTTGTTCGTTTAACGTTGTTGATAACAACCCAAAATAGGCTAGCTAGAGCCTCGAATCAAGGACGGAGGTACACATGGGCTAGGGTGGGCTGTAGCCCAGGTGGAATTTTTTTTTTTTTTTATAGGTAAAAGCTAGGGCCAAATATGTAACTTACTAAACTTAAGGGGGCTGATTAATAAAGGAGCTATACTTGGAGAGAGCAAAACAAAAAATTCATAAACTAATTCTAAATCCAAGACAAGCTCATTTGACATTTCCCCTATATGGTGCAGAGTTTCTGCTTCAACTTTTCATTCATCTTCTACTTCTAGTTTCTAGATCTCCGCCACTAGACCCACTGCATCCAAAGTTAGGGAAAAATATGTAACTTAATAAACTTAAGTGAGCAGATTAATAGAGGAGATTTGGAGGGAGCAAAACAAAAATTTCATAAACCAATTCTAATAGAGGAGTGTTTTTTAATGATTTTTTGTTGTTGTAATTTATTTAATATGTCATATGTAATTTAGATTATTTTCATAATATAAGGAATTTAAATATTTATTAACAAATTTGTGATTAGAAAAGAATATTATGAGTCAATAAGGAGTGTATGCATATATATATATATATAATGTTATTACTTGTAATATTAACAATATTGTAATTAAATACATATTTTACATATGTAACTGGCCGAAAAATATAAAATTATTTTAAAAAAATTGACTCGGGGGCTCAGCCCCCGAACCCCCCATCAAATTATTTATAAGATCATAAGTTTTTTGACCGCGCGGCAGCCCAAGGCGGAAAAAATTCCTGGCTCCGCCCTTGCCTCGAATGGCGTTAAGGTTAGGGTTTGGCCCTCGTGTGCACCATGTTGCACGGCCATGCAGGCTATGACCATTTCATGTGAAAATGATAGGGTGACTGTTGTTACATTTTGCGGTTGGTCTGTACATTTAGATGGTTTTTGTATAGAGTTTTTGTAGTGGTTGATTAATTCGGTGTAGGGGCGGTGGTTAGGGTTAATATTGATATGTCGTCGTGGTGCAAGGGATGGAAAAGGGGCGGGGAGGTCATTTTGCCGCCTAGGGCTGTGTCGGTAAAGGCGGAACCAGGGGGTCGAGGGGGTCATATGACCCCCCTAGGTTGGAATCTCCGACAGCCTTGGTTATCAGCGGCGGAACCAAGAGGGGGCGAGGAGGGCATATGACCCTGGTGTATCACTCAATGAATCGCCGGCGGCAAGCTTGCCGGAGGAAGAAGCAGTACAATAAGAAAAAAGGGAGTTGGGTGAATAAGAGAGAGAAGAAGAATTGACTTCATGATCTTCTATTGAATTATCATTAGATTCCTCAGATCCAACACTTGAATCAGGGACGAAACTACATTGGGACTGGAGGGGGCCACGGCCCCCCCAAAGTTTGAAAAGTTTGTAAGTTCCACCCCAAAGTTTTAAAAAAATTATTTTTGGCCCCCTCAAGAAAAATGCAATGCTTCAAAGGAAAATGAATTTCTTTACTACCAAACTAACGACCACAACACATTCTTTGTAACAAGATATAAGTTTACACATCGGTGTCACTCTGATCTTAACTAGCCAAATTCATACACTTATAAATAGATTATAGACCTGTCCTTCTTGCCTATAACATGTCCCATAAAATTCTTAAATAAAAAATGACAACTCCTACCTCCATACTAAATGAAAAAGAAAATGGAAGCTCACTATAAAGACTTGGATAGTACTGCACTAAAAAAAATAATTACTTTATAATGTAAGGTAAATTTTAAAAAATTTAAGTATTATATATAAATTGACTCCACTAAAATTTTATAAATTTTCTATTATACGGGGTCAAATTGAAATTTTATAATTTTGTCAGTCAAATTTTAACCACATATGACTCATATCCTCTCAATATATGTATATCTCCATATAATATTATATATATATATATATGTGTGTGTGTGTGAGAGAGAGACCCAAAAGTATAAAAGTATTTAAAAAAATTGGCTCGGGGCCGCTGCCCCCGAACCCCCGCCAAATTATTTATGACTTGATAAATAATTTGGCCCCCCTAAGATCAAATCCTGGTTTCGTTCCTGACTTGAATCAACCTCATAAGAAGAAGAAAAAGGAGAGACTGTATCATTAAGCCTTTGCTCATTGCCTTGTTCATCAAATGAACCAAAACCCATTTTAATTTCTAGTAGTACTAAAATAGCATGCATTGGGTACCACAAAAAGATAGATATACAGAAGGTATAAAATGAAGAAGTTTGGGTTATATATACACTGTGGAAAATATATATATATATATATATATATATATATATATATATATGGAGAGAGAGAGAGAAGAATTGTGATAAGGGCAAGGAGTAAGGAGATATATAATATAAATGCGTGTTATCCATAAGAAGTAGACAGAGAAAAGATTAGGTAAAAGATTCGTTATTATCCACTTTCGACTTTTTGTCTCCCTTTCCTCTCATTTCTTGCTGTTGTCCCCACCGAGCTCTATAAATGGAAACCCGACACCATATCCCATAAAAGCTCTAAAGCACGTGAATGGAGCCACCAAATAAATTTCAATTTATACTTGTGCGGTGCATATAAATACCAAAATAATATTTTTAAATAAAAAGATATTTTTATATAATTTTTGTCACATGAATAATAAGTTAATATTGTATTTATGCGAGAAAACATTACATTGACCCAACTGATTATTAAAAAGCTGATTGAAACAAGAAAAAATATAATTTTTACATTAGTATATCGATTGATCGAGTTGGCTTTAGTTTACCAGTTGCGACTGCTACTGTTGAAAGAGTATTTGACTAGAGGAATTTTGACCCTTTCAAAATTGGTTCTGGTTCCGCCACTGTGTGTCGGCCCAAGCTTTGATTATCATGGGGGCACAAATTGGATCTGCGAGGAGGTGAGTGCAGCTAAAGCCTATAGCTTCTTCAAATTCAGTGATCTGCAACAACAAATGAATCAAGTGTACTTACTGACTAAGTGTATGTAGCACTGCTCAATTGAGCCATAATTATATATAATTTATAATATCTTTTCTCAAATTCTTTATTTTTAATGTGTTTAGTTAGTCAATATTAGGGTAAAAACATCATGGGATGGGATGTGTGCGAAATTATGTTGGTTTGGTTTGCTTCTTAATATTCTCTTGTACAAAATGAAAATTATATTTTGACTTTTTATAGTTAAATTTCACGAGCTTAATATTCAAAACTGATATTAATTTACTTGATATTTCATAAACAACTGTAATTACTGTAAAATAATTAAAAAGGTGCGTACTATTAGTCACCCCATTTGTTGATTTACAAACTAAAATAATTGATATCAATTTTGAAATAATTTTTGACAAAAGTGTATGTGATCGTAGTTGTCAGAGTTAGTTGATTGTGACAACTACCCAAAAATAACGTGCTTTTGATTAATAAATCTATGATAAAAACATTATCAAAATTAATTAAATGACATAACTATCCTTATTATAATATTTGGACCACAACTAAATGACTAGTGATCACAACCATCCTAAACTTGTAATATTTTGCAAGTTGATCAGTTCAAATGCCTTAATTTTATCAAGCTAGCATCTTATTTTTATGAGTTCAAATCTGCTATCTCATTCCATATCTCATTTGTTCTCCCATTCTATATATTGCATTACACGTAATTTTTATTTAGTTACAAAATAATTATAAATAAATAAATAAAAATTATGTGATAGTAACATGTATGAGTGGAATAGATGAGGCACACAATGTGATAACAAAATTGAACTAATCTATTTTCACCTGAACATGAAAGGTAGACCAAAAATAAGGCTTGTGGAACATATCTTCCCAGCGAACAAGCTCAAGCTCCTTCTCCCTGTCCACATTTTGTAGCCACTCCACCATACTCCCTTTCGCCCTTGCTTCTATTGTTCTCGTTCCGGCATCATTACACTTTATCATCCAATGCCCTTCCGGCGCCTTCACTAACCGTCCGGTCACCAGCTGAAAACTCGAAAGCACTTTCGATAACGACTCTGTTAGTTTCTTAGTCAATTCTCCAGCCGCTCTCCCCACCGGATGGTCGTAATAAAACACGATTCGGATGTGGTTTGGCTCCATTATCTGGTCAAGAACCGATAATTGGCAGAATTACCGGCTTGCACCGGCTTGGTGCTGACAACTGTTCGTTTGCGAATGAGTGAGACTTGAGCCTGTAACGATCGCGGATCGTGGGTAGCTTTGTAACGCGAGCCTATGAATTTTATTGAATAAATTGATCTTTTATTAATATTATTCCGTGTTATGTGTATGAATATTTTATTACTACATATGATGTGTATGTGATAATTTTTGATTGTTATTATTTTTATTGGAGTTGATTAAATCATTAGAGAAATAGCGCTAAAACGCTATTTATGCAAAGGACGCCTTTTTCGATTTTATGACTTTTCATAATTTCGCCAAAGCGTTAATGAGAGGGGTTAATAATCCAAGTATGGGATTTTTATTTGAGCCCAATTGGATATTTATTAGAAGCCCAATTAGAATTAAATTTGGAGTCCAAGAGAAGCCCAAAAGGTTATTAAGTGAAGCCCAAAACCCATGGACTTAGTCCATGAACCAAACCCACCATCCATGACCCACCACCCATGACCCATGAGGGAAATGGGTTATGTATTCAGCTGGTCACAATTGGAGGAGAAGAGTACGGGAGAAGAGTGAAGAAGAGAGGAGAAGAAGATGAAGAACGTGATGGATTTGGGGAGGAGCAAAACTTGCATTTGGTGAAGGAAGAATGTCAGAAAGCAAACTCGGGAGAAGGGAGGGGGAGAGCCCAATGGCTGACCACACCTTGGAGGAGCCGAAGCTCTCCTACCCGAGCATTGGGAGCTGCCATGGCTGGCATGCTCAGCCTTGAACCCATCCTTGAAGCTCAGTTCTTCTTCTATAAATACTCCTCCCTTGCCATACATCCATTCCTTTGATTGTTGCTTAGTAAGATAGCTGAAACTTGAGAGAAAATAGTGAAGAGAGTGTTCACTCAACGGGTGATTTGAGGAAGAAGAAGGAGTATAGTAGCAGCTGGCTTTAGCTCATTAGCAACCTTAGAACAAGCTCAAGAGGTATGCAATATAGAGCTTAGCTCATTTCCACATTCTTTCTAAGTTATAGTTTTACTGTGATTGTTTTGTTGGAGTTATGTTGCTGAAATTGCTTGGTTGTTCATGAACGTGTGTATATGTTGTTAGCTCTGTATAAAGCTTGTTAATAATGTGTAAAAGAGGAACAATGTATGAGAATCAAACCTTTGCTTAAGGAATCAAGAAATGGACTGAAATGGATATTAGAGGACTGTTATTCATATTTTGTTAATAATGAAGTTATAACCATCTTGGTTTGGTTATGTGCATTGGTTGTGTATTGTTGGTATATGCCAAGAAGGTATGAGTAATGATTTCAATGGGAAATCTGGACTAGAGTATAATGAAACTCTACTCCAATGTGAGTTTTCAACTCATGCCCACCAACTATTTGGTTTAATGTCCAAGAGAATGATTTCTCTAAGGAACATGAGAATTAGAGATGATTAATTGATTAAATGATGTTATGATGCATAGCTCAGTTGTAAAAGCATGTTTTAAGTCATATAGACTTGTTGTATAATGGCTAAGAAGCAAATGGGACGGAATCATTGGTTTGGATTTTTGGGTTCTGGCAGTGTGTAGCAGAACTTGAAAGTCCCTGGATGCAGAGTGGCGCAGCTGCGCCACTCCCAAGCATAGCACCTGCGCAGCTGCGCTGGGTGCCAGACCTGAAAGTCCCTGGATTAGAGTGGCGCAGCTGCGCCACTCCCAAGTGTAAGACCTGCGCAGCTGCGCCGGTCTGCAGAGGTGAATGGTTCTGCTGTTTTGTGTTATTGATGCGATGCATGTTTATATAGTCCCAACATGTTATAAATACCCCAAGACATATGTATGATATGTTAGTGTAATAGTTGAATGACCCCAAGCATGGCAGCCGCTCGCTCACCGGGGAGCGAGACCCCCGTTTGGGTAAGCGTAGTGGCAATCAATGTTCGTAATGATTATAATGTCTTGATTAATGTAAGCCAATGTTTGGTGTCTATTGTGAGACTAATTGGTATGTGAATATATGTTTAAATGCGTAGGACATATGTGAAGGACGATTAACGTCAACTAGTAGCAAGCGCTTAAGGCAAGTTTCCTAAACCCTTGTCTAACCTTTGTGTTGGGCAAGTTCTCTAACTTCATTCATTTTCAGTATTGAATGCAAGTTTCGTATCTTATACAAGAGACGTATATTGTGCAAGTTTATTTGATTCATTTGATTATATTCTCTTGACTCTCATGCGATGTTTGAAGTTCCGATTTACGCAATACATATATGGTTGTGTGAATTCCTTACTTATGTAAATTTTTCAGTATTTGCACAAGTATTCGAGCTATGTTATGACATAAATTGTTGAAGCTTTCAAGTTCACATATATATGAACTGTTATAGAGAACGTCGATGCCATTTGTTTTCGGCTAGACAGATATTGAGATATTTTTTTATTGATTTGATAATAAATCCTTGAAATGTTATTTATGAGTAAGTAGAGCTATCCAACCGAATTGTTTTGGTTAGGATTCCGAGACATGAATGAGATGAACAACCCTAATATTAGGGGCAGTTTTTAGTCAGTTATTCTGACAAGGCATCGAGCGCCTAAACAAACGCATATAGTCGTTTCCAGCTAGAGTGTTGATCAACATAGAGTACAATAGGCTGATCACCTAGAAGTGCTCGTAAGTAAGACGGTTTGCAGTTATAATGCTGTGTACCTTTTTCAAGAAAGCAAAAGAAAGTTCAAGGTCTTATGACCGCTCAATGTCGTTTCGAAAATATATTTCTAAAACGAAAGCGAAGTATTATTCTTGTTTATTCAGAATATTTCACAACTATTGTTCAGTTGTCGAAGAGAAATGATATGATTGATGATATTGTTGTTATTCAACTATTATACTTGCTGGGCAATTGAATGCTCATTCTTGCTTTATATTAAACATTGCAGCTAAGTCCGAGCGGGCCGAAGGTTCCGGTAAGGACAAGGGAAAGGGCAAGATGAACGTCTAGATGGCGTCATAGTTTATTTGTAGTAGTAATGATGTAATATTAAGACTTATTATGTATTTGGAATGATGTTATGGTAATAGAACCTGGGATTGAGAGTAAGACGTGTTGTAATAATATAGTAATTACATTCATGTCTATTATGTTGTATGGAATGGGATGTACCGTGTAGCACTAGATTCGGGTTTGAGGTACCCGGATTTGGGGGCGTCACAGAGCCATTGCCAAAATAAATAATTTTTTTAGAGGAACTTTAATTCTATATTTTATGTTTAGGGTTTGTAAATGCATAATTAAGCATATTTAAACAAGTGTATAGATACGTATTTAGTGTTCAAAATGAACAACTTTCATGACTAAATGAAAAAAAAACAACCCTTTATTTAAGGGAAGTGCATTTTTTATGATTCATCAAATATTAAGGGATGTGTGTTTTTCATGACTGTTGATCAAACAGTTGATCTAATTCTCTGCAAAGAAGCAAAGGAACTGATCTAATTAGACCTTGTTTTTGGAACCATACGAGGTGAGACCATATTTAAATAATACAATCAATGGTTATCTCAAGTCAACGCCGCCTTTTTTCTAAATTAGTTGAGTATAGGCTTACACTCACTCAAGCACGATTAACTTTAAAAAAATTTAGAATTCTAATAATATTCAGTACATTAATGTTATAAGTATAGTTGTAACATTTTTATATGTGATTGTGTGTCTATCTCTATCTGTACCAACAAGAGAGAAAAGATCATGTGATGAGATAAGTAAAAACATTGTTACATGTAATGATAATAAATTTAGGAAATTGATATTTTCACAAGCTAATATCATATTTTCATAAGCAGGTTCCATTTTTAACTAAACCAACCATTTGTGTAGTAGACTAACTATAAGATTTCATTCTCATGTCCAAATTATCCATACTTGATAAATAACTAAATCTCTAGTTGTTTAACTTTATTTGATTAGTAGAATTACTCAATTCCTTTATACTTCATTGTTAACCTTGCAACTTTTAATAATATTAATAATAATTAGAAAATTGTTAGGAAATAAGTGGAAAAAATTATTTATACATAAAAATTAAGATCCAAGGCTTTCTCCCACCAGAAAAAATTTGTTTTCAAAATTTCTATTATTATATCATATTACTAAATTAAGATTTTTATGAAACAAATTATACTTAAAATGTGTAAACTTTATCTATAAGACTCTCTTTATGAATATATTGTAATATATTACTAACTTTAACTTACATAACAATTAAGTCATAAAATTGTATTGTGACATCTCAGTAAAATAAGGGTACTGCTGCTCAAACATATAATTTTTGTTAATAACATGTCACAAATTCTATAATCCAAAAGGCAAATGTTGGTATACAGAAGATAAATTTATATACGTATAAATATAGGGAATTGTTATTTAAGTTAAAGTTAGTAATATATTGCAATATATTCATAAACAGAGTCTTATATATAATTTTTACACATTTTAAGTATAATTTGTTTTATAAAAATCTCAATATAGTAATATTATATGATAATAGAAATTTTGAAAATAAAATTTTTTTCCTGGTGGGAGAAAGCCTTATATCCTAATTTTTATGTGTAAATAATTTTTTTCACTTATTTCCTAACAATTTTCTAATTATTATTAATATTATTACTATCATAATAATTAAATAAATAAAAGTTAACTTCAAACGGCTAACAATAAAATATAAAGGTATTTAGTAACGGTACTATTCAAATAAAGTTAAGCAACTAGAGACTTAGTTATTTATCAAGTAGAGGTTTTGGATATATGAACTAAACTCAATAGTTAGTCTTCTGCACAAAGGGTTGATTTAGTTAAAAATAAGACCCATTTGTGAAAATATCATATTAGCTTGTGTAAATATCAATTCCCTAAATTTATTAACAGTGTGAGGGAAAAAAAGGAAACTAGAGTACTAAGAGTAGTAAGTTTAAATTCTTCATTTTTTTTTAATTTTCAAATAGTTAAATAAGCTTTGAGCATTCTGCGCTAATTGATTCTTATGGGTGTATTTTAAAGTTTTTGTTGGAACTTGTGGCTTATAACTGAGAAGTTTACGGAAAAGGCCGAGTGCGGAGCCCCCCGCGGTATGGCACAGAGTCACTGTAGGTATGGCGCGGGGCGCGCTAAGGCTTTTGTGGTGTTCTGCATGGGTAGCACGGGGCGCGCCGTTGCTGGGCTTGAAACGGCGCGGGGCGCGCCATAGGCGGGTTTTAGGTTCGGGTGGACTAGCGCGGGGCGCGCCAGTGGAAACTAAGGAACGGCGCGGGGCGCGCCGTTCGGCGAATTCAGTTTTCCTATTTGATTTCTGATAGGACATTATGGGTATTTGAGACATAATGTGAAGTAGGGTTGGAATATGATTAGTAGATATAAATACTATCTATTGTAAAGCTCTATGTAACCTAATCAAGAGAATCAATAAAACAACTAACCGCCCGTGGACGTACCCAGGTTTTGGGGAACCACGTAAATCTCTATGTTAATTCTATACTGTCGTGTGTGTGTGTGTGTGATCCATCGACTCTAACAAATTGGTATTAGAGCTTGGAGTTGGATTGAACACGCGAAGAACGATGACATCAACATCATCAGTTACAAAGTTTGACGTGATGAAGTTTGATGGGACTGGGAATTTCGGACTATGGCAACAGAGGGTCAAAGATCAGTTGGTGCAGCAGGGATTGGTGAAGGCGTTGGAGAAGAAACCAGCGACCATGTCGGCTAAAGACTGGGATGAACTCAAGGGAAAGGCGGTGAGTACAATTCGTTTGTGTCTTGCAGACGAGGTTATGTATCATGTGATCGGTGATGAATCACCATCGGGTGTTTGGACTAAACTGGAATCCAGGTATATGTCAAAGTCATTGACAAATAAGCTGTTTCTGAAGCAGAAGTTGTTTGGATTAAAGATGATCGAGGGTTTAGATCTTATTCAACATATTCATACGTTCAATCAGATAATTAGCGATCTGCTAAGGATTGAGGTAAAATTCGAAGAAGAAGACCAGGCGCTGATGTTGTTGTGCTATCTTTACCGGGCTCCATGGAAAATCTTGTTACAACCCTTTTATGGGGAAAAGCAACTCTGAAATTGGAGGAAGTCACCTCTGCTCTACTAATGTTTAACCAGCGAAGGCTACAAACCGAAGGTGTTTCGGGTGAAGGGCTGGTGGTAAAAGGTGGAGAGCAACGTGGCAGAAAAACGGAAAGAGGGAAATCAGGAAAGCATGAGAAGTCGAAGTCAAGGGGCAGGACTCCCGAGTCAAAGGGGTTGAAGTGTTTCAGTTGTCATGAGACAGGACACTTCAAGAAAGACTGTCCGAATAGGAATAAGGATGAGAGAACAGGGAAGAAAACAGAACCAGCGAAAACTGCAAACGTTGTGGAAGAATCATCGGAGGATGGGGATATGTTGTCAGTTTCAACAAACACAGACGTGGCAGATTCATGGATTTTGGATTCGGCATGTTCTTTCCATATGTCACTTAACAGAGAGTGGTTCGACACATACAAGTCTGTAAATTGTGGTACAGTTCTAATGGGTAATGATGTTTCGTGCAATATCATTGGAATAGGCACAGTGAAGGTGAAGATGTTTGATGGTGTTGTGAGAACTCTGGCTGAGGTTAGGCATATTCCAGGTTTGAGAAAGAATCTAATTTCACTAGGAACTTTGGACTCTAATGGTTGTGAGTACAAAACAGGTGGTGGAGCCATGGGAGTGACAAAGGGTGCGCTGGTGATTATGAAAGGTTCTAAGGTTAATGGAAACATCTATCGGTTGATAGGGAGTACAGTTGTAGGTGGAGCTGCTGCCACTACAACTATTGATATTGATGATACTTCGTTATGGCATATGCGGTTGGGGCATATGGGGGAACATGGGATGCTAGAATTACATAGAGGAAATCTGTTGAAAGGGATAAAATCGTGCAAGCTTGATTTCTGCAAGTTCTGTGTTCTGGGAAAATAGTGTAAGGTGAGTTTTAAGCGTGCGGTGAACAAAACGAAGGGAATACTTAACTATGTGCATTCTGATGTTTGGGGGCCAGTGAGAGTAGCTTCAAAAGCGGGATCACTGTATTTGTAACGTTTATCGATGATTTTTCGAGAAAAGTTTGGGTGTACTTCATGCGACACAAGTCCGAGGTTTTTGAGAAATTCAAGGTGTGGAAAGCTGAAGTGGAAAACCAAACAGGGAGTCGAATTAAATGCCTTAAATCAGATAATGGGACAGAGTACAAGTATGGGCCATTTGTGAAGTTTTGTGAGGAGCATGGGATTCAACGACACTGGACTGTTAGAAAGATACCACAGCAGAATGGGGTGGCAGAGAGAATGAACAGAACTATAGCAGAGAGGGCACGGTGCATTAGGTTGAATGAAGGGCTTTCGAAGGATTTCTGGGCAGAAGCAGTGAGTATGGCAGTTTTCATTATAAACAGGTCGCCGAGTACTGCTCTGGATAGTAAGGTAGCACAAGAGGTATGGATAGGGAAAGATGTAGATTATTCAGGTATGAGAATATTCAGTTGTCCAGCCTATGTTCATGTTCCCGGTGATGAGAGGTCAAAGCTTGATGCAAAGTCCAAACAGTGTATCATTCTTGGGTATAAGAAAAGAGTGAAAGGATACAAGCTTTGGGATCCGAAATCGAAGAAAGTAGTGATCAGTAGGGATGTGGTTTTTGATGAAGCTTCCATGGTTAAGGCATATCAGGAAGTTCAGAAACCAGAGGCTGGGTCAGAAACCATCAACCAACAGCAGGAAGTACAGATTGAGCTGGAAAGTTGTGACACTAGCAATCCACCACTAGTGGAACAGAATATTCAGCAGCAGGAGGAAAGCATAGCCGCAAGGAGACCCAAACGCACTATCAAACCACCAGAGAGGTATAGGTTTGATGATATGGTTGCATATGCTCTATCTACCACTAGTGGAGATCCGTCTACGTTTCAGGAGGCCATTGATAGTTCTGAACAGGACAGATGGATGGAGGCCATGGTAGAGGAGATAGAGTTATTGAGGAAAAATGAGACTTGGGAATTGACAGAATTGCCTGAGGGAAAGAAACCAGTGGGGTGCAAGTGGGTATACAAAAAGAAAGAAGTTGTATCATAAAAGGAAAGGGAAAGGTTCAAGGCTCGATTGGTTGCAAAGGGATATTCATAGAGGAAAGGAATTGACTATAATGAGGTGTTTTCTCCGGTAGTGAGACATACTTCAATCAGGATTATATTGGCATTGGTGGCTAGCTATGATCTAGAGTTGGAGCAGCTTGATGTGAAGACAACTTTTCTCCATGGTGATTTGGAGGAAGTTATATTCATGGAGCAGCCTGAGGGATTCAAGCAGCCAGAGACTGAGCACATGGTTTGCAGATTGAAGAAATCACTATATGGGCTGAAACAGTCTCCAAGACAATGGTATAAGAAGTTTGATTCTTTCATGATCCGGATCGGATTCACTCGATGTGAGTATGATTGTTGCGTGTATGTTAAGAGTCTTGAGGATGATTCCTATATTTTTTTGTTACTGTATATGGATGATATGCTTATTGCTGCAAAGAGTATGGTTGAAGTTAACAGGTTGAAGGCCTTGTTGGGAAAGGAGTTTGACATGAAGGACTTGAGTGCTGCTAAGAAAATACTTGGAATGGAGATTCACAGGAATAGGACAGCTGGTAAGTTATGGTTGTCATAGAAAAATTATGTGGAGAAAGTGTTGGAGAGGTTTAGTATGGCTAATGCTAAACAGGTCAGCACTCCATTGGCAAGTCACATCAGGTTGTCTACATCACAGTGTCCGAAGTCGAAGGAAGAGACTCGGGATATGTCGAACGTGCCTTATGCGAGTACAGTCGGTTGTTTGATGTATGCGATGGTATGTACAAGACCCGATTTAGCACATGCAGTCAGCACAGTGAGCAAATACATGGCAAATCCAGGTAGAGAACACTGGAAAGCGGTTAAGTGGGTATTCAAATACTTGCGGGGTACTGCAAATCATGGGATTATGTTTGTGAAGCCACAAGATCAGATTTCAGTTGTGGGGTATGTAGACGCGGATTATGCTGGGAGGTTGGATGATTTGAGATCTACAACAGGGTATATGTTTACACTAGCAGGTGGACCGATTTGTTGGAGATCCATAATACAAACTCTAGTAGCTCGATCTACTACTGAGTTTGAGTATATGGCGTTGGCTGAGGCTGGAAAGGAAGCATTGTGGTTGAAGGGCTTTGTGAATGAGTTAGGCATAAATCAAGGAGGAGTGCAGCTGTATTGTGATAGTCAAAGTGCCATTTATTTGGCAAAGCATCAGGTGTATCATGCAAGGACCAAGCATATCGGCGTAAGGTTTCACAAAGTGAGAGAGTTGATTGCTATGGGTGATGTGATATTGGAAAAGGTGCACACTTCAGAGAATGCAGCTGACATGTTGACAAAGACTATGACGGCGGACAAGTTCAAGAATTGCTTGGACTTGGTTAATGTCTCTACATGCTAGAGAGGTGTATTCCCCCCAACCGGTTAGAACAAGTGGCTTATCTTCTAAGTAGGCGAGGTTATTCGCCAAGGTGGAGATTGTTGGAACTTGTGGCTCATAACTGAGAAGTTTACGAAAAAGGCCGAGTGCGGAGCCCCCCGCAGTATGGTACAGAGTCACTGTAGGTATGGCGCGGGGCGTGCTATTGCACAACATCAAAGTGGCGCAAGGCGCGCTAAGGCTTTTGTGATGTTCTGCATGGGTAGTGCGGGGCGCGCCGTTGCTGGGCTTGAAACGGCGCGGGGCGCACCACAGACGGGTTTCAGGTTCGGGTGGACTAGCGCGGGGCGCGCCAGTGGAAGCTAAGGAACGGCGTGGGGCGCGCCGTTCGGCGAATTCAGTTTTCCTATTTGATTTCTGATAGGACATTATGGGTATTTGAGACATAATGTGAAGTAGGGTTGGAATAGAATTAGTAGATATAAATACTATCTATTGTAAAGCTCTATGTAACCTAATCAAGAGAATCAATAAAACAACTAGCCGCCCGTGGACGTACCCAAGTTTTGGGGAACCACGTAAATCTCTGTGTTAATTCTATACTGTCGTGTGCGTGTATGTGATCCATCGATTCTAACAGTTTTCAACACCATCATGCAAAGAACTAGGATGGCATACATGCAGCTAGTTGTACAATAAAAAGCAAAAAATTTCAATCAGCAAAAATAAATTTTATTAAAACCAAACGTTAAAAGTACACCTGTGGTAAGTCCAAAATATATACATCCACATTAGAAATACTATACATATGAAAATAGAAAGCTATTATATGAACTCCTATATCTATAATATGCACATTAAATCATGGAATACTAATTGAAAAATCCAAGTTACTTATTTGTATATACTAATTTCATTCCAAAATTAGAGATACAATTTGACTTTTGAGATCAAACGATAGTATATTAAACTTTAAAATTGATATGACTCATAAAAATTTAGAATAAAATAAATTTTGTGATTAATAGTTTTTGTTATATAGTATACAACTATAATAATTGTATCAACCAAAATTAAATAAATACAATTTACATTAATTTAATTTAAAATTTAATATGTCGTCGTTTGACCTCAAAAGTCAAATTGTATATTTAATTTTAGAACGGAGGGAGTATATACTAAGCATGAGTTATAGCACTCATATATTATTCGTGGATACATAATTTACAAATTGTATGAATTTAAGATATAAATTGAACCATGGGAGTTGCAACTTTTTTTTTATACCGGTAGGCATATATTTACAAGTCTTATTAATGAATTTTTTTTTCTTATTGTATGAATTGATGAATAAAAAAAATCCACCTAGTGATATATTGGAGGAAACCAACATTAAGGATCATAAGTTTATTTGTAGGTGTTGTATTTTCATATTGGGGGCGATTTTTGTTTCTTAATCAATTGTATATTAAATGGAGTAACATTGTATAGGAATCGGTTAGCATTATGAAATTTGTAATGCCTTTTATGTAAAGAGATAATATGTCATAACTGTATGCTTTCTTTTATATTAGACAACTGTATGACTTCTAAGTTAAACATTGATAAAAAGAGACGAGATTGAAATGCTTAGCATTATGAAATTTGTAATGCCTTTTATGTAAAGAGATATTATATCACAACTGCTTTCTTTTATATTAGACTGGAAGGTGGTTTTAAGCTTAGAAAAACCCAATCTTAATATTTATTTTATTATTTTAATAATAAAATTTAATTTAATTTTGTATAATTAAATGAGTCATAAATTTTGTCAATAATTATATATTTTATAATTTCTGTATATGAAGGAATATCATATACAGAAGACATAAATTATATGTTATGTATAACTAAAAAAATATATTGTTCTCAATCTTAGATGAAAATGGACATACCATTCTAGTAGATTGTAATACACTTGATTGGATGATTTGTCTTAGTCATGTAAAGTAAAGACTTTAATCTAGTGTATTGGTGTATTTTTGAAATACATAGAACTGGATCGTTACGAAAAAATATTTGTTAAATACTGTTATTATAAATAATTTTTCAATTACTATTAATATGCAATTACTCTTAATCCTGAGAGAATAATGAACTTGATTTTATAGTGTATGTCACTTTAATATATTAAAGAATGAGATTTTTAATACAATCAATACCTCAATATGTTGGGTGATATATGTTATGAAATTAGGAACATATATTTTTCAAGATGGAATTCTACAATTAAATTATAATATCCCCTTGATATAATTTATTGGATGATCACCAAAATCTTGACCAAGTACTTTAGTAATTCAAATTACTAAAGTATTAATTTAATTTATTAAATTAATGTGTGATCAAAAATTTATAAATTATGTACTCAAGGATATAAGCAGTAAACGTAGTGGGTTAACAGTTTTATTCTTACACATGTTTATGCATATTATTGCAGAGGATTATTTTTTGCAAGATACTAATGCTGGAAGGATTTAATTAATTAATTTTAATTCTATTAATTCTAGAGTGTGATTATAACTATTTAGTGGAATTAGTTAGAATTAATATAATTCTAATTGATTAAGGAGTTAATCAGAAATTAGTATTATATTAGAGCTAGAATTATAGAATCTTACTTGATCCCGAGTCTAGCCCTTACTAAGATATAACAAAATAGCAAGATAAAATATATCATAATTTTTTTCAAATAATCCTGATAAATATCAGGGAGTTGGGGGACTCTATATATTCTATCACTTTGCAGTATTTTGAGCCTACACTCAGAAAGTACGTGATATCAAAATAAGTGTCATAGGGAGGAAGATCAGGAGGAAGAAAAATCCATCATCAGAATAAGAAAAAAAATTCTCCATTGTGCTACAACCGAGCACGAGGTATGTAATTATTTTTTGATTATACTAAATTATTAGAAAGATCTTGGGATAATAATTTTTAAAAGTAAAAATTATTAATATATTTGGAAATCATTTCCTACAATTGATATCAAAGTTAACTCATAATTTCATAAATCATGATTATATTATTTAGTTTGAATTATATTTGATAGATGTATGGATATTTTTTTCCTCTACTGCTCTTCGGATTTCATGATTCAGATTTGTTTTATAATTCAATTAATTGATATCTACGAATATAATTATTTAGTGCTTACGGATATGTGTACTGAATCATTTATAATTTAATTAATTGTTGCTTTCGGATATATGTGGGCTGGTTTTAAAAAAAAATTGTATCATAATTGAAAGCAAGTCATATGTTGAATAATATGACCTGACCCATCCAACTACATAGTACGGTTATATATGAATGTAATAATTCAAGTACATGTCTACACCGAAAATGTATGCTATGTCTCTGTGGAATGTAGAAATGAAAATTTAGTGTACGAAGGTGGCTGCAAAGACTGAAGTTGTATATGAATATTCGATATTCAGGTTGAAGACAAAGCATAACAAAATAATAATAATTTTAATTGCTGAATTTTGATAATATTATAATTGTTAAATGTGAATATGCATGTATCTTAGTTTACATGTTTATATTTATTAATATGGGATATTAATATAATAATATATTTTTAAATAAATAAAAATTCTCATTATTATATAAATAAAAATCAAGTGGGAGAAAGAATTGTATGTCTTACGGCTTCCATCATTGGTCCATTGTATTGGTACATGTATCTAATCTCAAATTTTGTGAGTTGCCTTCGGAATATACATGAATCTAGTTATATTAGATATGGATTTTCTTGTGATAAATTTATTTAAAATTTTATTATGAATTATTTCCCATCGAAATATTTGTATTAAAATTTTAAAGAAAATTTAAATGGATGGTATACACTTAACAAAACATAAATAATAATTCTTCCCATTGGAGTAATACTTATTATTATTGTTTTGGGCTGAATTAAGTGGTGAATTATTTTTATTTCATGAGATGTCAAAATATAAAAATAATAGTAATTTCAAATTATTCTTATTTTTCCCTTCGAAAAGAGAATTATTTGAAATTAAGTTGCCATGTTTATTTTATGTTTGTGTTAGAGGATTACACTTTCATATTATATGCAAAAGTTTAATTTTATTGAATGACCCTTTAATTTATGCATATTGTATAATTGTACAGATTACCATGTCGTCTTTTAATCCCCTTGTTGTTATCCTTAAAGAAAATAAGTTAATTGGACCAAATTGTGTGGACTAGAAAAAGAAATATTGGCATTGTGTTAACGCTGAGAACTACAAGTTTGTGATGTCTGAACCTTGCCCAGTTCTTCCAGAAAATGCTATTGTTACACAAAAGAATAACCATAAGAAGTATCAAAAGGCTGATGACATGGCTCGTTACTATATATTGGCATCTTTGTCAAATATATTGTAACACCAATATCAGTCTACTACCACTGCTAAAGAGATCTTGGATAACCTTCATGAAATGTTTGTTGACCAGAGTCGTGCTGCACGACAAAATGTGATGAAAACACTCATGAATTCCAAAGATGTTTGAAGGCTCTTCAGTTCGAGATCATTGTTTAAAAAATATTTCTTACCTAAACGAACTAGAAATCCTAGGAGCAACAGTTGATGGGGAAACCCAGGTTGACATGTTGCTAGAGACCTTACCTGATTCCTTCAATCAGTTCAAACTTAATTACACTATGAAGAAAATGTCTTTATTTTTACCTGAACTGATGAAGAACTCCAAGCAACAGAGGGTATTCTTCGTGCAAAAGGAAGCATTCATGTTGCAGAAACTAGTACTTCTAGGGGAAAGCCTAAGGGCAAGAACTGAAAAAAGAATAACGGTAAAAAAACCTACAATTAGAAATCTACCTCCATCTGGAGGGGTTGGGAAGAAAGGGGCAAAAGCAAAACCTCAAGGGAAATGTTTCCACTGTGGGAAAAAAGGTTACTAGAAAAGGAATTGTTCAACTTACCTAGCTAAGATCAAAAATCAAGGTATGATTGATTGTCTAATTAATCAGTTTGACAAGATAGGTAAATATCAATCTTTCGTTCATGAAACATGTTTTGTGGGTCGCTCTACTGAATCCTGGTGTGTAGATTCGGGAACCACTAATCATGTCTGCAATTCATTGTAGGGGTTTCAGTAAACCAGAAAATTGAATGAAGGCGGGATTTATCTACACCTTGGTTCTAGCACAAAAGTAGCAGCTATTGCAGTGGGAGTTGTGCATCTCAATTTTAATAATTATAACACTTTAGAATTAGTAGATTGTCTTTATGTTCCAGACATTCGTAGAAATTTAATTTCAGTTTCTTGCTTGTTTAAATATAGATATTCAGTTAATTTTGATTCCAAGGTTGTTATTCGCAAGAATGGAAATTTCATTTGTTCTGGTTCCTTGGTAGATAATTTATATATTCTTACGCCTAATTAATATTCATTAATGCAAAAACTAAATGTAGTCAACATATACCATTAAAAAGAAAAGTTTCTTTAGTTAATCAAACTTATCTCTGACATTTATGATTAGGTCATATTAATCTAAATATGATCCAAAGACTGGTAAAAAATGGTCCTCTAAGCTCCTTATAAGTTGAAAATCTTCCAGTTTGTGAATCCTGTATAGAAGGAAAAATGACCAAAGGGCCTTTCAAGGCAAAGATACATAGAGCCAGTGATAAGTTAGAATTAATTCATACAGATGTATGTGGTCCTATGAATACTCGAGCACGTGGAGGGTTTGAGTATTTCATCACTCTTATTGATGATTACTCAAGATTTGGTTATATGTACCTTATACATAGAAAGTCTGAAGCATTTCAAAAAATTAAAGAATTTCAGGTAGTAGTAGAAAGACAATCTGGTAAACACATAAAGGCCCTTCAATTGGATCGATGAGGTGAATACCTCCTTGAAAAATTCAAAGATTACTTATCTGATAAAGGAATTATATCTAAATTGATTGCATCGGGTACACCCCAACAAAATGGTGTGGCAGAAAGAAGAAATAGGACTCTTTTGGATATGGTAAGGTCTATGATGAGTTTTTCTACTTTTCCTATTTCCTTTTAGGGTTATGCACTAGAAATGACAATGTACTTATTGAATCTTGTACCATAAAAGCATGTTCCTTTAACACCTAGAGAATTGTGGAGTGGGCGAAAACCAGTATTGCACCATATTCATATATGGGACACGCCTGTACATGTACGAAAATGAAAGACAGACTTAGATAAATTAGGTTCAAGAACAGAAGTATGTTTGTTTTTAAGATATCCAAAAGGAACTAGAGGTGGTTTATTTTATAGTCCTTTAGACTAGAAAGTATTTGTTAGCGCAAATGAAATTTTTCTAGAAAATGACTACATAATAAATCACAAGTCGAGTTGTAAAATGGTCTTAGAAGAAATGTCAAGTAGATCAATTACTCAATTAATTAATCCACCACAAGACTTAGATGAATTGCCACAAACTAACCAACCTGATTCTTCTAATATACCGGAGCTTCATCGTAGCGGGAGGAGTATAAGGCCTCTTAAAAGACTTTCACTTCTTGGAGAAACTTACGATGTTATTCCGGAAGAAGTAGAGTCGGATCCCTCCAACTATCATGAAGCTATTAATGATGTAGATGCGTCTAACTGGCACATGGATATGAAACAAGAAATGGATTTCATGTACTCAAATAAAGTATGAGAACTTGTAGAGCACCTAATGGGGTCAAACCTGTGACGCCCCCAAATTCGGGTACCTCAAACCCGAGTTCGGTGCTACATGGTACATCCCATTCCATACAACATAATAGGCATGAATGTAATTACTATATTATTACAACACGTCTTACTCTCAATCCCAGGTTCTATTACCATAACATCATTCCAAATACATAATAAGTCTTAATATTACATCATTACTATAATAAATAAACTACGACACCATCTAGACGTTCATCTTGCCATTTTCCTTGTCCTTACCAGAACCTTCAACCCGCTCGACCTTAGCTGCAATGTTTAATATAAAGCAAGAATGAGCATTTAATTGCCCAACAAGTATAACAGTTGAATAACAACAATATTAATAATCATAGCACTTCTTTACTCTACAACTGGAACAATAGTTGCGAGCCATTCTGAATAACAAGAATAATACTTTGCTTTCGTTTTAAAAATATATTTTTGAAACGACATTGAGTGATCACAATACCTTGAACTTTCTTTTGCTTTCTTGAAAAGGTACACAACAATATAACTGTAAACCGTCTTACTTACGAGCACTTCTAGGTGATCAGCCTATTGTACTCTATGTTGATCAACACTCTAGCTGGAAACGACTATATGCGTTTGTTTAGGCGATCGATGCCTTCTTAGAATAACTGACTAAAAACTGCCCCTAATATTAGGGTTGTTCATCTCATTCATGTCTCGGAATCCTAACCAAAGCAATTCAGTTGGATAGCTCTGCTTAATCATCAATAATATTTCAAGGATTTATTATCAAATCAATAAAATATTTCAATATCTGTCTAGCCAAAACAAATGGCATCGATGTTCTCTATAACAGTTCATACATATGTGAACTTGAAAGCTTCAATAATTTATGCCATAACATAGCTCGAATACTTGTGCAAATACTGAAAAATTTACATAAGTAAGGAATTCACACAACCATATATGTATTGCGTAAATTGAAACTTCAAACATCGCATGAGAGTCATGAGAATATAATCGAATGAATCAAATAAACTTGCCCAACACAAGGGGTAGACAAGCGTTAGAAAACGTGCCTTAAGCGCTTGCTACTATTTCACGTTAATCGTCCTTCAGATATGTCCTACACATTTAAACACATATTCACATACCAATTAGTCTCACAATAGATGCCAAACATTGGTTTACATTAATAAATACATTATACACTATTAAAAGTCCTCTTGGTTCATTATAGACATTGATTGCCACTACGACTACCTAAACGGGGGTGTAAGGGGGCAGCGCCCCCTGCAAGCCAAACGTAAAATGCAACTAAACTATTCATTTCCTTAAGCAAATCTCACATGACTTAGTCATTTCATGCTTCACTAACCAGTTAATAACATGTTTCATGTATTACTGCTTAAGAGGTTCACATAAACTTGCCTTAAGCTTCAATTCATAAAAAGAAACAACTGGGCAACTCTGCAACACGGCGCGGCCACACCGCTATTTGGCCTAGGAGTGGCGTGGCCGCGCTACTCCCCCATATGCACTTTTTTGGTTCATTTCTTACACTGTTCGACTTCTAAATGCTTGGAGTCATTCTACTATTACACTAACATAACATACATATACTTTGGGTATTAATAACATGTTGGGTCTATGTAAACATGCATCACATCAACAATACGAAGCAGCAAAGCATTTCACCTCTGCAGACCAGCGCGATCGCGCTTGTTTTAGGCTTGGGAGTGGCGCGGCCGCGCCACTCTGGATCCAGGGAATCCCAGGTTCTGCTGCTGCAGAGCCAAAAACCAACATTTTTGTTTTTACCTCCTTTGCTTCTTAGCCATTATACAACAAGTCTATATGACTTAAAACATACTTTTACAACTGAATTATGCATCATAACATCATTTAATCAATTAATTATTCCTAGTTCTCATGTTTCTTAGAGAAATCATTCTCTTGGACATTAAATCAAATAGCTTGTGGGCATGGCTTTAGAGTTCATAACTCATAGCCTACCATTACATGGTTACCCTTGACTTCACATATGAAATCAATTCTCATAACTTCTGGACATATACTAACAGTACACAACCAATGCACATAACCAAACAAAGATTATATCTTCATTAATACATATGAATAGTCCATAACAGTCCACTAATGTCCATTCTTGATTCCTTATGCAAAGGTCTTGATTCATCATTCTTTGTTCCACTTTTACATATCATTAACAAGGTTTTATAGAGCTAACAACATTCATACATGTTCATGAGTAACCAAGGAAATTTCAGCCACATAACTCCAACAAAGCAATCAAAGCAAAACCATAGCTTGAAACTATTATGGAAATGAGTTTAATTAATCATTGCATACCTCTTGGAGCTTCTTCTAAGGATGCTAAATGGACTCAAAAGCAGCTACTACAACACTCCTTCTTCTTCCTCAAATCACCCGTGAACTCACCTTTCTCTCAATTTTTTAGTTTCTAACTTAGCAACAATCAAAGGAAGGGAGGAGTATTTATAGATGGAATGATCAAAGCTTTATGGAGGTGATGGAGCTGAGCGTGCTCTGCTAAGGGAGCTCCCCATAGCTGGGGGAGTGAGTTTTGGCTCCTCCAAGACTCGGGTACTTCCTCTCCCTTCTCCCGAGTTGTTCTCCCTCCACCAAACACAAGATTGCTCCTCCCCAAATACACCCACGTTCTTGATTCTTTTCTCTTCCCTCATTCCTTCTCCTTCTCCCATACTCTTCTCCTTCTTCAATTTCAGCTGATGGTTATATAACCCATTTCCCCCATGGGTCATGGGTTATGGGTCATGGGTTGTGGGTTTGGGTCACGGACTTGGTCCATGGGTTTTGGGCTTCAATTTGGGCCACTCTTGGACTTCTAGTTTAATTCCAATTGGGCTTTCATAAAATCCCATTGGGCTTCTAATAAATCCTACACTTGGATTATTAATCCCTCTCATTAATGCTTTGAAGAAATTATGAAAAGTCGTAACATCGAAAAAAGCATCTTTTGCGTAAATAGTGCTTTAGCGTTATTCTTTTAAATGATTTAATCAATACCATGAAATAACAACACTTAATAAAATTTATCGCATACACGTCATATGTAGTAATAAAATATTCAAACACATAACACAGAATAATATTAATAAAAGTTCAATTTATTCAATAAAATTCATAGGCTCGTGTTACAAAGCTACTCGCAATCCGCGGTCGTTACAAAACCTATAGGGTGCAAGTGGGTCTACAAAAGAAAAAGAGGGGTAGATAGAAAGGTGGAAAACTTTAAAGCACAGTTAGTAGCAAAAAGTTTTAGTCAAAAAGAAGGTATCGATTATGAAGAAACCTTTTCGCCAGTAGCTATGCTTAAATCTATCAGAATACTCTTATCTATTGCAACTCATATTGATTACGAGATATGACAAATGGATGTCAAAACTATTTTTCTTAATTAATATCTTGATGAATAAATCTATATGAAACAGCCTGATGGTTTCATAGTTAAAGGCCAAGAAAATATGGTATGTAAGTTGCAAAAGTCCATTTATGGACTTAACCAAGCATCAAGGTCTTGGAATATATGGTTTGATCAAGCAATCAAATCTTATGGTTTTGAACAGAATCCAGAAGAATCTTGTGTGTATAAGTAGAATAAAGATTGGGTGATGGTATTCTTAGTTCTTTGTGTGGATGATATATTGCTTATGGGTAATGATGTGGGAGTATTATCTAGCATCAAAATAATTTAGTTATCTAGTAATTTTGAGATGAAGGACTTAGGAGAGGCTAATTACATTCTAGGGATCAAGCTTTAGCGTGATCACAAGAATAAAATGTTGGGCCTATTCCAAACTACATATATAGATATAATTTTGCCTAGGTTCAACATGCAGAATTCCAAGAAAGGACTACTTCCTATCAAACATACCTCTTACTAAGGAGCAGTGTCTTAAGACACCTTAAGAGAAAGAGCGCATGAAGCCAATCCCTTATGCTTCGGCGGTGGGAAGTCTTATGTATGCAATGTTGTTCACTAGACCAGATATTTGTTTTGCAGTAGGCCTAGTCAGCATATATTAGTTTAACCCTAGACTCGAACATTGAATAGCAATAAAGCATATACTTAAGTATCTAAGGAGAACAAGAGATTATATGCTTGTCTATTCTAGTGATGATTTTGTCCCGAAAGGATATACAAATTCGGATTTCCAATTACATAGAGACTTTAGAAAGTAAACATCTGGTTATGTGTTTAATCTTGGAGGTGGAGAAGTGTTAAACAGTCTTGCATAGCTGACTCCGCCATACAAGCTGAATACGTTGCTGCTTCTGAAGCTGCAAAAGAGGTTGTATGGCTCAAGAAATTCTTGTTAGAAATAGGAATGGTACCTTCAGTATCATCTCGTATTGTCTTGTTTTGTGACAATAATGGGGCGAAGCCTAGGAACCACAAAAAAGGCAAACACATTGAATTAAAGAAAATATCACCTCATCTGAGATATAGTTCAACGAGGAGATGTGATAGTTTCAAAGATAGCTTCTATGCAAAATTTGGCTAATCCTTTTACGAAGACATTGTCTTTCTAAAGTTTTTGATTTTCATCTTAAGGGGATGAGTATTAGACATATATTAGATTGGGTTTAGGGCTAGTGGGGGATTGTAAGGTTTTAAGACCAGAAAAACCCAATGTTGATATTTATTTTATTATTTTAATAATAAAATTTAATTTCATTTTGCATAATTAAATGTGTGATAAATTTTGTCCATAATTATACATTTTATAATTTATGTATATAAAGGAGTGTCATATACAGAAGACATAAATTATATGTTATGTATAATTAAAGAAATATATTGTTATCAATCTTAGATGGAAATGGACATACCATTCTAGTAGATTGTAATACACTTGATTGGATGATTTGTCTTAGTCATGTAATTAGGTAAAGACTTTAATCTAGTGTATTGCTGTATTTTTGAAATACATAGAACTGGATCGTTATGAAAAATTATTTGTTAAATACTGTTATTATAAATAATTTTTCAATTACTATTAATGTGTAATTACTCTTAATCCTGACAGAATAATGAACTTGATTTTATAGTGTATGTCACTTTAATATATTAAATAGTGAGATTTTTAATACAATCAATACCTCAATATATTGGGTGATATATGTTATGAAATTAGGAACATGTAATTTTCAAGATGGAATTCTACAATTAAATTATAATATCCCCTTGATATAATTTATTGGTTAATCACCAAAATCTTTGTCAAGTATTTTAATAATTTAAATTACTAAAGCATTAATTTAATTTATTAAATTAATGTGTAATCAAAAGTTTATAAAGTATGTACTCAAGGATATAAGCAGTAAATGTGACGTCCCCAAATCCGGGTACTTGAAACCCGTATTTGGTGCTCCACGATACTATTCATTCAAGCTACTTACTATTAAACTAACAGTAATTATTATATCAGAGGTATTTATCCCAGGTACGAAGACCTTTAGTATCTTTATTACATGATAGATATTGTATTTATAAAACAAAAGTCTATCTATTACAAATAGTCATCTCCGACTATTCATTCAGCTTTCCTTTGCCCTTATCTTTACCGTACCCTTCTATTCGATCCTGCTTAACTGAAAACATTTATATTCAAAGCAAGAATGAGCATTCAATTGCTCAGCAAGTAATAGCAGTTATTAATAACTTGTGCAAGGAAATAAATGTCTTCTTGAAGATATGCTTTAATAGTGAAACTAAACTGTAATGCAATTGAAATATGTCTTGTTTGCATTTTCGAAACAACATACTGACTTTTAATCATGTTGAGTGGTCACAAGACCTTGAACATTTCTTTTTCCTTTCCTAAAAAGGTTTGATCAGAAATTCATCTGTGAACCATCTGGTCTTACAGGCACGGTGGATGATCAGCTCGTTATGCCCTGTATCGATCAATACTATCTAACAAGAACAATATTTTTCGTTCAACGTCACCGCCTTCTTGGCGCAATATAAAATTTTCCAATTCTGGGTTGATCATACTCAGTCTGGAGTTCAAATCAAAATAATATGATTGAACAACTCTGTCTAGCCAGTAATAATATTTCAAGACTTAATATGAAAGTAGTGAAATATTTTAATTTGCGTCTAACCGAATCAAATGGCTTAGACAATTTTTAAACAATACATGCAATTCAAAGTTTAACAAGTATGTATCAAAGCAACTTTATATCAAGGATTTTTGATAACTTTTCATAATACACAACTGTCTTTTAATATATAAATTTGAAGAGAGTTGGGATACTTGCCTTGTTCGGAGCTTAATAGTTATAGGCTAGATTTGTTCTCATACCCTATACCGTGTATCCATGTATAAATATACATTAGTCATATAAACTAGTCCAGGTATCACTAAGCACACATACAGAAACTTGAATCATATGCGCACATTGCACATAGACACCAAACAAGCTTGGGTACTAGGTGAATATATCTAGACACATATTCAATGCACGTTCGATTCACATTTCATTCTTGAAATTCATTTTCAAACTTATCATTCGTCATTTATCATTTTCATTTGAAATTATTTCATTTGATTAGAAATTTCTTGCTTTACATAGCCATATTGGATTTGGTCAGTTCATAGATTCTTATTAGTATACATTGGGACTTAAGACGTCTTATTACACTTGCCCCAAAGCCCAGATCACAGCAAAACTATCTTGGCAGTTCTGCAGTACGGCGCGACCGCGCTACAATTTAGCCTAAGAGTGGTGCGGTCGGGCTACTCCTGTTGAAGCCAAAGCCTATATTTTTCTCAACCTTGTTCCATCTGTATCATGTTGGGGTCTTACAATATTTCATATAACATGTAAACATAAGATTTTGAAGGCCAGCACTCAATCTTAGATTCACTTTTCAAAACATTTTAGTTTCATTTGAAATTTTAAACTCAACCAAGTTAAAATAAGGGAATTGTTAAATCCATAATATTTTTGTTATTTGCACAACAAAAAGTTTCACTATAGATGTATAGCGACGATTTTAACTGTCGCTAAAACGACACTTTTGTTGTGGAAATAACATGTTTTGATTATCTTTATTATCTTATCTGATACAATATCATGCATATATGACTTTACTGCACATGCCCATGAGTTCAGAAAACAAGAAAAATCAAATTTTTATTAGTGGGGACCAGTGCGGCCGCGATGGTTTTGCCTTGAGAAGTGGCGCGGCCGCGCCACTTCGGCAACAGACCCAGACAGGCTCTGTTATCTGCAGTTTATGAAATTTCAATCCACAAACTTGCTAACATGCTTCCTAGTTGCTATATCATGAATTTAGATTGCTAGAGACATGTTCCATCTTTGTTTCACATTACCAAATACTTCATACTTACGTTGAATTCTTTCAATTCTCAAGATTTAGAAAGCAATTCTCTTTTGAGCATTATATCAACTAACTTAAAAGTATGTTCTACTAAGTCCAACTTCATAGGACTTTAAATATGTTTCAGCCTAGATTTGATATAGAAATCCTTTTCTAATTAACATAGAACTCAAATTAAACCAATCTTTATCATCAATTATCAAACCCACCCATTTAGCTTAATAAATTTATAGCAAGGAATATGTATTACTTCTTGCTCTATTTTCCTGCTTAATTCCTCTTCAATTACCAACCCAGCTCTTTTAGAATTATAGAACTCTAAACTTTAATTAAGTTATAAGTGTGGGAGCTTAAGATCAAAAGAAGAGAGAAGGAATTGCTTGGGTTTGGTTTTATAAGCAGAGCCATTCTTATGCTTCACGAATTGGACTTGGTTGCTACGGAATAGGTTGGCTGAGATTGATAGTCTATTGCTTTCCTAAGTTGCCAGCTCTTATTAATAATGACTCAGCTTCTTAATATACTTGCAGGTTACTCATTATTTTCAGCTCTTGCTTCATATATATTCCTTTCTCAGATTACTTACTTAAGCAGCATACATGTACTATACTTATATTACATATCACAATATATTTAATACTTCATCACATAACATATTATACATAATATATAACATTACATATAATGCATACATTTTTAATACCCTCCGTACATATTGCGTAGCATATATTAAATAAATGTATCCCAATATTTTCGAAAAATAAATAATTAAATATTTTTAAATATTTCAAAAATTATTTTAATAATTATGGAATATTTTCCATAATTTTATTTTACTACTCTTTACGCAATAATTACATACATTAGAATAATTATTAACATTACATGAATTATTCCAACTAAATAATTTAATATGTACAATTTATTTATTGCACTATATATTAAATTATTAAATATTATTTCTTTCCATAAATTGTTTCTGAACAATTTATTTATCTGACTTAATATATATTCATATATTATTAATTTATTCATATAAGAATAAATTTGTTCATTCTTTACTAATCTGCACATATTTAAATATACATATTAAATTCTTACCATACCTTCAAATAATTAAACATTAATATCACACCGATATTTAATACTTAATTATCAGTTCACTATTAAATGTTCACATATTCAATTTAATCAATCCATATAATAAGAAAAATTAAAATTTTTTTTTATAAACTTTCAAAAAGTTTACGAAACGCCACAGTAAACGTAGTAGGTTAACAATTTTATTTTTACACGCATTTATGGATATTATTGTGTTGGGAATCAGCATGCGATCGATAAGATCATTATGATAAGGGGAGAATGTTATAAGATCTGCATGTGATTACCTTTATTTATTATATGTGATTTGATTAATGACAAAATGATAAGAAGAACATTTATACTATTAATGCCTTGTAAAGTCCTTAAATGAATATGAGGTACAAGGACTTAAAAGATCAAATATGTTAGGTTGATCTAAGCTGAATGAATATCTATCTGATCAAAGCATGTTTGTAATATTAGGACTTAGAAGATCAAATATGTTAGATTGATTTGAGCTGAATGAATATCTAACTGATCAAAGTATATTTGTAAGATTAGGCTTTGTAAAGTCTTTAAATGAATTTGATGTACAAGGACTTAGAATAGAAAAAGATTAAACTTGTTAGGTTGATCTTATGTACTGTAATGATATTTGTACAAACAAGGGCCATACTAAACGTAGAGCACTGCACTAACTAAGTGAAGGATCGTAGAGCAGTCAGTCAAACATCGCAGAGCCAAGTATGCCATCACAGGGTCTGACAGGAAAACGTAGAGTAAAACTCGGCAGAACGTAGAGCTGCCCCGACCGAACAAGGAGAACTCTCGGCAGAACGTAGAGTTTTCTCGGCAGAATGGAAAACGCTCTCGCCAGAACGTAGAGTTGCCCCGGCCGAACGTAGAGCACTCTCGGCAGGATGTAGAGTTCTCTCGGCAGAATGGAAAACGCTCTCGGCAGGACGTAGAGTTGCCTCGGCATTGCAGTGCTAAATTCCAAGATCGTAGAGTCTGCCAGGAAAGCAGAGTAACAGGCTCGGCGGATCGTAGAGCTCACTCGGCAGCACTCATTGGGCATCGCAGAGCTGTGCATGTTAACGTAGAGCTTGCAAGGCAATCGTAGAGAGTGACTGGGCAGAACAAGGAGCTCACTCAGAATCGTAGAGTATGCAATGCAAAGAGGAAATCAGTGTGCTAACATGGGTTCATAGAGTCAGTCTAAAGTCAGCCATTCTATGACTCCCATGATCAGTCTGTAATCAAGCAACAACGTAGAGCAGTCGCTGCTGAAGCACTTAAAGATAAAGTGGCAATTTTCAAGACTACCAAGCAAGCTGAGCATGAGCTGTCAGACATAGCAGGATCTCTGAGCACAACCAAAGCATCAAGCCATAACAGAGATCAAAGGACAAGGTCAAGTAATTACTCTACGATCCATCAAGACTCTAGACCTATATCAAGACAAAGGTCGTAGAATAGGAAAGTTACAACAAGATCAAGTGATCATAGAGTTGAGTCTAAAACAACAGAAGCACTCTAGCAGTCTCAGTAAAATAAAGCAAGAAGATCATAAAGCAGTACTCTATGACGTAAGGAAGAATGTCTGAAGATTAAGTAGAGCAGTCCTCTTCATATAAGGTGTCATAGCAACAAAACATCATAAATCAGTCCTCTATGACACAGCAGCAGGACTAACACCTGAAGAACATAGAGCAATACTCTATAATAGGCACAACTGCAGTAATGGCTCAACGAAGATCATAATTGCTATGCTCTGGAACGAAATGCTAAATGGAGATCACAGAGCATAAGGAAGCACAGACTGCAGTATAGTGAAAAGCACATCAAAGCACAATGTTAGTACAGTCAGCCACTCTATGAACTGCAAGACAACACAAGGCTACAACTGAAGTTAACAGTTAACTCTACGACCCAAAGTAGACAGTCTTCAGTCTGAAGCAAACAAGTTAACTCTATGATCAGAAGCAACAGGCTGCATCCCAGACGATCGTAGAGTAAGAGAGTGCCAGCTGGATTAAAAATATTAAGCACTCAGGATTGCTATTCCAAGATGAAGGACTGGGTAGATAAAGGAGTATAATAAGTAACCAATTTGAGTGGAGCTCAAACAGTCATATCTGCAGCAGTCAATAAGCAGCGCATGTGACTCCACTATCTTGGTACCAGCTAATGGATGATGACTCAGCCATCACTAGCAGACTTAAGGAAGTAAAATACTCAGTGGTACAATAAACTAGTCTGCAAAAAGTTAGTCTCCAACGAAAAGAAGTGCAACGGGAAGATATCAACGGCAAGCTTCCAACGGCAAGAATATGGAGAACTACAAAAGAGAAAACCACACTCAAATGTAAGTATGTGTTGGTATGCAGTAAGTTAGAGAGCAAGAACTAAAACTGTACAATCAGCTAGAAGCTTCGCTACAACATGAGAGGTATGCCAAAGGGCTGACATATGAGCTAAGAGTCGAATGACCAAGAAACCAAGATCTAGAGTAACAAAATCCAAAATGGACAACTCTATGATCAAGTAAGGAACACTATGCGCTGAATAGACAAAGAAGTGACTAGGACAAGTCAAGTAGTGTTCAAGAGAAGTGATTATCTACATCTGCTATGTACCATAAGAAGGAAGGGCTTCAACGACCATCATCAGCAGCATCCAGAAGAAGATCACAAACAGCTGCCAAGTACTTGAAGATGAAGGAGTTCAAAGTTCATCTTGGCAGCACAACCCAACAAATCATCAACACACCAAAGAGGGCGGGGCGTCCTTGTCTTAAGTGACTAAACAAAGTTAAGTCTGCTGGACTTGCTGAGTACCGGAGGGTACAAGAGATTCTAAGTCTGTTGGGCTTAGTCTACAGGTTCCAAGGCTGCTGGCCTTGAAGAGTTCTTTGTGAACTAGTTTCCCAAGTCTGCTGGACTTGAAGAGGGCCATTGGATCCTTGTCCGAGGGACTAAAAATAACTCACGTTTGGGGACACAAGAGGCGTCAGAGGATCCGTGTCTACGGGGCTTGAGGAGGGTCATAGGATCCTTGCCTTTGTGGCTAAAAATAACTTTTGTCTGTTAGACTTGAGGAGGACGTAGAGTCCTTGTCTTTCTGACTAAAACAATTAGTGGATTCCTACTTGTTGAAGTAGAAGAGTGGAGTAGGAGTTATTCAGTCTCCGAACCACTTAAAATCTCTTGTGTTATTTACTTTCTGTCATATACATTATGTACAATGAATTGCTATATCTACCATACCATAGACTTGTAAATTTAACTGAGATTATGTTTGAATCTATGGAGGGGTTATTAATGTTTATTCCGATGTGCATGAATTGATTCTTTGTTTCATAACTGTATACTTTCATTAATAAATGGAAAAGGTTTTAAAAGATCTATTCAACCCCCCTTCTAAATCCACATTATGTCTTCGGGAACCAACATATTGTTGAGGAGTATTTTTTGCAAGATACTAATAGTGGAAGGATTTAATTAATTAATTCTAATTCTATTAATCCTGGAGTGCAATTATAACTATTTAGTGGAATTAGTTATAATTAATATAATTCTAATTGATTAAAGAGTTAATCAGAAATTAGTATTATATTGGAGCTAGAATTATAGAATCCTACTTGATCCCAAGTCTAGCCCATATTAAGATATAACAAAATAACGGGATAAAATATGTATCAGAAAAATTTTCAAATTATCCTGATAAATATCAGGGAGTTAATGTAACACTCTCAAAATAGGTCCTTACAACCCATTTTGAGTCGCCAAAATACATACTACAAAATTAAAATACAAATTTTCCTATTTACAACTATTAAATTGTCGTGAAACATACGACATCACACATGCTGGGAGTTTCAATACAAATATTGAACTATATCTAGTACAACAATATTCACACCCAACTTAAATTCTCAATACAATTATTGCCACACTATTTTATAATGTATTGATATACTTCTACAGTTTTGGACCGTTGCTCCATTCCCCAGCTAGTCTCTGCTACATTTTTATTACCTGAGAAAAACAGTGAGACAAAAAGGAAAAGGGTGAGCTCAAACAACTCAGTAAAAAATATCATGACTAAGATAATGAAGAATAAATCATCTTTAACCTTCAACAATGATGAATTAGAGATTTAAGATAATATAAGTTTTCAACGATAACTGCAGCGGAATAAACAATCCATTAGAAGAGTCAAGTAGACCATAATGACTACTATCTTCTCCAATTTAAAGGTTCATCATCAATATTTTATCCCTATAATACCAATCAACAGTTTCTGTTCATAATAATGCATATCAACAGTTTATCTTTACACTACGGGCCAAAGATATTCATTTGTAACACCAACGGTCATGATCATACCAAACACCAGTCCATCTTTGTACTACGGGCTAAAAAAAACTCTCACCACAAACCTTTGCTTGTAACACTAAAGGTCATTAATATACCGATACACAATTTCTGATCATAATTATGTCAAACACCAGTTCACCTTTGCACTAGGGATGTTCATCGATAATTTACCGTACCGAACCGTGCCGAACCGGTTACCGAAAGTAACCAAAAACTATATACCGATATCGGTACCGCTTGGATCGATATCGGTACCGCTTGGACCGGTATCCCGAACCGGTTAGCCGGTTCGGTACCAGTTCGGTGCCGATTTTACCCAAAATATACCGGTTAATTGAAGCAGTAATCCCATCAATGGTAATATTACGGCAAAAGAACATCGTCATCCTACCACCTCTGCAATCAACATCGCCAAAAAAAAAAAAAAAACAAACAATAAATAAAAATTACCATATCTTCATCAAATCATCATTGTCAAATTACCATATCTTCGTTTTAGAAATAAATAAAAACAAACAATAAACAACACCATAATATCACCAAATATTAACAAAAATAAACAATAAATAAATAATTTCTGACTTGATCTCAAAAAGGCAACATTCATCACCAAATCTTTTACTATAAACAACACCATCTCCGATTTGCTTCCGTAACCAACAAATCGACCAACGGATCTACCAATAAATCAACCACAATCATGAGATCGAGACGACGACATCCCCACCATAACAAGGAGAAAAAAAATAAAAAAGAGAAGAAGAAGACAATACATGCAATTGTCGATTGATGGACTCCATAACTTAGTTCATCAAATTACTTGCATAATTCTCCAATTCATTGATTGTGTGAGGACTGAGATGGTTTATTCTTTTACTCCGATTCATTGATGGTCTAAGATGCCCAGATGGGTTTTACTTTGATGTTGATGCTTTGTATTGCTAAGAGAGAGAAATAGTGGAAAATGGAGACCAAGGTAGTTGGAAAGTAAGAGAGAGAAGTGTAATAAATTATTGGCCCACCATATGCATATAACATATATACGTATAATCAAAATTCAGATAGAACCGGACAATCGGTATATCCGATATGGTACGGTATAAACCGAGTACAGAAAAAGGGATACTAAACCCGAGTCGGTTAATCCGGTATTTACCAAAAAAAATTACCGATACCGAACTGGATTTATTTTGTGCCGAACCGGTCGGTTCGAACCGGTTCGGTTAACCAAAAAATCGAAAAAACCGATTGGAATGGTCACCCTTACTTTGCACTACGGGCCAAATAGAACTTTCACCATAATTTAAGTTTGAGGATTATGACAATGATATAAAGGATGAATAGAAACAATAAGATCAAGAATAAATATTAGAGACTTGTAATTTAATTTATTCAGAGTTCAAGATTGTCCAAATTATCAACATGATATTCAGAAATTTGATTAGAATACAAGAATTGAATAAATAAGGTTCACAATTCAGCTATAACGTATAAAACGCAATAGAAAGATTTAGGTGAAAAGATAATAGATGAAACACAAACTATTAAGGATATTTTACTAATTTCAAGAATTTTCATCATTTAATGATAAAGCGATAGAAATGATAACCCTCTACGGGTATGAAAGAAATGATAACTCTATACAAGTATGAAAGAATACAACATCCATTGTGAGTATGAAAGAAATGATATCCCTTATGAAAGAAAATGATATCCTTTATCTTAGTAGGAGACTAGATCTGACTGGTATAAAGAAGATAATCTTGAGAAAATCTTTCACTATTAGCCAAACTCAAAATATCCTTATACTCAAGAGAAATACACACAGTATTATAGAAGAAGAATTTTGTGATTCTGGTGTGAGTTTCATATCTCAACCAAATAACCTATTTATAAGAAAATACTTAGTACACCACCTTTGACAAATGCGCAGGCAACACACAACGATTTTGAAACTTTCGTCTGATTTTTACTATGCAATAAAATATTCTAATAAAACAAATAACGTTATATATAATATAATATATTCTAATTATATTCTAATAAAATAAATAACATTATATATAATATAAAAGTTTTATGTTTTATATAAAAAAATTTCTATTTTATTACTATTATAATAATAAAGCAAATACTGAACCAAATTTCTGCCGACGGTTTGACAAATTAGAAAGTGAGGGTCCATGGAATAATAAGCCAAAATCGCAACAAACGCTTCATGACAAACCCCTCTATTTATATCTATCTACCATGCATCACTTATCTATAATCAACATATTTTCAATCTTTTAACAATTATTCACCATTAATATTATAGACTCACAATATTGACAACCAGATCATTCCCAAGAAAGTGGGTCTTCCGAATAAACGACGCACAATTAAATAACATATTTCCTCGACAAAACTTCTAGACATTGTCAATAATGCTAACTGTTTAATAATATCATATCAAATAATATGAGTTACTGTGTCGTATCAATTATTGATTTAATAATATAAAATATTGTGCATATATTACTGTAACAATTATTAAGTCAATAATATGAGATATTGTGCAATACCGTGTACTACTGTGGAATAACGTGTACTACTATTATTTTATTCCTAGGTATTTCAACAATTGCAGGTGATAGTACCGTTGACAATTTTTATAAAAATATTAATACTGTCGTTTTCTATATTCGACAATATTTCATTGTGGGGTTCACCAATGATTGGTTATTTCGGTCTCGTCGTATAAATATTCCCCGATAAAAGGAATATTCTCCCGACAAAACGATTATTCCCCAACATAATGTTTATCTGATAATTTACATATCACACCCTTAACTATAATATTTTATCAATTAAATACTTACTGTTTAGAATAATAATCATAAAGAAAAAAAGAACTTGTATTTCGTAAAAGTCGGGGTTTTACAATTGAGGACTCTATATATTCTATCACTTTACAGTATTTTGACCCCACACTCAGAAAAGTACGTGATATCAAAATAAGGGAAGATCAGGAGGAAGATTGGGAGGAAGAAAAATCCATCATCAGTATAAGAAAAAAAATTCTCCGTTGTGCTACAACTGAGCACGAGGTATGTAATATTTTTTTTGATTATACTAAATTATGAGAAATATCTGGGGATAATAATTTTTAAAAGTAAAAATTATTAATATATTTGGAAATCTTTTGCTACACAGACAATTGTATGACTTCTAAGTTAAACATTGTCATTCCGTAAATGTTTATGATGCGTTTGAATTGAAGGAATGAAATAACGGACGGAATGAAATAATTTTAAAGTATTTTAAGTGTATGTTTGGTTGTTGGTAGTGGTGGGTGTTGTCATATAATGACAAACTTATCAAATATATCCATTCCATTGAAATGAATTTTATTTCACCTTCTGTACATGAAATAAAAAAGCAAAGGTATGTAATGAATTTTTATTATATTGGAATGATTTATCCTCCAAAATGATCATCAATACACTATTTTTATTTCATTCATTTTCTATTTTATTCCCTGAATCCAAACACAATATTAGTTTTCTATTTAAATTTCAAGAGCAAGGATCAAGAGCAGAACTCTTAAAAAGAATAACTAGAAGAACACCCTTGAGCGACGGACCAGGCGACTGTTTGGTTCGTCGCCGTAGGTCTGGTCCGTCGCTACAGCCTTTAGCGAGAGGTCCGTTGCTACAGCCTTTAGCGACGGGTCCGTCGCTACAGCCTTTAGCGACGGGTTCGTCGCTATATATTGTCCATCGCTAAAGGCTGTAGCGACGGACCAAACCATCGCCCGATCTGTTGCTAAAGGTATTCTGCTAGTTGTGCTTTTTAAGAGTCCTACTCTTGAGCCTTACTCTAAATTTCAATATGCTCATAATTATATTCATAGGTTGCTCCTACTCAATTCTTCGGCCTACCTTATGTGGGCACATCTATATTTTCAACCCATGTTACTAATTAAGCTCAACAAGTAAAAGTACACATGTACTCATAAATGTTTTACAATGGGAGCTTGTGGGATTTTATTTTATTTTATTTTTTTCTTTGAATTTAGTTTTTGTAGAAATTAATTATAAATTTTTTGATATTTTTGAACTTTGGTTTTGATCATTGTGTTAAAAAAAAAATTCTTTTGAATTAATTGCTAAAATTTTATATATAGATCGAATTTGAATTGGATAAAATTAATTATGAAAGTTTTAATTTGAATATGCTATTGTTAACAAGGAATAAAAGAAAAAAAATATTAAACAACCCTTCATTAACTAATATGAACAACTTAAAGTTTCATGTTGGCAATTTAAAGACAACATCGTTCAAAAAAAAAAAATTGTACATAGACAATTATGAAATAAAAACTATATAAGGACTAAAATAAAACTAAAGAATTTGTACATCGACAATTATGAAATAAAAACTGTATAAAGACTAAAATCTTCGCTTTCTCCGAAGAGTGGGGTTCACCAACTATTGAAGGTTGCCGACAATGGCGTGTTACGGCAGCTCGGGTTGCGTTTTTCGGGTATGCCTCGGCACTACCAACTTATGATGGTGTACCCTTCCTCTTACTCTCTTCTTTCCATCACTGCCTTACTGGGTTATCAATATTTAGGCCTTTGAAGTCAATAATTTTATTTTGTGTGTTAGTGTTGAAATTTTGGTGGTTATGGATTTGAAGCCCTATTTATTTTAGGGGACAATTGGTGAGATTTGGACTTTAATTTGTGTAAAAATATAAGTATATATAAATGATTGTGAGATCTGAGATGGATAAAATAGAAGAACTAAGGATGGATGATGGCGGTTAGCGACGGAGGCGAGATCATGATATAAGATGGGGCAGCGGTGATTTTGATTAGTTAGGGTTTTGAAGAAGATGAATAAGATGATTTTAATTTTTTTCGTATCTAGTTTTTTATATTATTTAATGATAGTTTTAATTATTAAATTGTAGTGTTATATTATATTTAATTTTAATAATTTAACATATAATTATTTATAAAGATTTATACAGATTTAATACCTCAAAATAAGTATTTATACAAATTTTATACGAATTTAATAAGTCAAATCGTATTCTATACGGTCAAATTGTATAAAATACGTGTCTGGCCGAAAATGTAGGTATTCCGGTCAATTTTGGCCAGATTCTGAAATTGAGAGCTAAATTATATCAAATTAGGTAATTGATGTAGTAAATTATAAGTCCAAATTTTTTGGGGGACGAATCATGAATATAGTGGTACTTGATGTAACGAAAGTGTATTTGGCCCTTAAAATTATTTGCGTAAAACGACATGTCTATCTTCGTCTCATTGATAAAAGAGTAAATATTGTGATGATATAAGTGAACACAATGTTAGGTGTAGGATGCTACAATTACTCAAAAAAAGAAAATATAGGATGCTACAAAAACTTGTACGCCTGATTCAGATAGAGTTTATTCATATTTCTTTCTTCAAATTGATTCTTATAATTGTATTTTAAAGTTTTCGACAGTCTCATCATGCAAAGAACTATGATGCAACTTTTTTTATTGTGCAAAAATAAATTTCATTAAAACCAAATGTTAAAGTACATATGAACTCCTACATCTATAATCCACATATATAAAATCATCCAAAACTAAATGCAAAATCATACTTACTTATCTATACTAAGCATGGGTTATAGCACTCATATATTATTCGTGAATACATATATAATGTATAAATTGGATGAATGTAAGCTATAAATTGAACCAAGGAAGCTACAACTTTTTTAAACGGCTAATTAGCATATGTTTAGAAGTCTTGTTAATTAATTATTTTTCTTCATGAATGAATTGGTAAATAAAAAAAAATCAATTATTGACATATTGGAGGAAACTAACACCAAGGATCAATGATAAGGTTATTCTTTTGTGACCTATGAAATTGGCATGTGTGGGCAATTTTAGTTTACGAAACTACTCCATCTCGTTGAAATTTGATTTTTGTGTATTGAAAAATAAAAAAGCATCCATGGATATTTTAGTATTAGTTACCGATTTCGAAAGGAGCAACAATATTATTTAAGAAGAATCTCTTAAGAAATTAATTAGTTATAATACAATTGTGGTAAACCTGTTAGCAAATTGTGATAAGCTATTATATACAAAATTACTAAATTATTACGTGTCAAATGATCAATACTCATTCTAAAGTTAAGGTTTCAACTTCTAGTAATTGTATATTTAAAAAACAATTAATGGAATAGTTTTACAATAAAACCTAGAAAGAGATCATAAGAAAATATTTTTTTTCATTTAACGAAAAGAGTCTCATTTGTTAAATTTTATTTCCCCCCACTTTTCTTAATATTTATATTTTTTAAGTAAAACTATTTTTTATCTAAACGGATCCAGGGGGAGTACATCACAACATATGGAGTGCACACTTAATTGTCAACACATATATATCTAACCTATCAATTAAGAAAAGTAGAGCAAGAAATAAAAAAATGTCTTGCTGTGAGTTCATTATTTGTTTACCTCCTAATTTAATTTCTTCCCACCTACAAGAATGTAGATTTACTAAATAAGCAGACACCAAATCAAGATTGCGCAGAATACTCCATATGAGTAAACAAACTCACATATGAAAATAGAAAGCTATAAGAACTCCTATATCTATAATGCATATCAAATCATCCAAAACTAAATGCAAAATTCAACTTCCCTATCTATACTAGCATGAGTTATAGCACTCATATATTATTCATGTTAATGTACAAATGGAATGAATGTAAGCTATAAATTGAACCAAGATAGTTACAGCTTTTTTTTAATATATGTCTAAAGCATATATTTAGAAGTCTTATTAATGAATTTTTTGTCTTAATGAATGAATTGGTCAATAAAAAAAAATTCAATTATTGAACTATTGGAGGAAATTAATATTAAGCATTAAATATAAATTTTGTTTATCAATGTTGTATTTTCTTTTTGTGACTTATGAAATTAAATTAACATTTGTGTTTAGGTAATTTTAATTTGTGGAATTCTGCATCTGGGTTGGAGTATCTTGTGTTGTCAAGAACAAACTAGTATATATTGAATCTTGTTTGGATTAGTGGTAAATGTTTAAAAGAGTTTTTGATTGATAAATGGGATGGGTGAAATAAATAGTAAAAATGAATGTAATAGTGGTTAACCTCTAAAAAAGAGACGACGCTGCTATTGGCCTGCCCATCCAAATATTTTGAATTTTTTAATAAAAAAATTTATTTGTTGATAAAACCTGTGTTATTATATAACAGTCTTCTCTCTCTATATATATAAAAGCTGACAACTCTTTGAATTATGTTTTCAAATTATCTTTTTAAATATTATTTTCAAGTTTTTTTTTTTCAAAATGTATTCTAATGCCTATTATCAGAAAATTTGTCAGTTTTTACCCGAACAATCCAGGAGACTAATATAAAATTATAAATTCTATCGTCGCAATTAATTTGGATAATTGAAAGAAAAAGATATAACTTATTTTCTGATACCAAGTTACAAGAGTGCAAACAAACCGAAAAGTTAGGAAAATGTTGAGTATTAAGATTAATAAATTAAATTCTATGTTTTTTTGGAGAATTGTTGGTTTGATTCAGCTAAATTTTATCTATATTCTTAGTTCAAATTGTTAAGCTTTGAGCATTCTGCAGTAATAGATCCTTATAGGTGTATTTTAAAGTTTTCAACCATCTCATCACCCAAGCAACTAGTTAGGATGAGATGCAGCTAGTTATACAATAAAATGAAACTTTTTTAATCGGCAAAAAAAAGTTTTATTTAAACTGAAAGCTGTACACGTGGTAATTTAAGCTTCTCGCGGGCATCATCAAACAGCTTTCTCTTTTCTCTATAGAGAAAATCCTAGTCTTCATAGTTTCATATATGGAGACTATTAGGAGGGTCTCTGATCTATACTAAAGAGATCTTCCCCCAAAATTTTCTTACATTTTTTAGTTTAATTATTTTTATTTTTTATTTTATGCGGTTTCTTTAACCTTTTTATGGGGTTTTATTTTTTGTAGTTTGATTTTTTTGTTTTTCAATCTATAGAGCCTTCTTCTCTTAGTTTGAAAATTTTTCATTCTACGGAATATTTTTTTAGGCATATGATCTTTCTGTGAAAGAGATTTGATTTGAACTAATTGATGAAAACAAATCTATCAAATTTGAGTATGAGATTATCATGACGGCTTTCTTTTTCGTTGCTTCTGTTGAAAAACTACTAAAGTTTATTTATTTATTTTTAAAAATATATATGTTCTCAAGTTTTGAGTTTTAATTTGAAAAAAAAGGATATATCACCTCGACTCTAGTGTTTTTATAATTTAATTCATTTATTAATAAGAATTATTTCATTTTCTTATTCTCATGTTTTGTCCCAAAAAAAAAAGTATTGGAGGGGGAGATGTAAGAAAAAACACCATCTTACCCTTAGCCGAAGCAAAATATTTGGTTATTTATTGAAATCATCCTTTGATAGGGACAAGCGTGAGTTATAGCACAAATGTACAAATTGTATATATGAACAGAGATATTATTCGTGACTACACAATGTACAAATTTTATGGATATAAGCTATAAATTAAAAGGAAAAGTTGGAAAAATATTTTAAACGGCTAAACTTATTTAGGAGTCTTATTAATAATACTGTTTTTATGGTTGAACTGATAAATAAAAAGGAAATTGATAAATTCACCCGTTTTTTTTATATTTCCACCACAAAAGTGTCGCTGTATATGTATAGCGACAGTGAAAACCGTCGTTATACATCTAAAACGGGTAAAAATATCAAAAAAGCGGATGAATTTAGTGTTTCCTAATAAAAAAACTCATTACTCATTAATAAGTTATCTACAAGGTTGGGGCGATTGTAGTTGATGACCTTGTTTAGACTTATCTAGTGGGTCAAACACACTGTAGCAGCCATATTGATCATGTTACTAAGTTGGCGGGTAATGTCGTTATGTGGTAATGTCGTTATGTGGGGGCGAATAGGATTTTATTTGGATAATTTATGTAGTTTTGTGCTAAAATATAAATTGTAATAGTTGTAATCTAATGTTTGGATAATATCCAATACTCTATCTTTGTTTGTTTTATTTGTCCGGATAAAATTAATTTATAAATTATCCCATGTGCATTATCAATATTTTATTTAATTAAAAAAATATTCTTGTTCAGAAAAAGAAACTAATTAATGTGGTACAAAACCACTTTACAAAATCAAAAGAAATCAAGTCAGAACTTATTGCTTGACCTTCAAATTCTCATTTAAAAAGACAAAATTTGATACGCTGGATAGTGCCTTAATTCTCATAAAATATAAAATTTCTTACGGTGAGGTAGTTTTGAATATTTCAGTGTTAATTTTTAATATTCAAAGAAGAAAAATTAACAATTAGTTATAAAAGCTTCCTTAGATAATTAAGGTAGCAAGTTGACACAATTCTTGAGGCAAAACTAATAATTTAGCCACTATAGTTGGCACATTTTACTTAATACACTACCGAACTTTTAATTTTTCAAATTATCCCATTGAACTAATTATTATTTTTAAATTAAGCCACTCAGTTAAAAAAATTAAACATACCTTAAATTACTTTAGTTTTTTTCCTACGTGGCAACAAAGAAATAAAACTAAAAGAAAATATATACTGATGTGGAAATTTCTTTGTGACTGTGTAAAAAAACAAAAAATTAAAGAAATGACATGAAAAATAAAAGGCAACACACAGAAAAATTATTTTTGACTCATTTTTAACATTTTAATGTTTTAAAAAGGACAAAAATGTAGTAAAACACAACAAAAACTAATAAAATTAAAACATTTTTTCATTCATTAAATCAAATTTATTTATCAAGATAAATCAAATTTAAATCAAATCTTAATCAATTAAATATACTCCCTGTCAAACCAAACATATTTTCCTTAATGTTGTTTTACCCTTTTCATTCCGAAATACAAAATTAGTGTTGTAGTTTTAAATTCAATTTAAATATTTGTTAACAAAAAATATTGTAATTAATGATACCTTTTATATAATTTATAATTATTATAATTTACTATATAAAATTAGTCAAAATTTAATTTTAAAATATCTCAAATAATAATAATAATAATAATAATAATACCCTCTCCGTTGCAAAAAAAAAAAAAAACACTACTATCAGATCACCACTACTCCACCATCAAAACCACCGCTCACCGTGTCAAAACTACCGCCTCACCATTGTACTACCAAAATATTTTTTATTTTTTGTTTTCTTCACATCTGTGTTCATATGCTGAAGAAGCTTCAACAGAACATGCATCACAATGAAAAAACCCAAATCATAAATTTCAAGATTCCCAATCCACAAGAATCATTCTCATTGCTTCTTCAAATTATCACAATTATAACAGAACTTTACAACTAACTACACAAAATTCTCATTTCCAGAATCAGAAAATGAAGAACAGAAACAAAACTTGTAATAAACCAATGAACAACAAGAACAATGGAGTACAAGAATTATCAATACAAGAAGAATTTCAACCCGGCAATAAAAACCCATTTCACAAAGTCATCTCTGCTCTCATCTAACATTCATTCTTGAACAAACCCATCAATGAATTAAGAATGAACAAACCCATCAATGAATTAAGCTGATTTTGAACAAACCCATTCATTATTCAAGATTCTTCAATGAATCAATGAACAAACCCATCAAAAATTTAACATTCATTCTTTAAGATTCTTCATTTTATGAACAAACCCATCAATGAATTAAGCGGATTTTGAAGAATCTTGAAAGCAAACGCAGCGCAGAGGACGGAGAAAAATATTGGGAATTCAGTGCACAAGTCTGCACCTCCTCCCAGCACTGTCGTTTTACCGCCCACAAGCATGACCAAATACAAACTTAGATATACCATCTCAATACACCAAACAGATCAAAAAATAAATTAAATCTAGGTACCATAATCGTAAATCAAAAAATCTCAAGTACTAATGTTGACACCATAAATCTAGATCTAGATTGAGAAAATTTTTGTTTTTGAATAACAAATTAATTTTCACCTTCAAAATCAGATCTGGATGTTTTTAAGATTTATTTTTGAATTAATATCCAAATAATGAAGGATCAAAATCAGATCTAGATGTTTTTAAGATTTTTTTTAAAACTAATATTCAAATAATGAGGGATCATAGAGGAACGAGGAACGAAGAAAAGGAAGAAGAAGACCCAACAATCACCATGGTTTACAATATTATAAGATTAATAACTAAACATTCAGGAAGATATGTTTGGTTTGACCGGGAGTATATTTAATTGATTAAGATTTGATTTAAATTTGATTTATCTTGATAAATAAATTTGATTTAATGAATGAAAAGATGTTTTAATTTTATTAGTTTTTATTGTGTTTTGTTATATTTTTGCCTTTTTTAAAACATTAAAATGTTTAAAATGAGTCAAAAATAATTTTTTGGTGTGTTGCCTTTTATTTTTCATGTCATTTCTTTAATTTTTTGTTTTTTTACACAGTCACAAAGAAATTTTCACATCAGTATATATTTTCTTTTAGCTTTATTTCTTTGTTTCCACGTAGGAAATAAACTGAAGTAATTTAACGTCTGTTTAATTTTTTTAACGGAGTGGCCTAATTTAAAAATAATAATTAGTTCAATGAGATAATTTAAAAAATTAAAAGTTCGGTAGTGTATTAAGTAAAATGTGTCAACTACCGTGGCTAAATAATTAGTTTTGCCCAATTCTTGGTGATCTATATTTTGGTAGAAGAAAGGAGGAAGTTGAAATGCTTATAATGGGAAAGCAATTAAAGGGTGATGAGACAATGAGAATTATCATGTGATTAGATAATTGGTAAATTTATCATATTTTGTTGTGCTAAATTTATTGAACTGGTTTATTATCTAGTATTTCTTTGAAAAGGAAAAGTTTTTTTTTTAAGGATTTATTCAAACCCCCCCCCTTCTAGATCCTTTTTGTGCCTCTAGGAAACAACATAAAACTACTCAAAACTAATAAATCTTATCAAAAAAATTAAATAATAGAATTCACATACTACTTTTTTTTTCTATTTATGCATAACTGTTTTTGCACACAGTACTTTTGGATAAAACTAATTAGTATTTCTTCATTGAAATCTACAAAAATGTAAAAAGTAACAACAAAATTTTCAGTCTAAAAATCAGATAAAAATGAATGAATGGAATAACATAAATTAATTTTTATTAATCTTTATTATGCGCTTATTTACAAACATGACAAAATTTAATAGAATGGCAAATTAGTAATCTTAATATTTAGTTAGTTTTCTTTTCTTTGCCCCATTAACTCACAAACAGAGCCGGCCCTGGGCCAGGACGACCGCCCAGGGCCCAAAGTTGAAAAAGGCCCAAAATTAATTATAAGTTTGTGTATATATGTGTATTTATAAGTGAAGCTCCAGTGTTCTAGCGGTAGAAGAGTTTTGTGCCTTGGTATAGACCTGGGTTCAATTCCTGGCTGATGCATTTTGCGAACTAGCCTAATATGACAAATGACCAACCATAGGGTTAATTTCACACAATGACCTTAAATGTGCCACAATATTGACTACAAAGGCAACCTTACTATTTTTTTAATTTATTTTTTTTTTCAAAAACACTTTTACAGTTGTTGATATGAAATACTGTTTTAATTATATTGTGAAATTTTTTTTGTCAAACCTTTGTATTAAAAAAAGTGTTTTATTTCAACACACTACGAACTCCCTGCCAAATTTTAAAAAAATACAAAAATATTTATAAAAAAATTGGCCCGGGAGCGCTGTTCCCGAACCCCCGCCACTGGGCACACTCGAGAAATTTCGCCCTGGACCCAAAACCGGCCCTACTCACAAACAACAAAAAATTGAAACTTATAACTTTTTATTTTTTTGTCATTATTTAAGTTTTACGATCTTTTTTGACTAAAATATAATTTGCATTACAAAATTTATAAATAAATTGAGGTTTACATACTACTAATTAGGAGTATACAACATCAATTAGAGTATGTAATAAAAATTAAGATGTAGTAACATATAAACTAAGCTATACATCCGTCGCCCGCCGTCGTGACCGACCCAAAGCATGCAACAACACCACCGGCGTTGAACACCACTGGCTCACCTTCGTCCAATCTAGACCCCATATCCTCAATCCCTTCATCAACTTTTCAACCCCCTCTCCTAATACTAGTAAACACAATTGCATCCAAACCACACCTTTCATTCTCACCAATTGCCCCACACCACCCCGCCATCGGACCCGAGCAATCAGAACCTGAATTATCTCTAGATTTGAACATAGATTTATGATGAAGGAATCATTTAGGAACTCCAAATCCTTCCAAAGAGCTAAGATCGTGAAAGTGGGGGCAAAGTGAGCGAGTCAATTTCAACTAATTAAGGCTAGCGATAAAGCTAAGATTCCGATTGTTTACAAGCGATGTACATTGACCCTGCAAAAATTGGTTTACTGAAACATCCGGTAACTTTTGACTTGATGAAATGGGGCCGCAATTTGTTTTGCGAAATAAAACTTCAGGGTGTAAGTAAATACGTTTTAAGGATTAGGGTGTACACCTCAATTTTACTATAAAATTTGGAATTTAAATTGTATTTTAATTGATCTTTTTTAGATAATCAAGAATTTATACCAGGAATGAAGAATCTAGTTAGTATGAAGTTGTCTCCAATTTCACCGGTTCTTATAAACCTTTATTACATTGATTATAATGAATATTGCATTAATCAGTACAATATAAAATTTATCAATGCATCATAATTTGTTATAACTAATGTAATAAAAATATAAAATTGACTACACAGCTTTATCGTAACTAGATCCGTAAATGAATGACATTACTCCTTTCATAGTGGAGAAAAGAAAGAAAGTTCTCGGTGTGATCTTGGACCAATCAAAATGTTCGACTGATACGTAATACTAGAACTATATTTGTTTGACTCATTTCGTATTTCCAAACGTCCTAATTTGTTTTTGATTAATAATTTTTTTTACTTAAATTATCTTTTTGATTACTTATTAATTGAAATATTTTTTTATTCTTTTATGACCCTAATAATTACTTTTTTTCACGTTATTTAATTCTGTAGATACATTTTTTTTTTGTAACTCTTACATTCTCAATAAGTGCATTAAATAAAAAGAAATATTATAGTGAAAGTAGTATAGTATACACTACTTTTCAAGGCAAACATTTTCACATATATTTAATTTCTAATAAAAATTGAGTAAAAAAATTATGAAGATTTAAGAGGAAGAATAGAATAAAAATAATTATTAATATAAAAATAATATATTTATTTTAAAATATTTAAAAAAAAATTAAGACATATTTAATATGAGACATATCATTCGTAACATGAGCGACCTTTTTGTCGACAACAGACTATCTATCAAAACACACGTTTAATTAAATATACATGACTAATAGACTAGACCTAGATAGGCAATTACTTTTGAAAAGGTAATTATTTAATGTTTTGCATGTAACATGACTAGGATTAGGGTTAGTGCGTTCTATTTGAATAATTTTGTCAGACACAACAGTTACCACATATATATGGCGGCTACAGTCTCCATCATTCGCAAGTTTCTTCCTTGCTAATTCTAATGATTTACAACTTTACAAGGTGACAACGTTGGAGTATTAATCATTGTACAAGTTTTTCGTTCCCAAATTTCCACAAATTCGAACTATATTTTGTTTGCACATCTTGACACAAAAAAAAAAAGAAGAAATGAAAAAAAAAATTAATCCCCAAATTAAAAAAAAATGAAAAAAAAAATATTCTACCAGCCACCCACCAAGTTTGAATTTTGGATGTAATTATATAGGTGCTGAAATGTAATAATTAATTAGGATGATTCGTTAACAATTAATGTATAGGTGTTGAAATGTACTACTTAATTAATTAGGATGATTTGATAACAATTGATATATAGGTGATGAAATGAACTAATTAATTATATAGGTGTTGAAATGTACTACTTAATTAGGATAATTCATTAAAATTAATCCCATGCATATAATTGCCCTATTAATTCTATCTATTTTTACTAATGCACCGCTGGTAATTGTGGAAACTTGCGCTATATCCGTGAGCCACCTTCATTATATATGTATATATATATATATATATTCATTGGCAACCCTTGCATTATCACCACAAGTTCTTTAGCGCATGCATGTTATAATATATGATGGCTGCTAGTATGCATACTTCAATCCTTAATTGCAATTTCGGGAAAATTGTCCCTCCAAAAGCTAAACATGTTACTACTACCAGCACAATTTCTAACCCACTGCCTATAGTTAGGAGATCAGCAAATTACCAACCTTGCATCTGGGACAACAATTATCTGCAGTCTTTAAGAAGCGATTACACGGTAAGTAACTTTATTAGGTTCTTGGTGCCATTAGTAAGTTGAGTTATTGGTTTATTGCATTTCACTAATGAAAACATTGTTCTATATTTAAAAGCCTGAAAGTTTGACTGGACAAGCTGAAAAGTTGAAGGGAGACGTGGGGAAGATGTTTAATGATGCAGTTAAGCCATCAGATCAACTTGAGCTGATCAGTCACTTGCAAAGACTTGGATTGGCTTGTCTATTTGATGAAGAAATTGAGCGTACATTGAAGAAAATATATAATGATCATAGTAATAATAAGTGGAGATTAAAGGAGGACTTGCATTCTACTGCGCTTGAATTTAGACTCCTTAGACAACATGGATATCATATCCCCGAAGGTAATCTATTTTTTTTTTTATGGTTCTTTGGGTTCTTAGTCATGTATTTGTCATTTGTCCTTATTCATCATTGTCTACTCTAGGGAAAGTATTATCACGTCTATACTATAATAGATATTTAGATAAAAACTACTTATGTATATAGATAGATAAAACATTGATGTGTTTAATTTACTGTAAAATCTATTGATATATATTTTGTTTAGGTAGAATAGACAGTTTTTATTTAACTACCTACTGTTATTCAATTTTACGGCCTCGAGCCGTTTTTCTCGTAGGCGCTCCGCTAATTAACCATGCATGCAAGACATTAATTGATAAATCCTATCCGTGGATAATACATTAATTGTGGTATATACTTACTTCTTAATAATGCAGATGTTTTCAAGAGTTTTACTGATAACGGGAGCTTCAAAGAATGTCTTCGCCAAGATGTGAAGGGAATGTTGAGTTTGTATGAAGCTTCGTATTACTCTTTTGAAGAAGAGTTTCTAATGGAGGAGGGATGGTGCTTCACAAATAAAAACCTTAAAGAGCTCGATGGAAATATAGTTGATTCGAATCTTGCCATGCATGTGAAACATGCCTTGGAGCTTCCATTGCATTGGCGGATGCCATGTTTAGAAGCAAGGTGGTATATCGATGTGTATGAAAGAAGTAATGACTTGATCCCTATATTACTACAACTTGCTAAGTTGAACTTCAACCTTGTGCAAGGATTCAATCAAGAAGTACTCAAACATTTGTCGGGGTAAGCACGTACATAGTAGATTTTCTCATGTTCAAATTAGAGATTTATTTTGTTTATTCGTTTTAAAATTAACGATATATTACTTTTTTAAAATATAAAGTTACATGAAAATTGTAAAATACCACCATTGTTACATTTCTAACTAACATAAAGGATATGTTCGTGGAACCGAGGAAGTAACTAATTCATTCTTACATCAAATATTAATTGGTCGCTTTTTTCTTTCTTTCATTTCCCCCCTTTTTATTGTATCATTTTTTTTATCACTGGCTTTGGATTGGTTTGTAGGTGGTGGAACAAAATAGAGCTGGTAGAGAAATTGAACTTTGCTAGGTCTAGGTTGGTGTCACCATTCATATGGGCAATGGGAATCACTTTCGAACCTCGATTTGAAAAAGTAATGTTAGTTAAAGTAATGCAGTTGATTACCGTCTCGCGTGATATTTACATTAAGATTAGGAGTACATTTAAAAATATAAAATTATATAAAAGTTATTTTCTTATCTTTAATCTTTATTAATAAAGTGTGAGGCCTTAGTAACTATTTTTTGGTAATTTTAGGTCCCAACCATTGGCTAAAAAAATGTTGTTATTGTATCTTTCAACAACAGTAGTTATATTTTATTCCCTCTTATTTTTTAACTTTCTCCTCTCTTTTCCCACCTCTATCAATTATCATCTCCTAAATTCTCTCACATAATTAATTCCTGTCAACTTCCAAACTCTTTATCCAAATATTATTAAATCTTAAATTATAATAACCGTAAATTATACACTCGTGTGTGCGTGGGACATTATAAAGTGACAATTTTTTTTTGAAATGCCAACACTGCTACATTTCTAACTAACATTAGAATATATTTGTAGAACAGAGGGAGTAACTAATTCATTGTTACATAAAATATTAATTGGTCTCTTTTTTCTTTCTTTCATTTTTTCCCTTTCTTGTTGTAAGTTCTTTATCACTGGCTTTACATTAATTGGTTTGTAGGTGGTGGAACAAAATAGAGCTGGGAGAGAAATTGAGCTTTGCTAGGGATAGGTTGGTGCCATCATTCTTATGGGCTATGGGAATTACTTTCGAGCCGCGATTTGAATACTGCAAAGTAATGATAGCTAAATCAATACAGTTGATTACTGTAATAGACGATGTTTATGATGTGTACGGTACATTGAATGAAGTTGAGCTCTTCACTGATGCTGTTAAGAGGTTTTCTCTTAATTATATTGCTTGATGAATTTGCCAACTTTAATTTCCTATGAACTTAATTTTTGTCATTTGATCAGATGGGATATTAATGAAATAAATCAACTTCCGGACTACATGAAGATATGCTTCCTTGCGCTTTACAACTATGTGAATGAGATAGTTTACGACATCCTTAAGGAACAGAACATCAATGTTTTACCGCACCTCAAAAATGCAGTACTATATATTCTTCCACCCTTTACTAATTAATTTCTTAGCTTTTGATTAGATAAATATTTATTTTTTCATTACTTATATGATCTTTATTTACAAATGTTTTTTTTCTTAATCTGATGTTGTAGTGGCTTAATTTCCTCAAAGCTGCCTTAGTAGAAGCGCGGTGGTATGCCAGTGGACACAAACCAACATTGGAGGAGTATTTGAGTAATGCATGGGTATCGGTAGCAGGCCCTCTTATAATGCTTCAATCTTATATTTTCACCACAAATACAATCAAAATGAAAGCAATAGAGTTTTTAGAGAGCAAACCAGATATAGTACACTTGTCATCATTAATTGTTCGACTAGCCGATGATTATGGAACTTCCTCGGTATGATTATCTTTTTCTCTTTTTTTTTGGTTTTAAAATATATGACATATTTTTGAAATTTTTCGACGAGCTAGCTCGCTAGGGTTGTAACAAATATACATTTGGATTAATGCATGCAGGATGAGTTAAAGAGAGGAGATGTTCCAAAATCAATCCAGTGTTACATGTCGGATACCGGTGCTAGCGAAGAAGTTGCCCGTGAACACATTAGGGATTTGATGAGGAAAAAATGGAAAGAACTGAATAAATTAAGCCAAGTTTCGAATTCTCCTTTGTCTAAATCTTATATTGAGATAATGTTGAATCTGACTAAAGCAGCCCACTGCTTTTATAATTGTGGAGATGGGTTTGGTGTTGAAGATGGTGTGACAAAGGATAGATTTTATTCATTGCTTGCTCAGTCTATTCCTTTGCAAAAAAGCTAGCTGATATATATTAGTAAATATCAGTAAGTGTCTTAGCAATATATAATAGTGCTTATCTTAAAGAGAATAAGTAAGGAAGGCATGTTGGGATAGGTCTGCCACCATCTGCCTTTGTTATTTGCTTTATTCCAATTTTATAAGACATATGTTACTAAATCCTCATTCCGAGTTCTATGTAATAATTTTTTATATTATGTATATGGTATTTGCACTCTCTATTTATCAAGCATTCTTTTTTTATTTGAAAGATAACTGCATCATAGATAACTCCTAAGTATAAATTTTAATTACCTGCAGATTACCTGTCGGGAAAAAAAACACGATATGAACCAAATGTACAATACGAATATACAAAACTACCACAATATACATAAAGTAACCAAGAGGGTCAAATGAATGAACAAATGTCGAACTACAAGTAAATTGTACACGTATCAAAATCAATGAATACAATCAACGAACAAATATTGGAGGGACAACATAATCGAAAGGTTCTCAAAGGAAGAAGAAGGCTGAATCAAAAGTCTATAACGGAGCTCAAATACAAATAGTCAATGGCTAACATACTATATATACATCACTACCATGATGTATGCAAATCAAATCGGATAATACGCACGACACATATATCACTAATCCACCAAACAAAGCATATTAAATACTGGACCGACCCATACTTATATATACATATTAAATTCACGACAAAATTCACATAATTATATATATATATATATATATATATATATATATATATATATATATAGCACATATATATTTATACACTCAAACCCATTACGTCTCACAATAAGAATTTTATTTATTAAATTCTTATTTTAATAATTTTCGAAAATTCGGGTTATCACAGTTTTAACAGTAATTAATAAAATAAAATCATGTGATTTTAAAAAGTGTTTTATTAGCAATTAAATTTTAGTCTCATACCAAAGTCTAAGGCCCAAAAAAACTTAATTTTGTCTTATTATAGATGTATATATAGATATATAGATGATGTAAAAAGTTAATGAATCTTATCAGTAATTTATTTGAAAAACTCATTGCATACTATTAATCTCTCTTTTATTTGTGCATAGTTTGTTTCATAAAACTACTCAAAGTTAATAAATTTTATAAAAAAAAATTAAATTATGTACATCCACATGTTACTTTTTTTGTAATATGTTTGTGCCGATAAAACTTTTCGGAAAACTAAGTATTTCTTCATTAAAATACAACCAACATGTAAAAGTAACAAATTTTCACTCTAAACGGTACATAAAAATGAATGGACGGAATTGCCTAAGCTAATTTTTCATAATCTTTATTATACCTTTATTTACAAACATAACCAAAATTTAATAAAAGTGTCAATTAGTAAGCTTAATATTAAATTAAAATTTTCTTTTCTTTTCCACCATAAACTCACAGACAACAAAAACTTGAAACTTATAACTTTCTATCTATAAGTTTTACGTTCTGTTTTTATATGTAGCTGAGAATTGGAACCGTAAATAAATGATATTAACTCCCTTTTATAATCGAGAGAAAAGAAAGAAAGTTTTCACTATGAACTTTTGAGCCTGTCAAAATGTTCTACTGATGATGTAAAACACAGTTGTTCGACTCATTTTAAACCTAAATTACCATTTTGATTACTTATTAACTGAAATATTCTTCACTTTTTTTATGACCCAATAATTACTCTTTTTCACATCATTTAATTCTCTAGATATTTTTTTTTGTAACTCTCACATTCCCAATAAATACATTAAGTAGAAAGAGATATTATAGTGAAAGTGGTATAGTATACACCACTTTCCAAGAGGCAGGCAGCGCCCCCAACGCGCGTGCCCAGGCAGGCAAGCGTGCTTGTAAACATTTTCACATTTATTCAGTTTTCAATAAAAATTGAGTAAAAAGATGATGAGGGTATAAGAGAAAGAATATGAAAAAAATAATTACTAATATAAAAATAGGACATTTATTTTAAAACATCTTAAAAAAAAAAATTAGAACATTTAATATGGAACGGAAGGAGTATATGATTTATAACATGAGCGAACTTCCTGTTGACAAGAGAGTATCTATCAAAACACTCGTTTAATTAATATACATGACTAATAGACTAGACCTAGATAGGCAATTATATTTACTTTTGAAAAGGTAATTATTTAATGTTTTGCATGTAACATGACTAGGGTTAGGGTTAGTACGTTCTATTTGAATAATTTTGTCAGACACAACAACAGCTACCATATATTGTGGACTAATCATACCCAAGTTGTGACGCCCCCAAACTCGAGTACTTGAAACCCGTATTTGGTGCATCACGATACCATTTCTTTGAGCGGAATAATATAAATTTACAAACTTAATATACATATCAGAGTTGTCTAATCCCCAGGTACAACAACCTTTAAGCATGTTCATTACATGTAAGATAATAAATATTATCATCTTAATAAAGTCTAACTATTACAAATAACATCTTATACTTAATCCTTCAGCTTTCCCTTTCCCTTGTCCTTGCCAGAGCCTTCTGGTCGATCATACTTAGCTGAAAACATTTAATTTAAAGCAAGAATGAGCATTCAATTGCTCAGCAAGTAATAACATTTATAATAATGCGCTGAAGAAGTAAATATTTTCTTTGAGGACTACTTCTACCATGAATCAATAGTGGTGAAGTCATTTGAAACCATTCTTAACAACATATCAAATCATTTTAAGATTTTTGACACAACATACTGACTTTTGAATACTAAGTGGTCAAAAGACCATGAACTGTCATTTTTCATTTTTGAAAAGGTTTAAACAGAAATTCATCTGCAAACCGCTCTGGTCTTACGGACATGTAGGGTGATCAGCCCCGTTATGTCCTGTATTGATCAATACTATCTGTTTGAACGCTAATTGCGTTCAATCTGTTCGCCTTGGGCACAAAAACATATTCCCCATTACGGGTTGTTTATACTCAGTCTGGAGTCCTAACTAAACAATTCAGTTGGATGACTTTATCATAACTAACAGTATTTAACAATACATTTCAAACTATGTCTAGCCGAGTCAAATAGCTTAGACAATATTTAAACCATAAATACGTACCGAAGTTTAATAATATGTAACAGGATTTGTCATATCAAAGAATTTTAAGTTCAAAAGTTCTTGTGTAAATACAGTAGTTTATACAAGTGGGGACACTTGTATAATAAAAAACAATAATGAGATATTAATAAACAATAATCGAATTGAATAAAATCCCATAGTATAAGAATAATTGCACAACCGAATCATAGATATCATTACGGATATGAATAATTAACAATAATTATTCACGAATATGCTTTGAAATTGATAACTCATATTGAGTTAGGAAATAGCATAATATATACCTGTTTGCACAAAATAAAAGTAGTGCATAATGTTTAGATATTTGCCTTTGTCGTTGCTTACTGCTATACAATTTAGCTTAAACCTTTATACGTAGTCATATCATCAATAAAATTATTCTTTTGATTAGAATAATGTCACATAACATATAATACTGCTTATTTGCAGTCACTATACAACTTAAACACGTTGTCACATATTCATAACAGTTATTAAAACATTTAAGATCTTATACCTAGTCGAACTATGCCAATTTGGTTTGAGTTCGGTATCGTTTCGGTGTCCCGATTGCTTTATCGGATAATTAACAAGTTTATTACCAATAAAACTTTGTTCAAGAACTTAAATATCATATTAGATAATTTAATTATCATTTATAATATTTTTCCAAACATTAATATCATTTATAATAAATTTTTTTAATAATTAATATCATTTATAATAATTTTTCAATCATTAATATCATTTATAATAATTTAATTGCTAAATAATTTCATTATCATTAATATTTAAATAATTTAAAATATTAATGAACTACATGTCAACACATTAAAAGTTATTTATTATAACTTAAAAATATTTTTAAAACATTATTATCGCTTTTAAATGATTTTTAAAGTATTAAAAATCATTTTTAAATAATTATCATTAATATTAATGTAATTCATGTCAAATATTTAAAGTTATTAAATATAACTTAAAAATAGTTTTAAAACATTTTTATTGCCTCTAAATGATTTTTTAAAACATTAAAACTATTTTTAGATAATTTATTTAATATAAATATTAAATAAATTATTTATCATTAACATTAAATATTAATGAAATTTCTATTAAAATATTAAAAGTTATTTAATATAACTTAAAATACTTTTTAAAACATTAATATTATTTTTAAATGATTTTTGAAATATTAAAATCATTTTTATCTAATTTATTTAATATACTTATTAAATAAATTAATTACCATTAATAATTAAATAAATTAAATATTTAATAAAATTTATGTCAAAATATTAAAAATTAATTTTTATAACTTAAAATTGTCACGCCCCCAAATCCGTGTCCCTTGAACCTCGAACTTGGTGCGTCACGATACGTCATCTTCGTATACATGTTCTATATCTAATGCGGAAAATATAAACATACATTGTTTATTTCAGAGTATTCTACAACATTTCCCAAGGTCTACAACCTTTATCTTGATACATTCCTTTAATAACTTACAAGGTTTACATAATCATTTTCATAAGATATCAAAATAGTTAACGCATATTAATTTACTCTTGAACTTTTTCTCTTGTCTTTGTCCTTCCTGAAGCACTTGAGCTTAACTGGAATATTATCATGATATAGCAAGAGTGAGCAACTACTTTGCTCAGCAAGTTTAAATACAAGAAAAATATATCATGATTGAAAAAGAATAGGCTTTCGAATTTTGAACAATATATAATAATTGTGAAAGAACAATAATCAAATTTCAATAAATGAATAACTGAATCAATAACGCTGAGTGGCCAACAATGACCATGAACAAATTTGGTAATCAAGGTGATCAGCCTTTCATACCAGGTAAACATATGCAACTTGCACTAAGTGCGATTAACAATAAATTTCATTGATGTGGAATAATTGACAATAATTAAACTACTAGCATGCTTGAAAATATTAACTCAAGTTTGAGTTAGGAAACTTGCAATAACGTAAGAGGTTTTAGGGTTAGGAACTTGCCTGTTATGTTGTTTAAATATAACGTTATTAACTTATCCTTCAATTGACCTCCACATTTAAGTCACGTTGAACAACCAATTAATCATAATCCGGCTTTAATAAATCACTTCCTTTACTAAACACTTTAATATATTTCTTTTTATTTGAAATATAACCTTTCACCCACATTGTTTTTTTTAATATTATTTCGGTCATTATAACCGCTTACAAATAAGACTCATTCTACTATACATGAAATAATTCAGCAGTATAACTGCTTATACAATGAATATTCATCAGATAAATACTTGAAAAAAAAAATCGAACATAATAACTGTTTATAAAATGAATATTCATAAACTATATTTAAGAAAATCGGACATTATCACTGCTTGTAAATAGGACTTTTATACTATTTACTTAAAATAATTTGGGCATTATAACTGCTTATAAATAGGACTTTTGTACTATTTACTTAAAATATTTTGGGCATTATAACTGCTTGTAAATAGGACTTTTGTACTATTTACTTAAAATAATTTGGGCATTATAATTGCTTGTAAATAGGACTTTTATACTATTTACTTAAAATAGTTTGGGCATTATAACTGCTTGTAAATAGGACTTTTGTACTATTTAGTTAAAATAATTTGGGCATTATAACTGCTTGTAAATAGAACTTTTATACTATTTACTTAAAATAATTTGGGCATTATGACTGCTTGTAAATAGAACTTTTATACTATTTACTTAAAATAATTTGGGCATTATAACTGCTTGTAAATATATAGAAGAATGAAAATAATAACCACTAGAGTAATACCTCTTGTAGTTGATAGCTTTACTTCTAATCGCGTAACACTTTTATGCTTCGAAATAATATATATCTATATTTTATATTTTTTTTCTCTTACTATAGCTCTCAAATTATTTGTGTAGAGTAACTCTAACTCTTGAAATGTATGAAAATAATGAATGGAGAGCTCTCTATTTATAGAAAAATCAAGTTTCATTAATTGCACATTAAGGGCTTGGCTTATTACACTTTGGTACCTCATTAATTACACCTTAGTACCTGTGACATCATTATGATGACATCACCTTTGTGTTTCTTTGGACCTTATGTCATGCCACATCATGTTTATATCATCTTTTGTGCTTGTTTGAGCCTTATGTCATTCTACATCATGCTTACATCATTCTTTGCTACGATTGGTCGATTATATATCACGAAGATTGGCCCCCTTAAACTAATCTAACTTAACCCTTAATTAGGATTTAATTAATTTAATTTAGTTTGTCTTTACTTATTTGCTAAATAACTTAGTTAGTTAACTTTTGTTAACTTTTTCTCCAAATTCGACTTTTCGTATAAATGAATAGTATTTTCGTATGAATAGTACTTTCGTATGAATAGTAATTTCGTATGAATAGTAATTTCGTATTTATACCGTATAATTTTCGCGTCCAGCTCGTATTATTCTTACATTCTACTCGTATAATATTTCCTATTATACTCGCATTCTACTCGTATAATATTTCGTATTATACACAATTAACTTTCGTATTTTGATCGATTAGCCGAAAAAAAAAATAATTCTTTTCTTTTGTGAATTTCTATTAGATATTACACCTCGTAACCTCATATAAACGCTGTGACGTAATTCAAAAATCGAAAAAAACGTTTTTATCGTGAATAGTCCCCACGTGAATAGTGATCACGTGAATAGTACCCACGTGAATAGTGATCACGTGAATAGTACCCACATGAATAGTGATCACGTGAATAGTACCCGCATGAATAGTGATCACGTGAATAGTACTTACGTGAATAGTGATCATGTGAATAGTACCTACGTGAATAGTGATCGCGTGAATAGTACTTACGTGAATAGTGATCACGTGAAAATATAATTTCAATTTAATCTCAATCAATTAATATTAATTAATTAATTAATTTTACCCAATATATGTATATATTTCACATCTATATATACACATTTAATCTATTACACAAAATCACATACTTCACATTATATGAAACACATATATACATATATGTCCAAATCTACTTCATCTCTTAATAAAATTTTATTTATTAAATTCTTATTTTAAATTTTCGAAATATCTGGGATATTACCAAAATAATTTTTAAAACCATTTTATGAATTTTTAATATTTATTTTCTATTTATTTCTATTTATTTAATTAATATAATTAATTTTTATTAAAAACCGTCGCTAAAGGCTTTTAGCGACGAAAAGTGTCGCTATAGGTGTTCTTCAGTTCATGAAGAACATCAAGAACAACCCAGTCAATGCCGAGGAGGCTACGTTGACCATTAATAACTTGAAATCTGGACATGCTATGGTCTTGATTCCACTTCCAGTTTGTTAACCTCATAGTAGAGTACAATTATAAAGCTTTAAACGCATCAAACCATTAACAGATCAAGTTCTATGGTCTCTGACATTTGACTGTCAGACCATGTTTTTAACTTAAAAACTTTCTGGGTTTCCAGAAACAACTTTCATGATCGGTCAAGGACTTTTGACCTGTCACGCCCCCAAATCCGGGTCCCTTGAACCTCGAACTTGGTGCATCACGATATATCATCTTCGTATACATGTTCTATAATTAATGCGGAAAATATAAACATACATTATTTATTTCAGAGTATTCTATAACATTTCTCAAGGTCTACAACATTTATCTTGATACATTTCTTTAATAACTTACAAGGTTTACATAATCATTTTCATAAGATATCATAATAGTTAACGCATATTAAGTTACTCTTGAACTTTTTCTCTTGTCTTTGTCCTTCTTGAAGCACTTGAGCTTAACTGAAATATTATCATGATATAGCAAGAGTGAGCAACTACTTTGCTCAGCAAGTTTAAATACAAGAAAAATATATCATGATTGAAAAAGAATAGGCTTTCGAATTTTCAACAATATATAATAATTGTGAAAGAACGATAATCAAATTTCAATAAATGAATAACTGAATCAATAACGCTGAGTGGCCAACAATGACCATGAACAAATTTGGTAATCAAGGTGATCAGCCTTTCATACCAGATAAACATATGCAACTTACACTAAGTGCGATTAACAATAAATTTCATTGAGGTGGAATAATTGACAATAATTAAACCACTAACATGCTTGAAAATATTAACTCAAGTTTGAGTTAGGAAACTTGCAATAACGTAAGAAGTTTAGGATTAAGAACTTGCCTCGTCCGTCGATTACTGCTACACAATCTAATTTAATCTCTTATGAAAGACCTATCATTTATAAGATTGATCTTTCAATCAGCATATCATATCATACCACATAATACAGCTACTTCTATAAATAAGTCATCTAACATTTAGCCACATAATCAAATGTTAGATAATACCTTAAACCATCAATATTATTATCGTCCTTTGATAATATTTCAATCACTTAATCAACATCTTAAAACTCTCGTCTAATATTATTAATCATTTAATAATATTTTAATAATATCTTAGGCCCTTAGAAATATTATTAATCATTTAATAATATTCTAATCACACTTTAATATTATTAATCATTTAATAATATTCAAAATTACTTCTTAATATTATTAATCATTTAATAATATTTTATTCACTTTCTAATATTATTAATCATTCAATAATATTTTAATTCACTTTCAAATATTATTAACCCTTTAATAATATTTTGATCACTTAATATCATTTATTAATGTCTTAATTATTACAAATATTATTAATCATTTAATAATATTTTAATCATCTAATAATAATTTAATCTAATATTATTAATTATTTAATAATATTTTAATCATTTATTAGACTCATGAACAATTTAATTTAATTGTTTATCCTTACTATTTAATTTAGTTAACATACATATTTGGTCATACACATAATATTTAATTAAAAATAACCAAATTACCCATATAAAATCTTAATATATCATATTAAAGGTCATTAAGCAATAAAATCACATTAACACATTTTTCAACTTAACATAACTTAATTTTCTCATTTATTCTTAACTTGATTAAAGATATAAAAAATACCAAAACTGTGACGAACGAGAATTTTTGTAACTTACTTTAAATATTTATTGAATTAAATAAATATTTTTCGATGATTTAATTCTTGAGTTAATTGATTAATCGATGAATTCGTGGTAGATTAATTTAATTATATGTGTTACATTAATCATATTAATGTAGAGAATTTTTATATTTAAAATATGTGTTTAATTGAATTTATTTGATTAAATACATTATTTAAATGAGTATAATGTTATTCCTAATTAATTTTATTATTAATTAGAGATTTAGTAAATTGTCATTATTAATAAATGAGAATTTTATTTATATGACTATGTGATTTAATGAAGAATTATTCTATTTTATTTATTTGATTTTAATGAGATTATTTAATTGATTAAGGTGTGACATGAAACTTTATAATAAGCTACTTATTAAAATAAACCAAAAGAAGAGTTTATAAAGACTTGCCAAACGAAGCCTTAGAGGGGGTTGGAGTCAGTTAACCCATGATGGGATTAACTGATACCCACTCATCAGACTAAATTCTATTCACGTATTCTTTTATTATTATTCCCTAAGTCTAAGTCAGAGCAATACAGAGAGAAAAAGGAGAGAAAATTTGTGAGAATTTTGAGATTTAAGAAGAAATCCTGTCGTCTAGTTGCATAATCTAGCATCAAACCAAAGGTAATTCTTAATTTTAACCTTTAATTTATGTTTTCTTAATTTTCTCCATGAATGCATGTTTGAGTTTTCTGTAGATTAAGTTATATGGTTAAATTTTTATAGAATGATGATTGGATGTTAGAAAGCATGTATAAGCGTCTTTTATATGATGTATATATGATTTAGAATAATTAATTCATGAGATTATGCCTTGAATTAGAAGTTCTGAAATTTACAGAGAAACAGAGTTTAAATATGACTTATATGTATGAAAAATTATGCTTGAATTACATGTTAATCATTAAATTGATAGTTGTTTATGTTTATGCATGTAAAAACGAAAAGAATGATTGTTAAACGGATTGAATTAGTTAAGAAACGAAGTCACAGTGATTAATTACGATTAACTGCATCAAAACTTGTTAATAAGGCATGAACAGTGAAAATTTTAGTTTTAATTGGTTGTTTAGATTGTCTGTAATGTTAAAATCACTCTGTATATGTTGGGTTTTGATTTTATAACACATATGACGAATGGGTATACTTAAATTATCAATTCGATGAAAAACTTTGGCCAAATTTGGCATTTTTCTGCGTTCTTCGCGAACTGCAGGAACTGAATTTCGTGTTTCTCGCCCCGGCGAGAATTTTGAACTGTGATTGCTCACCCCGGCGAGATCTCGCCTCGGCGAGAATTTTGAACTACGTTTTCTCGCCCCGGCGAGAATTTTGTGAAGAGTTTTCCCGCCCCGGCGAGGATTTTGTGAAGAGTTTTCCCGCCCCGGCGAGAATTTTGAACTGTGATTGCTCGCCCCGGCGAGATCTCGCCTCGGCGAGAATTTTGAACTACGTTTTCTCGCCCCGGCGAGAATTTTGTGAAGAGTTTTCCCGCCCCGGCGAGATCTCGCCCCGGCGAGGATTTTGTGAAGAGTTTTCCAACCCCGACGGGAATTTAAAAAAAAAAAAAAGAGTAAAAAGACGAGAGTAAAAATTTTTCTTCTTTCTTTGAGATCATGTTATGATATCGTAGATATACCTAAAGCTTAGGCTAATGTATAAAATGAATGTTAAATTACTGTGAAAGGTGGTAGCATAAGCCCATTGATTATTCGGTGTCAACTGAGCTATTAAAATGAAATTAGATGAGAATGAGTTCTGAAGTGTTTATAATACTGTAACTAATTATTGTTACTGTTTTATAAACGGAATGTATAGGTTGATTAGAGAAACGTGAGTCTTAAATTTATAGTCTACGCACGAGGCAAGTATCTTATCCTTACTTTTACGTTTACGCAAGTTTCTAAATTTCGTTATCATAGAATACAAGCTTCATAATGCTATTACTTCCTGAGCAAGTTATTGTTTCTATTCCATTCAATTTCATGGATTCAATGAGACATTTTTAATTTCCTCTTTGTAATGCTTCAGTTATATAGAACGTATTCAATTGTACCTTTTGCGAGATTTTGTTTTGATTCTCGAATTATACCTTTTGAACCTTGATTGACTAGCGAACCCTTATTGATTCGACTAGTCCATAATTGATGATCGTTCTAAATTTTAGAAACGTTACCAAACTTCCTTTGGTGCGGACTCCGATGTCAAAATGAGATGAACAACCCTTATATAGGAGATTTTATTTACGCGTTAGCGTTAAGATGTTGTGCACATACATGGTACAAAGGGCTGATCCCCCTGAGTACGAGAAGAAAGGTCCATATAGTCTTACGACTGTTAAAGGTTTAAAGTAGAAATACTTGATAACCTGGGACATAGTTCGTGGTCTTAAGACCCTCAGACGTTCTTTTGAATCTTGTTTTACATTCTTGACTCAAAAGCTAAATCTTCAATTATTCGATATCCGTTGATTATTTCGCATGTTATTATTGTCGTTGTTGTTATACTTGCTGGGCAATCATTGCTCACTCTTGCATAATAACATTGCAGCTAAAGTTGAAAGAACTGATGAGCCATCCACTAGTAAGGCAAAGGAAAAGCAAACAAGTGATGAAGACTTGTTGTATTTGCTTTATTGTCATTTATGTAATAGACTTGATTTATGTTTTCCGCACTGATGTTTATTTAAGTTTAGATGACCTGGGATTTGTTTATAAATGATGTTGTAACCCTCTAATGGGAGATTTCTATTTCTATTCAAGTATTTTCATTTATATTTGAATGGGTAGTTAGATGTGATGTGATGTTTTTGGATTGTGAACACCAAATCCTGAGGAAACGAAGTACCCGAATTTGGGGGTGTCACAGGTTGGTATCAAAGCTGTAGGTTATGAACCTTAGGTGGGGAAATCTTATGGTAGTAGCCTTTTAAGAGTCAGAACATATAGTGGTGATAAACTCTCATCGAGTTCTAGGAAATGAATTAAGGAAATTCATTAAAGATAATAAAAGACCTTATGTGCTATGTGCTTATGTGTTAACAACCTATGTGCTGCGACTAGTACCGAGTATTAATTAAAACTTAAACTTTGTTGTCAGGATGTCGGATATTGGAGGATCCAGTCAGCTTAGGGAGATTGTGCCCCGAGTGGCTGGAGAGGAGGAGCCCCGCGATATTCATGTTATCAGGGAGCAGTTGGTGCATAGAGAGCCATCTCCATTGATCACGGTTGAGGGTCAGGAGCATGAGCCTGAGTCAGATCCCGAGGAGGATCCTGAGGAGGTTGAGGAGGAGGAAGAAGACCCTGAGGAGATACCACTATCTTCCTTAGGTTTTCAGATGTTTGAGCAGGTGTATGATCGCAACATAGAGTTGCAGGATCGAGTGGAGGAGTTAGAGGGACAGGTGGCTGAGCATCAGGCTGTTCTAGAGCAGAAGGATGAGGAAATGGAGGACCTGGATATACGTCTGGGAGATGTAGAATGGAAGTTAGTTCAGTCAGAGAGTCAAAAAGAAGACTTGCTAACTGAGAATGAAAAGATGAAACTAGAGATTCAGAAGTTAAAGGATGATTTGAGTGAGGAATCTGCAGAACGTGCTAGAGCAGAGGATGCTTGGATGCGTAACGCTCGACGTGCAGAGATTTCCGAAGAAGGTGAACGGGCAAAGCGGGCTAAGATTGAGGAGACGGACTACACATTTCAGACAGCGATTGATAGGGCCCAGGATCGAGTTCTCCACTATCCGATTCAGTTCGAGGAATTACCATGGTACATGTTGGATCGCAGGACGATGTGCGGTATCATGGAGGAAGAACGTAGACAGGCAGTTCGACGCCTTAGTAGGCCGTGATAGGAGAACTTTTTGAATTATGTGTAAATATTTATGGTAATTAATGATGTAAATTCCAACGTGATTATACACAATGGAATATGACTATTTAATCCTAAAGATTGTTTGATCTTGGGATAGTTGATGTAAATAGCAGTAATGCTACCTTTCTATGTTTAAGACTTTTGGATGAATGAAATATCAGTTTTATTTAAAGAAGTGATGTGTTAAATGTCTAACATGAATTGTTTGAGTTAAATGTTGAACACTTGAGAAAATTAAGTGTTAATCTAATAAGCGCATATTCTTGAACATAATTATGCCGCCAAGAAGAGCTGGACGACCCCGTCAACAACCACCCCCTGAGGGGTCCACTAACAACAATAACAATAATCCACCCGATGTTAACCCAGTTCAACAACTAGTGAATCTTTTGACTGGAGCTTTTGCCAATCAACCGCAAGCTCACGCTACGACCTTTAAGGACTTTAAGGCCGTTGGTCCCCTTGAGTTTAAGGGTTCCCTGAACCTGATCGAAGCCCAAACTTGGGTAATGGAAATGGAGAAAGTATTTGACATTGCTAGGGTTAGTGAAGACCAAAAGACTGCCTTCGCAACGTTTATGCTTAAGTCAAAAGCTAGTTATTTGTGGCAAGCGAATAAGGTTCGAGGAGGTCAGGGTGTAATCGCATGGGAGAGATTTAAGGAGATGTTCTTCGAGATGTACTTCCCAACGAGCTCGCGTAACCAAATGGAGATTCAATTTCTAGAGCTGAAACAGGGTACCATGACTGTACCGGAGTACGCGGCGAAGTTCAATGAGTTGGCTAGGTTCGCAACTTATTAAGTAAATACGGATGAGAGGAAAGCAAGGAGGTTTGAGCAAGGGTTGAAGCCGTGGTTGTATAGCAAGGTGTCAATGTTCCAATTGAACACTTTTGCTGGAGTATTGGAAAAGGCGATCATCGCAGAAGGTGGGAGTGATTCCCTAACCAAGTATAACCAAGAACAGAAGAAGAAAAAGGGTGAAAATGAGAATAATAAGTCAAGTGGTAGTAACAGTGGTGGTCACAACAACAAGAGGAAGTGGAATGATAACGGATCTGCTGGAAGTCAACAGGGAGGTCAAAAGAAGAAGATAGAAGCGTGTGTTACATGTGGGAAGAATCACATAGGTATTTGCCTGAAGGGGAAGAGGGTGTGCTACAATTACAACCAGGAGGGCCACATAGCTCCGAATTGTCCGAATCTGAAGAAGGGCGCTTGTTTCACATGTGGATCGAAGGATCATTTGGCTAGGGATTGCCCCAGGAAAGCAGCAGCAGGAACAGGATCGGGAGGAAATAAGGGAAACAGTGGTGGTAGTACGTTGGCTATAACGGGATCAGCACCAACAAACCGACCTACTGCAAGGACTTTCAACATGACCGTGCAAGATGCCGTCCAGTCTCGCGATGTGGTGTCAGGTATCATTCCGATCAATAATATAGATGCTTATGTATTGTTTGATTCGGGTGCTACTTGTTCATTTATATCCGATAACTTTGCTAAGAACTTAGATTTGCCTAAGGAGGAATTAGACTATCCTTTGAACATAGAAATTGCGAATAGGGAGGTAATTCCTATTAGGTATGTACACAAGAAATGTAGAGTGAATATTAAGGAAAACGTGATGACTGTAGATCTGATCCCAATCAAACTTGGAGAATTTGACATTATTTTGGGTATGGATTGGCTATTCAATTATGGAGTGATAATTGATTGCCAAAAGAAACGTATTAACCTTATGACTCCGTCGAAGGTAGTATTTTACGGCAGTAAATCGCCTAGACAAGCGAGTTGTCTGACGATCATGCAGGCCAGGAAGTTGTTAAAACAAGGCTGTGTGGGATACTTAGCCTACATAGTTGATACTCGAAAAGAGAGTCCGAAATTAAAAGAGATACATGTCGTAAGGGACTTTGTAGACGTCTTTCCAGACGACTTGTCAGGACTTCCGCCAGATAGGGAAGTTGAGTTTGTGATCGATTTGGCGCCAGGAACTGCCCTGATATCGAAAGCTCCGTACCGTATGGCCCCAGTAGAGATGAAAGAATTGATGGTGCAGCTACAAGAACTTTTAGATAAGAAGTATATTCAGCCGAGCGTATCACCGTGGGGAGCGCCGGTGCTGTTTGTTAAGAAGAAGGACGGATCGATGCGACTTTGCATTGATTACAGGGAATTGAACAAGGTCATGATTAAAAATAAATACCCGTTGCCAAGAATCGACGACTTGTTTGATCAATTGAAAGGAGCTAGGTATTTCTCAAAGATAGATTTGAGGAGTGGTTATCATCAGTTGAAGGTGAGGAAGGAAGATGTACCGAAGACAGCGTTCAGGACTCGTTACGGTCACTACGAGTTTCTGGTGATGTCATTTGGTCTAACGAATGCTCCTGCAGCATTCATGGACTTAATGAACAGGGTGTTTAAGCCGTTTTTGGACAAGTTTGTAGTGGTATTCATTGACGATATTCTAATTTACTCCAAAACCAAGGAAGAGCATGCAGAACATTTGAAGTTGACATTGGAAACGTTAAGAAGAGAGAAGTTGTACGCTAAATTTTCAAAGTGTGAATTCTGGATAGAGCGAGTGCAATTTCTAGGACATGTGATTGACAAGGATGGGATTTCGGTGGATCCGTCAAAGGTTGAAGCAGTGCTTAACTGGGATCAGCCGAAAACGCCATCAGAAGTAAGGAGTTTCCTCGGATTAGCGGGTTACTACAGGAGATTCATTCAGGATTTTTCCAAAATCGCGACTCCGTTAACGAATTTGACTAGAAAGACCATGAAGTTCGTTTAGACGGAGAAGTGTGAGGAAAGTTTTCAAGAATTAAAGAAGAGGTTGAGTACGGCGCATGTGTTGTCCCTACCGGATAGCACAGGAAATTTTGTGGTGTACAGTGATGCGTCGCATAAAGGACTAGGCTGTGTGCTTATGCAGAACGGTAAGGTCATTGCGTATGTGTCACGACAATTAAAGGACTATGAGAAGGGTTATCCTACCCATGATTTGGAGTTGGCCGCGGTGGTGTTTGCTTTGAAGATATGGAGGCACTATCTTTATGGGGAGAAGTGTGAAATATATACAGACCATAAAAGTCTGAAATATATTTTTACACAGAAGGATCTGAACATGCGACAGAGGAGATGGTTGGAATTGATAAAGGATTACGACTGCGAAATTTTATACCATCCGGGTAAAGCGAATGTGGTGGCTGACGCCTTAAGCAGAAAGGGACGGGAGAAATTGTCTATAATTACCACTCAAGAGGAGCTAATTACAGCAATGGCGAAACTGGAATTGGAGGTGAGATTTTCGGAGGAGTGTGATGAAAAATTATTTCAGCTGAGAATCGGTTCAATCTTGGTAGATAAGGTTAAGGAAGTACAAATTCAGGACGGAGAATGTGATAAAATCAGGAAAAAGATGTCTGAAGGTGATGAAATGAAATTCAAAGAGGATAACGAGGGAGTATTAAGATCCGCCGGTACAAGAGCTTAAGGAGGAAATTTTGAACGAGGCTCATAATTCAAGATATTCGATTCATCTAGGTAGTACGAAGATGTACCAAGTTCTCCGACAGCATTTTTGGTGGCCGAATATGAAGAGGGACGTTGCCGATTGTGTAGCCAAGTGTTTGATATGTCAGAAAGTTAAAGCAGAACATCAGAGGCCAAGTGGACTATTACAACCGTTAAAAATTCCAGAATGGAAATGGGAGCACATCACCATGGATTTCGTAGTAGGTCTCCCGACGACTCAGAAAGGTTTCGACGCAGTATGGGTTATCGTAGATCGACTGATGAAATCAGCACATTTTCTACCGATCAAGATCAGATTCAACCTAGATTAGTTGGCGAAGTTGTATGTCAAAGAGATTATATCGAGGCACGGTGTTCCAATATCTATTATCTCAGATAGGGATCCGCGCTTCACATCGAACTTCTGGAAACGACTACAAGAATGCATGGGGACACAGTTACGTATGAGTACGACATATCATCCACAGACCGACGGACAGAGCGAAAGAACGATTCAAACATTGGAGGATATGTTACGAGCTTGCATTATGGACTTCAAAGGAAATTAGGACGACCATCTACCGTTGGTGGAATTTGCTTATAACAACAGTTACCACGCAAGTATTGGCATGCCGCCTTACGAAGCGTTGTACGGCAGAAAGTGCAGAACTCCATTATGCTGGGATGAAGTTGGCGAACGTCAATTGCTCGGACCAGAACTGGTACAACAGACCGCAAAAATCGTTAAAGTGATCAGGGCAAGATTAATAGCAGCTCAGGATAGAGAGAAGAAGTACGCCGATTAACATCGTAAGAATCGAGAGTTTGACTCTGGTAGCTATGTTTTCTTGAAAGTATCTCCCTGGAAAGGGAAGATTTGTTTTGGTAAAAAGGGAAAACTGAGCCCGAGGTTCATTGGACCCTTTGAAGTATTAAGAAGAGTTGGTGAGGTCGCATATGAGGTAACTTTACCTCCAGCGCTGGAACACATCCACAATGTCTTTCATGTCTCCGTGTTACGACCATACAAGCCCGACTACAAGCATGTCATAGAGTATGAACCCCTGCAAGTTGAGAAAGATTTGTCTTACGAAGAAGAGCCTGTTCAGATAGTTGACAGGAAAGAGCAAGTGCTAAGAAATAAAATTATACCTTCTGTTAAGGTGATCTGGAGGAACCACAACGCTGAAGAGGCTACGTGGGAACTCGAAGATCAAATGATGAGAAATTATCCTCAGTTATTTGCTTAATCTATGTGCAGCGATTCTGGGGACAGAATCTTTGTAAGGGGGGAGAATGTAACGGGACGAGTTAATTGAGTCGTGATTCTGGGGACAGAATCCTTTTAAGGGGGGAAAGATGTGACGAATGAGAATTTTTGTAACTTACTTTAAATATTTATTGAATTAAATAAATATTTTTCGATGATTTAATTCTTGAGTTAATTGATTAATCGATGAATTCATGGTAGATTAATTTAATTATATGTGTTACATTAATCATATTAATGTAGAGAATTTTTATATTTAAAATATGTGTTTAATTGAATTTATTTGATTAAATACATTATTTAAATGAGTATAATGTTATTTCTAATTAATTTAATTATTAATTAGAGATTTAGTAAATTGTCATTATTAATAAATGAGAATTTTATTTATATGACTATGTGATTTAATGAAGAATTATTCTATTTTATTTATTTGATTTTAGTGAGATTATTTAATTGATTAAGGTGTGATATGAAACTTTATAATAAGCTACTTATTAAAATAAACCAAAAGAAGAGTTTATAAGGACTTACCAAACGAAGCCTTAGAGGGAGTTGGAGTCAGTTAACCCATGATGGGATTAACTGACACCCACTCATCAGACTAAATTCTATTCACGTATTCTTTTATTATTATTCCCTAAGTCTAAGTCAGAGTAATACAGAGAGAAAAAGGAGATAAAATTTGTGAGAATTTTGAGATTTAAGAAGAAATCCTGTCGTCTAGTTGCATAATCTAGCATCAAACCAAAGGTAATTCTTAATTTTAACTTTTAATTTATGTTTTCTTAATTTTCTCCATGAATGCATGTTTGAGTTTTCTGTAGATTAAGTTATATGGTTAAATTTTTATAGAATGATGATTGGATGTTAGAAAGCATGTATAAGCATCTTTTATATGATGTATATATGATTTAGAATAATTAATTCATGAGATTATTCCTTGAATTAGAAGTTCTGAAATTTACAGAGAAACAGAGTTTAAATATGACTTATATGTATGAAAAATTATGCTTGAATTACATGTTAATCATTAAATTGATAGTTGTTTATGTTTATGCATGTAAAAACGAAAAGAATGATTGTTAAACGGATTGAATTAGTTAAGAAACGAAGTCACAGTGATTAATTACGATTAACTGCATCAAAACTTGTTAATAAGGCATGAACAGTGAAAATTTTAGTTTTAATTGGTTGTTTAGATTGTTTGTGATGTTAAAATCACTCTGTTTGTGTTGGGTTTTGATTTTATAACACATATGACGAATGGGTATACTTAAATTATCAATTCGATGAAAAACTTTGGTCAAATTTGGCATTTTTCTGCGTTCTTCGCGAACTGCAGGAACTGAATTTCGTGTTTCTCGCCCCGGCGAGAATTTTGAACTGTGATTGCTCGCCCCGGCGAGATTGAACTGTGATTACTGTTTTATAAACGGAATGTATAGGTTGATTAGAGAAACGTGAGTCTTAAATTTATAGTCTACGCACGAGGCAAGTATCTTATCCTTACTTTTACGTTTACGCAAGTTTCTAAATTTCGTTATCATAGAATACAAGCTTCATAATGCTATTACTTCCTGAGCAAGTTATTGTTTCTATTCCATTCAATTTCATGGATTCAATGAGACGTTTTTAATTTTCTCTTTGTAATGCTTCAGTTATATAGAACGTATTCAATCATACCTTTTGTGAGATTTAGTTTTGATTCTCGAATTATACCTTTTGAACCTTGATTGACTATCGAACCCTTATTGATTCGACTAGTCCATAGTTGATGAGCGTTCTAAATTCTAGAAACGTTACCAAACTTCCTTTGGTGCGGACTCCGATATCAAACTGAGATGAACAACCCTTATATAGGAGATTTTATTTACGCGTTAGCGTTAAGATGTTGTGCACATACATGGTACAAAGGGCTGATCCCCCTGAGTACGAGAAGAAAGGTCCATATAGTCTTACGACTGTTAAAGGTTTAAAGTAGAAATACTTGATAACCTGGGACATAGTTCGTGGTCTTAAGACCCTCAGACATTCTTTTGAATCTTGTTTTACATTCTTGACTCAAAAAGCTAAATCTTCAATTATTCGATATCCGTTGATTATTTCGCATGTTATTATTGTCGTTGTTGTTATACTTGTTGGGCAATCATTGCTCACTCTTGCATAATAACATTGCAGCTAAAGTTGAAAGAACTGATGAGCCATCCACTAGTAAGGGCAAAGGAAAAGCAAACAAGTGATGAAGACTTGTTGTATTTGCTTTATTGTCATTTATGTAATAGACTTGATTTATGTTTTCCGCACTGATGTTTATTTAAGGTTAGATGACCTGGGATTTGTTTATAAATGATGTTGTAACCCTCTAATGGGAGATTTCTATTTCTATTCAAGTATTTTCATTTATATTTGAATGGGTAGTTAGATGTGATGTGATGTTTTTGGATTGTGAACACCAAATCCTGAGGAAACGAAGTACCCGGATTTGGGGGTGTCACAAAAACAACTTATTATTTTTATATCTTCTGGGAATATCAGTATATGGTATTTTAGTTACAAAATAATTTTCCTACAATTTTTCAATTTCGTTTCCTATTTTTAAATAGGCTAAAACAGTCCAAAATGACTATATTTATCATAAATTATTCGTTTGTTCAAATATTATGAAATTTATATGGTAGACTCATGTTACCATATACTGATCGCAGTTAACTTTTCACAATTTTCTGGGTTGTATTCGCTGCGTTATAGCAGTTTACTTTTAAAATTGTATTTTCTTATAAAAGCCATAACTCCCTCTCAGGACATCGAAAAATTCTTATCTTTGGACAACATCTAGTTAACTTGATATACTAACATACCACAAAAGACCAGAATTTGTAGAGTAACAAAACTGGCCAAAACAGCCCACGAAAGAAACTGGCTAGGAGACTCATTTGTTTTTCCTGATTTTTGTCGGCAGGAAGTGTTTTGCCAAAAATTACACCACGGTTGATCCGTTTAATCTTTTTCATTAATTCCACTTGGGTTCATCAGATAACTCATAGATCTAACACCACTCTTTGATGGATTACAAAAAGAAGTTATAAATTTTGAATGGTAAAAGTTCAAAGTGGACTAAAATTTAGTGCTTTTAGACTTAAAAATTGTTTTTGTTCTTCTTTCATTTCTTTTCTTTCCTTCAATTCTTTTGTTGGATTCTTGCTAATCCATGGCTAAACCATCACATATCAACTTAAACATATCCTCCTTACAAAAATTCCCTAAAAATTAACATCTACATCAAAAGTTTACTTAAGATTTAAGAATTACCTTTTTATTTTCTCCATTTCTTCTTTCTTCCTCTATTCTTCTCTCCCTTCTCTCTCTCTCTCTCTCTCTCTCTCTCTTATTTTGCTGAAAATTATGGTTCGGGAAGGAGTATGACAATAGAGAAGTGCTGAAAATTTTTGCCTTATTAGGCTCAATTACATAAGAAACATCAAGGGCAAAATGGTCATCAACCATTGCTAGTGAAGGGCATAATGGTCTTTAAAACATTTCAAGAAAATTTTCTAAAAATTTCCTCCTAGGACACAATGGTCATAAGTAATTTTCTTCAAGGATAAAATTGTCATTCCCCCATTACTAGGAAACTTCCTAGCAATTTCCTCTTAGGACATAATGGTCTTTAATAATTTTTTTCTAAGGACAAAATAGTCTTTCCTTCATTATTAGGAAATTTCCTAGAAATTTCCTTCAAGGATACCATGGTCATTAATACTTTTCTTTTGGGACAAAATAGTCATTCTCCAATTACTAGGAAACTTCCTAGCAATTTCCTCTTAGGACATAATGGTCTTTAATAATTTTCTCTAAGGACAAAATAGTCTTTCCTTCATTATTAGAAAATTTCCTAGAAATTTCCTTCAAGGATACCATGGTCATTAATATTTTTCTTTTAGGACAAAATAGTCATTCTCCAATTACTAGGAAACTTCCTAGCAATTTCCTTCTTAGGACACATGAGTCATTAATCACTTTCTCTTGGATAATATAATCATTTCTCACAATTTCCTATATTTAACTCAAACATGATTAGTTCCTAACCATAGTTACTAACACATGTCCCATTATTTTGGGCTACTAAATTAAATTCTCATTGGGCTTCTTCATTGGACTTGTCACAAGTTTTTAATTAAATAACTTGGGCCATCTTAATTCTTTAAAATTTGGGCTTGGCACTATAATTCTTTGGACTTTTCTCATATAAAGTTAGACCAAAATTTGGGCCAACTAAATTCTCCACAACTATTTTATACATTGGGCTTGCAACCTAGATTAATTTCTTACTAGCAAATACATAACACACATACTAGCAAATAAATATTTATCACATATATTTATTTACTCATCACACTTACACAAAATATTATCCATATAAATTTCATTTTATTAGAACAAAGTACATACATTAATTCACTAATTTTAACTAAGTGAATTAATTAATGAAAATTTAGTTCATAATAATTTTATCATCGTCTAAGGCTCAATATTCAAATTATATTATTTCATAATATAATTTCAATTTAATCTCAATCAATTAATATTAATTAATTAATTAATTATACCCAATATATGTATATATTTCACATCTATATATACACATTTAATCTATTACACAAAATCACATACTTCACATTATTTGAAACACATATATACATATATGTCCAAATCTACTTCATCCCTTAATAAGAATTTTATTTATTAAATTCTTATTTTAAATTTTTGGAATATCTGGGATATTACATGACCTTGAATAACTTTCGATCTAGACATGCTATGATCGTGATTCCACTTGCAGTGTACTAACCACATAACATACTACATATAAAAACCTTTAAACACAACAAATCATTAACAGGTCTGATCTATGGCGTCTGACATTTGACTGTCAGACCACTTTTTTACACTTTGAACAGTTTTCTTAAATCATTAATTTCGTGCATCTAGATATTATGGATTCATGATATAACAACCTAGATCACTAAATAACATAATATAACACATATTTAAACACTTAGACACAATTTTAACCAAACATTTAAAGATCTAGCATGAGGGTTTTGGTTTTATACCTTTCTTGAAAATGTTTGCTCTCTCTCTATGATCTGATCCTTGGATGTTTGTGGGATGTCCTAGGCTGATATTGGGACTAAGTTAGAGAGAGAATTTCGTAGCTTAGAGAGAGAGAGTAAGAGTTTTGGTTTGGTTGGAAACTAAGTGAAGTTTTTCTTTTTCTTTTCTTTCTTTAATTTTCAACTCTTGATTCAATGAATTGGTGTTGCTAGGTGGCAAAAATCTGATGTCTTGAGATGATTTTCAACATGTGGGAAATCTTGGCTTGATGAGTCATGAGATTTGGCAAGATTTGCACACTAACTTAATAAAATAAATACAAAAAGGGTATTTTAGTCACTTAACAAATAATTTTAAGGACATACTTGTCCATCCCACATGATTCTAGGGTTTAACCCTTAGGTTTTAATCCTTAGTATTTGCCCAATAATTCTAGGGTTTGAGAAATTAAGTTTAGGAATTAATAAATATTTAATTAGGATATAGTAATTCAAAAACTAGGGTTTTAAACTTTAATTAGGGTTTTCAATAGAAAATTAGGGTTTCAAATATACATTAAGGTTTCCTAATTTGTAAATTAGGGTTTCCCACTTAATTTACATTATTCACATAATGTACATACATGCATTTAAATACAAATATAATTAATTATTATATTTAATATTGAAATTACTTAAACAAAACAAATTCTTAATATCCAAAATACATATTCCTTTATTTTAAATATAATTATGTCATTAATTATATTTAAAACTAATATCCATAATATACACTCACACATTCACATATAAATATAATCAATAGTATATTTAGTATTCGAATTTACATAAGAAAATAAATTCTTATTATTTATATATCAATTATATAAACATAAAAACTTTTAAATATAATTACCACAATAATTATATTTAAAATTAAAATACATGACCATAGATCAAATTAGGGTTTTGATCCGTAATGTCACTTTACCGCATTTACCATACTTAGTCAATTTAAAATAAATTGACTAATCTTACAAATTCATATTATAAAGAAATAATCCAAGTAATAATAATAATATTAATAATCATTCTTAAAACACACACTTATCATTTAAATAATATAGTAATCATATTTTTATAAAAAATAAATAATAATATATCTTTTAATATAAAAATTAATTTATTAAAGGAATATAATTTATAAATATCAACTATTTCTTTAATAAGATATTTATTTGAAACCACACACACACACACACACACACACACACACACATATATATATATATATATATATATATATATATATATATGTCATAGCCCTGTGTCAAGAGAGGACATGTTTGTGACACCTTACAATTGATTAGCTCAAGTATACTCTAAGGATCAAACTACAAAATGTAAGTCGCGGGGTTCAAATTACATAGCTTGCATAACCATTTCCAAATGATATCGAGTTATTCATATACTATACTTAAATGTCTCAAGGTATTAAAGATCAAAAATAACTTTTAAATATCAATAAAAATATACGAAGAAGGTTACAAATAAATAAAGTCTAAAACCATAATTTTTTCAAATGACGAGATACCACCATGGTTGACATAAGGAATAGAACAACAATTCAAGTAGCGAAGTATGAAATTCGTACGTAACTGAGTAATATACTGAAATAGCTATAAAAATTCAAATATAGCTCCACTAGGTAGGGACGTTCTAGAGATTTTGGTGGCCTAGTGCGAAAAATAAAAACGATGCCATTTTTGAAATATTGTCTTCACAAAAAAAAGTAAAAATAAATAAATAAAAATTACAAGCTGTATCCAAAAAAGTTTTTTTCTGGATCTTAAAACATAATAGTTTGACTACAACAAAATATATGAGAACTTCGACTACAACATAATATATGAGAACTTCGTCTAAATAGTTTGACTACAACAAAATATATGAGAATACATTAATTGAAAGATACTTCTTCTACTATTTCTAGAGGCAAAATCTTCAATCAAATGTTCAAAATCAAACTTGTCTAGCATATCCTTCTCGATGCACATGGTTGCCAACCCATTTAACACTATATTAGAGTTGGCTCAGTTGAATCCTTAAAAATTTATTGGGCTTTTTAAAAATTACTTTTGTATACCTATATCATTATATATTTATATTTTTAATTTCACACACACACACACATATATATATATATATATATATTGGGGCCCCTGATCGGGGGCCCAGAGCGGTCGGCCCTCCCGCCCGTGCTCGAGAACAGTCATGCCACTAGGGTGCCTTAGGCCAACCTAATACGGAAACAAAATCTAACCATAAATATAGTTACAATTAATATATAATTTTCTAATTATAATATAATGTTTATAATTTTTATTTAAAACAAATATATATTTGTTATTGTAAAACCAACCTTTCTATTATAGTAATATAGTAATAACATCAATTCTCACATCTTATACCAATGTCAGGTGCCAATCTCTCTCTCTCTCTCTCTCTCTCTCTTTCTCTCTTTATAACATCCCCAAAATCGGGACTAACTTAATCCAAAATTAGGAGTAATCTTAATCTCGACCTTGTGCGTTAAATACTATCTTGATTTAGCTTTACATCATAATTAGATGAAATAATAGCTGAAAATGCGGATAATTTAAAACTTTTCTTTATATCTTTCTTTCATTCTCTGCATCGCAACCTTTACGATTCTCTATATTTCAGAATCATATTTACTTTATTATGATTCATCTCATAAGATTAGTCATGAGTATGTTCAACTTGATCCTCAATACGAATTCTTTCTTATATAGTATTATCACTATACAGCTAATATCTCAGAAATTTACACACATATCAATTACATATATCAAACTATCAGCATAGTTCTATACAACTTCTAATTCAAGAAAATTTAATCATTCGCATGTCTTCTAATCCTTATCGTCTAGATATTCAGAAATATCCCATCATATCATTAACCTACAAAAAGTTTATTTTTGCAAGATTGAGCTCGACAGCTCAGCAAATCCAATAGTTTTCATGCTTCACGTAGCACAAAATTTCATGCTCAGTTCATTCATTATAATCATTCTACTATGCATATCATACATGCATTCTAACTCTAAACAATGTGATTTCATATGCTTAATATATCACATATCACATATAGATTAAGTCCCATAACTCAATCAACTTAGTCATAATTTGACTTTCATAATTCATAGATATGTATGAAATTTAGCATGCTTCTAGAGATTTCATTCACAATGCGATAAAGATTACATATAATTAATATCAAATTTATATATCATAAAAGAACTGAAAGACTTGCCTCAGATTGCGTTTATCGATATACGTTCATCGAAAGTGCACAATTAAACTTTTATTTGTCAGTTGTTAATATTCGTACATTTCCATTTGCCGCACAACCTCCATTGGAAAATTACTTCAGTGTGCCTTCCATTTTAGTCCCACGTTCTTGGTGTAAATATTAAACAGACGCTTGAGCAACTAGTTGTTTCTCTAACAATATTTTCAAAACTTTGTTCCTGGGAATCACCCTTTTCTCCAAGCTAGGTGATAAAAACTGTAACGCCCCCAAAATCAAGACTAATTTCACTCTTGATCTTGTGCGTTAAAATACATTCACATTCTAACTTTACATCATCATTCAATACTATAACTAATAAAATGTGTGTAAATTTAAAACTTTTAATAACATTCATGATGGAATTAAAATATAAGATTTAGATATTTAAAACTTTTCTCATAATTTTGCTAAAAACCAAAAATTTTAAAACAGTTTTTAATCGTTCTTTGTCCACGAAATCGCAACCTTTACAATTCATTCTTATATATCCAATTCATCTATATATTGATATTCTTTTCAACAGATTTCATATGAATATATCAACTCAAACTTCCAAACTTATTCTTTTATTCAATATGTACCAATTTAATACATCTTCACTCATATTCAATACAATACTTGTGAATAATCACAATTCATAGTCTATTTTTATTAAAACATCTCTTGTATATATTTACAATATCCAATCCAATCAGAACTTATACATATAACCCCACAATTATAGTAAGAATCTTTATTCACTTAGCCATATCAAGTTGTTTAATATTATCACAAAAGACATTCGTCTACTGTCATGTACTATCTTCACTATTTCTTTATTTGAGAGAATTTCGTATCTTCAAATAATCTTCTCAGCTGCAAAAGTAAATTTTGCAAGTATGAGCGTGACGGCTCAACAAGTCTAACAATTAACACATTTCATGCCTCACATAGCATACATGCTTTACAATGTATTCATGCTATATACATTTTGTGATGTACATTATATCCATGCATTAAATAGTCTATACTTGATATTTTCCAAATATACATTCCATTTCTCACATATTACATATCATAGATAGATTGAGTTTCCATAACTCAACTAACTTCAGTCATAATTTGAATTTGACAATTCACATAGCATTGTAGCACAAAACGCATATTTTAACATACTCATAAGAAGCTTTATTACGATATAAAACGGTTCACGCATAAACAATATCAAGTTCTTACATAACAATCAAGACTGAAAAACTTGACTTTACTGCGAAAAGCTACTTGTTCTATTTGTGTTCGCGTACCCAAAGCGATATTATCTCGTATCGCACCTATGTAACATACATAGGGTTATTACATAGCTCAATAAATATATATATTCCACTAACTTTGATTTAAACTCAAGTCAACTATATCCGTTATGGTTACTTCGTTTCGTTAACATTCTTTGTATTATTTATGAAATGTAATTAAAATCATTACATAGCTTAACGGTATAATAACCCACAAATTTTGATTAAACTCCCATATTTCAAGATTAATCCCTTAACCAACTCGGATATTACATTAAGCTATGAGTATGAACTATAAGCTATGATGTGAAATATATATATTAATTAACTAATATGTATTACCATCGAATTTCCATCAGGACTTAATAATATTAATGCTTCAGGAACTGTAAGCTATGGAGTAATATATGAATTCCCATCAAATTCTCAAAATTAATGATTAATACGTTTTTTTTTTCTGGACGCACCTGCTGTCCGGAAACCCAGAAGACTCAGCATCTTGTTAATCCTTTCTAGCTACTTTGCAATTTTATATCACACAAACTACAAATTCAATGGACTTCAAATTTGATATGTTCCAGTTGGTACTACATAGTATGTTATAAAAACAACACTTAGCTAAAAAAAGAACTGTCTAAAATGTATATACAGATTCTTGAAAGTACCCTGTTGGTACATATTTTGATTTGAACTCAAGTTTGACAAAGCTTGTGAAACTCATTTTGGACTGATTCCAATGTTGTTGAACCATTAAAGTTGTCTCATAATTCATGTTTGTATACTTCCTAACCCCAAGCTCTGCCCAATTATCACTTTTTAAGCATTAAAACTCTTTGAGGTATTTAATCAAACATCATACATGCAAGGCTGAAAACCCAGAATTTCAGAGTTGTTTAGACATAGTTCTAGCCATAATTTTCAACCTTATTACTCCACATAGCAATATACCACCTCCCTTCACATCAATTCACAATCCAATCACAATTCAATTACATCAATTTCCGAATAACAAATACTATACTCTTCAATTTCATAAATTTTATGAATAGATGTTATCTTACCTTGTTTGCTTGATGTAATAATTGAATTCTTGTTCCAAGCTTGTCGTTTGATTGAGTTTAATTCCTCCTTTGAGTTGTACCTTGCTCCAATTCTTCTCTTCTAATTTTAGTTGATGCTTCAAGTTTGGAGGAATTCAGTAATTTAGTAAAATTTGGGAGTACTTTGGTGTTAGAAATTTATAAGTAGAAGAGAGTAGGAAGGAATGGTTCGGGAGTAAGAATGCTAAATATTAAGTTTCTTCTTCCTCTCTTTGATTATCAGACATTTATTTGCTTAAAATTCTTGACATCCGTTCCAAAAGAAATTCCATGTAAATTGTTAAATCATTTACATGTGTCCTTTCTTTGATAATCATTTACATGTGTCCTTGTTATAAAGTTAACACCTCATGCTTACTAATTGACTCAACAATTTATTTATTTATTATTTTTTTTTACTCCGAGCATAACCCACGTAATACTTCTCAGCATTTAGCTCAATTTCTATTCTCGGTATACTTGGTTTGGTTTGTTGTTTAATGTCCCAGCACACCACATTCTCATATATATATATATATATATATATATAGAATGGATCTTAAGCATACCCCCTTAAATGACATACCAAGCATACCTCCTTTAGCGACGGACCGGGCGACGGTTTGGTCCGTTGCTAAAGCCTTTAGCGACGGACAACTTTTAGCGACGGACCCGTCGCTAAAGGCTTTGGCGACGGACCAGACCTATGGCGACGGACAAAACCGTCGTCCGGTCCGTCGCTAAAGAGGGTATGCTTGGTATGTCATTTAAGAAGTTATGCTTAAGATCCGGACTCTATATATATATATACACACACACACACACACACACACATAATGTATATATACATACATAATGTATATATTAAATTATACATACTAAATTTCTAATACCAACATAAAATTAATTTATGTATTTTAATTACATATAATTTCAATATTACCAAAATTGGATATTATACATTTATAACCATATATAAAAAGTATCCCCTAATTATGGAATTACTCCATAATTTAACACTTTTTGTGTAACGAACATTACATTACTAATAACTCATTTAATTTATACAATTATTATTGTATAATTAAATTACAGTAACATTGCCCCTTCTTCCCATAAATTATTTTAAAACAATTTATTTAACCCATGCATTAAATCATAAATTAAATATTAATTTAATTTATTAATTCTTGATACCAATATCCATTTACAAATATATTACATATTATACCATCACATGTTACATTATGGTAACATGATTCTCATTATCCACTAATTAAAAGAAAATAACTTTCTTTATTCAATTAATCAAAACGAATATATTAACCCACCAGTTTTTTAAATAATGAACTAATTACTTCATTTCATATTTAATTTATATTTGTTTGACATAATATAATATATTAAACCATTATATACATATATTACATTTATATGTAATATATTAAAATAACGAGTTTAATTACCTCTCTCATTTTTATTAAAACAATATACATATATTAATTCACTAATTTAATTAAGTGAGTTAATTACCTCGCCTGTAAATTTTAATTAATAATAGATCAATTGTCGTACAAGGCTTAATAATCAAATTATATTATTGCGTAATATAATTTAAATTTAATCTCAATTAATTAATATTAACTAATTAATTTCCTTCACCTCCATATCTCATTTCGAAATTATCTCAAGCTAACTAATTTAATAGTTTAAGTAACTATTAGCTCTTTCGTTCTAAATATATGTATATATTCCATACATATATATATATATATATATATATAAAAATATATATAACAGATATACATTTATACATTCAAACCCATTACGTCTCACAATAAGAATTTTATTTATTAAATTTTAATTTTAATAGTTTCCGAAAATCTAGGTTATCACATTCTTCCCCTCTTATAAGGATTCCGTCCTCGGAATCACCGAAACCTCCGTACACTCGGTGTGACGAACGAGAATTTTTGTAACTTACTTTAAATATTTATTAAATTAAATAAATATTTTTTGATGATTTAATTCTTGAGTTAATTGATTAATCGATGAATTTGTGGTAGATTAATTTAATTATATGTGTTACATTAATCATATTAATGTACAGAATTTTTATATTTAAAGTATGTGTTTAATTGAATTTATTTGATTAAATACATTATTTAAATAAGTATAATGTTATTTCTAATTAATTTAATTATTAATTAGAGATTTAATAATTTGTCATTATTAATAAATGAGAATTTTATTTGTATGGTTATGTGATTTAATGTAGAATTATTTTATTTTATTCATTTGATTTTAGTAAGATTATTTAATTAATTTAATATGTGACATGATCTATAGTATAAGCTTTTTATTATAATAAACTAGAAAGGAAGAATGAATGACAACCAAACAATGCCTAAATGGGGGTTGAAGTCAGTTAACCATTATGGGGTTAACTGACAACCATGTACGCCAGTATTAGTATCAATTTTCTTTTCTTTTTACGCATTGTGCTTAAACCAAATTAGAGATTATCAGAGAGAAAAAGAGAGAAAATTTAGAGAATTGGAGAATTTCATTCATCTTCTTGCATAACTCAAACCACTAATCAAAGGTAATTCTTCTAATTTAAGTTTTAATTCATACTCTGAAAGTTCTTCCATGATTATACGTGTTTTGAGTTTTCTGTGAAAGACTAAATTAGCGATTAACGCATGATATGATTATATGTATGTTACTATGTGATTATAACATGATTGATACCACGTAGGCATGATTTAAAGTGATTAAATCCATGTAATTATGCTTAATTGAGTTTTTCAAAAGTTACAGAGTATGAAAATTGTATGTCTGGTCCTCATGTACAAATTATATGCTTTAAATGGTTTATGTAACTTGAAATTGATAGTTGGTATAATTATGCATGTTTAAATGAACAATACAAAGTTCAAACGGATTAATTTGGCCAATAAACGAGTTTACTGCGATTAATTTTGTTAACTGTATCAAAACTCTAAATAAGTATGAATAGTTAGATTTTTGGTCTTTAATTGGGTTGTATAGATTATCTGTGATGTTAAAATCACTGTTTATGGAATGGGTTTTGATTTCATACCATATATGATAATTGGGCATGTTTAATTTGATGTACGAATAACAAAATAGGAAATTTTTGGCCTATTTCTGCGTTCTTCGCGAACTGCAGAAACTGGAATTCGTAATTCTCGCCCTGGCGAGAATTTTGTGAAGGGATATCTCGCCCCGGCGAGATTTTGTGAAGCAATTTCTCGCCCCGGCGGGGAGCTCGCCCTGACGAGATTTTTGTGAAGCAATTCCTCGCCCCGGCGAGATTTTTTGTGAAGAGCTTTCTCGCCCCGGCGGGAATTTAAAAAAAAAAAAAAGTAAAAAGACGAGAGTAAAAATTTTACTCTTTCTTTGTGTTCATGGTATGAAATCGTGGTTACACCTAAAGCTTAGGCTAATGTATAAAATGAATGTGAAATTACTGTGAAAGGTGGTAGCATAAGCCCAATGATTGTTCGGTGTCAACTGAGCTATTAAAATGAAATTAGATGAGAATGAGTTCTGAAGTGTTTATAATACTGTAACTAATTATTGTTACTGTTTTATAAACGGAATGTATAGGTTAATTAGAGAAACGTGAGTCTTAAATTTATAGTCTACGCACGAGGCAAGTATCTTATCCATACTTTTACATTTACGCAAGTTTCTAAATTTCGTTATCATAGAATACAAGCTTCATAATGCTATTACTTCCTGAGCAAGTTATTGTTTCTATTCCATTCAATTTCATGGATTTAATGAGACGTTTTTAATTTCCTCTTTGTAATGCTTCAATTATATAGAACTCATTCAATTGTACCTTTTGTGAGATTTAGTTTTTGGTTCTCGAATTATGCCTTTTGAACCTTGATTGACTAGCGAACCCTTATTGATTCGACTAGTCCATAGTTGATAAGCGTTCTAAATTCTAGAAACGTTATTGAAGTAAATCCAAACCAAACTTCCTTTGGTGCGGACTCCGATGTCAAACTGAGATGAACAACCCTTATATAGGGGATTTTATTTACGCGTTAGCGTTAAGATGTTGTGCACATACATGGTACAAAGGGCTGATCCCCCTGAGTACGAGAAGAACGGTCTATATAGTCTTACGACTGTTAAAGGTTTAAAGTAAAAATACTTGATAACCTGGGACATAGTTCGTGGTCTTAAGACCCTCAGACGTTCTTTTGAATCTTGTTTTACATTCTTGACTCAAAAGCTAAATCTTCAATTATTCGATATCCGTTGATTATTTCGCATGTTATTATTGTCGTTGTTATACTTGCTGGGCAATCATTGCTCACTCTTGCATAATAACATTGCAGCTAAAGTTGAAAGAAATGATGAGTCGTCCACTAGTAAGGGCAAAGGCAAAGAAAACAAGTGATGAAGAATTGCTATATGTGTTAAAGTGATGATTATGTAATAGACTTATTTTATGTTTCCGCATTTATGTATTATTAAGGTTAGACGACCTGGGATTTGTTTGTTAAAGATATTGTAACCCTTTAATGGGAGATTTCTATTTCTATTCAAGTATTTTCATTAATATTTGAATGGGTAGTTAGATGTGATGTGATATTTTTGGATAGTGAACACCAAATCCTGAGGAAACAAAGTACCCGGATTTGGGGGTGTCACACTCGGTCTATGTCTATTCTCTTCCGAAATCTTGATAGTTTAAATTCTTTCAACGTATCGCTTTAATATAGGTTTTATATTACATATCTCATTCATTTCCTTAATTAGTTCTTATAGGTTTTATTTCATAACATTCACTTAGACTCGATTATATTTCGAGTATTATACATTCTTTAATCCATCAACATCCTTTTCTACAGATCAAGGTATGTCACAATCATCGTAGCTTTTTAACCTTAAGAATTACTAATCACGTAAACTTCCGAGATGTCACACTCACCCCTTCTTCTAAGAATTCCGTCCTTGAAATTTCAACTCATTAATCTTCGTTCATTCAATTCATCAAAATAGATTTTTATATTAATCTATATTCACCCATCGAGTTCTTTAACCAATTCTCTTTTCTAAGTATCTTTGTAAAATTATTGCATTTTACGTACATTTCCCAATAAGGATTTCACTTCTTCAAACTCACTTTTACACTTTCCTCCTTCAAGCATGTATTTAGAATTTTCGCGTTCTACGACTACTTCTTTCTTAGGGAAAATCATCCTTCCCTCATCCAGTTCCCTTAATAATACGAATCTTCAACAATTTTTCATGTGAAGTAGTATGAATAACTAGGTATTAAAAAGATTCCTTTTGATATTGTGCTGAGGAGTCGTAGAGACTATGAACCTTGTCCTAGGTTAACAGGTATTTCTACCGTAACCTTTAACAGTCATAAGACTATGGACAAATCCCATCGTACGCCAGGTGACCAGCCGTTTGTACTCTACATCGTGCACAACGTATTAATGCATAAGCATAGTTCGGAACTATAGTCTCCGATAACTTGTCCCCCATTACAGGGTTGGTTCACCTCAGCTTGAGTACAAAATTCTGCACCAAAATAATTTTGGTTTGGCATAACTTCTCAAATAACGCTTGAATTTCATAAACATATTTCAACATCCGTCTAGCCGAATCAAATAGCTTAAACTTATACCAACAATTCGGACATCAATCGAAACATTTTAGCTAGCTCAACTAGTAAACTTTTCTTTAAATAGTTCAAAATACTAAAAATCATTTTATGACTTTGTCATACTACAACTTACCATAGTGGGCTGACGATTCTATGATCACATCCAACACTAGGTTAGATTGCATTGATGACTCCATCGTTTATCATTTTTGCACCATGTTCAATGATGCATATGATTATATAAAATACATTTTGATATTTTTAAATTATTTTTGTCTAGCTGAAACAATTAACATAGACGTGTGAACAACAACACTATTTTTAAAAAATCAATAGTTCAACAATTGAACCAATGTTTTCAAAGGTACCAAAATGCAAATATACGCACGATGTCAAGAAATTTCGAAATCTAGCATAGCTAGAAGATTTGGAATGTCTATATTCCCTATCAACTTCAATTTTCCCTTCTTCATTATTTAATAATTCTAGCTATGTCCATCACCACTACTGCTTACCACACTGCAATCTTAGTTTTTTTCTTTACTCAATACAAATGTTCTTAAATCTGTATTTCATCCTTTACAACTCTTTCTGAATTTTCCTCGTACTATTTCATAGTACCTTCTCTTTATAGCGTCGGACTATAACTTTTCAATCATTTAACAGATCATCTGTTATTCTGCAATTCAATTCGATCACGTCGTGATCTTGTTTTTACAATCACCTTACATTACGATCTTCCTATTCTATGATCGTTTCGGTTTACGATCTTCTTACTTCTCTTTCAATCATGTCATGATTTCATTTAGGTTTCTCAACTTATGTGACGCCCCCAAATCCATGTACTAGCTACTGTGGACTGGTGCTCACTATTCAACCTGGACTTCTTCTAAATATATATAAATTTTAAACTCACACTACTGACAACCAGGCAGTTCTCAAGAAAGAGGGGGCCTTTCGTATAAATGGCGCGTAAGCAAATGACCCTTTTCCTTGACAGAACATTCTAGACATTGCCAATAATGTTAAATCTAAATTAACAATACACATATCTAAATAATCATAACTTAAATAGTTTATTACAAACATCTCCATCTAGTCCCAAGGTTCTTATAACCTTAACAAATACACACACACACACACACACATATATATATATATATAATCCTTCAAATTCATTACAAATATTATAAATATTTAATTATTGCATAACATGCTTCCTATCCATCTATCCTTTCCCTTTATCCTTGCCCGAGCCTTCGACTTTTTCATGTTTAGCTGCAATTATTAGGTTTAAGCAAGAATGAACACAAATTGCCCAGCAAGTAATATGAGAGTTTAATATCGAACATCAAGAAAAAGGATTATCTACATCTGAACTTCAATAATTGGAATAAAATTGAGAAGTATTTGAATAACAAGAAATAATGAGATTTCAAGTTGTTACCATCATATTGAGTGGTAATAAATACCTTGAACAAATAAAACCATCAGGACGAATATCAACCACAAAGACTGACAAACATCCTCCGCAGGTACTTTAGGGGATTAACCTATCGTACAATATATTGTGCACATATATAAATTTTTAACGCCTAAGCGTAAATGGGACTATATGCCCGACATCTGTTATCCCTTTTTCAGGGTTGTTCATCTCAGTTTTATACCACGAGTCCGCACCAAAGCAATTTGGATTGGTTTGACTTTAAATAACATCTATGATTTAAATGAATTCAACAAAATATTATCGCACATCAATATTGTCTAGCCGGAACAATTGGCTTTGACGTATATATTTAACAGTTCATGAATATTAAGAACTTTAATAACATAAGAAATTCGATAATGAAACAATGCTTTTAATGTACATAAGTACGAATACTAGCATCTATCATCAATTAAATAATTTATAATTCAACAATAAAGGAGACTTGCACAATATGTAAACTTGTGTAAGTTATAACATCATCATCATAAGAACTTGTACGGAATAATAATTGCACAAGTTAGGAAACTTACATTCAATATAGAAATCGAATGAAGTTAGGATACTTGCCTGTTATGTTGTTTAAATATAACGTTATTAACTTATCCTTCAATTGACCTACACATTTAAGTCACGTTGAATAACCAATTAATCATAATCCGGCTTTAATAAATCACTTCCTTTACTAAACACTTTAATATATTTCTTTTTATTTGAAATATAACCTTTCACCCACATTGTTTTTTTTAAAATATTATTTCGGTCATTATAACCGCTTACAAATAAGACTCATTCTATTATACATGAAATAATTCAGCAGTATAACTGCTTATACAATGAATATTCATCAGATAAATACTTGAAAAAAAAATCGAACATGATAACTGTTTATAAAATGAATATTCATAAACTATATTTAAGAAAATCGGACATTATCACTGCTTGTAAATAGGACTTTTATACTATTTACTTAAAATAATTTGGGCATTATAACTGCTTGTAAATAGAACTTTTATACTATTTACTTAAAATAATTTAGGCATTATAACTGCTTGTAAATAGGACTTTTGTACTATTTACTTAAAATAATTTGGGCATTATAACTGCTTGTAAATAGAACTTTTATACTATTTACTTAAAATAATTTGGGCATTATAACTGCTTGTAAATATATAGAAGAATGAAAATAATAACCACTAGAGTAATACCTCTCGTAGTTGCTAGCTTTACTTCCAATCGCGTAACACTTTTATGCTTCGAAGTAATATATATCTATATATTATTATTTTTCTCTCACTATAGCTCTCAAATTATTTGTGTAGAGTAACTCTAACTCTTGAAATGTATGAAAATAATGAATGGAGAGCTCTCTATTTATAGAAAAATCAAGTTTCATTAATTGCACATTAAAGGCTTGGCTTATTACACTTTGGTAACTTCATTAATTACACCTTAGTACCTGTGACATCATTATGATGACATCACCTTTGTGTTTCTTTGGACCTTATGTCATGCCACATCATGTTTACATCATCTTTTGTGCTTCTTTGAGCCTTATGTCATGCTACATCATGCTTACATCATTCTTTGCTACGATTGGTCGATTATATATCACGAAGATTGACCCCCTTAAACTAATCTAACTTAACCCTTAATTAAGGTTTAATTAGTTTAATTTAGTTTTTCTTTACTTATTTGCTAAATAACTTAGTTAGTTAACTTTTGTTAACTTTTTCTCCAAATTCGACTTTTCGTATAAATGAATAGTATTTTTGTATGAATAGTACTTTCGTATGAATAGTAATTTCGTATTTATACCGTATAATTTCCGTGTCCAGCTCGTATTATTCTTGCATTCTACTCGTATAATATTTCATATTATACTTGCATTCTACTCGTATAATATTTCGTATTATACATAATTAACTTTCGTATTTTGATCAATTAGTCGGAAAAAACTAATTCTTTTTTTTTTTGTGAATTTCTATTAGATATTACACCTCGTAACCTCATATAAACGCTATGACGTAATTCAAAAATCGAAGAAAGCGTTTTTATCGCGAATAGTCCCCATGTGAATAGTGATCACGTGAATAGTACTTATGTGAATAGTGATCGCGTGAATAGAACCCACGTGAATAGCACATACGTGAATAGTGATCACGTGAATAGTACCCACGTGAATAGTACCTACGTGAATAGTGATCACGTGAATAGTACCTACGTCAATAGTGATTTTGCCTTGTTACTAGACTTCTCAATTGTCATATGCCTAATTCAATTTTCATTGAATTAATGAGACCCATAACATATATGCATATATGTGTCCACACAACCAATTTTTAAAACATTCTCTTTTTTTATTACAAAATTTATTTACAAAATTCTCGGGTATTAAATTCACCCTCCCTTATAAGGATTCCGTTCCCGGAATCAGTACAAGGTTACACAAAAAGATTAGGATAACTTGTCATCATCTTGCTCTCGAGTTCCCACGTAGCCTCTTCGATATTGTGGTTCCTCCATATAAATTTTACCAACAGTATTATTTTATTCTTTAAAACTTGCTCCTTCCTATCAACTATCTGAATAGAAATTTCTTCATACGTTAAGTCCTTTTCAATCTAAATAGGTTCATACTCTATCACATGTTTGTAGTCTTGCTTATATGGTCGTAAGACTGATACATGAAACACATTATGAATATGTTCCAACTCAGGAGGTAAAGTTATTTCATAAGCCACCTCTCCCACTCTTTTAAGCACTTCGAATGGTCCTATAAATCTCGGACTCAACTTTCCTTTCTTTCCAAACCTTATCTTCCCTTTCCAGGGAGATACCTTCAGAAACACATAAGTTCCGACAACAAATTCTCGATGTTGCCTATGCTGATCTGCATACTTCTTTTGCCGATCTTGAGCCGACACTAACCTCGTTCTTATCTTCTTGACAACATATGCAGTCTGCTGAACCAGTTTCGATCCAAGCAGTCGACGTTCCCCTACCTCATCCCAACACAGTGGTGTCCTGCATTGCCTCCCATACAGTGCTTCGTAAGGCGGCATGCCGATACTCGCATGATAACTGTTGTTATATGCAAATTCTATTAATGGTAGGTGGTCGTCCCAATTTCCTTTAAAATCCATAACGCATGCTCTTAACATGTCTTCCAGTGTCTGAATCGTTCTTTCACTTTGACCGTCTGTCTGAGGATGATACGCCGTGCTCAACTTCAACTGTGTTCCCATGTGTTCTTGGAAACTTCTCCAAAAATTTTCTGTGAATCGCGGATCACGATCTGACACAATCGATACTGGCACTCCATGTCGAGAAAGTATTTCCTTGACATAAAGTTTGGCTAACTGGTCTAGCTTGAACCTTACCTTAATTGGCAAGAAATGCACTGATTTAGTTAAACGATCCACGATCACCCATATTGCATCATATCCCTTCTGAGTAGTTGGAAGCCCTACCACGAAGTCCATCATGATATGCTCCCACTTCCATTCTGGAATTTCTAATGGTTGAAGTAAACCACTTGGTCTCTGATGTTCAGCCTTAACTTTTTGACACGTTAAGCATCTACTGATGCATTCTGTAACTTCCCTCTTCATATTTGGCCACCAAAAATGTTGACAAAGGTCTTGGTACATCTTTGTACTTCCCAAGTGAATTGAATAGTTCGAGCTATGAGCCCCTTGTAAAATTTCTTCCCGTAATTCAGGTACTAACGGTACCCAAATTCTATCTTCAAATCTCAACAATCCTTCATTATCCACCCTGAATTTAAGCTCTTCTCCTTCTGAAATTCTCTTCTTTATCTTACCACATTCTTCATTATTGCTTTGTGCTTCTTTTACTCTGTCCAATAAAATTGGGCGAGCCTCCATTGCAAACAATTTCTCTTCCAACTCATTTGGAAATTTGATTTTTATTTCCATCCTGGCCATCTCTTTGATTAGCTCTTCTCGAGCTGTTAACATTAACAATTTCTCTTTATTCTTTCTACTTAAGGCATCGACAACCACATTAGCCTTCCCCGGGTGATATAAGATTTCACAATCATAATCTTTTATCAATTCCAACCATCTCATCTGCCTCATGTTAAGCTCCTTCTGTGTGAAGATATACTTTAGACTCTTGTGGTCCGTATATATCTCACATTTCTCACCATATAAATAGTGCCTCCATATTTTTAGGGCAAATACTACCGCTGCCAATTCTAGGTCATGGGTAGTATATCCCTTCTCATAATCCTTCAACTGTCGTGATGCATACGCAATAACTTTACCATGTTGCATAAGCACACAACCAAGTCCCTTGTGCGACGCATCACTGTACACCACAAATCCTCCTGTATTATCTGGTAAAGATAACGCTGGCGCCTCGCTCAATCTTTTCTTCCACTCTAAAAAGCTTTTCTCGCACTTTTCCGTCCATTCGAATTTCACTGACTTCTTTGTTAAATTAGTTAGAGTACCCACTATTTTCGAAAAATCTTGAATGAATCTCCTGTAATAACCTGCCAATCCCAAGAAACTCCGCACTTCTGTTGGTGTCTTCGGCTGCTCCCAGTTAATCACTGCTTCCACTTTTGCTGGGTCTACTGAGATTCCGTTTTTATCAATCACGTGTCCCAAAAATTGAACTCTTTCCAACCAAAACTCACACTTGGAAAATTTTGCGTACAATTTTTCCCTTCTTAGTGTTTCTAACACCAATCTCAAATGTTCATCATGATCCTCCTGCGTCTTAGAGTAGACCAGGATGTCATCTATGAACACAACTACGAATTTATCCAAGTACTTCTTGAATACACGGTTCATCAAATCCATACATGCTACTGGAGCATTCGTCAACCCAAAAGACATCACCAAGAACTCATAGTGGCCATAACGAGTCCTGAATGCTGTCTTTGGTACATCCTCCTTCTTCACTTTCAACTGGTGATATCCAGATCTCAAATCTATTTTAGAGAAATATTTCGCTCCCTTCAACTGATCGAACAGATCATCGATTCGAGGCAATGGGTATTTATTCTTGATCGTCACCTTGTTCAGCTCCCGATAGTCGATACAAAGTCTTAACGATCCGTCTTTCTTCTTGACAAATAAAACTGGTGCTCCCCAAGGAGACACACTCGGTTGAATATATTTCTTATCCAACAACTCTTGTAATTGAACCATCAATTCTTTCATCTCTACTGGTGCCATTCTATATGGAGCTTTCGAAACAGGCATTGTTCCTGGTAATACATCGATAACAAACTTAATTTCTCTATTAGGCGGAAGACCTGGCAGATCCGCCGGAAATACATCTATAAACTCTCTCACCACAAGTATCTGCCCTATCTCTGCTCCCACCATCTGGGTATCAACAACGTGAGCCAGATAACCTGCACATCCTTTTCTTAACAGCTTCCTAGCTTGTATCATCGTCAAACAACAAATGTGTCTAGGTGATTTATTACCATAGAACACTACTTTAGTCTGACCTGGAGTCTGAAAGTTCACTCTCTTCTTATAGCAATCTATCATTGCCCCATGGTTATACAACCAATCTATTCCTAAGATTACATCAAACACGCCAAGTTGAATTGGAATTAAATCCACATACAACTCATGCCCTCCTATAGTTATGCAACAATTCCTGTGAATATGCCTAACGGAAATTACTTCCTTATTTGCAACTTCTATGTTCAGAGGATACTCTAATTCTTCTTGGGGTAATTTTAATCGTTGCGCAAAATCATATGATACAAATGAACATGTAGCACCCGAATCAAATAATACATATGCATTTATATCATTGATCGGAATGATACCTGACACCATATCCCTGGACGCCACTGCATCTTGCACGATTATGTTAAAAGTCCTTACGGTTGGTCGATTAAGTGGGGCTGGACCAGTCATTGTCTGTTTGCCATTGTTGCTCCCCTTGTTTCCATTTCCTCCACTCGTCCCCTTTCTCGGACAGTTCCTCGCCTGATGGTCTAATGCTCCACAAGTAAAACACCCATTCTTTTTCGGGACGGGACAATTAGGAGAAATGTGTCCCTCTTGCCCACAATTGAAACACACATTCTTACCCTTCAGACATGCGCCCGAATGGTTCTTCCCGCACTCGTTACAAGTGTCTATCTTCTTCTTTGAATCTCCCGGTTTATTTTTAGAATTTCCTGGCTTATTGTTATTCCATTTCCTTTTGTTAGTACCTCCATTACTTCCTTCACCTCTGTGCACTCCTTCCTTCTTGTGCTTCTTCTGTTCTTTGTTGAACTTCATCAGAGCCTCGCTTCCTCCCTCAGCAATTATGACTTTTTCCAAAAGGGTAGCAAAACTGTTTGTCTGCAGCATTGATAGTCTATTATACAACCACGGTTTAAGACCTTGCTCAAACCTCTTAGTTTTCCTTTCTTCTGTATCAACCTGGTGAGGTGCAAACCTTGCCAGTTCGTTAAATTTTGCAGCGTATTGAGGTACAGTCATATCCCCTTGCTTTAGTTCCATAAATCGTATTTCCATGCGACTCTGCATGCTTGTAGAAAAGAAATTCTCAAAGAATACTTCCTTGAATCACTCCCATGGTATTATTCCTGCTCCAATCCTGTTTAGGTTCACCTCCCACCAAAAGTTAGCTTCGCCTTTCATCATGTATGTAGCAAAAGTCGTCTTCTGCTCTTCCGCTACTCGAGTGATTGTAAATGCTTTCTCGATCTCTTTGATCCATGCTTGAGCCTCAATGGGCTCTGTGGTTCCTTTGAATTCTGGAGGTCCCACACTCTTGAAATCCTTAAAACTAGTCACTTGAGCCATCATAGGGTTTTCATTTGTGTTATTCATAGCTCTACCCCGGAGTGCCCCGACTAACAAATCTATAAATTGTTGCATGGGATTTGGTGGATTCCCAGCGCCGTTAACATGCTCTTGTTGTTCTCTTTGTCTTCGAGGTCTTCCTCTTGGCATATATCTGTAACATATATATTACTATATATTATCACCCCATCATTTATTCTCACATCATTATAAGTTGAAAAAAAATAAAAATAAACCATCACATCGCATATCTTAATAAACATATTTATATTAATATGCATATTGTAGTACATAGTACTTTACATCTGCTAGCATTCTGCTATTTACATACATATCCTCTATTTTACATAAGAGTTGAGATTTATATAATATTTACATACACACTCATATATATATATATATATATATATACATATATATATCCACTCATTATTTATGGAAGCATTCCACGCTCAACTGCTTCATCGTACTCCTGATCCATTATATGAATCATTATCTTTCGATCCATGGTGAATCGAGGCTGACCGAACTGCTTTGGGTAATTATAAACTCGGTCTTGGGTTCTCTCAAATGCTGTCCAAAAAGCATATCACATATCATCTATCTTGGCCTTTTTAGATCGGACTTCTCTTTCTACAATATCAACACGTCGTGCAACTCTAACCCATGCATCTTCCATCCTTACTCGTTCAGTTGATTCCTCTTTCAACTGGCATTTGATATTTTCTTTCTCCAATTCTAACTCTACTATTCTATGTTCCGCCTGAGCTAGTTTTTGTTCAAGCTCTGCATATGATAAGTGCATAATATTCATTTATTTTCATTCCTTTATATTTAGTTTACTGCATGTTTTATTGTGTATATGCACTTATTAGGTTGTTTATTGATTTCAGGAGGATTCAGAGTCAAAAGTAGAAAAAGATGGAAAATCGGAGCCAAAACGATAAAAGTTAAAAAAATTGGAAAATTGTGGTTCTCGCCCCGGCGAGAACTTTGTACTGGAGTTTCTCGCCCCGATGAGAAACCTTCTGCCCGTTTTCGCCCCAGCTGATCCAGAGCTCGCCCCGGCCCAAAACTTTCTGCTCGTTCTCGCCCCGACGAGAAACCTAGGCATAAAATTCTCGCCCCGGCAAGAAAGGCAGCGTTGACCAAGTTTGACCTGCTTTGACTTTGTGTAATTTTTGAGGATTTCTACTTCAGATTGGATTCTTAATTCTTAGAGACTTAGGATATTATCTTAGGACTATAAATAGATATTTTTGGTTTATTATTAGGGACATCTTGACAACTACAATTGTAACCTTAATTGGAGGAGATTGAAGGCATGTCAGGCTAAACTCTTACTTTCAGTTCTAAGGGATGTTGAACCTTTTTCATAATTAATGGTTTAATCAGGTTTTATTTATTTATTCCTTCTTGCATGAGATTTATTCTGATAATCTGTTTTAACTGATTATATGTTATTTAATCTTTTGATTTGATTTGGCCAATTGAATTAATTTGATTAATATCATCTGCTAGATTAAGATATAGCATTAAGCAAACGATATTATATCTGATCATAGGTAGCGATTAATAGTATTTGATTGTGGACAAGCTTTTGGATATTATTAAGATTATTAGAAGGCAAGTTAAATAATTCCTGATTGTGTAATTGTTGCTTGGAATAACCTAATTCTCTAATTATTCATGCTGCTGTTATATTAAATCTAGACTGATAGTTCTAGGTTATATGATAGTTAGGGTCTCCTAAGGCGATTGTCACATTAGATTTACATATAAGGAGAATTTCGGATAATTAGTGATTGCGGTTATCTAGGGTTATTAATCTTATTGAAGGGTAAATATTATCAAACTTGACTTTTCCATGATTGTGATAAGGTGATACTGAACTGAAGAACTGAAGCTTTTTATTTATTGATCACTCTTAATTACTTTTGTTAGTTTAGTGAATCAAACTCAAAACCCCCCATTAATAGAAATAATAGGAATATTAGAATAAGTAAAATATTAATTCATTTCTCTGTGGGATCGATCCTTGCTTGCCATTATACTAAGTTTTGTGCTAGTAGAGTGTTAGTAAGGTATTAATTTTGGAGTGTAAAACGACAGCTTCCAGCATATCGGGTAGCAAAATCTTGAACTACTATGTCTCTTTGTTCAACAATAGTCTGCCACTCTTCATCCTGCTCCTCTAACTCTCGGATTCTATCCTCTAGTCTAATATTCTTATCCATTAGCTCAGCTAACATGTTATCCTCAATTGAGGTATCATCCTGGGGTATTCCATTTGAGTCCTCCACGGGCTCTTCTTCCTCAGGGTCCTCTTCTGGTTCACTCTCAGCTGCTACCTCTATGACTGGCTCGGGTGCAACAATTAATTCTTCACTTACCACATGAATATCTCTAATTCCTTCTTCGCCTGACATCCTACAATCAAGTTTAATAACTTAATTAGTATCTCTGAATAATCAACTTTGTTTTAGCAAAAAATATTTTACTCATCACTTAAAATTCTACATGAGTTTATCTCCTCACTATCTCCACTAATTTTCTCTACGGTTATATCCTAAGGTACTCCTACCTAAGGTTTATAACCTATAGCTCTGATACCAACCTGTGACGCCCCCAAATCCATGTACTAGCTACTGTGGACTGGTGCTCACTATTCAACCTGAACTTCTTCTAAATATATATAAATTTTAAACTCACACTACTGACAACCAGGCAGTTCTCAAGAAAGAGGGGGCCTTTCGTATAAACGGCGCGCAAGCAAATAACCCTTTTCCTTGACAGAACATTCTAGACATTGCCAATAATGTTAAATCTAAATTAACAATACATATATCTAAATAATCATAACTTAAATAGTTTATTACAAACATCTCCATCTAGTCCCAAAGTTCTTATAACCTTAATAAATACACACACACACACACATATATATATATATATAATCCTTCAAATTCATTACAAATATTATAGATATTTAATTATTGCATAACATGCTTCCTATTCATCCATCTATCCTTTCCCTTTATCCTTGCCCGAGCCTTCGACTTTTTCATGTTTAGCTGTAATTATTAGGTTTAAGCAAGAATGAGCACAAATTGCCCAACAAGTAATATGAGAGTTTAATATCGAACATCAAGAAAAACGATTATCTACATCTGAACTTCAACAATTGGAATAAAATTGAGAAGTATTTGAATAACAAGAAATAATGAGATTTCAAGTTGTTACCATCATACTGAGTGGTAATAAATACCTTGAACAAATAAAACCATCAGGACGAATATCAACTGTCGACGCCGGGTTTCACTTTGTGTGTCCTTTTAGTCTTTTCCAATTTTGATTAAATGATTTTTTTTTGGAAAAGGTCGGCATTAATGTCGACGGGGTTTTGAAAGATCGTTTTTTATGATGAGCCAATTAACCAGAGTCGCCAGTTGGTATATTTGAAATGGATGTACCAACTCATCCGAGTATTCGTTTTTATAAATCGCTGGCTCATCTGTGACTCCGAATTAATTAGTCTGCGAACCGAGATTCATAGAGTTCGGGGGCTTGCTTAAGCGAGGGGAAGGTGTTAGGCACCCCCCGACTTCCGTGAAACACGGTTACCGCAATCTCGATGTTTTCCTATCCTTTAATTCATGAAATGTGTGTGCATGCGCGCGTGTGTGTATGTGTGCCTATGTGAATGTTGTGGTGAGTTTGTATGAAAGAATAATTTGGATTTTTAGGGAAAGTCGTGCTTTAATTTGGGAGCGCTTCGAGATGTCTTTTCGGCATCTACGAGAAAGTTTTATGAGAAAGGTTTGATTTTAATTGTCAAAACTATGGGATTTTCATTAGGTGTCGTTTTGGCAAAACAAGAGTTTTAAACCTTCGTCAAAATAGGAATCGAGATTTATACGTTGCCTTCGTAAATGATGGGCAATTTCTAGGATCTCTTTCGCCCTATACATCAAGGTTTAATAAAACATTTAATTTCTTTTATAAAACCCATTTTTATGACATTTGAAAATAAGTTCTTTTTAGCTTTCTCGTAGAATAGGAATCAACTTTCGTTAGCATTACCAATTTTTAGCCTCGTGATGCTAATATCCTACTTTGATTGATTTTAGAAAGATCTTTTATCGTTTAATCCTTTGGAATCATTTTGGCGTCACGAAATCTAATCAAGCATAAACACGCGTCGGGGCTACTCACGGGCATGTAAGCCATCAAAATATCCCCGAACGCCAACAATCACATATTTCACTACTACGGGGCCTTAAACCCGATTCTCGCCTTGGCGTCGTTTTAAGGCCCAACGGTTACATATTACAAAAACGAGCACCTTGAATCTATTACATACATCAAAACGTCCATTATCGGATTTGAACCACGGGGTCGCGTTCCTAGGCTCACACGAGATTATGACATGCCCACAAAATGAATACTACATAATTAACCAACCCGGATTTATCTAATACACCATGATATCCGAAAATGACAATCTAAATAAATTACACCCAATGAATCACCATAAACAAGCTAGAAATTTCATCAATTGGATATCCTCGGGTTATTAGGAAGAATTTTGTTCCGATGGAACCCTCACCAATAATCCCTAATCCATGATTGTTCAACAAGATACATGAGAGTTATATCTAATTTACCCAATCAATATGACATGAATTGCTAAAATAAATAGAAATTTTCACCTTGCAAAAATCTCAAATGGATTGATCTTGTGCATTTGAATAGGATAAAGAGTGTATTTGATACAATCAATATCAAAAGAATTAAATTCTCTCCTTTTTTTTCTCTTTTCTTCCTATTTTTGTTGCAAAATTGGCTATTCTTTCCTCTATTTCCGTGCTTGGCTGCTGCTGAAACCTCTCTTCTTCCCAATTTGCTGAACTCCCTGTATGCTGCACGAAACTGGGCTGAAATAGGCTGGTCGCAGATCAATCTGCGGCTGGCTGGCCGCCTGCCCTCCACTCACCCCGATTTCGAGTTCCGTGTTTCGAGTTCCGTGTTTTCAAAAGGCGCACTATTTGGCCGCAGATCAATCCGCAGCTGGACGGTTTGACTTTCTCGTTTTCCGTGCCATGCCTCGATTTTCATGCTGTAACGTCGATTTTCGCTGACGGGCTCGTATTCGGTAGTCCGGGAATTTCCGGGAGACGTGCCACCTCATTCGGGGATGTCTGTTCCGGATGGTCTTATTGTCACGTCAGCTTTGATCGCCAAACATTGCGGTGGTGTCGGGCGCTCGCACTTGTGCCCATTTCTTCGCTCCCGCAAGCCGGTTCAATTGACGATTTTGCCCTCCTATCATGGTTAGTACAAGGAACACAAAATTTGGGTGTCTACAGTTGCCCCTCTTTATCATGTTCATGCAATGTTTAATGAAATGAACAGGATAAAGAATAGACACTCGATGCATGAATGACAGTGCACAAGGATGACAATGCATACATGATGCAACACATATGATTTATGATGCAACGCAAGATGCCATTGATGCAAAACATTCAGAAAAGGGTGTCGAGGCTGATGATCGTCTCGTCGGGGCCAGGTATCGTCGCCGGTCACCCATCTCGTAACCCCCGGTTATCGTCGCCGGTTGGTTATCTTGTCGGAGCCGGTTTTCGTCGCCGGACCTCCATCTCGTAATCGCCGGTTATCGTCGCCGGTCGATTGTCTCGTCGGGGCCGGTTATCGTCGCTGGTCACCCATCTCGTAACCCCCGGTTATCGTTGTCGGTTGGTTATCTTGCCGGAGCCGGTTTTCGTCGCCGGTCATCCATCTCGTAATCGCCGGTTATCATCGCCGGTCGATTGTCTCGTCGGGGCCGGTTATCGTCGCCGGTCACCCATCTCGTAATCGCCGGTTATCGTCGCCGGTCGATTGTCTCGTCGGGGCCGGTTATCGTCGCCGGTCACCCATCTCGTAACCCCCGGTTATCGTCGCCGGTTGGTTATCTTGGCGGAGCCGGTTTTCGTCGCCGGACATCCATCTCGTAATCGCCGGTTATCGTCGCCGGTCGATTGTCTCGTCGGGGCCGGTTATCGTCGCCGGTCACCCACCTCGTAATTTATTTTTCATTAGACACATCAAACGGCTGCAAGGGAACCAAGGGGACCCACCAGGGCCAGCCGCAGATGGATCTACGGCCAGCCGCAGATTGATCTGCGGCCAAGATCGGGTTCTTAAGCGGCTCGCCACTTCTAGATCTGTCACTTTCAACTTCGTACCCCACATAGATTCCTGCGATTTTGCTCGTTTGCCACCTTTTGTCGAGTTTCCCAACCTTTCTGCAAAAACTGCTCCAGTAGGATCGTTCTACGCGCTACAGGTAACACTTTGACCGTTCACTTTTCAATTTCGTCAATATTTTGCTATACATTTGGCTATTTACATGGTTAGAGAACAAAAATGTATGCTTTACAATGCTATACTATGTATTATCGTGTATACATGCTATGTATCAACTGTGTGAGTCCTATTTCATGCTCATGATGTGGTCCCACATATCTGTTTGTTTCTTTTTGAAAGAAAATCATGCATTATGGTCTTTTACATGCTTTAATTACACATATGAATGCAACTTTGATCTGTTGTGGCTTGGGTTCTTGGAAAATATGTTTGGCTTATGCCTGGGATGTCCATTTTACAAACGGAACTCTGCCGATTTTTTTTTTTTTTTAGTAAACATGCATCATGCTGCATTAATTATATGATGACGGTAGGAATTTAGAACATTCGTGACATAATTCAAAAGGGAACTTACCTTCCTCTTTGCTTGTTCTGTTCCAGCTATGGATCCCGATGCTCCTAGTAGCTCTTCTGCATCACGGACCTCGGGTGTTCGCCGTCGTAGGGCTGCACCTGCCCCTGTTCCTCCTCGGACCCGTCAGGCTTGCCGCTTGGCGGAGGCTGTCATTCGTCCCGATCATCCGGACGTTGAGGAGGCTGTTCCTCCGGAGGTCGCGGCAGAGGGGCCATCCTCCAGCACACCGGCTCCATCTCCTCATCCTGCTCCCTCTGGCGCCCCCGTGCAGATCCCCGACCTATTGGGTCGGGATCTCAGTCGTCACCCCTCAGCATCTCTCGTGGCTAACGAGGTACATTCAACTCCATTATTACTTCATTCTCAATTTCTCAATTCTCCTTTTATCTGGACTGACCCATTGGTGATTGTCCCAGGTGCCCGAGTTTACTCAGCCGAGGGGCAACTGGTTCAACATCTACTCCCTCTACACGGCTCTGCACAGCGACTACCGGGCGATGGTGGATTCTTGGGGCTTCCGTCACTTCTTCACTATCATCCCCCGTCAGTGCCCCTGGGGTTACATGCGGGCTTTGTCCGAGAGATGGTTTCACCAGACCCAGTCCCTTCACCTTCTGGACTGTGAGGTTGTATTGACCCCCTGGGACTGGAGGTACATTACGGGCATAGAGTTTACCGGGTCCCGCGTTCCTCTGGATCTCGACATCACTCCTGCGGAGGTCCGGGCTTTATTGGGCTTCGCAGCCGAGGACCGGGTCTTTAAGGCCCATAGTATTCGGTCCGGTGCCTTGGTTGTTGATGCTGTCGGGGGTCTCTACGCGCTGCCCATTCCAGCGGATCAGGGTACTCGGGACATTCTGCTCCGACGCCTATTCCTGACCATCATGAGGGGTTGTTTCTTAGGGAACAACTCCTCCACCATTCATTTCAGCGTCGTGGGAGCGGTCAGAGACGTGGACCGCATCAGTGACTATGACTGGGGGTCATTCACCTTTGCCTATTTCCTCCACGGTATGCGTCTACGTTCGGAGGGCCAGACAGATGCTTGGCTCGGATTTTATCACTTCCTGCTGGTGAGGTTTTCCTCCTTTTTCTTATTGTACTTCCCGTCATTCCATTTCTCTTTTCTGCTTTTGTTGGTTACTCATGCTCTGCCTTATTCTGTTCGACAGTTCTGGGCCTACGAGCGCCTACCTTATCTGCGGCCCGTTACCACCCTCGGCTTGGACACCTATCCTCGGGGTCGGCGATGGCACCACAGTACCCTGGAGGAGGTCCAAGTGTCCGACAGTTTTGCCCATTGCCGCATTCAGCTGGAGCTGATCACTGCTGCAGGGGTCGTCTGGAGGCCTTATCTTTCTGAGCATCTGGATGTGGGGTTTATAGATGGGTATCCTATCGGCCCGGAGTTTGCACTTTCCACCCGTCGCCTCACTTTGCAGAGTGTTGGAGGATGGGTTATGTACCTGGGGGAGCGCGCCTTCAGATGCGTTACAGGAGAGATCTGCATCCCGCACACCCTTCCTTTCACTACTTCTTGGACGCTGGATTCTCAGCCTTCAGAGATCATGCTTGCAAGGGAGGACGGCCGGATGCTTTCGACGGGTCCTAGTACCAGTGATGCCTTCCGTACTTGGTGGGTGCCCCGCACCATCGGTCCTCAGACCCGGGCCACATTCTTCCTCGGGGATATGGTCCCCGGCTCGGTGATGATGACTAACTGGGCAGCCTGCGTTCGGACTCCCACTCATGCCGAGTAGATCGCCACCCTGACCCGTCAGGTAGACCAGCTATCTCTATATCTTCGGGTGCTGGGCCGGACTCCAGAGGATGCTTATGCCTACGATCCTGACGGTGCGGGTTATGATGCGGGCCCGAGCTCGTCTGATGCCACAGCGCAGCCCTACATTCCGGACATGAACTTCGGTCCTTCGACCTCGACGACCCCAAGGGATCAGTTTGAGGATCCCGCCTTTATCGATGAGATTGATTTTATTTAGATCAGGATAGGATAGGGCTTTTGTACCTGTATCTGCTTGGACTTATTTTTTCATTTTATGCACTATGTACTGAATTCATTTATTTATTCATGCACAGTATTTCTCTTTTATCTCTATGACCTTCATTTGCTTTATTATTAACTGTATGATGCATGCTTTTCTTATTTATGGATAGAAAATGACCCCTGTACAGTCTTTTGATACTATTTTTCCACAGATGTCGTCCTCAGATGTCGTGGTACGCTTGGATTTCATTCCTTCCACAGGGTTGGTTGGCAGTTTCCTCCGCTGGTTGGATAGTTTATTGTCGGCCGACAAGGTCATCGCAGATGGTCTTTTGGGCCATTCTTGGTCCTTATTAACCCTTCAGGTGCCAGTGGGCTTTGTGGAGGGTATTCTGAGCTATTGGGCGCCTGCCCGTCAGGTGTTCAGGTTAGGGATGGTAGAGCTGACCCCCACCCTCGAAGAGTATGCTCGCTTCACCGGCTTGCCTTTGGATAGACCTTGTGCCAGGGTCACGGCTGGTTCCATGCGCCGTCAGTTCTTGACCTTTACCGGTTTGCGGAGGGCTGTCTTGTTATCGGTGATCACATCAGACCATATGGTTCCCCTTCAGTTCTTGATTGACCGATTTGGTTCACCTGACAGTTTTCGCCTTTTCTTCGGCGATTTTTCCGTATCTGAGGAGCGCTGGGGCGCTTCAAGAGTAGACGTTCTGATGGCCTGTGTTGTCTCAGTTTTGTACTTGCCCGTAGGACCTGATCAGTTGGACATGCGAGTTGTCGCGGCTGTTCGAGCCCTTCAGGAGGATTACACCATTCTTCCCATGATATTGGCGGATACCTATATGTCAGCTTCATACTGTCAATCCTTCCGAGGCAGGGTATTCAGAGGGAGTTCGACCTTATTGTATATGTGGTTCATGAGTCATCTTACTCCCATCGGCCATTTCCGTCGCCAAGGGTTTTGCTTCAGCCATGACATAACCACGCAGTTTTCGTTTCGTCCCGTGAGCTGTACTGATGTGGCCTCCTGGACATTATTTTTGTCTGTCATTGAGGATCCCTTTCATCTATTGGTCTACTCGGGCTATTGCTCCTTTATGAGCTTCTTGACTCACGTGCCCACCCTAGATTTCATCCCTATTGCTGGCTTGAGGGGTGTGACGACTTATCATCCTCTGGCGGTTATGGGGCAGTTTGATCAGACACAGGATTTACACCCTTTCGCGGGTGCAGCCGCCTACCGATTCCTTATATCATCCCGTTCAGAGAGGGATCTACTGCGGGTATACGATCTTTGGTCTCGCAGGATCTTTGCCGAATACAGTGAGAGCTGTCACATCCAGACATTTGCTTACGTGCAGTGGTTGCGCGGAGACTTGGATCCGGCTGGTTTGAGTCAGACTGGGGCCTTTGATGACTCTGGAGTGATTTTCCCAGTGGATACCACAGACCACCCCGTCTCAGCTGATTCTGCCCCAAGTTGGGCTACTGAGGATACCCGACTCTGCCTGGCCCTGATTACTGCTGAGGCCGAGAGGGATGCCGCTCTTGTCGAGAGAGATGATGCCATTCGGGCTAGAGACGCTGCCATTGCTGACAGAGAGGCCATTGTATTTCAGACCAGGGCAGTTGTAGAGGCTCATTTTGGGACTGTCAGCCGAGCCACTGCTTTACTGGATCGTATTGATATGATGGGGCAGCAGATTGCAGGAGATGCTGATGCTTCAGATCTATCCACCACCTTGTCCATCCTACTTCAGCTAGTTTCAGATTTGTAGATTATTTTATTTCCTGCATAGACTATGTTAGTTTCATCAGTTATCGAAAGAGAGATCTTGCAACAAAATGACTTATATATATAGACATGCATTTAAATTTAGTCATTTTCCCCTTTTGTCGTATCATTGTCTTCCATTGGATCCTCATTTTATCCAGTTGACCACGATTTTGACATTTCGCCTTATTTCTCTTCTCAAGTCTTGATGGAGATTTGACAGATATTGCCGCACACCTTTTGATTTCATCGGATTGAATCTCAGATTTTGGATAACTGTTTGGTGGGATCAGGGTTATGTCCTTTGGGATGAAGCTGGTTAGGCAGCTGGTTTTGGGAAGGTTTTGAGGGTGTAGGAAGGTTTTATCTGGCTGTCGAAAATTGGTTTTGGTTAGGGAAAGGATTATTATTTTTTTTTAAGGGGCCGGACTGCGCCATGATGGCTGCTTACGTACCCCCATAAGTCGGGAGATCAGGTCCTACGTAGTTCGCTCTCAAAGGAAAAAAGGAACTGATGATTTAAGCGTAGAACCGCTTCACCGAGTCAGAATTTAGGGGTTGTGGAAATACCTCACCATCCATTTCTTGCAATATGAGGGCTCCTCTGGATAGCACCTTCTTAATCACAAATGGTCCTTCCCAGTTCGGGGCGAACTTCCCCTTGGCTTCATCTTGACAAGGCATGACTCTTTTTAGCACCAAATCATTTTCCTTGAACTTTCGAGGTCTTATCTTTTTGTCGTATGATCGAGAGATCCTTTGTTGATATAACTGACCATGCCAAACTGCGGCTACCCTCCTTTCATCAATTAGGGCCAATTGGTCATATCGACTTTGCATCCAATCCTCCTCGCTTATCTGAGCATCGATCACTATTCTGAGGGACGCCATTTCGATCTCAACTGGCAGAACGGCCTCCATTCCATACACCAAAGCGTAAGGGGTTGCCCCTATGGAAGTACGCGTTGATGTTCGGTATGCCAGCAGGGTGAGGGGTAGCAGATCCGGCCATCCCCGATGGTTAGCAGACATCTTCGCCATGATCTTCTTGATGTTTTTATTTGCAGCCTCCACTGCCCCATTCATCTTAGGACGGTAAATGACGGAATTGAGGTGCTTGATCTTAAACTGGTCACACAGTCCCTTCATGAGGGCGTTGTTTAAATTCTTGGCATTGTCGGAGACCAAAACCTCAGGTTGCCCGTATCGACAAATGACATTATTCCTGATGAAACCGACGATGACCTCCTGAGTTACCTTGGGGAAAGAAGCTGCCTCTACCCATTTGGTGAAATAATCGATCATGACGAAAATGAATCGGTGCCCGTTGCTTGCTTTGGGCTCTATTGGTCCGATTACATCCATTCCCCACATTGAAAATGGCCACGGGGAGGTCATACAGTGCAGTTCATTGGGAGGCGTATGGATCACATTACCGTGCGCCTGGCATTGATAACACCGTTTGACATGATCATCGCAATCGGCTTTCAGCGTTAACCAATAATGTCCCGTTCTCAAAATCTTTTTGGCCAGCATCGGTCCACTCATATGGGGTCCACACACTCCACCATGTATTTCATTCATAATCCTTTGGGCCTGCGTTTCATCTACGCATTGCAACAGTCCCAACCCAACATCCCTTTTGTAGAGTGAATCCCCACTTAGGTAAAATTTCATCGCCATCTTTTGAATTCTCATCCTCTCAGTTCGACTTGCCTGGTCTGGAATGGATCTATCTCTCAGATATTCCCTTATGTCGTGATACCAGGGCTGCCTTGTCAACACCACCTCGTCTGATAACACTGCCACATGTTCCTCATATGCCGGGGCATTCTGTACGGCTATCTCAATATGTGGACTGTCCCTGTTCTTGATTACATGGATTAAGGAAGTCAGGGTTGCCAATGCATCGGCAAAATCATTCCGTCCCCGGGGAATATGGCGGAAGGCGATATCTTCGAACTCTTGCATCAGCTGGGTAACACAACGATGGTATGGAAGTAACCGAAGCTCTTTAGTGTTGTACACCCCGATTGCTTGTCTGATTACCAGTTCCGAATCCCCAAACACCGCTAGTCTCTTCACTCCCATGTCGCGGGCCAAGCGGAGTCCCAAGATACATCCCTCGTATTCAGCGGTGTTGTTCGAATTGCTGAAACGCAGTTTAGTGGCCACGGGGTATTGTTCTCCGGTGATAGAGACTAGGACCGCTCCGGCTCCTGCCCACTCGGCATTCATGGCACCATCAAAATACAGCTTCCAGAACTGTCCCTCGTCATCACATTTCTCGCGCGATACCCAAAATATATCTTCGCCCGGAAGAGGAGTTTCTAAGGGCTCCATCCCCCCTGACGGGGTTTCTGCCAACTGATCTGCAATTCCCTGCCCTTTCATGGCCTTCTGAGTCACGTACACCATGTCGAACTGTTGTAAGATCAACTGCCATCTTGACAACCGACAATTCAGCATGGGCCTTTCAAAAATATATTTCAGGGGATCCATTCTTGATATCAGGTACGTCGTATGCCCATGGAGGTAGTGCTGTAATCTCCCTGCGGCCCAGGCCCGAGCACAACAGGTCTTTTCGATGGGAGTGTAATTTTGTTCACATTGGCTAAATCTTTTGCTGAGGTAATAGATGGCCTGCTCTTTACCTGCCTCATTCTTTTGTCCCAGCATACATCCCATCGCGATGGCATTGACCGATATATACATAAACAGAGGGATCCCATCCTTCGGGGGTACCAGCACTGGTGCCTCCGTCAGCTGCTTTTTAATGGTCTGAAAAGCCCTCTGACATTGCTCATTCCACTCTTGGGAAGCCCCCTTTCTTAACAGTTTGAAAATGGGCTCACATGTAGTCGTCAAGTGGGATATAAAACGGCTGATGAAGTTTATCCTCCCGAGGAATCCTCTTATCTCCTTCTCTGTGTGAGGTGCCGGCATATCCACAATGGCCTTAATCTTTGTCGGATCCAACTCAATGCCCCGATCACTAACCAGGAATCCCAAGAGCTTACCCGACTGCACTCCGAAAGCACACTTGGCTGGATTGAGTTTCAAATTATACTTTCTGAGCCGATCGAATAACTTTTTGAGATGGGTTATATGATCAGATTCTACCTTCGATTTCACAATAATGTCATCCACGTAGACTTCTATCTCCTTATGCATCATATCGTGGAACAGGGCCATCATGGCTCTCTGATAAGTAACCCCCGCATTTGTGAGCCCAAAAGCCAATCGTCTGTAGCAGAAAGTGCCCCAAGGGGTGATGAATGCGGTCTTTTCCCGATCTTCTTCCGCCACCATTATCTGATGATATCCCGCGAAGCAATCCACAAAAGAGTACATTTCGTACTGGGCTGTGTTATCCACCAGGATGTGTATGAAAGGCACTGGGAAGTTATCTTTGAGACTGGCCTTGTTTAGATCTCTATAATCTACACATACCCTCACCTTTCCTCCAGGCTTAGCCACTGGGACTACATTGGATAGCCATTCTGGGTAAGTGGACACCATAATGATTCTCGCCCTGAACTGCTTGATGATCTCCTCTTTTACTTTTAAGCTCCACTCCGGTTTCAATTTTCTTAATTTTTGCTTGACAGGCCTGAAACCCTCCTTGATGGGTAATCAGTGTACCACAATGTCGGTGGACAATCCGATCATATCCTCATGAGACCAGGCAAAGACATCCTCATATTGTTTTAACAACTCAGTTATTTCGGCCTTTTGGCTGGGGGTAAGGTCCGTCCCTATCTTGAGTTCTTTTGGCTTGTCAGGGGTTCCAATATTAATGGTGACGGTTTGGTCCAAGTTGGGTTTGGGTTTATCCTCGACCCATCCTTTGATCTCGTCAGGCGCGTCGTCGTAATCTGTCTCGTCTTGTTCAATGCCCATTAAATCGAAATCCAGCTCAATGTCAAAATCATAATCATCATTCAAATTTGAAAGACCGTTTGTTAGGCAAGGATTACTCAAATTGGTACACCTGACATGAAACAAAATACTTGTCATATATAAATCATTTTTCACGACGATTGCATTTTCAAATAACACGAAGAAACGACATAATTATGCAGAAATAAAACAACAACAAAAATAAACTTCTTCATTCCCCCATCCTCTGGGGTCTACCACCCTGACGTCGGGTTTTACCCTTGTTTGGATATTATTGGTTTCATGGACCAGTTGTCGACGGTCAGGTCCGATGAAATGCGCTGGATAAAAGGGGGCCTCACATCGGACACTTCCCCGATGATTACGGATACGTCGCCTGAGTCCTCCTTCCTATCCTCTCCAGGGATAATCAGCCCTGCCCAATCGATGACAGGCACAACTTGTTGGGCTCCCGGTGGTGTGATAATATTCGTCCCCTCCCTACTGCTTGTTGATTGTCTGGGGATATAGCACTTGGTTTCAAACTCTTTCGCGACCTCTTGCAGGAAATTTTCCCTCCTGGCCGATTCATCATTTGCGGAGGTCAATTTTTCATCCCCAGACTCAATTATGGGTTTATTGATCCCTTGCTCACTGTTAACCCCGGTCACCAGATTGCCAGCCAGCCGAACCGGAGCCGCACCCTGACGGTGTCTTCGTGCTACGCCTCCACGATACCCCAATCCCGCTTTGCCTATCTGCTGTGGTAGTTGGATGGGCTCGGTGATTCCTTGACTGCTCCTCCCCAGTCCTTGTCCAGGCTGGAAGTTCATTTTCATCATTTCCTTTGCCACAAAGGTAAGTTCTGGAGAGACCCTAGGTTTCATAGCTGGAGCTCCCAGGCATCTATAGTGGGGAGTGCTAATCTCCAGTGCTTGAAAGCTGGCAGGTGCCGCCGACTCATCTACATTGATTACTGGTAGGCCACTCCTGGGAGGAGAAGGATCATCACATTCGGCCGAGATTGTTACCAGATTCCCATCGATGATTAGCTTGATTTGTTGGTGGAGCGTAGAAGGAACTGCCCCGGCCATGTGTATCCATGGCCTCCCCAATAACATGTTATAACTGGCTGTAATATCTAGGACCTGGAAAGATATATCAAAAGTACAGGGTCCTATCTCCACCGGCAACTCGATTTCTCCCATTGTATCCCTCCGGGAACCATCGAAAGCTCGTACCACCATATGACTGGCCCGTAGGCGCTTGGGATTGATGTTCATCCTCTGCAAGGTACTGAGGGGACAGATATTCAATGCCGATCCTCCATCAATCAGCACCCCATTCATGATATATCCCGAGGAGATTACAGCAATATGTAGCGGTTTTCGGTGCCCCCTTCCCTCTTTGGGGATGTCCTCATCTGCAAAGGATATTACATCGTTCTCCAATAGGTGGCCCACCAACTGGCCGAAACCTTCCTCACCAATTTCCTTGGGCACGTATGCTTCTTCCAGAACCTTCGTTAGGGATTTGCAATGCTCATTGGATGACAACACCAAGTCCATGACTGATGTTAGGGTTGACTCATTTAAAATCTGGATCCCCCTTGTTTCCGGATGATCCATCCTTCTCAAGAATTCTATGGCCCTTTCCTCGGAAATCTCTTCATTTTTCCTCTTTTGGCTCTCAAGGACTCGCCCGGGAAGATATAAGGGGTTCCCCCTTGTCGTCACAGAAGCACAACTGGCTGCCTCCTCTGGCATTCCCCCATAATTCCAGGGTACAGTCTTTAGACTACTGATAGGGATTTGCGGCCTTGCCGCAAGGATGATGGGCCTCGGAGCCGTCAACTTGACAGGACCCTCCGTGCTATTCGCACTTACCCCTATCAACCTGATGGGCGTTCCCCGTGCACTCCCATGATCATGTATCACGTTGATCATTTCCTCAATTTTCTGCACATAGTTCAACCTTGGCGGCCCCCCAGCTTCACTCGCCTCCGTCGCATTGACTCCCCCTCCATCATGTCTTGGCAGGGGATTTGCCTTAACATTCGGGGAGTCAGGCTGTTCCACTACAATTTCCCCACTGTCAATCAGGTTTTGGATTCGATGCTTCAACGTCCAACAGTCTTGTGTATCATGGCCAGGGGAACTGGAGTGGTATGCACACCGCTTGCTCGGGTCAAACCTTCTACCCTTTGGGTCACTCGGGGGTGCCAAACCAACTATCTTCTTTTGGGCTACTAATACCGCTAATACCCGTTCAAGCGGCTCCCCGAGCGGGGTGAATACTCGATTTTGCGAGGCCTCATATCTTCTTCGCTCCTCTGCCCTTTGATCTGTGAAGTTTGGCTGTCGGGATGGCCCTACCCTCTGCACCTGTACCGGAAGATGGCTTTCTGTTTTTCTGGATGACCCCTGTAGGATGAGGGAGACATCCTCTTCCTTCTTCTTTTGGACCCTCCGGGAAGTGCTGCCATAGTTTCCATTCTGTATTTGCTCGGCGGCAGTTTCTAAAGCAGTAAAATCCCGGATTTTACCCGATTTCAACCCTATATCTACCATCTCTCCATGTTTAATCATTTCAGCAAAGGGTCTTCCAATCCCCGAAATGACTCGTTCATAATACGGTGCCTCCTGAATGTCTACAAAAGTCATCACCATCTCCGATTCGCTCATCGGGGGGTTCACCTGTGCGGCCATGCCCCTCCATCGTTGCGCATATTCCCTGAAGGATTCCCTAGGTTGCTTCTTAACTTTTGTCATTTGGTACCTGTCAGGGGCCATCTGGGCCTGAAAGCTGTATTCGGTTAAGAAGGTATGGGCCAGTTCTTCCCAGTTGTGGATTCGGGCGTTGTCAAGGCGGGCATACCAGATTCTTGCCTCCCCCGTTAAGCTTTTCTGGAACAGCTGCATTCTCAACCCTTCGTCCTCGGCATAAGACCCGAGTTCTCCAATGTATATTTTCAAGTGTGTGTAGGGGTCCCCCTTCCCATTGTATTTTTCAAACTCGGGGATTTTAAATTTCTCCGGGTATCTGGCTCCGGGGAAGACACATAAATCTGAATAGTTAACCCTGCCGAGGGACCCCTTCATAGATTGGATGGTTTCTTCCATTTGTCTCATTTTCTTTCGCAGGTCATCTGTATCTCCCTCTTCCGGGATAGTAATCACGGTTTTGTTTGGTACGGGAATGGCTTTTGGGACGACTGGCTCGCCCTTAAGTTGAGGTGGATCCTCCTTAGGTGGTTCCTGTCTGGGCATCAACTGCTCCCTTAGCATTATGGCCATTTCTAACATCTGCTTCTTAAAGTCATCAAATTCCTCCCTGGATATGGAACCGGAATTGATAGATGGAATATCAGCCATTTCAGATATAGAGTTTTGGGCCCTTTTAGATTGCGAACGGGTTTGAGGAGCAATCCTGCGAAACAACGGTTCGAAGTTTAGTCCCGGGCAATGAAAGGATATGGATGCATGCTAAAGCTGGAACTTTTGGGTTTTTTAATCTTTCCCTGTAAAACAGAAAGTTAGTAGTCCTCTAATGCAATGACAAATGATAAACATGGCTTTATTAAGCTCCCCAGCCATTCCCTGCGAAAGATAGAGGTTAGTAATTTCTTCCCGACGAAAAGGGAGGCATATATGAATGAGATCATGACATTTACGCGTGCAATGTAAAAAGGCATGAAGAAACCTTTCCTGCGTAGGGTTAATCTGAGGCTGACCTATCCTAGGGTTACTCTCACGGGCTTTTCGGCATGAAGGTCCCCAAATCTTCGCAATCTACTCGTCTGAGCCCTTTCGATTGGAGCGGATTTGGGTGGTGCGTTTCCTGAGCCATCTCCGGGGAGCAGCCCCTTCGAGTCCAGTAATAAGCAACCGACAGGTTCGCCTCAGGAGGAGGTACTCTCTCAACATTCATTCACATTCATCGTCCTTACCGTATGCAAGTGATTACTCAAAAGTAAAGCAATTCCATTCAAATCATTCATTTATTTGACAAAACACACATTCACACAACAAAAGTAAAAAATCAAAATAGCACACACACACATTTTATGAATTTTAAAAGGATAGGATAACATCAAGATTTAAACGCGGCTTAAGCCCTCTAATTTCCCCAGCAGAGTCGCCAGCTGTCGACGCCGGGTTTCACTTCGTGTGTCCTTTTAGTCTTTTTCAATTTTGATTAAATGATTTTTTTTTGGAAAAGGTCGGCATTAATGTCGACGGGGTTTTGAAAGATCGTTTTTTATGATGAGCCAATTAACCAGAGTCGCCAGTTGGTATATTTGAAATGGATGTACCAACTCATCCGAGTATTCGTTTTTATAAATCGCTGGCTCATCTGTGACTCCGAATTAATTGGTTTGCGAACCGAGATTCATAGAGTTCGGGGGCTTGCTTAAGCGAGGGGAAGGTGTTAGGCACCCCCCGACTTTCGTGAAACACGGTTACCGCAATCTCGATGCTTTCCTATCCTTTAATTCATGAAATGTGTGTGCATGCGCGCGTGTGTGTATGTGTGCCTATGTGAATGTTGTGGTGAGTTTGTATGAAAGAATAATTTGGATTTTTAGGGAAAGTCGTGCTTTAATTTGGGAGCGCTTCGGGATGTCTTTTCGGCATCTACGAGAAAGTTTTATGAGAAAGGTTTGATTTTAATTGTCAAAACTATGGGATTTTCATTAGGTGTCGTTTTGGCAAAACAAGAGTTTTAAACCTTCGTCAAAATAGGAATCGAGATCTATACGTTGCCTTCGTAAATGATGGGCAATTTCTAGGATCTCTTTCGCCCTATACATCAAGGTTTAATAAAACATTTAATTTCTTTTATAAAACCCATTTTTATGACATTTGAAAATAAGTTCTTTTTAGCTTTCTCGTAGAATAGGAATCAACTTTCGTTAGCATTACCAATTTTTAGCCTCGTGATGCTAATATCCTACTTTGATTGATTTTAGAAAGATCTTTATCGTTTAATCCTTTAGAATCATTTTGGCGTCACGAAATCTAATCAAGCATAAACACGCGTCGGGGCTACTCACGGGCATGTAAGCCATCAAAATATCCCCGAACGCCAACAATCACATATTTCACTACTACGGGGCCTTAAACCCGATTCCCGCCTTGGCGTCGTTTTAAGGCCCAACGGTTACATATTACAAAAACGAGCACCTTGAATCTATTACATACATCAAAACGTCCATTATCGGATTTGAACCACGGGGTCGCGTTCCTAGGCTCACACGAGATTATGACATGCCCACAAAATGAATACTACATAATTAACCAACCCGGATTTATCTAATACACCATGATATCCGAAAATGACAATCTAAATAAATTACACCCAATGAATCACCATAAACAAGCTAGAAATTTCATCAATTGGATATCCTCGGGTTATTAGGAAGAATTTTGTTCCGATGGAACCCTCACCAATAATCCCTAATCCATGATTGTTCAACAAGATACATGAGAGTTATATCTAATTTACCCAATCAATATGACATGAATTGCTAAAACAAATAGAAATTTTCACCTTGCAAAAATCTCAAATGGATTGATCTTGTGTATTTGAATAGGATAAAGAGTGTATTTGATACAATCAAAATCAAAAGAATTAAATTCTCTCTTTTTTTTTCTCTTTTCTTCCTATTTTTGTTGCAAAATTGGCTATTCTTTCCTCTATTTCCGTGCTTGGCTGCTGCTGAAACCTCTCTTCTTCCCAATTTGCTGAACTCCCTGTATGCTGCACGAAACTGGGCTGAAATAGGCTGGCCAAAGCCAGCCGCAGATTGATCTGCGGCTGGCTGGCCGCCTGCCCTCCACTCACCCCGATTTCGAGTTCCGTGTTTCGAGTTCCGTGTTTTCGAAAGGCGCACTATTTGGCCGCAGATCAATCTGCGGTTGGACGGTTTGACTTTCTCGTTTTCCGTGCCACGCCTCGATTTTCGTGCCGTAACATCGGTTTTCGCTGACGGGCTCGTATTCGGCAGTCCGGGAATTTCCGGGAGATGTGCCACCTCATGCGGGGATGTCTGTTCCGGATGGTCTTATTGTCACGTCAGCTTTGGTCGCCAAACATTGCGGTGGTGTCGGGCGCTCGCACTTGTGCCCATTCCTTCGCTCCCGCAAGCCGGTTCAATTGACGATTTTGCCCTCCTGTCATGGTTAGTACAAGGAACGCAAAATTTGGGTGTCTACATCAACCACAAAGACCGACAAACATCCTCCGCAGGTACTTTAGGGGATTAACCTCTCATACCATATATAGTGCACATATATAAATTTTTAACGCCTAAGCGTAAATGGGACTATATGCCCGATATCTGTTATCCCTTTTTTAGGGTTGTTCATCTCAATTTTATACCACGAGTCCGCACCAAAGCAATTTGGATTGGTTTAACTTTAAATAACATCTATGATTTGAATGAATTCAACAAAATATCATCGCACATCAATATTGTCTAGCCGGAACAATTGGCTTTGACGTATATATTCAACAGTTCATGAATATTAAGAACTTTAATAACATAAGAAATTCGATAATGAAACAATGCTTTTAATGTACATAAGTACGAATACTAGCATCTATCATTAATTAAATAATTTATAATTCAACAATAAAGGAGACTTGCACAATATGTAAACTTGTGTAAGTTATAACATCATCATCATAAGAACTTGTACGGAGTAATAATTGCACAAGTTAGGAAACTTACATTCAATATAGAAATCGAATAAAGTTAGGAACTTGCCTGTTATGTTGTTTAAATATAATGTTATTAACTTATCCTTCAATTGACCTATACATTTAAGTCACGTTGAACAACCAATTAATCATAATCCGGCTTTAATAAATCACTTCCTTTACTAAACACTTTAATATATTTCTTTTTATTTGAAATATAACCTTTCACCCACATTGTTTTTTTTTTAATATTATTTCGGTCATTATAACCGCTTACAAATAAGACTCATTCTACTATACATGAAATAATTCAGCAGTATAACTGCTTATACAATGAATATTCATCAGATAAATACTTGAAAAAAAAAATCGAACATAATAACTGTTTATAAAATGAATATTCATAAACTATATTTAAGAAAATTGGACATTATCACTGCTTGTAAATAGGACTTTTATACTATTTACTTAAAATAATTTGGGCATTATAACTGCTTGTAAATAGGACTTTTGTACTATTTACTTAAAATAATTTAGGCATTATAAGTGCTTGTAAATAGAACTTTTGTACTATTTACTTAAAATAATTTGGGCATTATAACTGCTTGTAAATATATAGAAGAATGAAAATAATAACCACTAGATTAATACCTCTTGTAGTTGCTAGCTTTACTTCCAATTATTTATGCTTCGAAGTAATATATATCTATATATTATTATTTTTCTCTCACTATAGCTCTCAAATTATTTGTGTAGAGTAACTCTAACTCTCGAAATGTATGAAAATAATGAATGGAGAGCTCTCTATTTATAGAAAAATCAAGTTTCATTAATTGCACATTAAGGGCTTGGCTTATTACACTTTGGTACCTCATTAATTACACCTTAGTACCTGTGACATCATTATGATGACATCACCTTTGTGTTTCTTTGGACCTTATGTCATGCCACATCATGTTTACATCATCTTTTGTGCTTCTTTGAGCCTTATGTCATGCTACATCATGTTTACATCATTCTTTGCTACGATTGGTCGATTATATATCACGAAGATTGACCCCCTTAAACTAATCTAACTTAACCCTTAATTAGGGTTTAATTAGTTTAATTTAGTTTTTCTTTACTTATTTGCTAAATAACTTAGTTAACTTTTGTTAACTTTTTCTCCAAATTCGACTTTTCGTATAAATGAATAGTATTTTCGTATGAATAGTACTTTCGTATGAATAGTAATTTTGTATTTATACCGTATAATTTCCGTGTCTAGCTTGTATTATTCTTGCATTCTACTCGTATAATATTTCATATTATACTCGCATTTTACTCGTATAATATTTTGTATTATACACAATTAACTTTCGTATTTTGATCGATTAGTCAAAAAAAACTAATTTTTTTCTTTTGTGAATTTCTATTAGATATTACACCTCGTAACCTCATATAAACGCTATGACGTAATTCGAAAATCGAAGAAAGCGTTTTTATCGTGAATAGTCCCCACGTGAATAGTGATCACGTGAATAGTACCCACATGAATAGTGATCGCGTGAATAGTACCTACGTGAATAGTGATCACGTGAATAGTACCTACGTGAATAGTGATCACGTGAATAGTACCTACATGAATAGTGATTTTGCCTTGTTACTAGACTTCTCAATTGTCATATGCCTAATTCAATTTTCATTGAATTAATGAGACCCATAACATATATGCATATATGTGTCCACACAACCAATTTTTAAAACATTCTCTTTTTTTTATTACAAAATTTATTTACAAAATTCTCGGGTATTACAACTTATACTCATCTTCATATCTTTACTTTTCTACAATTCAAATCAGGTGTCTCCTTATCCTTTTCTTTTTACTTTTTATTATACTCTACAAGATTCTTCTTTCAATCTTTACATATTATTTTAACTCTCTTTATGAATTCTCAAAATTTATTATCAATTAAACTCTATCCGAGTTTATTTCTGTACTATCCTCGTCATTTTCATTATGGTTATAGCGTAAGGTATCTTTACCTAAGGTTTATAACCTACAACTCTGATACCAACTGTAACGCCCCCAAAATCAAGACTAATTTCACTCCTGATCTTATGCGTTAAAATACATTCACATTCTAACTTTACATCATCATTCAATACTATAACTAATAAAATGTGTGTAAATTTAAAACTTTTAATAACATTCATGATGGAATTAAAATATAAGATTTAGATATTTAAAACTTTTCTCATAATTTTGCTAAAAACAAAAAATTTTAAAACACTTTTTAATCGTTCTTTGTCCCCGAAATCGCAACCTTTACAATTCATTCTTATATATCCAATTCATCTATATATTGATATTCTTTTCAACAGATTTCATATGAATATATCAACTCAAACTTCCAAACTTATTCTTTTATTCAATATATACCAATTTAATACATCTTCATTCATATTCAATACAATACTTGTGAATAATCACAATTCATAGTCTATTTTTATTAAAACATTTCTTGTATATATTTACAGTATCCAATCCAATCAGAACTTATACATATAACCCAACAATTATAGTAAGAATCTTTATTCACTTAGCCATATCAAGTTGTTTAATATGATCACAAAAGACATTCGTCTACTGTCATGTAATATCTTCACTATTTCTTTATTTGAGAGAATTTTGTATCTTCAAATAATCTTCTCAGCTGCAAAAGTAAATTTTGCAAGTATGAGTGTGGCGGCTCAGAAAGTCTAACAATTAACACATTTCATGCCTCACATAGCATACATGCTTTACAATGTATTCGTGCTATATACATTTTGTGATGCACATTATATCCATGCATTAAATAGTACTCCATACTTGATATTTTTCAAATATGCATTCTATTTCTCACATATCACATATCATAGATAGATTGAGTTTCCATAACTCAACTAACTTCAATCATAATTTGAATTTGACAATTCACATAGCATTGTAGCACAAAACGCATATTTTAACATACTCATAAAAAGTTTTATTACGATATAAAACGGTTCACGCATAAACAATATCAAGTTCTCACATAACAATCAAGACTGAAAAACTTGTCTTTACTGCGAAACGCTACTTGTTCTATTTGTGTTCACGTACCCAAAGCGATATTACCTCGTATCGCACCTATGTAACATACATAGGGTTATTACATAGCTCAATGAATATATATATTCCAGTAACTTTGATTTAAACTCAAGTCAACTATATCTGTTATGGTTACTTCGTTTCGTTAACATTCTTCATATTATTTATGAAATGTAATTAAAATCATTACATAGCTTAACAGTATAATAACCCATAAATTTTGATTAAACTCCCATATTTCAAGATTAATCGCTTAACCAACTCGGATATTACATTAAGCTATGAGTATGAACTGTAAGCTATGATGTGAAATATATATATTAATTAACTAATATGTATTACCATCGAATTTCCATCAGGACTTAATGATATTAATGCTTCAGGAACTGTAAGCTATGGAGTAATATATGAATTCCCATCAAATTCTCAAAATTAATGATTAATACGTTTTTTTTTCTGGACGCAGCTGCTGTCTAGAAACCCAGAAAACTCAGTATCTTGTTAATCCTTTCTAGCTACTTTGCAATTTTATATCACACAAACTACAAATTCAATGGACTTCAAATTTGATATGTTCCAGTTGGTACTACATAGTATTTTATAAAAATAACACTTAGCTAAAAAAAGAACTTTCTAAAATGTATATACAGATTCTTGAAAGTACCCTGTTGGTACATATTTTGATTTTAACTCAAGTTTGACAAAGCTTGTGAAACTCATTTTGGACTGATTCCAATGCTGTTGAACCATTAAAGTTGTCTCATAATTAATTCATGTTTGTATACTTCCTAACCCCAAGCTCTGCCCAATTATCACTTTTTCAGCATTAAAGCTCTTTGAGGTATTTAATCAAACATCATACATGCAAGGCTGAAAACCCAGAATTTCAGAGTTGTTTAGACATGGTTCTAGCCATAATTTTCTACCTTATTACTCCACATAGCAATATACCACCTCCCTTCACATCAATTCACAATCCAATCACAGTTCAATTACATCAATTTCCGAATAACAAATACTATATTCTTCAATTTCATAAATTTTATGAATAGATGTTATCTTACCTTGTTTGCTTGACGTAATAATTGAATTCTTGTTCCAAGCTTGTCGTTTGATTGAGTTTAATTCCTCCTTTGAGTTGTACCTTGCTCCAATTCTTCTCTTTTAATTTCAGTTGATGACTTCAAGTTTGGAGGAATTCAGTAATTTAGTAAAATTTGGGAGTACTTTGGTGTTGGAAATTTAGACGAGAGTAGGAAGGAATGGTTCGGGAGTAAGAATGCTAAGCATTAAGTTTCTTCTGCCTCTCTCTGATTATCAGACATTTATTTGCTTAAAATTCTTGACATCCGTTCCAAAAGAAATTCCATGTAAATTATTAAATCATTTACATGTGTCCTTTCTTTGATAATCATTTACATGTGTCCTTGTTATAAAGTTAACACCTCATGCTTACTAATTGACTCAGCAATTTATTTATTTATTATTATTATTTTTTACTCCCAGCATAACCCACTTAATACTTCTCAGCATTTAGCTCAATTTCTATTCTCGGTATACTTGGTTTGGTTTGTTGTTTAATGTCCCAGCACACCACATTCTCATATATATATATATATATATATATATATATATATATATATATATATATATATACACATAATGTATATATTACATTATACATACTAAATTTCCAATACCCACATAAAATTAATTTATGAATTTTAATTACATATAATTTCAATATTACCAAAATTGGATATTATACATTTATAACCATATATAAAAATTATCCCCTAATTATGGAATTACTCCATAATTTAACACTTTTTGTGTAACGAACATTACATTACTAATAACTCATTTAATTTATACAATTAATATTGTATAATTAAATTAAAGTAACATTGCCCCTTCTTCCCATAAATTGTTTTAAAATAATTTATTTAACCCATGCATTAAATCATAAATTAAATATTAATTTAATTTATTAATTCTTGATACCAATATCCATTTACAAATATATTGGTCCATCACCTCATATTCTTAATTCACATCCATCTAGTATAATATTACATATTATACCATTACATGTTACATTATGGTAACATGATTCTCATTATCCACTAATTAAAAGAAAATAACTTTCTTTATTCAATTAATCAAAACGAATATATTAACCCGCCAATTTTTTAAATAATGAACTAATTACTTCATTTCATATTTAATTTATATTTGTTTGACATAATATAATATATTAAACCATTATATACATATATTACATTTATATAATATATTAAAATAACGAGTTTAATTACCTCTCTCATTTTTATTAAAACAATATACATATATTAATTCACTAATTTAATCAAGTGAGTTAATTAGCTCGCTTATAAATTTTAATTCATAATAGATCAATTGCCGTACAAGGCTTAATAATCAAATTATATTATTGCATAATATAATTTAAATTTAATCTCAATTAATTAATATTAACTTATTCATTTCCTTCACCTCCATATCTCATTTCGAAATTATCGCAAGATAACTAATTTAATAGTTTAATTAACTATTAGCTCTTTCGTTCCAAATATATGTATATATATACACACACACACACACACATATATGCATATTAAATTCACCACATAAATCACATAAATATATATATATAACACATATACATTTATACATTCAAACTCATTACGTCTCACAATAAGAATTTTATTTATTAAAATTATATTTTAATAGTGTCCGAAAATCAGGGTTATCACAAAAACGTAGGTTATCCGAAATTCTTATAGGTGTATTTAAAGTTTTCGACAGTCTCATCATGCAAAGAACTACGATGCAACTTTTTTTATTCTGCAAAAATAAATTTCATTAAAACCAAATGTTAAAGTACATATGAACTCCTACATCTATAATCCACATATATAAAATCATCCAAAACTAAATGCAAAATCATACTTACTTATCTATACTAAGCATGGGTTATAGCACTCATATTATTCGTGAATACATGTATAATGTATAAATTGGATGAATGTATGCTATAAATTGAACCAAGGAAGCTACAACTTTTTTTTAAACGGCTAATTAGCATATGTTTAGAAGTCTTGTTAATTAATTCTTTTTCTTCATGAATGAATTGGTAAATATAAAAAAAAAAAATTCAATTATTGACATATTGGAGGAAACTAACACCAAGGATCAATGATAAGGATATTCTTTTGTGACCTATGAAATTGGCATGTGTAGGCAATTTTAGTTTATAAAACTACTCCATCTCGTTGAAATTTCGTTTTTGTGTATTGAAAAATAAAAAAGCAGCCATGGATATTTTAGTATTAGTTACCGATGTCGAAAGGAGCAACAATGTTATTTAAGAAGAATCTCTTAAGAAATTAATTAGTTATAATACAATTGTGGTAAACCTCTTAGCAAATTGTGATAAGCTATTATATACAAAATAACTAAATTATTACGTCTCAAATGATCAATATTCATTCTAAAGTTAAGGTTTCAACTTCTAATAATTGTATATTTAAAAAACAATTAATGGAATAGTTTTACGATAAAATCTAGAAAGAGATCATGAAAAAAATATTTTTTTCATTCAACGAAAAGAGTCTCGTTTGTTAAATTTTATTTCCCCTTCACTTTTCTTAATATTTATATTTTTTCAAGAAACTATTTTTTATCTAAACGGGTCGAGGGGGAGTACATCACAACATATGGAGTACACACTTAATTGTCAACCCCTATATATCTAACCTATCAATTAAAAAAAGTAGAGCAAGAAATAAAAAAAATGTCTTGCTGTGAGTTCATTAATTGTTTACCTCCTAATTTAATTGCTTCCCACCTACAAGAATGTAGATTTACTAAATAAGCAGACACCAAATCAAGATTAATCAGAATACTCCATATGAGTGCACTCATATATTATTCATGTTAATGTACAAATTGAATGAATGTAAGCTATAAATTGAACCAAGATAGTTACAGCCTTTTTTTTAATATATGTCTAAAGAATATATTTAGAAGTCTTATTAATGAACTTTTTGTCTTAATGAATGAATTGGTCAGTAAAAAAAATTCAATTATTGAACTATTGGAGGAAATTAATATTTAGCATTAAATATAAATTTTGTTTATGAATGTTGTATTTTCTTTTTGTGACTTATGAAATTAAATTAACATTTGTGTTTAGGTAATTTTAATTTGTGGAGTTCTGCATCTGGGTTTGTAACGCCCCCAAAATCGGGACCAACTTAATCTAAAATTAGGACTAATTTTAATCCCGACCTTGTGCGTTAAATGCTATCTTGTTCTAGCTTTAAAATATTATTTAATGTTAAAATAGTTAAAAATGCGGAATAATTTAAAATTTTTCTTTTTGTTTTTCATTCGTTCCCTGAATCGCAACCTTTACGATTGTATATATCAGAATCATCGTTATTTTATGATTCCTTATATCAGAGTAATTATGAGTATATGCAAACTCATTTCTTAATATACATTCTTTCTCGTATAGTATTATCACTATATTGATTTACTTCTCAAAATAGCTAAAATGCTATCTTTCAATCTCAAAATAAACATTCTTTATTTATTGCATATTTCAAACTTTACATCATGTCAATTACACATTTCAAGAACCATCATCGTGATTCAATAAAATTCTTAAATAACGAAAAGGTATTCCTTTGCACGTCTTCTAATCCATATCATCAGATAGCAAATAATATCGCATTGTATCTTTGACCTGCAAAAAGTTGATTTTTGCAAGATTGAGCTCGACAGCTCAGCAAATTTAACAGCTTTCATGCTTCACATAGCACATAATTTCATGCTTAGTTCATATCTCATGATTTTCATAATTCTAAACAATATAATTCATATGTTTAGCATATCCCACAACACATCAATACTGAGTTCCAAAACTCAATCAATTTCAGTCATAAGTTGACTTTCACAATTCAACGAGCATAAAGTATAATCTAGCATATTTGTAAAAATCTCATATAATATCAAGATCACATAACACAAAGGAACTGAAAAACTTACCCGTGATTTAGCAAATCCTGTTTTATGCTCACACTTGGTGTTCATCGCTCGACGTTCGTAAGTCCAAAGAAAAACTTTTACCTTCTTCGGTTGTTACATTGTATTGTACAACTTCTTTGATGAAACACATATCATTAATGTTCGTTCTTGCTTCCTTGAAACATTAATATTTCGTGTAGTACTTTGCAAAAATGCTTAACTAGCTTTGATATTGCTCAATTGCTTGTTCCAATTTGTCTTGAAGTCCTTTCTTGATAGCAATTGATTCTAATTCTTCATCAATTCTAATTCATAACTCTAATTCTCAAAGAATTTGATGGGGTTTGTAATACCAATTTGATGTATGGTTGTTATTTGGGAGAATAAGAGTAAGAATTTGGCACTAGAAAGGAAGTGAGATGGAACGGGTATGGAGATGAATAAGAGTTGCTGAGAATGGTGCCTTAGGCTAAACAATTTCCTGAACTCTCTGCCTCCCATTAACATCATCTGGCTTGCGTAGTGGAGGATAATGGTTTAACCAAGTGACAGCTCATGCTTAGACTCTCATGACTCAGCTTCTTCAATATTACACCTCAGCATGCTTGGCTTGTTAATTATAAATATTCCCAGCACTTGATTTTTAAAACTCCCAGCATGCTCCACTTAGCCTATTTGGTTTAGTTTATTGAAATCATGGCTTGGTTAATTGGTATAATTCTCAGCATGATGCACTAAAGCTTTGTTTAATACCCATCACTTACATAATATATATATATACATATATATATAGAGAGAGATAGATAGATATTACCAATACCAACATTATATAATACAACTTATTATATACTATTGTATAATTAAATTGGTTCCTTCCTCCCATAAATTGTTCTAAGACAATTTATCTAACCCATACTTTCATTTCAAATTAAATATTAGTTTAATTGACTAATTTGACACCAATATTCATATTTATTGGTCCCTCACCTCATATTTTTAATTCACTTATTTAACATAACGGACCAATTAAAATAATTAATATTCAATTAACCATTTTAATTCATTTATTTAATATATACAACTCATTTTGTATACTTAAATTTAATCATCTTTTTTTTCCACAAAATGTCTTCAACAATTTATTCTTCTTCTTTAAATATATCACTTTAATATATTAACAATAATTGAAATATTACCTTAATTCACCAATTTAATTAAGTGAATCAATTAACTTGCTCATAAAATTTAATTCATAGTGAATTCACTACAAGACTTCATAATCAAATTATATTATATTATTTCATAATATAATTTAAATTTAATCTCCATTTATAAATTATTTCTAACAATTTATATTCCTATTAAAATAATTTAATATTCTAAATTATTTTAATTTACTCATTAATAGATACAAAAATTTTGTATCTTTAAATCTACCAATCTCTTTGAATAATTTGATTCCCATAATTTATTTCAAACCAAAACGTACATACACATTAAATCCCCTTATTTAATGTATACTCTAATTTAGTATACATAAATTTAATTATTTTCTTTTCTTTCTATAAATTGTTCCCTCACAATTTATTTAACTATAGTAAATATAATTATATATTCACTATATTAAAACATACATACATTACTCTCAATAATTATTACATAATTCTCTCAATAAAATGGAGGTTATTAAATATATTTAATACCACCAATTTACTATATTAAAATAATATAGTATTATAAATTATTTTAATAATTTCCTTCACCATAAACTATACTCATCTCATTTCTTCTTAATAAATGGATTCTACAATTTATTTACATGAAATAATAAATATATAATAATAATAGATTTTTATTATTCACAAAAATCACATATTGCAAAGCACGTATTGACTTATGCAATATAATACCACATATCATAACACCAAATAAGAATTTTATTTATTAAATTCTTATTTTAATATTTTTCTGAAAATCCGAGTCATCACATTCTTCCCATCTTATAAGGATTTCGTCCCCGAAATCACCTTAATGAACCTCACTTACGCGGTTCACATCTACCTTCTCTCAACATTCTATACCGTTGAATAATCTCAACTCGTCGTGTTAATATAGGTGTTACACAACTCTTTACAGGTTTTATCACATAACCTTCCTTAACTCGATACACTCCGAGTAAGACCTTTCTTTAACCATCAACATCCTCATCTCAGGATTACCACATTCAAACTTATGTTCTACTAAGCTCATTAACTTTCTTGGATATCACATCCATCTAATCTTCTACAAATTTCGTTCTCGAAATTCAATTCTCTAGCCTTCCACTGTTTGATTCATCGAATTCTATGTCTATCTTTCTCTTTCTTAGAGATCATTCTGAATTCATCATTCCTTCTCAAGAATATTTCTAAACTTGTCGCTTCTCACGACTACTTCTTTTCTAGGGAACATCACCCCTTCTATCTCAATTACCAGAATTTAAATTCTCCACAATTGATTTATAATTGTGAAGCAAGATGAATAACTTCAGAATTTCAAAAACAATCGCTTAAGGAAACGTTCAGTATCTTGCTAAGGGTCATAAAGACCACAAACTTTCTTTTTCATGTTTTTGAAAAGGTTCTATCAAAAATTCATCTGTGAACCGTCTGGTCTTACGGGCACGTAGGTGATCAGCCTGTGTTATGCCCTGTGTTGATCTCTGCTATCTATGCCGTTATTTTGCGCAAACAGAATTTCCCAATTCAGGAATTTTCCGTGTTGATCAACACTATCTGAGTGGTCGCCGTTAGGCGCCAATTTGAACGATATACGTTCATCTGTGCCACCATCGATCTGGTGCTCTGAAAACTTTCCCAATTAAGGGATTTTAAAAATCTGGAGTCCAAACCAAAATGGTTTAGTTGGATAGCTCAAAAGCTTAATATAAGCGATATCTGAATCTGTGTCTAGCCGATTCAAATGGCATTTGACACTTCTATCTTTATCAAAACATTAAAAATAATTTTATGACGCATAGTACCACACTATTTTACCAGTCCGTTGAGAATGTCGTCATTTTATGATTTCGTCATACTACATCGTACCATAGTGGGCTGACGATCCTTAGATCACATCCAACACTAGGTTAGGCTGCATTGATGACACCATCATTTAAAATACATTTTGATATTTTCAACTTTGTCTAGCCAAAACAATTAGCATAGACATAAGAAACAACCAAACTTTAAAACTTATTGGTTCAATAATCTGATCCAATATTTTAAAAAATATACTTTTATTAGCACGATGTCAATAAATTTCGAAATCTAGCATAGCTAGAAGATTTGAGAATATCCATTTCTTCCTTTGTAAGCTATAACTTTCCCTATACCATATACCCTGGTATACCTTATATCCTAGTATAGTTCATCAAATTTACCACACTTTATATGTTTAGGAACTTGCAATAAAGATATGATTTTAAGAACTTGTCATAGCAATACGTAGTCCAAGAACCAATCAGGTACTGTCCATACGCTTAGGGGTTCAAAAACATACCATATAGTTATGAGTCACAAACTTGTCACAAGTATGAGTTTTAAGAACTCGCACTTAATCTTAGTATCTCTAACTATCAGATATATATATATGAGGAAAGAATCACCTTCTCATCATACATATACCGATAATGCGACACCGATATTTCAACGATTATCAATATGATAAACTAAGTAGTCGTTAGACCAAGCACAAAACCTCTACCCATACAAAGGTTTGTACAACTCAGCTATCACATGAGTCCTCAATTGAAATCCCACCCAATCCTAGCTTGCCCTTTGCTGAATACGAACTTTCTTTAATCCGTATTTCATTTCTACAACTCTTTTGAGTTTTCTTTGTACTATCTCATAGTACCTTCTTTCTATAGCATACAGCTAAACTTTTCAATCTTCCAATTGATCATTTGTTCTTCTACAATAAAACTTTGTCGTGATTATACAATCGTTTTACGATTCTTTTCTATCTCACGATCGTTTTACGATCCTTTCTTATCCTACGATCGCTCATTGTAAGATCTTTTTATTTTTCTTTAATCACATATTATGATTTCACTTATGCTTTTCAGCTTATAGACATTGTCTATTTATCATCAGTCGTCTTCTTTATTATCAGAGTTAAATAACTCTTAATCCTTATATGTCTTTCTCTGACTTGATCAGATCACGTAGTGATCTTATTTGATAATCGGGTTATACAACGATTCTTTTTCTATCTTATGATCGTTTTCTTTAACGATATTCTTATCTTCCCCGTTAATCAATTTTCTATGACTGTTCAAATCAGGTGTTCCCTGATCCTATAGCTCTTTTAGATTCGTCTTTGAATCTTTACGACATACCCCAACGCATTCTTTATGAATTTTTTAAATTCATTTAATATCATTTAACCCTCATTTGAGTTTATGCTTATCATCTTCTTCATTCTTTATCCTCTGACCCTTCTCTTGAGGGCTCTCTTCTTACTCCCAAGGCTTTCTAGATTTCTTATTACATTTTAAACACATTAGCATCTGTATTGACACCATTGGTGTCTAGTTTCTCATGACATGACATTAGTGTCTAGTTCACTTGTTTAACAATACCTCAAACTTCTAGGGTAGTTCATCTTTATTGTTGGAGTTACTTAACTCTAAATTACGCATCGAGATTCTTCCTTGAATCTTTTCGTTTATTCTTATCATTTTCTTCTTTTAACATTTCTATACTCTGTACACATCGAGTCTCTAACAGTATTCAATATAGTACGCTGAGTGGTTTCCCACAAACAACCAACAAACTAGTTTCCGTCTCGTCTACACTGTCACAACGAGTTAGATCGGTTGCTAGTTCATATTAACCTCCGCTCTCTAAAGGAATTGTTTAGCCCAGATACCATACATCGATTATTAAAGAGCACGATTGTACCATAACTTATACTTAACTTCTTATTCTTATCATTTTTATCGTTCTCTTCTTATAAACATCGTCCATCTATTATCACTTTACTTCTTCACTACTGGAGTCAGGTAACTCCCGATTCCTGTCTTAAATAACTCTTCGAGATTCTTACTCGAATCTTCTTAATTCACGTCTTAGGAATTTTCTAAATTTATTTCTTATTGCTCCAATTCAATTTGAGTCTATTCTTTATCATAACCATCTTTCTGTTCTGAGGTTATAGTCTAAGGTAACTTTTACCTAAGGTTTATAACCTACAGCTTTGATACCAAGTATAACGCCCCCAAAATCGGGACCAACTTAATCTAAAATTAGGACTAATTTTAATCCCGACCTTGTGCGTTAAATGCTATCTTGTTCTAGCTTTAAAACATTATTTAATGTTAAAATAGTTAAAAATGCGGAATAATTTAAAAATTTTCTTTTTGTTTTTCATTCGTTCCCTGAATCGCAACCTTTACGATTGTGTATATCAGAATCATCGTTATTTTATGATTCCTTATATCAGAGTAATTATGAGTATATGCAAACTCATTTCTTAATATACATTCTTTCTCGTATAGTATTATCACTATATTGATTTACTTCTCAAAATAGCTAAAATGCTATCTTTCAATCTCAAAATAAACATTCTTTATTTATTGCATATTTCAAACTTTACATCATGTCAATTACACATCTCAAGAACCATCATCGTGATTCAATAAAATTCTTAAATAACGAAAAGGTATTCCTTTGCACGTCTTCTAATCCATATCATCAGATAGCAAATAATATCGCATTGTATCTTTGACCTGCAAAAAGTTTATTTTTGCAAGATTGAGCTCGACAGCTCAGCAAATTTAACAGCTTTCATGCTTCACATAGCACATAATTTCATGCTCAGTTCATATCTCATGATTTTCATAATTCTAAACAATATAATTCATATGTTTAGCATATCCCACAACACATCAATACTGAGTTCCAAAACTCAATCAATTTCAGTCATAAGTTGACTTTCACAATTCAACAAGCATAAAGTATAATCTAGCATATTTATAAAAATCTCATATAATATCAAGATCACATAACACAAAGGAACTGAAAAACTTGCCTGTGATTTAGCAAATCCTGTTTTATGCTCACACTTGGTGTTCATCGCTCGACGTTCGTAAGTCCAAAGAAAAACTTTTACCTTCTTCGGTTGTTACATTGTATTGTACAACTTCTTTGATGAAACACATATCATTAATGTTCGCTCTTGCTTCCTTGAAACATTAATATTTCATGTAGTACCTATATAATGTAAGTAAGGTTACTACATAGCTCAACCCATAACGCATTCTATAAACTTCGACCAAAACTTGATCATATTAATTTAATCTTAAATTATTAACCATTATAGGTTAATTAGTTCAATTCAAAGGTTATTTATTGCTAATATCTCACATATGCTTATGTAGTGTAATTACATAGTTCAATGTATACACATTCCTACAAGTCTCGACTAAACTTGTATTTTCAAAGTTTAATAGCTAAATCTTAAATTTACTAACTTCGTTGAACTTATTAGTTTAATTATAGGCTATTTACGTTGCTACTATCTTGTGTATACTTATGTAATGCAATTAAAGTCATTACATAGCTTAACGGTAATATATTCTACAAATATAGTTTAAATTTCTATATTTTAAAGAGTAACTTCATAATCTCAACTTAGTAATCATGTTAGTTTGTGGGCCTAATTTATAGGTTTATTTATGTATTAAAACATGTTTAATTATTAACTTTTAACTAATTAAACACTCAGTGGCAGAATTGTAATTAAACAGAAGTTAGAATCTGGAGAAGGGGGCTGCCCAGAATTCCAGCACTTTTATTGATTTCATAGCTGCTTTACGATTTTATAACTCTCAATCCACAAATCTGATTGCTTCCAAATTTTGATATGTTATACATGGTACTACATAGTATTTTATAAAAATATCACATGACCAAAAATGGTTCTTTAAGACATAATTACAGGAGCTCAAAAGTGCCTGTTGCTCAGTTTTTCATTCAATTCAAGTTTTTAGAAATTCCTTAAAACTTGATTTGAGCTTGATTTGATTTACTCAATTAACTTAGTTAACATCATAACACATATATAAAGATTACTTAGCCCCAAACTTTGCATAATTATCAGTTTTTAGGTATTAATCCTCTTTGAGGTATTTCATCAAACATCCCATATGCATGGCTTAATTTTCCAGATTTCACAAGTGTTTTAGGCATGGTCAAGCCAATAATTTTAATAATTCTTCATCCTTATCACTCCAATGTTCATTCACTATCTTTATCACACCAATTTTCACACCCAAGCATAGCAAGAAACAACTTAAGACATAACTCAACTGAATTCTTATGAACATAATAAAAACTCATGGCTTACTTTGCAAAAATGGTTAACTAGCTTTGTTATTGCTCAATTGCTTGTTCCAATTTGACTTGAAGTCCTTTCTTGACAACAATTGATTCTAATTCTTCATCAATTCCAATTCATAACTCTAATTCTCAAAGAATTTGATGGGGTTTGTAATACCAATTTGATGTATGGTTGTGATTTGGGAGAATAAGAGTAAGAATTTGGCACTAGAAAGGAAGTGAGATGGAACGGGTATGGAGATGAATAAGAGTTGCTGAGAATGGTGCCTTAGGCTAAACAATTTCCTGAACTCTCTGCCTCCCATTAACATCATCTGGCTTGCGTAGTGGAGGATAATGGTTTAACCAAGTGACAGCTCATGCTTAGACTCTCATGACTCAGCTTCTTCAATATTACACCTCAGCATGCTTGGCTTGTTAATTATAAATATTCCCAGCACTTGATTTTTAAAACTCCCAGCATGCTCCACTTAGCCTATTTGGTTTAGTTTATTGAAATCATGGCTTGGTTAATTGGTATAATTCTCAGCATGATGCACTAAAGCTTTGTTTAATACCCATCACTTATATAATATATATATACATATATATATAGAGAGAGATAGATAGATATTACCAATACCAACATTATATAATACAACTTATTATATACTATTGTATAATTAAATTGGTTCCTTCCTCCCATAAATTGTTCTAAGACAATTTATCTAACCCATACTTTCATTTCAAATTAAATATTAGTTTAATTGACTAATTTGACACCAATATTCATATTTATTGGTCCCCTCACCTCATATTTTTAATTCACTTATTTAACATAACGGACCACTTAAAATAATTAATATTCAATTAACCATTTTAATTCATTTATTTAATATATACAACTCATTTTGTATACTTAAATTTAATCATCTTTTTTTTCCACAAAATGTCTTCAACAATTTATTCTTCTTCTTTAAATATATCACTTTAATATATTAACAATAATTGAAATATTACCTTAATTCACCAATTTAATTAAGTGAATCAATTAACTTGCTCATAAAATTTAATTCATAGTGAATTCACTACAAGACTTCATAATCAAATTATATTATATTATTTCATAATATAATTTAAATTTAATCTCCATTTATAAATTATTTCTAACAATTTATATTCCTATTAAAATAATTTAATATTCTAAATTATTTTAATTTACTCATTAATAGATACAAAAATTTTGTATCTTTAAATCTACCAATCTCTTTGAATAATTTGATTCCCATAATTTATTTCAAACCAAAACGTACATACACATTAAATCCCCTTATTTAATGTATACTCTAATTTAGTATACATAAATTTAATTATTTTCTTTTCTTTCTATAAATTGTTCCCTCACAATTTATTTAACTAGTAAATATAATTATATATTCACTATATTAAAACATACATACATTACTCTCAATAATTATTACATAATTCTCTCAATAAAATGGAGGTTATTAAATATATTTAATACCACCAATTTACTATATTAAAATAATATAATATTATAAATTATTTTAATAATTTCCTTCATCATAAACTATACTCATCTCATTTCTTCTTAATAAATGGATTCTACAATTTATTTACATGAAATAATAAATATATAATAATAATAGATTTTTGTTATTCACAAAAATCACATATTGCAAAGCACGTATTGACTTATGCAATATAATACCACATATCATAACACCAAATAAGAATTTTATTTATTAAATTCTTATTTTAATATTTTTCTGAAAATCCGGGTCATCACATCATCCATATTGACCCAAAATCTCTCTCCATATTGAGTTCCGATTGATTATTCCAGGTGATTCGTATTCTTCATTTCTCCATGATTGGTTGTATTGATTTTACAAGTTTAATTTTACTTATGAATCTGTGAATTATGATCTAATTGATTTCTTTCTGAAAATTCCAAAATGGGTATGTTTGATTTCTTATTCTACCGCAACCCATTTGCTGCATTTAACCTATCATGATAGATCATCAATTTGGATCAAGTAGTCTAAAGGAGCCAAGACAGTTTGGAGAGAATAACAATTGTATTGATATTTTATTGATACAGTGAGCATATATTTATATGGAAAATATACAAGCTAGAGATAAGGAAGTTAGCTGTACAGATCCTAAAAATAAGAGATTGGATTGATATATGCAAGCAGTGAATTAAGGTGATGAGGCTGTGATTGTGGATGTTGATGAGAGGAGATCTTCTTTCCTAATATGCCCCCGCAAGATCGTGCTTCAATAGGAAACACCGATCTTGGAACGAAGAAGAGTGAAGCGGGACTTGGCCAAAGGCTTCGTAAGAGCATCAGCAAGTTGATCATGGGTAGAGACATGAGCAACAGTAAGAGAGCCATTGGAGACTTTATCACGCACAAAATGGTAGTCAAGGGCAATGTGCTTCATTCGAGAGTGAAAGACAGGATTGGCGCACAAGTAGGTAGAACCAAGATTGTCACACAGGAGCCGTGGAGGCTTAGTAGAATAGACACCAAGTTCACTAAGGAGATTGGTGATCCAAGCGAGCTCGACAGCGGTTGAGGCGACAGAGCGATATTCAGCTTCAGTGGAGGATCGTGCTACTGTTCGCTGCTTTTTGGAACACCACGAAACAGGGTTGGACCCTAGAAAAATAACATAAGCAGAGATTGAAGTGCAGTCATAACGATTGCCTGCCCAATCGGCATCGGAGTAAGAAGTGAGTTGGAGGGGTTGGAAATGTCGGAGGACCAATCCGTATGAGATTGTGTGCTTGAGGTAGCGGAGAAGACGTTTGGCAGCAATCCAGTGTGTTTGTGTAGGGGCATGCATGAACTGGGCGAGCTTATTTACGGTTAGGCAATGTCTGGCCGAGATAGTGAGAGATATTGCATACCACCAATCAAGCTGCGGTAGGTGGTGGCATCGGCAGCAGGTGTACCATCAGAAAGCATCAAGCGGATAGAAGGGCTGATTAGGGTCACGGATTCCTTCATGCCTGCCATGTTGAAGCGTGTGAGAAGATCACAGATGTATTTATGTTGGGATAGAAATAATCCATGGCTGTTGGGTATGACTTCAACCCCCAAAAAATAGTGAAGGTGACCAAGATCTTTGATGGAGAATTTGGTGGAGAGATCCGCAATAACTTTTCTGATAAAGAGTGAAGAATTCCCTGTAATTAATAAATCATCAACATAGACAAGCAGGTACACAGTGAGATTGCCAGTAGAATATATAAAGAGGGATGTGTCGCTCTTGGAATTAGAAAAACCAAGAGATAGAATGAAAGTTTTTAGTTCTTGAAACCAAGCACGAGGCGCTTGCTTGAGACCATAAAGAGACCGGTGAAGCAAACAAACATGATGAGGTCGACTGCCGTCGACAAAGCCTGGGGGTTGAGACATAAACACCTCCTCGGATAAATGCCCATGTAGAAAGGCATTGTTTACATCCAATTGATGAATTGGCCAGCCATGAGAAAGAGCAAGTGTGAGAACAATGCGAATAGTAGTAGGCTTGATAACAGGGTTGAATGTTTCATGATAGTCAATACCGGGACGTTGGTTGAAACCCTTGGCAACAAGCCGAGCTTTGTAGCGTTCAATGCTACCATCAGGGCGCCGCTTAACGCGAAAGACCCACTTGCACCCGACGATGTTCTGGTTGGATTGGCGAGGTACAAGATCCCAGGTTCCATTCCAAAGGAGAGCATTGAGCTCTTCACACATGGCTGCTCTCCATTTGGGATTGGTGAGGGCTTGAGAAACTGAGGTAGGTTCTAAGGTCTGAGGAAGTGGGTGTTTAGAAACAGCATAGGAAAATTTGGTTAAAGGTTTGAAAATATTGTTCTTGGAGCGTGTGGTCATGGTATGGATGTTGGGAGGGTCGACGGCTGGTTGGGAGGTAGGAGAGGGAGAGGTAGCAAACCTGGGAGGACTACCACGCATAGAGGAAGCAAGAGATGTGTCGAGTGGAGATGTTTCCAGGTTGAGATCCATAACCGAAGGAGGGGTGCCAGCATGTACAGTGTCAGGAAGAGTGGGAGAGCGGGAGTGGAGAGAGGCATGAGTTGCGGGAGGTTAACGCAGTGAAGGGGAGGAGATACCATGTTCATGGGAAGTAGACTGGGGAAAATTAATGGGGATAAGGTTGGGTAAATCGTGGGATGAGGTAGTTGGAGAAGAACGCGGGGGACTAAAAAAAGAAGATGACGAGTTTAGAAGAGGGGAGGGAGAGGACACAAGTGGAGAAGAGTTATCGACATGGAGAGATGTGAGTGAAGGGGAGATCGCTACCCATTTTGAAAGAGTGAAATTATTTACTTTGTCATGCTCATTTAGGGGAGATAGAGAAAGAAAGTGAGTTTCAATAAACTGAACATGCCGGGAAAAATAAATTTTGTGATTTGTGGGTTCAAAACAAATATACGAATTGTGAACATTTGAATATCCCAAAAAAATACAAGATTTTGACCGTTGTTCAAGCTTATGATGATTATAGGGCCGAAGCCATGGATAACAGAGACACCCAAAAATTTTCAGTTTGGAGTAATTTGGCAAAGAATGAAATAGACATTCAAATGGCGATTTATTAGCAAGTATCGACGTAGGAAGTCGATTAATGAGATAAACTGCAGCATTGAAAGCATAAGACCAAAGAGATAGAGGGAGAGATGACCGATGTAAAAGGGTGAGGCCTGTCTCAACGATGTGACGGTGACGACGTTCAGCTGAAGCTACATGTTGTGGTGTATATGGAGGGGAAATCAAATGTTGAATCCCAAAATTTGCAAACATAGTTTTTAAACCTTTGTATTCTGTGCCACCATCAGAATAAATTATATTTATGGATGTTTTGAAAAATGTTTCAATCATGGTTTTAAATTTTGGAAATAAAGAGAAGACATCAGATTTATATGCCATAGGAAATAACCATGAATATTTTGTATAGTGATCTACAAAAATAACATAGTAAGAATAACCATCCATTGAACGAATAGGGCTTGGACCCCAAACATCAGTGTATAATAGATCCAAAGGACATCGACTCTTTAAGCTTGATACACCAAAAGGTAGTTTGTGACTTTTGTTACAACGACAAGAGTCACAAAAAAACATGTTTGACAAATTCTGACTCGATTGTACTGGGAGTTTATTAGAGGACACAATTTGGCTAAGGACTTTTGATGATGGGTGACCAAGGCGATCATGCCAGTGAGCAAGAGGGGTTTTGACACCGTAGCATGCTTGCTTTGTCGCTGGATGGATCTCCCTGGTGCTGGACAACTCGTACACATCATTCTTGCTCCGTCCTTGAGCGAGAGGTGCCCCCGTGGTTAGATCCTTAACACAAAAAGAAGAAGGGTAAAATTCAACTGAGGCATTATTAGTTTTGCAAAATTGGGATACTGAAATTAAATTCTGTTTCATGGATGGAACACATAAAACATTAGAAAGTGAGAAGGAATGAGCAGGAGTGGTGAGAGTGGATTTTCCAGTGTGTGTAATATGCAAACTTGTACCATCACCAATTATAATATCGTCGGGTCCTTCGTAAGGCTGCGGAGTTGAGAGATGATTCAAATCAGAGGTGACATGGTGTGAAGCACCTGTGTCAAGAAGCCAGTTAGAACTTGAGCCACGACCACTACCTGTGGTTGTGTGATTTGCTCTAGGCGGCACTGGCAGACCAAGTTGACGTCTCAAGGAGAAGCACTCACGAGCATTGTGGCCTTTGTATTCACAGTATTGACATATCACCGGAGAACCTTTGTTGAGGTTGTTTCCTTGATTGTTGTTGGTGGCATAGCGCTGACCACCTTAGTGGTTGCGGTTGTGAGAAGATTTTCTCTAAGATTGATGTCCGTGTCGCTGTTGATTGAAGCGAGCAGTGTTAGCAGTCATAATAATAGGGCTGCTTTCTTCACGTTTGAGAAAAGATTCATATTCCACAAGCTTGTCATGAAGCTCTTCAAAGCCTATGACAGTGTCGCGTGCTCTAATTGCAGCAGCGAGTTCCTTGAATTCGGGTCCAACTCCATTCAGAACATGAAGAATGAGGTTGGTGGGTGGTACCGGTGAGCCAATAATGGCAAGTTCATCGGCGATGCCGCGAATGAAGCCGAGATATTCAGCAATAGATCTTGCTCCTCGTCCTTTAGAGAGTTGATCAGTTAGGCCCATAACCCGAGAGGATGATGGATTAGCATAATATTTTGCAAGGTGATTCCACGCCTCAATAGCAGTTTTTGATGAACTGACCATGGGTATCACTCGATCAGAGAGAGAGGAGAGAATACCATGGAAAATCAATTTGTCTTGTCTTTTCCATAGAGTAAACTCCGGATTGTCAATTTGTTTTCCTTCATTTGTCAACTCAGCAGGTGGACAGGGCTTTGATCCGTCGATATATCCGAGAAGATCGTAGCCAAAGAGCAGTGAATCAAACTGGGCCTTCTAGGAGGGATAATTCTCTGGAGTTAGCTTAACAGGCAATTGTGTTGAGTTGAGAACAATGAGATTGTTTTGGCTAGGAAAGGAGGATGTGGTTGTCATGATGAAAAAAAAATTAATAAAGAAGAAGATCGGTTTAGGATCGTATTAGAAAACTCGTGGGAGCTTGTTATAGCTCTGATACCATAAAGGAGCCAAGACAGTTTGGAGAGAATAACAATTGTATTGATATTTTATTGATACAGTGAGCATATATTTATATGGAAAATATACAAGCTAGAGATAAGGAAGTTAGCTGTACAGATCCTAAAAATAAGAGATTGGATTGATATATGCAAGCAGTGAATTAAGGTGATGAGGCTGTGATTGTGGATGTTGATGAGAGGAGATCTTCTTTCCTAATATAGTCTCAAGTCTTTCCCTGCTTATCATAGAGGTGACTTTGATTTAGAATCTGGAATGGAATGAGATATGTATCCAAGGTGACTAAGGGATCTTTATAGTTTCAATGTTCAGATATGTTTGTGGAAGAAGGAAAATATAGTAGGAGGAACATCATATGCTAGATTTTCCCATTTGATGTTTATTTATAAGCATTTTATTGGCGTAATAGGTGGATGTCCGGTCATACAATATTATCAAGAGTTGTCAATTCTTGACATGCAGTCTTGTTCTTGGAAGCATGTCGTGTTAGAATTCTATAGGCAAAGAACTTTTCGTTCGTAGCACAACAACTGTCATTGCTGATGATCTTGTAATGATTGGTGGTGGAGCATCTTGTTATGCTTTTGGGACAAAGTTTAGATGGTTAGATTTTGGGAGAAAGGTTTATTCCCAGGAAAATGGAATACATGTTTATTTTCCTATCACGGGAAAATTTTGTGCGGTATACCAAAATAAGCAACATCACGGGCATGATGCAGTTATAGCATTGAGTGACCTTAATCTATTGGAACAAGTTAATGGACAAGGGATTTTATTGAAGGATATTTCATCTTCATCAGCCTTGAGCCTTCTCATGGCATATGATGCTATTAAACTTGTAGATGCGTTATAAAAGAAAAACTCCAAACTCTCCCTTAAAATTAATGAGTGATATTGTAACCTCTTTGATGAATGACCGAGGGTTTCCGGCACAACTTTTAGAGCAGTTACCCACTAGATGGGAACAACCAAGGGATAATAGTTGTGTTTCCAGCAACATCGTTTAAAGATCCTGTATGGGACTCAATTGCGAAGGATCTTTGGCCTATTATTGCAGGATCACTTGGCACTCGACGCCTTGCTCGATAAGTATTACGTGGAACGGTAAAATTATGAATTAGCTTGACCGGCTATAAACGATAAGCTTAGCGGCGAAATGAGATTATATAGTAAACGTTTAATGAGCGTTTCATGATGAACAAAACCAGAGGCAAGTCTTTCAGTTCCTATGTGCTATATGAACTTGACCTGATTATATGAATTACCTATTATGCTTGTTGAATTATGAAAATCTATTTATGACTAAAACGGATTAAGTTTTGGAACTCAGTCTTGACGTGATATGTGATATGCTAAACATATAAATTATATTGTTGAAATTATAATGCATGCTTAATATGAGTATGAACTGAGCATGAAATTATGTGCTATATGATGCATGAAAACTGCTAGATTTACTGGGTTGTCGAGCTCAGTCTTGCAAAAAATAAAATTTTTGCAAGTACGTTATGCGACACGATTTCTTGTTGATCAGATGATAAGGATTTGAAACATATGCACAGGAAAATTATTTTCTTTAGTTAAATATTGTATTACATTTTATTGACAGTTTGTGGTGTGTATGTAAATGCAAGGTTGTAAATATTGAATTATCAGATATATAAATGATGTTGTATTGAGACTTGAATTTTTATTCAATAACTCTAATAAAATGAATCATAGAATAAAAATGATTCTGAAATATGTAATCGTAAAGGTTGCGATTCAGGGACAAGAATGAAAGAAAGATATAAAGAAAGACATTTTTTAATTATCTGCATTCTAAGTATGAAGTAAAGTTGAATCAAGATAGTATTTAACGCATAAGGTCGAGATTAAGAATAGTCCTGATTTTGGATTAAGTTAGTCCCAATTTTGGGGGCGTTGCAATTATATTGGAGCTAGAATTATAGAATCCTACTTGATCCCGAGTCTAGCCCTTATTAAGATATAACAAAATAGCTGGATAAAATATATCAAAATTTTTTTCAAATTATCGTGATATATATCAGGGAGTTGATGTGATGCCCCCAAAATAGGTTCATACAACTCATTTTGAGTCGCTAAAATACATACTACATAATTCAAATACAAATTTTCCTATTTACAACTATTAAATTGTCGTGCAAAATATGACAACACACATGCTGCGAGTTTTAATTCAAATATTGAACCACATCTAGTACAACAATATTCACACCCAACTTAAATTCTCAATACAATTATTGTCACACTATTTTATAATGTATTGAGATACTTCTACAGTTCTTGACCGTTACTCCATTTCCCAGCTAGTCCCCGCTACATTCTCATTACCTGAGAAGAACAATGAGACAAAAAAGAAAATGGTAAGCTCAAATAGCCCAGTAAAAAATATCATGACTAAGATAATGAAGAATAAATTATCTTTAACTTTCAACAATGATGAATCAGAAATTTAAGATAATATAAGTTTTCAACGATAACTATAGCGGAATAAACAATCCATTAGAAGAGTCAAGTAAACCATAATGACTACTATCTTCTCCAATTTAAAGGTTCGCCATCAATATTTTATCCTTATAACACCAATCAACAGTTCCTGTTCATAATAATGCATATCAACAATTTATCTTTACACTACGGGCTAAAAATATTCATTTGTAACACTAACGGTCATGATCATATCAAACACCAGTTCATCTTTGCACTACGGACCAAAGAGAACTCTCACCACAAACCTTTGCCTGTAACACCAAAGGTTATGAATTGGGAGAGTTGTCGTCAAGCAATCCAAAATTAACCTCACTTGCACTCTACGAACTCAAAACTAAGCACAATAGTAAGTAAGGATCGATCCCACAGAGAATTGATATTGTTTCAGATTAATTCTAATGTTTCTAATTATAAACAAGAAATAAAGATTGGGGGTTTTTTGGAATCAATTGTAATTAACAAAGGAAAACAGAATTAAACTGATAAAGATTATCAAATATGTAAAAACTTCAGTTCTTCAGTTCAGCTTCACCAATTTACAGTAATAAAATAATCAAGTTAATATTATTTTTTCCTTCAATGAAACTAACAACCCTAGATGATTAGCAATCGCTTAATTATCCGAAATTCTCTTTAAGTTTAAATCTAATGTGGCAATCGCCCCCACTAGACTCTAACTGTTATATAACCCAAAACTATCAGTTTAGATTTAATATGACAGAAGCATTAAAAATTAGAGAATTAGGTTGTTCCAAGCAATAATCATACTATCAGGGATTATTTAACTTGCCTTCTGATAATCTTAATAATATCCAAAAGCTTGTCCACAATCAAATATTATTAAGTATTACATGTGATCAGATATAACATCGTTTGCTTAATATTATACCTTAATGTAGCAAATGATAACAATTCACCAATTTAATCCTGCAGAAACCAAATTAGTAAACTGAATAACATATAAGAAATTTAACTAGATTATCAGAATAAATTTCATGCACGAAGGAATCAATAATATAACTCAAGTATTATATTAACTGTAAATATGGTTCCGCATCGCTTCAGAACTGAATAAAATAACTAAGCTAGCATGCTGATAAAGTCTAAGATCAAGAATAATGGATAATGAATTATGTTGGATGATTACAAGTGATAGGTATTTAGAGATAAATCTGTAAATCCTAGAAGAATTCTAATCCAATTCTACTTCGGAAGTCTTCATTCTGTAGATATGGTAGGATTCTAAATCCTTATCAAACTCTGCAATCCAGCTTTAAGTAGCTTCCTTTTCAAATTAGATTTTATTTTCAAATCCAAATCTTCCTCAGTTTCCTTTTCCAGTTCGGCATCAATTTACATACTATTCCTTGACTCAGATTCCATATCAGATTCTACTTCCTATAATCAGTTGTAGTTCCCTTCTTGATTGTAACTTCATCTCCAAATCTTGTTAGGAATCATATTTTTAAGCTTTAATGTTTCAAATCCTACTTAGAATTGGAAATTTGCATGTCGACCAAAATCGTAGAGTAACACTCTTTCAGCAAAACGTAGAGTATACTCCGCACCAGCAGTTATCGCGATCGTAGAGTAAACCTCGGAATCGTAGAGTAACTAGCTGCCTAGTAAACTTGCCAATCGTAGAGTTCTCTCGTCAGACGTAGAGTAACTTCGACGCTGGACTGAAAATGTAGAGTGAACTTGGGACAATCGTCGAGTTAACAGCACCATCGTAGAGTTCACAGCCACTCAAGTGTAGAGCTCCCACTCTACGAACGTAAAGTACTAAATCAAATTATCGCGTGACTCTGCCTTAACCTCCCTGCGATTTTAGAGCTGTCAGACTTCCACTGTAACACTACGAACGTAGAATATTCTGCAAAACGACATAAAACTCAGCATTAAAATACATTTTTGCATAAGCACATCAAATTCTTCTGTAAATCAATAAATACCTTAAATCAGCTCATATAACAGATAACATGCAACTAAACTAAGCATAAAGGAATGAAAATAATCAGATATTAAGCACCTATCAAATTCCCCTACACTTAGCTTTTACATGTCCTCATGTAAACCAAACAAGAACCATAAAGAAAACTAATCTGACTCATTCTCCCAACTATTGAAGGTATTAAATTCAACAACACTGAATATCCATACTCATCACAGACCCTGACTAATACCCCATCAACCAACTCACAACAACAATTTTGTCATTCCCCAAAAAACATTCTCCAAATCAGAACATATCCACACAAATAACTCTCATATGATCAACACAAATACCCAACTCAGTTATCATGGAACAACAACCGTGCACACTGACTCATAACCCAAAACCTGATTCTCCTACAATTCTTTTCAACCACAGAACCAACAATTTTTTAATTTCTCAGGTGCATGCATTTTATGCTCCATTTCACCTTTCACACATTTTTCCCTCTTCAAGTGGGTGCATTTTATGCTCCATCCCACTTATGACTTTCAAGCAAGTGCGTTTTACGCTATATCTCGCTCTTGTGTTTATGGGTGAGTGCGTTTTACGTTCCACTCAATCCACCACAAGACATCCGCATTTTTTTCTTTTTCTTTTTTTTTTCTCTTTTTTCCAACATTATTGTTCTCATAATTTCCATATTTTCTCTTCTTCTTTTTTTCAAGGTTCTGTAAACAACATAAACAGTCAAAACAACTCCTAAGTCACAAAATCAGTGCACAAAGTATAATCCCACAAATAACTTAGTCAAGTAAATATGCATCTCATATTCAAGCATTCATGCAAAACAATCCAGATTCAGAATTAGTCCATCGATCCTAACTAAGTCATCATTATTCATCAGTCAATAAAGCATCAAATCAAATTCTACAATTAAGCATCAATACTCACTCTACGATGTCAATCTTCAAAAGCTCAGCAAAACATTACGATCGTAAAGTCAGAAAAATTTTCAAAACTTTTCCCAATTTTTTTTCCAACAAATTTGTTATTATTTTTTTCAGAGCACCATATCTAGTATGTCATATCTTAAATAACTCAAATAATAAATAACCTAAATCCCTCCCCCACACTCAAACCTTACATTGTCCCCAATGTAAGACAATCATGCAAAGAATAAAGTAACTAACCAACATGCAACTAAAAATAAAAAGTAAAGGGATAGAAAATCAAATCTGATTCACGGGTAGCCTCCCAAGCAGCTGCCCTTGTTTAATATCATTGGCTTGACATTTTTCCTCTCTTAATTTCCATAAACTAGATCCATCAAATCCAGTAACTCCACCCGTACCTCATAACCTTCATAAAAGGGTTTCAACCTGTGTCCATTAACTTTGAAAGTTTTTCATGTCCTTGGATTGTGAATATCAACTGCACCATAAGGAAAAACATTAGTAATCACAAAAAGACCTTCCCATCTAGAACGTAGTTTACCTGAAAATAACTTCAGCCTTGAATTGAAAAGAAAATTTTTTTGTCCAACAGTGAAAGTCTTCCTTAAGATTTGTTTATCATGAAAGGCTTTAGTTTTTTCCTTGTAAATTCTGGAGCTCTCATATGATTCATTCCATAACTCCTCGAGCTCTTGCAACTGTAGTTTCCTATGCTCCCCAGCTTCATCCATCTTCATGTTACAGTGCTTGATTGCCCAAAAAGCTTTGTGTTCAAGTTCCACAGGTAGGTGACAAGGCTTACCAAATACCAACCGATAAGGTGACATACCTATAGGTGTCTTATAGACAGTTCTGTAGGCCCAAAATACATCTTCTAATCTCAGGCTCCAATCTTTCTTATTTAGGTTAACTACTTTTTCCAAAATGAACTTGACTTCCCTGTTAGATACCTTAGCTTGGCCATTACTTTGAGGATGATAGGATGTAGAGACTATGTGTATAACATTATACTTTTTAAACAATGTTGTTAACACCCTATTGCATAAGTGAGTTCCTGTATCACTGATAATGGCCCTTGAAATTCCAAACCTGTTAAAGATGTTAGATTTGACCAAATCTGACAAAATCTGTAACAACTTTAGAGTCATCAGTCCTGGTGGCTTTGGCTTCCACCCATTTTGAAACATAATCAACAGCCAAAAGAATATAAACATTACCAAAAAAATAGGAAAAGGACCTATAAAATCAATACCCCATATATTAAAGATTTCAACAATTAGAATAGGAGTTTGTGACATTTGATTTCTTTGTGAGATGTTACCTGTCTTTTGACAATTTGCACATGTCTTACAGAACATATAAGAATCTTTAAAAATAGTAAGCCAATAAAAACCAGATTCTAAAACCTTGTGAGCAGTTCTTTTTGGTCCAAAATGACCTCCACAAGCATATGAATGACAAAAAAATAGAATGGAATGAAATTCACTATTGGGAACACATCTTCTAACTACCTGATCAGCACAGAATTTCCACAGATGTGGATCATCCCAAACATAATACTTTGCATCACTCCTAAGCTTATCTTTCTGATGTCTAGAGAACTTGCTAGGAACATATGAACTTGCTAAGTAATTTACAATGTCAGCATACCAGGGCTTTTCCTTAGTGATTGTAAATAAGTGCTCATCTGGAAAAAAAATCATGTAGTGGGAGTGTCTCCTCATTCCTCATCAATCTGCTCAACTGATCTGTCACCTGGTTTTCCGCTCCTTTATTATCTTTAATCTCCAAGTCAAATTCTTGTGACAGCAGAATCCATCTTATAATTCTTGGCTTTGAGTACTTCTTGATCAAGAGATACTTGAGAGCAGCATGATCAGAATAAACTACTACTTTAGTTCCCAGTAAATAAGATCTAAATTTATCTAAAGCAAAAATAATTGATAAAAGTTCTTTCTCAGTCGTAGAGTAATTTATTTGAGCAGCATTGAGAGTCCTAGAAGCATAGCAAAGGGCATGGACAGTTTTATTCACTCTTTGGCCCAAAACAACTCCTATTGCATAGTTGCTTGCATCATACATGATCTCAAAGGGTAGTTTCCAGTTAGAGGTTAGATCACAGGTACAGAGGTCAACAGTTTCTTCAACTTATCAAAAGCCTCCTTGCACTCTTCAGTAAACTGTAACTCCACATCTTTCTGCAGCAACTTGCACAAAGGCAAAGCTATCTTGGAGAAGTCCCTGATAAACCTCCTATAGAAACCTCCATGTCCAAGAAAAGAACGAATCTCCTGCACTTTTTGCAGGGTAAGGTAATGCAGAAATGATTTTTATTTTAGCTTTATCAACTTCTAATCCTCTAGCTGAAACTACATGACCAAGTACTATCCCTTGTTTTACCATAAAATGAAGTTTTTTCCAGTTTAGAACAAGATTAATTTCTAAGCATCTATCAAGCATTTTAGTCAAACTATCAAGACATGCATCCAAAGAATCACCATGAATTGTGAAATTATCCATAAAAACTTCAATATAATTTTCTAGAAGATCAGAAAACAAGCTTACCATGCATCTTTGGAAGGTACCTGGGGCATTAAAAAGTTCAAATGACATTCTTCTATAAGCAAATGTACCAAAGGGACATGTGAAGGTGGTTTTGTCTTGATCTTCTAGGGCTATCACAATTTGGTTATAACCTGAAAATTCATCTAGAAAACAATAGTAAGTGTAGCCAGCCAATCTCTCTAACATTTGATCAATAAAGGGGAGAGGGAAATGATCTTTTCTAGTAATTGCATTTAACTTTTTGTAATCAATACACACTATCCATCCTGTTTGCATTCTTGTTGGAACCAACTCATTATTGTCATTCTGGACAACTGTGATTCTAAATTTCTTTGGAACTACCTGGACTGGGCTCACCCATTGGCTGTCTGAAATTGGATATATAATACCTGCATCAAGCAATTTCAGTACTTCTTTCTTTACTACCTCCATCATAGGTGGGTTCAGTCTTCTTTGGGCTTTCTCTAGTAGGTTTGGCTCCTTCTTCTAACAAAATCATATGCATACACAAGCAGGACTGATGCCTTTTATATCTGCAATGGTCCAACCAAAGACTGTTACATGATCCCTAAGGATTCTCAGCAGTTTATCTGCTTGTACTTTGGTTAAGTTGTTGGCAATAATCACTGGTAGTATGTCATGTTCTCCCAAGTAAGCATACTTCAGATGGGTTGGCAATGGTTTGAGGTCTAATGTAGGGGCCTGCATAATAGAAGGTAGCAATTTTTGATGAGAAACAAGCAGTTGAATAGAATGAACTGTATACTTATCTGAGAACTGTGGTAATGAATGTAAAGTATCTACAGTCTCTTTCAATTCCTGAGCCTGTTCAATTTCTTCTTCTTTGTCTAACTCCAAGCTATTAATGATTGCAGTCTCCAAGTTGTCCCTTTGCACTTGATTGAAAGAATCCTGTACTAGAAAATCAACAATATCAATAGCATAAACTGGAGTGATATCACTAGGGTACCTCATGGCTTCATATATGTTGAATTGGATCTTTTCTCTATCAAATTCCATAGTTAAGGTCCCATTATGCACATCAATCATAGTCCTGGCTAAGAATGGCCTCCCTAATAAAATATGAGCAGGGTTTGGAGAAGAATCATCCTCCATGTTCACAATGTAAAAGTCTGCAGGAAAAATTAGCTCATTCACCTGCACTAAAACATCTTCAATCACCCCTTCAGGGTAAGTTTTAGTCATATCAGCAAGTTGAATAATAACATCAGTCTATGTTAAAGGCCCTAGATTTAAGGAAGCAAATATAGATAATGGCATGACATTAATTGTAACACCCCTGTCCCACATCGAAAGATAAGGGAAAAGTTTGTCTGTATATAAGGAATTGAGTTACTATCAATGTACCTTCAAGTCATGACCTTTTGGGTGAGCCTGTGGTGGACTAAGATGACCCAAGAAGATACTATTGGGTCAGTAATTTAAGGCTTTGTTTGGATGAATTTGATTCGATTCGGACTTGGGATTTGACCCAAGATTTGTTCCGGACTCGGGATTTGACCCGGGTTGTTACATATGGTATCAGAGCCAGGTTGTGTGTTAAGGCGAAGACCCGTCCACCGCGACGCTGACCAACATTACCACCATTATCACCAATTCCATCATTACCACGTGGTCGGGTACAATCTTTGGCAAGATGACCTAACTGACCGCACAAAAAGCATGCACCAGTAACTTTATGACAAGGTCTCCCTGGATGGTTAGCCCCACAAGTAACACAAGGAGTTATTGGAATAAGATTAGGGTTACCCCCACCTGCTGGTCCTGGGTAACGACCTTGATTTTGATTTTGCCCTTGCTGACGATTTTGCCATTGCTGACGATTATGACCTTGCTGAGGCAATTGTTGATAACCTATGTTCTGATTCTGGCCATGCCACTGTCCCTGTTGACCACCTCGGTTCTTGTTCCACTGACCATTCTGATTTTTCCATTGCTAACCCGAAACTTGACTCTGCTGGTCATCTCTATCCCTTTTCCGACTTCCCTCCGGCTTAGAAGCTCGAAAGTCTTGTCGCTCCATCTCAATATTCTTGGCTGCATTAGCCACTGCTGACACGTCTTCGAATTTAATGTTAATGAGATGTTGGCGATACTTATAATGAATTCTCCACTTAAATTTCTCAGCTTGTTCTGTTGCAGTCCCTGCGGAGGTTCCTGCAAAACTTGCCAACCTAGTAAACCTTGTCATAAAATCCGTAACAGACTCATCCTCCTTCTGCCGAATACACAGATACTCTCTACCATAAGCCTCTTTATCAGCAGCTGAGAAGTATTGTTGATAAAAGATATCACAAAACTCTGCCCATGTAAGTGCCTCCACAAACCCATCACCCGTTGTTACTTTCATTGTTTTCCACCACCTTTGTGCATCCCCCTCTAATTTATAAGTAGCCAGCACTACTTTTTGGTTATCCGAACAGCTTAGCACATCAAATATCTTTTCTAAATGGGAAACCCAATTCTCTGCATCAATTGGAGTTGGAGCTGAAGTGAATGAATGCGGTTTCTGTTTTTGAAACCTCTCTAACCACAAATACATCGGAACAACAGATGGATTAACCCCAACAGTATTCACTCCTTCTTCATTTGTCTGCGAACCACCATTCCTGAGGTTCCCTTGATTAGGAATTTCTGGCGTCGGTTGTTGCATTGCCTGAACAACTTGTGCCACCAATTGCGGCAAAGCCTGATTAATCGCCTGATTTACCAAAGCTGCCATTTGAGCATTATCTTAATTATTCGATTGCACATCATGCAGCATATCAGAATGTACATCGGGTTGGCGCACGTCTCTTCCCCTACTATTTCCTCGTCTACCAGCAACTCTAGCGGATCTACGAGCCATCTAATAAAGAAAATAACGGACTAAAGCAAAATAATTTGAATATAATTAACATAATAGCTGAACGAAATATCAAATGGAACAAAAACCTAACCCAAAGTCTACCCATAACTCACAGGTTAAACCTAAATAGGTTTTCTACAAGAAAGAACCTATGCTCTGATACCAACTCTGTAACACCCCCATTCCGAAAAATAGAAAGGGGGGTCACGTGCAAAGCACAACAGAAATATAAATTAATACCAAAATTATAAACCGCAAAAGATTAGTTTAACGAGATATTAATAACTGCTCAACCGGCTCATATACATACTGTTTAATACAACTTAATCTTAATAAAGGTTCAATACAACTCTAAACAAAGATCCAAACATCAAAACATAACCAAAATATCTAAACAATCTAGGTGAGAAGCTCTCATCACACTTGCCCATTATCCCCTTGAGTACCTGCCGGAAGAAAAACACAGCATGAGCCAAATGCCCAATACGGATATAGAGAACAGAATTATGAACTGAACTGAAATGAGTAACAAAATCAACTAAACTGAACTGAGTTGTATCACAATAACTTAATAGTGCGAAGAAATGACAGAGTGTTATTTCATACCGAGCTCAAAAATATAGCTTGCCACACAGACAAGTCAAATAATGCCACATAGGCAAATCACACATTGGACTGCAAATCCAAATGCATGCAAAATCGGAAGGGGTGTTTGGCACAACATCACCAATCCGCAGAACAGAACAGAAAACTAGGGTCGACCCATACGCCTCTCACAACAAATCACCAAATGGCCAACTCTCATCGGAGCACAAAACAGAGACGCTGTGGACTAATCACACTGCCACGGAAGTGTCATGTCTCTTGTGCCAAGATGACATGTCTGTGGTACCCCCACAGGTGGTTATAGCTCAGGTATACCCTACGGTATATTCTAACAAAAAATATGATGTCACAACACATGCGGCATAATACCAACAAAAGGATTCTATATGTACATGTTGAACCAGATCAAATCATCATTATAGTATCTCAAAAAGAAGGTAACATGTACCGCTCTACAAATATCAAAATAAATACTAGACATGATAATCCAACTCAAAGAGTACAAATACGAGTCATGTGTATCAACTCCAAAATAAAACTATTAAATGAATTTCACAAGAAACAATTATGTGAAATAATAACGGAATTCGAAACGCAAAACAAAACAAATTAATTAAATTTCACAAGAGTATTACTGAAGGAGTACGGAATCCGTACCTGGAGTACGTAATGTAATACCCACAATTACAGATGCAATTGGTTAAACTCGCTTAATATAATCTATTCACCAAAATAATACATTTTATTAAATACTACAATATTAGTATTTAATAGTTTTTATGCATATATTGAACCCTCCATATTATTTTATTAAATTAATAAATTAAAGAGAACATTTTCTTATAATTGAGATACCTAATATTTATCCAAAATAATACCACAATATTAACTAACAAACTAACTAAAATATACTAATTAAAATTATAAAATAATAATACAGAAAATTTAATTAAACTAATACACAAGAAAGAAAGAAAGAAAGAAAGAAAAAGAACATACCCGAAATTATGAAGTTCGCAGTCTGCCTACGCCCTCAAAACTGAAATTTTTTACTAAGGAGGTCCTTACCAAAAAGGACTTTACACAAAAAGTTCCTCACAAAACAAAATTTGGAGGTACTAATTATTTGGCAAAATAAAGCAAAGGTTGATGTTCTATATATAGGCTAAGGGAGGAGGAGAGTTTGAGTAAAGGGGCGATGTGGGACTTTAAGGAAAGCATGGGTATTACATTAATTGAAGCTCCTAAATCTAGCATAGCTTTCTCAAACCTGGTGTTACCTATTCTGCATGGAATGGTGAACATGCCTGGATCCTTGCATTTAGGGGGCATTTTCCTTTAAAGCACTGCTGATCTTTCATCATCTTTCAGCTTCCTTTTATTAGTGCACAACTCCTTCAAAAATTTAGCATATCTTGGCACCTGTTTGATTGCATCTAACAAAGGTATATTGACTTCCACCTTCCTGAAGGTGTCAAGGTTTTCTTTTTCTTCTCATCCTTCTTTAAAGTCCTGTGATTTCTAGGTGAAAAACATTAGTCTTAACTGAAATAACAGGGTTAGAAATTACCTTAAGTGGTTCAGTCTCCTTATTCTTCTCTTTTTCAAACTTAACAGTGGCTTTAGGTTCTTCCAACTCTTTCCCACTTTTTAGTGTAATGACACTTGCATTCTCCCTTGGATTCACAACTGTTTGGGAGGGCAGTTTTCCTAAGCCTTGAGAGTCCAATCTCCCAACTGTGGTAGCTAGCTAACCCATTTGGTTCCTCAGATCATTAATTGAAGTTCTTATTTCATGTTGGAACTGCTGTTGCTGAGTCATAAAAGCTTTAAACATGTCCTTTAGTGATGTCCCAGGGTTGGCAGGTGCTGGTTGTCTTTGTTGGTACTGCTGTGGGGCTAGTTGGAAGCCTTATTGTCTATTGGGGAAAACAGGTGGTGTAGGTGGTCTATTGCCTCCATAACTGAGATTAGGATGATCCCTCCATCCTAGATTGTACTATTTGAGAAGGGATCATATCTTCTCTGAGGTTGTATCTGATAGTTCTCCATTATATTGGCTTGTTGCATAATCTCATCCTCTTGCAGTGTTGGGCATGCATCAGTGGTGTGGCCAGACAACAAACAGATCCCACAAGCTTTTGCGACTGACATATTTTCTGCAGCCAATTATCTAACCATAGCAGTTAATTCAGAAATTTGTTGGTCATGAGTATATGTGCTCACCTCATTTACTTTTATTGGTGCATGATTCATCTTTGTACCATACTGTTGAGAGTTTGCAACCATGTTTGCAATTAGGTTTTTAGCAGCTTTTGGTGTTTTGTTAACTAAGGCTCCTCCGCTTGCTGCATCAATCATGCTTTTGTCCATGGGCAACAATCCCTCATAGAAGTATTGGATCAGATGTTGATCATCAATCTGGTGAGGTGGACAACTAGAACACAACTTCTTAAACCTTTCTCAATACTCATACAAAGTTTCTCCATTGAATTGCCTGATGCCACATATCTCCTTCCTGATGTTAGCTACTCTTGAAGCCGGGAAGTACTTCTCCAGGAATAGCTTCTTCATGTCATTCCAAGTTTGAATTGATCCTGAAGGTAGGTAATACAACCAGTTCTTTGCTAAGTCTGCTAGTGAGAATGGAAAGGCTCTAAACTTTATCTGTTCTTCAGTCACTCCTTATGGTTTCATAGTGGAGTATACCACATGAAATTCTTTTAAATGCTTGTATGGATCTTCACTTGTAAGACCACGAAAAGTAGGCAAAATGTGAATTAGTCCTGATTTAAGTTCAAAAGAAGCATTCAAAGTAGGATACTCAATACACAAAGGTTGTTGATTGAGATTAGGAGTAGCTAGTTCTTTTAAAGTCTTGTTGTTGTTAGGATTAGCCATCTCTTCTTCTTCTTCTTCTGAATCCGTATGTGAATTGTTTGACAATAACTCAATTGTTATGTTAAGTCCAGGTGATGGAACGAAAGCCTCTTCTGGATCTGCAGTTGAGTTCTTCACTCTACGACTCTCCTTTCTTAGCCTCTTTGCTGTCTTTTCTATCTCTGGATCAAAATTCAGTTCAGTAGATTGAGAGGATCGAGTCATAAACTAAAAAAGAAACACAAAATAAATCAAAACAAATAATCAATTTCCCCGGCAACGATGCCAAAATTTGGGAGAGCTGTTGTCAAGCAATCCAAAATTAACCTCACTTGCACTCTACGAACTCAAAACTAAGCACAGTAGTAAGTAAGGATCGATCCCACAGAGAATTGATATTGTTTCAGATTTATTCTAATGTTTCTAACTATAGACAAGAAATAAAGATTGGGGGGTTTTGGAATCAATTGTAATTAACAAAGGAAAATAGATTTAAACTGATAAAGATTATCAAATATGTAAAAACTTCAGTTCTTCAGTTCAGCTTCACCAATTTACAGTAATAAAATAATCAAGTTAATATTATTTTTTCCTTCAATGAAACTAACAACCCTAGATGATTAGCAATCGCTCAATTATCCGAATTTCTCCTTAAGTTTAAATCTAATGTGACAATCGGCCCCACTAGACTCTAACTGTTATATAACCCAAAACTATCAGTTTAGATTTAATATGACAGAAGCATTAAGAATTAGATAATTAGGTTTTTCCAAGCAACAATCACACTATCAGAGATTATTTAACTTGCCTTTTGATAATCTTAATAATATCCAAAAGCTTGTCCACAATCAAATATTATTAAGTACTACCTGTGATCAGATATAACATCATTTGCTTAATATTATACCTTAATCTAGTAGATGATAACAATTCACCAATTTAATCCTGCAGAAACTAAATTAGTAAACTGAATAACATATAAGAAATTCAACCAGATTATCAGAATAAATTTCATGTAGGAAGGAATCAATAATATAACTCAAGTATTATATTAACTGTAAATATGGTTCCACATCACTTCATAACTGAATAAAATAACTAAGCTAGCATGCTGATAAAGTCTAAGATCAAGAATAATGGATAATGAATTATGTTGGATGATTACAAGTGATAGGTATTTAAAGCCTAGAAGAATTCTAATCCAATTCTATTTCGGAAGTCTTCATTCTGTAGATATGGTAGGATTCTAAATCCTTATCAAACTCTGCAATCCAGCTTTAAGTAGCTTCCTTTTCAAATTAGATTTTATTTTCAAATCCAAGTCCTCCTCAGTTTCCTTTTCCAGTTCGGCATCAATTTTCATATTGTTCCTTGACTCAGATTCCATATCAGATTCTACTTTCCATAATCAGTTGTAGTTCCCTTCTTGATTGTAACTTCATCTCCAAATCCTGTTAGAAATCATATCTTTAAGCTTTAATGTTTCAAATCCTACTCAGAATTGGAAATATGCATGTCGACCAAAATCGTAAAGTAACACTCTTTCAGCAAAACGTAGAGTATACTCCGCACCAGCACTTATCACGATCGTAGAGTAAACCTCGGAATCGTAGAGTAACTAGCTGCCGAGTAAACTTGCCAATCGTAGAGTTCTCTCGTCAGACGTAGAGTAACTTCGACGCTAGACTGAAAACGTAGAGTGAACTTGGGACAATCGTCGAGTTAACAGCACCATCGTAGAGTTCACAGCCACTCAAGCGTAGAGCTCCCACTCTACGAACGTAAAGTACTAAATCAAATTGTCGCGTGACTCTGCCTTAACCTCCCTGCGATCGTAGAGCTGTCAGGCTTCCACTGTAACACTACGAACGTAGAGTATTCTGCAAAATAACATAAAACTCAGCATTAAAATACATTTTTGCAGAATCACATCAAATTCTTCTATAAATCAATAAATACCTTAAATCAGCTCATATGACAGATAACATGCAACTAAACTAAGCATAAAGGAATGAAAATAATCAGATATTAAGCACCTATCATGAATATACCAATAAACAGTTCCTGGTCATAATTATGTCAAACACCAGTTCACCTTTGCACTACGGGCCAAAGAGAACTTTCACCACAATTTAAGTTTGAGGATTATGACAATGATATAAAGGATGAATAGAAACAATAAGATCAATAATAAATATTAGAGACTTGTAATTTAATTTATCCAGAGTCCAAGATTGTCCAAATTGTCAACATGATATTCAGAAATTTGATTAGGGTACAAGAATTGAATAAATAAGGTTCACAATTCAGCTACAACGTGTAAAACGCAATAGAAAGATTTAGGTGAAAAGATAGTAGATGAAACCCAAACTATTAAGGATATTCTACTAATTTCAAGAATTTTCACCATTTAATGATAAAGCGATAGAAATGATAACCCTCTACGAGTATGAAAGAAATGATAACTCTATACAAGTATGAAAGAATACAACGTCCCTTGTGAGAATGAAAGAAATGATATCCCTTATAAAAGAAAAGGATATCCTTTATCTTAGTAGGAGACTAGATATAACTAGTATAAAAGAGATAATCTTGAGAAAATCTTGCACTATTAGTTACACTCAAAATATCCTTATACTTAAAAGAAATACGCACAATATTATAGAAGAAGAATTTTGTGATTCTAGTGTGAGTTTCATACCTCAACCAAACAACTTATTTATAGGAAAATACTTAGTACACCACCTTTGACAAATACGCAGGAAACACACACCGATTTCAAAACTTTCATCTTATTTTTACTAGGCAATAAAATATTGTAATAAAACAAATAACTTTATATATAATATAATATAATATATTCTAATTATATTCTAATAAAACAAATAACTTTATATATAATATAAAAGTTTTCTGTTTTATATAAAAAGTTTTCTGTTTTATTACTATTATAATAATAAAACAAATACTGAACGAAATTTCTGTCGACGATTTGACAAATTGGAAAGTGGGGGGTTCATGGAATAATAAGCCAAACTCGCAACAAACGCTTCATGACAAATCCTTCCATTTATATCAAAAATTAAACAAATATCTACCACGCATCACTTATCTATAATCAACATATTTTCAATATTTTAGCAATTATTCATCATTAATATTATAGACTCACAATATTAATAACCAGATCATTCATATGAAAGGGGGTCTTCCGAATAAACGACGCACAATTAAATAACCTATTTCCTCGACAGAACTTCTAGACATTGTCAATAATGCTAATTGTTTAATAATATCATATCAAATAATATGATCAGTTACCGTGTCGTATCAATCATTGATTTAATAATATAAAATATTGTGTAGATATTACTGTAACAATTATTAAGTCAATAATATAAGATATTGTGCAATACCGTGTGCTACTGTAGAATAACGCGTGCTACTATTATTTTATTACCGAGTATTTCAACAATTGCATGTGATAGTACCGTTGACAGTTTTTATAAAAATATTAATACTGTCGTTTTTCGTATATGACAATATTTTATTGTGGGGTCCACCAATGATTAGTTATTTCGGTGTCATCTTACGAATATTCCCCGACAAAACGAATATTCCCCGATATACTGTTTATCTGATAATTTATATATAACACCCTTAACGATTACATTTTAGCAATTAAATACTTACTGTTTAGAATAATAATCATAAAGAAAAAAAACTTGTATTTCGTAAAAGTCGGGGTCTTACAATTGAGGACTCTATATATTCTATCACTTTACAGTATTTTGAGCTCACACTCAGAAAAGTACGTGATATCAAAATAAGGAAAGATCAGTAGGAAGATCGCCAAGAAGAAAAATCCATCATCAGAATAAGAAAAAAAAATTCTCCATTGTGCTACAACCGAGCACGGAGTATGTAATATTTTTTTTTTGATTATGCTAAATTATGAGAAAGATCTTAGGATAGTAATTTTTAAAAGTAAAAATTATTAATTTATTTGGAAATCATTTCCTACATAGACAACTATATGACTTCTAAGTTAAACATTGTCATTCCGTAAATGTTTATGCTGCATTTGAATTGAAGGAATGGAATGAAGGACGGAATGAAATAATTTTAAAGTATTTTAAGTGTATGTTTGGTTATTGGTAGTGGTGGGTGTTGTCATATAATGACAAACTTATCAAATATATTCATTCCATTGAAATGGATTTTATTTCACATTCTCCACATGGAATAAAAAAGCAAAGGGATGTAATGAATTTTTATTATATTGGAATGATTTATTCTCCAAAATAATCATCAAATAGACTATTTTTATTTCATTTATTTCTCTATTTTATTCACTCAATCCAAACACAATATTAATTTCTATTTAAATTTCAATATGCTCATAATTATATTCATAGGTTGTTCCTACTCAATTCTACGGCCTACCTTATGTGGGCACATCTATATTTTCAACCAATGTTACTAATTAAGCTCAACAAGTAATAGTACATATATACTCATAAATGTTTTACAATGGGAGCTTGTGGGATTTAATTTAATTTAATTTAATTTTATTCTTTTCTTTGAATTTAGTTTTTGTAGAAATTAATTATAAATTTTTTGATATTTTTGAATTTTGGTTTTGATCATTGTGTTAAAAAAAATTCTTTTGAATTAATTGCTATAATTTTATATATAGATCGAATTTGAATTGGATAAAATTAATTATGAAAGTTTTAATTTGAATATGCTATTGTTAACAAGGAATAAAAGAAAAAAAATATATTAAATAACCCTTCATTAACTAATATGAATAACTTAAAGTTTATGTTGGCAATTTAATGTCACGTCATTACCTCTTGCAACTACTACAGACAACATAGTTCAAAATAATAATAAAAAATTATACATACACAATTATGAAATAAAAACTATATAAGGACTAAAATAAAACTAAAGAATTTGTACATCGACAATTATGAAATAAAAACTGTATAAAGACTCAAATCTTCGCTTTCTCCGAAGAGTGGGGTTCACCAACTATTGAAGGTTGCCGACAATGGCGTGTTTCGGCAGCTCGGGTTGCGTTTTTCGGGTATGCCTCGGCACTACCAACTTATGATGGTGTAACCTTCCTCTTACTCTCTTCTTTCCATCACTGCCTTACTGGGTTATCAATATTTAAGCATTTGAAGTCAATAATTTTATTTTGTGTGTTAGTGTTGAAATTTTGGTGGTTATGGATTTGAAGCCCTATTTATTTTAGGGGACAATCGGTGGGATTTGGAGTTTAATTGTGTGAAAATAAAAGTATATGTAAATGATTGTGAGATCTGAGATGGATAAAATTGAAGAACTAAGGATGGATGATGGTGGTTAGCGACGGAGGCGGGATCATGATATAAGATGGGGCAGTGGTGATTTTGATTAGTTAGGGTTTTGAAGAAGATGATTTTAATTTTTTTTCGTATCTAGTTTTTTTATATTATTTAATGATAGTTTTAATTATTAAATTGTAGTGTTATATTATATTTAATTTTAATAATTTAACATATAATTATTTATAAAGAGTTATACAGATTTAATACGTCAAAATAAGTATTTATACAAATTTTATATGAATTAAATATGTCAAATCGTATTCTATACAGTCAAACCGTATAAAATATATGTCTGATCGGAAATGTATGTATTCCGGCCAATTTTAGCCGAATTCTGAAATTGGGGGCTAAATTGTATCTAATTAGGTACTTGATGTAGTAAATTATAAGTCCAAATTTTTTGGGGGCCGAATCATGAATATAATAGTATTTAATGTAACGAAATCGTACTAATTTAGCCCTTAAAATTATTTGCCTATAACGACATGCATGTCTATCTTCGTGTCATTGATAAAAGAGTAAAAATTGTGATGATATAAGTGAACACAATTTTAGCTGCTACAATTACTCAAAAAGAGAAAATATAGGATGCTACAAAAATTTTAGGCCTGATTCAGATAGAGTTTATTCATATTTCTTTCTTCAAATTGATTCTTATAAGTGTATTTTAAAGTTTTCGACAGTCTCATCATGCAAAGAACTATGATGCAACTTTTTTTATTCTGCAAAAATAAATTTCATTAAAACCAAATGTTAAAGTACATATGAACTCCTACATCTATAATCCACATATATAAAATCATCCAAAACTAAATGCAAAATCATACTTACTTATCTATACTAAGCATGGGTTATAGCACTTGTGACAGCCCGAAAACCCGGTCTATCTTCAATCCTGAGTCCGGTGCCGTCAAGACACTACCTACTCAACATATTCTTACAACATCAGAGTAAATATTAAAATATTACAATATAATTCAACCTGCTCCCAGGTACGAAAACCTTTACATAACTACCTCAAATAATATTACAACATTATTATATAATATTACAACTCGTCATATACTTTAACTATTCTACCTTAACAATTAGTAACTCTTATTTTCTTCTGACCAGTTTGGTCTTTTCGCTGTAGCTGCAAAAATTTAGAATTTGCAAGAGTGAGCATTTAATTGCCAGGCAAGTATAAGCAGTGAATAAACAACATTCATGAATAAAATAATCTTTATGAAAACTTCAACAATTGAACAATAATTGTGAAGCAGCTCAAATAAATAGGAATTAAATTTTTCTTTACTTCTTTCATTAATAACATAGTCTTAATCACATCAACAGTTCATTTATGGAACATTTCTTCTTTAGTTTAGCACATAAGTGCTAATATTCGTTTAACATGTTATTGGAATTAACGCTTAACAATTAGATCATTGTACGAGGTACAATCATAACCTTATTGATTCACATAAAACACATTGTTGCACAGTGTGCAACCTATACTAATAATTGCCCAAGATTTATTTAATTTTGACTTGGCACAATCAATTATCACAATTCAAGAATTATTACAATTCATATCATTAACAATAAAATTCCGACTAGAATAGCTCACAAATCGAGTTAGGCCGAATCGAATGGCAACTAACTCTCTTTTATAAATCATTTCACTTCATAAGATGAATTTCATATAACAAATGAAATTCCATAACCAAACATAGGATTTTACAGTTTAACATAGTTTGGACAACTTGTATAAATACAAGGATTGCATAAGTTTAAAATTCACACAACATAAGCATTGGGTAAATTAAAGCTTCAATACATCATATATCATTCATAAGAATATAATTGAATGATATTAGAAACTTGCACAATATAAAGTTTGTGTAAGTTAGGAAACTTGCCTTAAGCGCTGCTTACAACTTACGTTATAATGTTCTTCAAATAGCCTACACAATATCATTTGTAATAATATACCAATTAGCCACATAATGACGTCAATTATTGGTTTATATAACTCTATTCCATATTTTATAATGTCCCGATACTTCATGAGCTTACTAACACTTCTAAAGTCTTTAGAATATTATTCTGGACTTTCCAACCAATTTTCACAATTTTCAGATTATCCAACAATTTTCTATAATTATTTCTATTTATAAAAACTATCATTTAATAGCTTCAAAATAGAAATAATAACTCAACATACTTTTATATCTTCAAAACATTATTTATCTTATATTATTATAAGTTTTTACACCAATTATCATAATTTTTCACCATTCATAGAATTTTCTATGAATTTTCACTAATTTTTAAACTAACTTTAAATAGCTTAAAAATACAATACATATTTTTTCTCTTTAATAATTCTTCAAAAATTTCCAGAAAATAATAAATAATATTATAATTCTTTTTACCAAATTTCATAATTTTTGACCATTCACATAATTTTCTGTGAATTTCCACTATTTTTAAACTAACTTTAAATAGTTTAAAAATGCAATAAATACTTCTGCTCTTCAAAAATTCACGAAACTTTTCCAGAAACTCTAAAATAATATCATAAGATTTTTGTAAAAATATTTCGGCCCAAATAATGTTTTTGATAATTTAATTATAATTATCAAAGTGTTGAATCTTAAAAACATCATAATAATTAAATCGCTTATCGAAAAATTACGAATTTTATGTCCATTTCCCATGAAATTAAATTCTCTACAACTTTCTAATACAAAGTTTCTCCAAATTCCAGCCGAAAATAGCCCAAACGGACTCTGCCGGAAAGTTCGCCGGCGGCGACTTTCCGGTCATCTTCTCCGGCGATCCAAAAATTTTTCGGCGAGTTTTCTTATATTTTCTTGCCCAGATCAGATCTACTATATTTAAGTATTCCAACCATATTTTTAGTTCCAAAATCCGTTAGAGATTTCATGTTGAAACAACATCCGAAAATATTTTTCGGCAAATGTTTCCTTCCTTTAATTTCTTGATTTCTTTTGCTTAATTCTTGTTTATACAAGTTTAAATCATAATATACATACATACATAATTATGTCATCTACTCATAAACTTCATAAAACTTAATAACCATAATAAAAATTAAAAGATTAATCAAGGTTTAGAAATATTACTTTAACTATGTTATTTATTTTTCTTCCTTTTTTCTTTCTTTCCTTCTTCTTCTTCTTCTTTTGCTTCATTCATGGTATCTCTCTCTCTTTCATTTCTTTGAAGTTTGCTACGGGTGAGAGTGTGAGGAATGGAGGTGGGAGTATAATGATTGTTATTTTATTTTATTTTTCCTTTCTTTCTTTTTCTTTCTTTTCTCCCCCATCATTTCCCACTAACTCTCTATCCTCCCTTATTCCTTCTCCATCAGCTGCCTCATTCATAATTTAGCAGCCCCAAGGGTCTCACTCCCTCCAATAATTTATTCTTTCATCTTTTATTACACATTTATCCCTTTAATTGTCCATTTGACCATTTCGAATATTAAAAATCAACTTTTCCGAACTTACAGTCGATTCCTACTAATTTCGACGTTCTCAACGTCATGCGAATATTCGTTTCTTCAAATTCATCTCCAAATTTTGAATTGGACTTTTACCAAAAAATCAACCGTGAACTTTTTGACCAAAAAGTCAACCCCGACACATTTTGTATTTTAAGTCTATTCTTACTATTTCCGACGTTCCGGACTCAACTGTCTAGTCCGCGTCTTCAAATTCCACTCCGAACTCAAATTCGAGTTTTCTACCACTATTTTTGTCTTATATGCAATTATTCATTTCTTAGTTAGTTCATACTTATTAAATTAATTAGTCTTAACCAACTATTAATTCACATCCATTTGACATAATATTAAATATCATATCATTATTCATATTACAAGAAATTATTATAATACAAATACAACTATCGTCATTAACTAAATAAATTTCTTTATTCAATTAATTAAAATAAATATTTTAATCCACTAATTTTCAAATAGTGAATTAATTAACTCGTATATGACATTTAGTTCATAATAATTCTATCGACGTCCAAGGCTAAATATTCAAATTATATTATTTCATAATATAATTTCAACTTAATCTCAATTAATTAATATTAATTAATTAATTAATTTTACCCAATATATGTATATATTTCACATCTATATATACACATTTAGTCTATCACACAAAATCACATACTTCACATTATATAAAATACATATATACATGTATGTCCAAATATACTTCATCCCTTAATAAGAATTTTATTTATTAAATTCTTATTTTAAATTTCTGAAATATCTGGGATATTATAGCACTCATATTATTCGTGAATACATTTATAATGTATAAATTGGATGAATGTATGCTATAAATTGAACCGAGGAAGCTACAACTTTTTTTTAAACGGCTAATTAGCATATGTTTAGAAGTCTTGTTAATTAATTCTTTTTCTTCATGAATGAATTGGTAAATATAAAAAAAATTCAATTATTGACATATTGGGGGAAACTAACACCAGGATCAATGATAAGGATATTCTTAATACTTATATTTTTTCGAGTAAAACTATTTTTTATCTAAACGGATCGAGGGGGAGTACATCACAACATATGGAGTACACACTTAATTGTCAACCCCTATATATCTAACCTATCAATTAAGAAAAGTAGAGCAAGAAATAAAAAAATGTCTTGCTGTGAGTTCATTATTTGTTTACCTCCTAATTTAATTGCTTCCCACCTACAAGAATGTAGATTTACTAAATAAGCAGACACCAAATCAAGATTACGCAGAATACTCCATATGAGTAAACAAACTCACATATGAAAATAGAAAGCTATAAGAACTCCTATATCTATAATGCATATCAAACCATCCAAAACTAAATGCAAAATTCAACTTCCCTATCTATACTAGCATGAGTTATAGCACTCATATATTATTCATGTTAATGTACAAATTGAATGAATGTAAGCTATAAATTGAACCAAGATAGTTACAGCTTTTTTTTAATATATGTCTAAAGCATATATTTAGAAGTCTTATTAATGAATTTTTTGTCTTAATGAATGAATTGGTCAATAAAAAAAAATTCAATTATTGAACTATTGGAGGAAATTAATATTAAGCATTAAATATAAATCTTGTTTATCAATGTTGTATTTTCTTTTTGTGACTTATGAAATTAAATTAACATTTGTGTTTAGGTAATTTTAATTTGTGGAGTTCTGCATCTGGGTTGGAGTATCTTGTGTTGTCAAGAACAAACTAGTATATATTGAATCTTGTTTGGATTAGTGGTAAATGTTTAAAAGAGTTTTTGATTGATAAGATGGGATGGGTGAAATAAATAGTAAAAATGAATGTAATAGTGGTTAACCTCTAAAAAAGAGACGACGCTGCTATTGGCCTGCCCATCCAAATATTTTGAATTTTTTAATAAAAAAATTTATTTGTCGATAAAACCTGTGTTATTATATAACAGTCTTCTCTCCCTATATAAAAGCTGACAACTCTTTGAATTATGTTTTCAAATTATCTTTTTAAATATTATTTTCAAGTTTTTTTTTTTCAAAATGTATTCTAATGCCTATTATCAGAAAATTTGTCAGTTTTTACCCGAACAATCCAGGAGACTAATATAAAATTATAAATTCTATCGTCGCAATTAATTTGGATAATTGAAAGAAAAAGATATAACTTATTTTCTGATACCAAGTTACAAGAGTGCAAACAAACCGAAAAGTTAGGAAAATGTTGAGTATTAAGATTAATAAATTAAATTCTATGTTTTTTTGGAGAATTGTTGGTTTGATTCAGCTAAATTTTATCTATATTCTTAGTTCAAATTGTTAAGCTTTGAGCATTCTGCAGTAATAGATCCTTATAGGTGTATTTTAAAGTTTTCAACCATCTCATCACCCAAGCAACTAGTTAGGATGAGATGCAGCTAGTTATACAATAAAATGAAACTTTTTTAATCGGCAAAAAAAAGTTTTATTTAAACTGAAAGCTGTATACGTGGTAATTTAAGCTTCTCGCGGGCATCACCAAACAGTTTTCTCTTTTCTCTATAGAGAAAATCCTAGTCTTCATAGTTTCATATATGGAGACTATTAGGAGGGTCTCTGATCTATACTAAAGAGATCTTCCCCCAAAATTTTCTTACATTTTTTAGTTTAATTATTTTTATTTTTTATTTTATGGGGTTTCTTTAACCTTTTTATGAGGTTTTATTTTTTGTAGTTTGATTTTTTTTTTCAATCTATAGAGCCTTCTTCTCTTAGTTTGAAAAATTTTCATTCTACGGAATATTTTTTTAGGCATATGATCTTTCTGTGAAAGAGATTTGATTTGAACTAATTGATGAAAAAAAATCTATCAAATTTGAGTATGAGATTATCACGACGGCTTTCTTTTTCGTTGCTTCTGTTGAAAAACTACTAAAGTTTATTTATTTATTTTTAAAAATATATATGTTCTCAAGTTTTGAGTTTTAATTTGAAAAAGAAAAGATATATCACCTCGACTCTAGTGTTTTTATAATTTAATTCATTTATTAATAAGAATTATTTCATGTTCTTATTCTCATGTTTTGTCCCAAAAAAAAAGTATTGAAGGGGGAGATGTAAGAAAAAACACCATCTTACCCTTAGCCGAAGCAAAATATTTGGTTATTTATTGAAATCATCCTTTGATAGGGAATGATGGATTGTTAGTGTAGATAATTTGAAAGATATAATCGGAGGATATTAATTATTTCCATTTTGGGTGGAACAAGCGTGAGTTATAGCACAAATGTACAAATTGTATGAATACATACAAATTGTATATATGAACAGAGATATTATTCGTGACTACACAATGTACAAATTCTATGGATATAAGCTATAAATTAAAAGGAAAAGTTGGAAAAATATTTTAAACGGCTAAGCTTATTTAGGAGTCTTATTAATAATACTCTTTTTATGGTTGAACTGATAAATAAAAAGGAAATTGATAAATTCACCCGTTTTTTTGATATTTCCACCACAAAAGTGTCGCTGTATATGTATAGCGACAGTGAAAACCGTCGTTATACATATAAAACGGGTAAAAATATCAAAAAAGCGGGTGAATTTAGTGTTTCCTAATAAAAAAACTCATTACTCATTAATAAGTTATCTACAAGGTTGGGGCGATTGTAGTTGATGACCTTGTTTAGACTTATCTAGTGGGTCAAACACACTGTAGCAGCCATATTGATCATGTTACTAAGTTGGCGGGTAATGTCGTTATGTGGGGCGAATAGGATTTTATTTTGGATAATTTATGTAGTTTTGTGCTAAAATATAAATTGTAATAGTTGTAATCTAATGTTTGGATAATATCCAATACTCTATCTTTGTTTGTTTTATTTGTCCGGATAAAATTAATTTATAAATTATCCCATGTGCATTATCAATATTTTATTTAATTAAAAAAATATTCTTGTTCACAAAAAGAAACTAATTAATGGGGTACAAAACCACTTTACAAAATCAAAAGAAATCAAGTCAGAACTTATTGCTTGACCTTGAAATTCTCATTTAAAAAGACAAAATTTGATACGCGGGATAGTACCTTAATTCTCGTAAAAGATAAAATTTCTTACGGTGAGGTAGTTTTGAATATTTCAGTGTTAATTTTTAGGATCGGGGGAGGTCCGGTACAATTTGTACCGGACTTTAGTGCGGTATGCATTTTGGACCATTAGATCTTTTAAAACAGATCTGACGGTCACAATCTGCCCATTTTTCCTTCCCCGCTTCTCTCTCCTCTCTCCTCTCTCCACTCTCCCTTTCCCCTTCTTCTCTCACCTCTTTTCTCTCTGCAATCTAAACTCACCCTAAACCCATTTTTCCTTCCCCTCCTCTCTCCCCCCAATCCCTTCCTCCTCTTCTCCGCCTGCAATCATTTTCTTGATAAGTTGCATAAAATGCGAAATCACATTCTCTGAACTTAGCTTCGTCAAACCCATCTTCCCATTCAATAGAAATAGCTCAAAATAATACTACCAATTTTTGTTTCTCTGGAAAGAAAAAGATGCCGAGAGAAAAGAGGTGAGAGAGAAGGGGAAAGGAAGATGATTTATTATATAATAGAGAGAGGGAAAGTGAAAGGACAAATCAATTAAGGGACTAAAATCGTTTCGTCCCAAAAGAAAAAAAAAACCGAGGTGCGATTGGAGTGGTTGGGTGAATTAAGGGACTAAAATCGTTTCATCTAATCTAGGGTTTAACCTTAATTCAATTTAATAATTGTTATTTGAGTTGTTAATTTGTTGAATGGGTGAAATCAGTTGGTGTTATTTCCACAAGCTTGTCAGTTTTCTGCTCGGTTTGCTCATTTGGAGACTGGGCACTTACAGGGCTTCTCTCCTCAGTGTATTTGCCTTAATTGTAGTCTTATTAAACATCGAGCAAGAATTCGTATGTAACTTTCAAGTTTTAATCCTTGTTTGATCATATAACCTTTTACAAGGCAGAAGGTCGAAATACATCTCATAGTTTTCTTGTGGCATTCTGTATTTATTACACATTGCTTGTTGCAGATTTCAGTCACTCCTACCTCTATAACAGTTCCCTCTAAGCTCATAGCTAGGAGCCATATCAGGTGATGAATATAAAAGGGATACATCATACATTTGAGATTCTGCACATATAGAAGGGACTTACAGGGCATACTTGATTGAACACAACAAGTACAAACTATAATCAATTAAGAAACAGATTTCAATTTACAACTTGCTCACAAAATTAAAACAGATTCCAATTTGTTGGTTTTATTATTTGTGTTTTTAATGATGACAATATGATGGATTAATTTATTTGTATTTAGGCTAATCTATTAATGGGTTTATTGAATATTGTTTGGTTAGCTCATGATGGTCCAACGTGAATATTAGCCCAGTTGATATATTCTATAGTACATAAAATATTTCTTGTTGCTGGGTTATATCTCTTCAATATATTTTGAAAAATCAGATTATATTTTGGAAAGGAATATGTTTTAGCTGAGAGATTTATTCTAATTTGAATTGGAGTATTTTAAGGTAACAGCTGGAATGTGTTTAGAGTATGGACTCTAACTATCTTATCTTAGAATATCTTTTGTTTCCTTAAAATCAGTTATTTGGTTTAATTGGGTTACTATATATTTTGAAATAACCGTTAGAATATATATATATATATATATATATATATATATATATTACTAGAATCATGTGATTTTCCAACTGGACCAAATCTTCTATACTAACAGCTATGTTTATAGCCGTTTGGTCTCTTCTATATAAATGGTATTCCTTCACGGCAAAAAGGAGAGGACAGAACTTGAAGGCAACATTAGTCTTGATATAACAGTGATAATAGAGTGCTATCAAAGAGAAATTACCAGCAATATATTGTATTGTCTTTAATTCCTTGTGGCTGGAAAATTAAGAAATCTATTGTAATACCTTCTACTTTATTCTGAGTGTAAGCCTAGTTTGGCTTGGTCTATCTAGTAGTAGATAGGGTGTGTTCAAAGAGAGCTTTCAAGGTTGCAGAGGTGCAAAGGTCTCAGTGGTGAGAAAGGTTGCAGAGGTGCAAAAGGGGCAGAGGTGTCCATCGCAGTGGAAAGCTTTATTTGAACGGGGAAGTTCTTTTTATTATATTTAAATTGAGTTTTAATATTAATAAAAAGAGTCTCCAATACCAATTGGTATTGGACGTGGATTAAGCCACTAGATAGAGGATAGGGGCCGAACCACGTAAAAATCCTTTTGTCTGTGGTTTGTTATCTCTTGTGATTTGATCGTTTAATTTCCATTTTGCGTTACAATATTCTACATAATTTTTGTTCTGCTGAGTCTCGTTTTGTACTAATCCAGACACTATCTCACATAGCTTTATTCTGTCTGCATTATAAGAAAAGTGAAATCTGATCTAAAGCAGACACTATAAATCACCTGTTCAAACTGTCTGCTTTAGTACTATAACTGAAAATAATAAATTGGTCATTGTTGATTACTTTTGGCTTAGATACCTATTCAACCCCCCTCTAGGTGTGCACATACACGGAATTACACAATTTACCAACTTCCTCACAAAATTAGAAAGTATCAGCTTAAAACAAATTCAGATATTAGTCAGATTTCACATAGATCAAACAAAAAATATATAAATCAGAAATTCCCGAGGAACCACCGCTCCCTTGTGATCCAATTGACCCCTTTGGAGAAAATTGTGGTGGCTTAATTTCAGCATTCAACTCAACAACCCCATCACGCTTAATAGGAATCACAATCTCTCCATTCCCATTTTCTTGACAATTTCTTTCCAAATCAACTTTCTCTCTCACCACTCTCACATTCTTTAACTTTTTCAATCTCTTTCTCTTCACCACCATACGCCTCAGTGACTGCAACTCCTTTCTCTTTCTCCATTCCTCATCTTTCTCCATTGGTAAAGAACAAGTCCTCGTCAAAGCCGCGTCGTATGCACCAGAAAGACTCCAACCTTTTGAGTCCTTTCACCGGAACTGTTCATAAAGTTTGATATCGAAGAAGCCCAAACTATCTTCTTAGCTCTTTCCGGGTCAACCCCAAATCTACCGTTTAACGAAAGCCCGAGACTTATCGCGAAAATGATTGCAGGCGGAGAAGAGGAGGAAGGGATTGGGGGGAGAGAGGAGATAGAAGGGGGAAGGGAAAAGGGGTTTAGGGTGAGTTTAGATTGCAGAGAAAAAGAGGTGAGAGAAGAAGGGGAAAGGGAGAGTGGAGAGAGGAGAGAGAAGCGGGGAAGGAAAAATGGGCAGATTGCGACCGTCAGATCTGTTTTAAAAGATCTGATGGTACAAAATACAAACCGCACTAAAGTCCGGTACAAATTGTACCGGACCTCCCCCCAATCCTAATTTTTAATATTCAAAGAAGAAAAATTAACAATTAGTTATAAAAGCTTCGTTGGATAATTAAGGTAGCAAGTTGACGCAATTCTTGGGAAAAAACTAATAATTTAGTCACTATAGTTGACACATTTTACTTAATACACTACCGAACTTTTAATTTTTCAAATTACCCCATTGAACTAATTATTATTTTTAAATTAGGCCACTCCGTTAAAAAAATTAAACATACGTTAAATTACTTCAGTTTTTTCCTACGTGGCAACAAAGAAATAAAACTAAAAGAAAATATATACTGATGTGAAAATTCCTTCGTGACTGTGTAAAAAAAACAAAAAATTAAAGAAATGACATGAAAAATAAAAGGCAACACACAAAAAAATTATTTTTGACTCATTTTTAACATTTTAATGTTTTAAAAAGGACAAACATGTAATAAAACACAACAAAAACTAATAAAATTAAAACATTTTCATTCATTAAATCAAATTTATTTATCAAGATAAATCAAATTTAAATCAAATCTTAATCAATTAAATATACTCCCTGTCAAACCAAACATATTTTTCTTAATGTTGTTTTACCCTTTTCATTCCGAAATACAAAATTAGTGTTGTAGTTTTAAATTCAATTTAAATATTTGTTATTTAAAAATATTGTAATTAATGATACCTTTTATATAATTTATAATTATTATAATTTACTATATAAAATTAGTCAAAATTTATTTTTAAAATACCTCAAATAATAATAATAATAATACCCTCTCCGTTGCAAAAAAATAAATAAATAAATAAATAAAATAAAAAATAAAACTACTATTAGATCACCACTACTCCACCATCAAAACCACCGCTCACCGCGTCAAAACTACCGCCTCACCATTGTACTACCAAAATATTTTTTATTTTTTGTTTTCTTCACATCTGTGTTCATATGCTGAAGAAGCTTCAACAGAACATGCATCACAATGAAAAAACCCAAATCATAAATTTCAAGATCACAAGAATCATTCTCATTGCTTCTTCAAATCATCACAATTATAACAGAACTTTACAACTAGCTACACAAAATTCTCATTTCCAGAATCAGAAAATGAAGAACAGAAACAGAACTTGTAACAAACCAATGAACAACAAGAACAATGGAGTACAAGAATTATCAATACAAGAAGAATTTCAACCCGGCAATAAAAACCCATTTCACAAACTCATCTCTGCTCTCATCTAACATTCATTCTTGAACAAACCCATCAATGAATTAAGAATGAACAAACCCATCAATGAATTAAGCGGATTTTGAACAAACCCATTCATTATTCAAAATTCTTCAATGAATCAATGAACAAACCCATTAAAAATTTAACATTCATTCTTCAAGATTCTTCATTTTATGAACAAACCCATCAATGAATTAAGCGGATTTTGAAGAATCTTGAAAGCAAACGCAGCGCAGAGGACAAGGAAAAATATTGGGAATTCAGTGCACAAGTCGGCATCTCCTCCCAGCACCGTCGTTTTACCGTCCACAAGCATGACCAAATACAAACTTAGATATACCATCTTAATACACCAAACAGATCAAAAAATAAATCAGATCTAGGTACCATAATCGCAAATCAAAAAATCTTAAGTACTAATGTTGACACCAGAAATCTAGATCTAGATTGAGAAAATTTTTGTTTTTGAATAACAAATTAATTTTCACCTTCAAAATCAGATCCGGATGTTTTTAAGATTTATTTTCGAACTAATATCCAAATAATGAAGGATCAAAATCAGATCTAGATGTTTTTAAGATTTTTTTTAAACTAATATTCAAATAATGAGGGATCATAGAGGAACGAGGAACGAAGGAAAGGAAGACGAAGACCCAACAATCACTATGGTTTACAATATTATAACATTAATAACTAAACATTAAGGAAGATATGTTTGGTTTGACCGGGAGTATATTTAATTGATTAAGATTTGATTTAAATTTGATTTATCTTGATAAATAAATTTGATTTAATGAATGAAAAAATGTTTTAATTTTATTAGTTTTTGTTGTGTTTTATTATATTTTTGCCTTTTTTAAAACATTAAAATGTTTAAAATGAGTCAAAAATAATTTTTTGGTGTGTTGCCTTTTATTTTTCATGTCATTTCTTTAATTTTTTATTTTTTTACACAGTCACAAAGAAATTTCCACATCAGTATATATTTTCTTTTAGCTTTATTTCTTTGTTGCCACGTAGAAAACAAACTGGAGTAATTTAACGTCTGTTTAATTTTTTTAACGGAGTGGCCTAATTTAAAAATAATAATTAGTTCAATGGGGTAATTTAAAAAATTAAAAGTTCGGTAGTGTATTAAGTAAAATGTGTCAACTACAGTGGCTAAATCATTAGTTTTGCCCGATTCTTGGTGATCTATATTTTGGTAGAAGAAAGGAGGAAGTTGAAATGCTTATAATGGGAAAGCAATTAAAGGGTGATGAGACAATGAGAATTATCATGTGATTAGATAATTGGTAAATTTATCATATTTTGTTGTGTTAAATTTATTGAACTGATTTATTATCTAGTATTTCTTTGAAAAGGAATAGTTTTTTTTTTAAAGGATTTATTCAAAACCCTCCCCCCCTTTCTAGATCATTTTTGTGCCTTTGGGAAACAACATAAAACTACTCAAAACTAATAAATCTTATCAAAAAATTAAATAATAGAATTCACATACTACTTTTTTTTTCTATTTATGCATAACTGTTTTTGCACACAGTACTTTTGGATAAAACTAATTAGTATTTCTTCATTGAAATCTACAAAAATGTAAAAAGTAACAACAAAATTTTCAGTCTAAAAATCAGATAAAAATGAATGATTGGAATAACATAAATTACTTTTTATTAATCTTTATTATGCGCTTATTTACAAACACGACAAAATTTAATAGAATGGCAAATTAGTAATCTTAATATTTAGTTTAAGTTTTCTTTTCTTTGCCCCCATGAACTCACAAACAACAAAAAATTGAAACTTATAACTTTTTATTTTTTGTTTTTTGTCATTATTTAAGTTTTACGATCTTTTTTGACTAAAATATAATTTGCATTACAAATTTTATAAATAAATTGAGGTTTACATACTACTAATTAATTAGGAGTATACAACATCAATTAGAGTATGTAATAAAAATTAAGATGTAGTAACATATAAACTAAGTTATACATCCGTCGGCCGCCGTCGTGACCGACCCAAAGCATGCAACAACACCACCAGCCTTGAACACCACTGGCTCACCTTCGTCCAATCTAGACCCCATATCCTCAATCCCTTCATCAACTTTTCAACCCCCTCTCCTAATACTAGTAAACACAATTGCATCCAAACCACACCTTTCATTCTCACTCATTCTCACCAATTGCCCCACACCACCCCGCCATCGGACCCGAGCAATCAGAACCTGAATTATCTCTGAATTTGAACATAGATTTATGATGAAGGAATCATTTAGGAACTCCAAATCCTTCCAAAGAGCTGAGATCGTGAAAGTGGGGGCAATTGGGGACAAAGTGAGCGACTCAATTTCAACTAATTAAGGCTAGCGATACAGCGAAGATAACGATTGTTTACAAGCGATGTACATTGACCCTGCCAAAATTGGTTTACTGAAACATCCGGTAACTTTTGACTTGATGAAATGGGGGGCCGCAATTTGTTTTGCGAAATAAAACTTCAGGGTGCAAGTAAATACGTTTTAAGGATTAAGGTGTACACCTCAATTTTACTATAAAATTTGGAATTTAAATTGTATTTTAATTGATCTTTTTTAGATAATCAAGAATTGATATCGGGAATTAAGAATCCAGTTAGTATGAAATTGTCTCCAATTTCACCGATCAGTTCTTATAAACCTTTATTACATTGGTTATAATGAATATTGTATTAATCAGTACAATAAAAAATATAAAAGTTATCAATGCATCATAATTTGTTATAACTAATGTAATAAAAATATAAAATTGACTACACAACTTTATCGTAACTAGATCCTTAATGAATGACATTACTCCTTTCATAGTGGAGAAAAGAAAGAAAGTTCTCGGTGTGATCTTGGACCAATCAAAATGTTCGACTGATACGTAATACTAGTACTATATTTGTTTGACTCATTTCGTATTTCCAAACGTCCTAATTTGTTTTTGATTAATAATTTTTTTTACTTAAATTATTTTTTTGATTACTTATTAATTGAAATATTTTTTTTATTTTTTTATGATCCTAATAATTATTTTTTTTCACCTTATTTAATTTTCTAGATACATTTTTTTTGTAACTCTTACATTCTCAATAAGTACATTAAATAGAAAGAAATATTATAGTGAAAGTAGTATAGTATACACTACTTTTCAAGGTAAACATTTTCACATTTATTCAATTTCTAATAAAAATTGAGTAAAAATATTATGAAGATTTAAGAGGAAGAATAGAATAAAAATAATTACTAATATAAAAATAATATAGTTATTTTAAAATATTTTAAAAAAAAATTAAAACATCTAATATGAGACATATGATTTATAACATGAGCGACCTTCTTGTCGACAGTAAACAGACTATCTATCAAAACACACGTTTAATTAAATATACATGACTAATAAACTAGACCTAGATAGGCAATTTACTTTTGAAAAGGTAATTATTTAATGTTTTGCATGTAACATGACTAGGATTAGGGTTAGTGCGTTCTATTTGAATAAGTAATTTTGTCAGACACAACAGTTACCACATATATATGGTGGCTACAGTCTCCATCATTCGCAAGTTTCTTCCTTGCTAATTCCAATGATTTTCGTTCCCAAATTTCCACAAATTCGAACTATATTTTGTTTGCACATCTTGACAAAAAAAAAAGCTGTATATATCAAAATTTGTACATGATGACCCCCAAATTAAAAAAAATGGGAAAAAAAATTCTACCGGCCACCCACCAAGTTTGAATTTTGGATGTAATTATATAGGTGCTGAAATGTGCTAATTAATTAGGATAATTCGTTAACAATTAATGTATAGGTGTTGAAATGTACTACTTAATTAATTAGGATGATTTGATAACAATTAATATATAAGTGATGAAATGAACTAATTAATTATATAGGTGTTGAAATGTACTATTACCTCTATTCCATAATAAGTGACTTTTTAGAAAAAAAAATTTGTTCTAATTTATTTGTCGTTTACAACTTTCTAGAAGAATAAATTATTTACTTTCCCATATCACCCATAACTTCTCTCATTGTCCCAAGAAATTTTCTCCCTTATATTAATAGTTTTCAACTTCCCATAAAGGGTAGTGATGGAATTTCATACAAATTTTTACTATTACTCCCTCGGTTCCATATTAAGTGTCGTTTTAGCTCCATGCACATGAATTAAGAAAGTCATTTAATACTATCATTTAATAATTAAAATTTATATGAAATTCCATCACTACCCCTTTATGGGAAGTTGAAAACTAGTAATACAAGGGAGAAAATTTCTTGGGACAAGGAGGGAAATTAGGGGTGATATAGGAAAGTAAATAATTTATTCTCCTAGAAAGTTGTAAACGACAAATAAATTGGAACAAATTTTTTTTCTTCTAAAAAGTCATTTATTGTGGAATGGAGGTAGTAAATGATAGCATTAACTAACTTTCTTAATTCATATGCATGAAGTTAAAACGACACTTAATATGGAACCGAGGGAGTAATTAATTAGGATAATTCATTAAAATTAATCCCATGCATATAATTGTCCTATTAATTCTATCTATTTTTACTAATGCACCGTTGTGGAAACTTGCGCTATATTCGTGAGCCTCCTTCATTATATATATTCATTGGCAACCCTTGCATTATCACCACAAGTTCTTTAGCGCATGCATGTTATAATTTATGATGGCTTCTAGTATGCATATTTCAATCCTTAATTGCAATTTCGGGAAAATTGTCCCTCCAAAAGTTAAACATGTTACTACTGTCTTTAAGCCTGTTCAATCTGTTCGTTGTACTAGCACAATTTCTAACCCACTGCCTATAGTTAGGAGATCAGCAAATTATCAACCTTGCATTTGGGACAACAATTATCTGCAGTCTTTAAGAAGCGATTACACGGTACGTAACTTTATTATGTTCTTGGTGCCATTTGTAAGTTGAGTTATTGGTTTGCTGCATTTCACTAATGAAAACATTGTTCTATATTTAAAAGCCTGAAAGTTTGACTGGACGAGCTGAAAAGTTGAAGGGAGATGTGGTGAAGATGTTTAATGATGCAGTTAAGCCATTAGATCAACTTGAGCTGATCAATCACTTGCAAAGACTTGGATTGGCTTATCTATTTGATGAAGAAATAGAGCGTACATTGAAGAAAATATATAATGATCATAGTAATATTAAGTGGGAGTTAAAGGAGGACTTGCATTCTACTGCGCTTGAATTTAGACTCCTTAGACAACATGGATATCATATCCCCGAAGGTAATCTTTTTTTTTTTTTTCATTCTTCATGTTTTTAGTTATGTATTTGTCTTTTGTCTTTATTCTTTATTGTCTACTCTAGAGAAAGTATTTTCACGTCTATACTATAATAAATAACTAGATAAAAACTATATGTGTATATGAATAACTAGATAAAAACTATTTATGTATATGGATAGATAAAATATTGATGTGTTTAATTTACTATAAAATCTATCGATATATATTTTGTTTAAGTAAAATAGACGGTTTTTATCTAGCTACCTACTATTATTCAATTTTACGGACTCAAGCCGTTTTTCTCGTAGTCCCCCCCCCCTCCCCCTCCCTCCCCCCCTAACCATGCATGCAAGACATTAATTGATAAATCCTATACGTGGATAATATATTAGTTGTGGTATATACTTCCTAATAATGCAGCTGTTTTCAAGAGTTTTACTGATAACGGGAGCTTCAAAGAATGTCTTCGCGAAGATGTGAAGGGACTGTTGAGTTTGTATGAAGCTTCGTATTACTCTTTTGAAGGAGAGTGTCTAATGGAGGAGGGATGGTGCTTCACAAATAAAAACCTTAAAGAACTCGATGGAAATATAGTTGATTCGAATCTTGCCATGCATGTGAAACATGCCTTGGAGCTTCCATTGCATTGGCGGATGCCATGGTTAGAAGCAAGGTGGTATATCGATGTGTATGAAAGAAGTAATGACATGATCCCTATAGTACTACAACTTGCTAAGTTGAACTTCAACCTTGTGCAAGGATTCAATCAAGAAGAACTCAAACATTTGTCAGGGTAAGTACATAGTAGATACTCTCATGTTCAAATTAGAGATTCGTTTTGTTTATTCATTTCAAAATTAGCGATACATTATTTTTTTAGAATATAAAGTTACATGAAAATTTTAAAATACCACCATTGCTACATTTCTAACTAACATAAGGGATATGTTTGTGGAACCGAGGAAGTAACTAATTCATTCTTACATCAAATATTAATTGGTCGCTTTTTTGTTTCTTTCATTTCCCCCCTTTTTATTGTATCATTTTTTTATCACTGGCTTTGGATTGGTTTGTAGGTGGTGGAACAAAATAAAGCTGGGAGAGAAATTGACCTTTGCTAGGGATAGGTTGGTGTCATCATTCATATGGGCAATGGGAACCACTTTCGAACCTCGATTTGAAAACTGCAGAGTAATGTTAACTAAAACATTACAACTGATTACCGTAATAGATGATGTTTATGACGTGTATGGTACATTGAATGAAGTTGAGCTCTTCACTAATGTCGTTGAGAGGTTTTCTCTTAATTATACTGCTTGATGAATTTGTCAACTTTAATTCCCTATCAACTTAATTTTAACATTAATTAAGGTACATAATTTTTGTCATTTGATCAGGTGGGATATTAATGAAATAAATCAACTTCCGGACTACTTGAAGATATGCTTCCTTGCGCTTTACAACTTTGTAAATGAGATGGTTTACGACATCCTTAAGGAACATAACATCAATGTTTTACCACACCTCAAGAAAGCAGTACTATAATTTCTTCCACCCTTTAATTAATTTCAAAGCTTTTAATTACATAAATACTTATTATTTCATTTCTTCATGATCTTTATTTACAAATGTTTTTTTTTTCTTAATATTATATATGTTGTAGTGGCTTAATTTACTCAAAGCTTTCTTAGTAGAGGCGCAGTGGTATGCCAGTGGATACAAACCAACATTGGAGGAGTACTTGAGCAATGCATGGGTATCGATAGTAGGCCCTCTTATACCGCTTCAGTCTTATATTTTCACCGCAAATCCAATCAAAATGGAAGCAATAGAGTTTTTAGAGAGCAAACCAGATATAGTACACTTGTCATCATTAATTGTTCGACTAGCCGATGATTATGGAACTTCCTCGGTATGATTATCTTCTTCTTCTTTTTTCGGTTTTAAAATATATGTCATATTTTTGAAATTTTTCGACGAGCTAGCTTGCTAGGGTTGTAACAAATATACATTTGGATGCATGCATGCAGGATGAGTTAAAGAGAGGAGATGTTCCAAAATCAATCCAATGCTACATGTCGGATACCGGTGCTAGCGAAGAAGTTGCGCGTGAACACATAAGGGATTTGATGAGAAAAAAATGGAAAGAGGTGAATACAGTAAGCCAATTTTCGGATAATCCTTTGTCTAAATCTTATATTGAGATAATGTTAAATCTGACTAGAACAGCCCAATGCTTTTATAATTGTGGAGATGGGTTTGGTGTTGAAGATGGTGCGACAAAAGATAGATTTTATTCATTACTTGTTCAGTCTATTCCTTTGTAAAAAAGCTAGCTGATATATATTAGTAAATATCAATAAGTGTCTTAGCAATATATAATATTGCTTATCTTAAAGATAATAAGTAAGGCATGTTGGGATAGGTCTGCCACCATCTGCCTTTGTTATTTGCTTTATTACGATTTTATATGACATGTTACTAAATCCTCATTCCGAGTTGTATGTAATAATTTTTATATTATGTATGGTATGTGCACTCTTCTATTTATCAAGCATTGTTTTTTTATTTGAAAGATAAATGCATTATAGATAACTCCCAAGTATGAATGTCAAAATAAACCCAAACACCCATCTACAAAATCTCATGAAACACAAGTCTAATAAAAGTCGCAACACTAGTCAAATTTATTTTGGATTAAACGTAGATCTCATCTCATATATTTTAATCATCCCCGATTATGTGTCCAGAAAAAAAAACATAATATGAGTCAAATGTTCAATACGAATATATAAAATTACCACAAAATACATAAAATAATCAAAATGGTCAAATGAATGAACAAATGTCGAACTATAAATAAATTGTAAACATATCAAAATCAATGAGGCCAGATACAAACAACGAACAAATATTGGAGGGACAACATAATCGAAAGGTTCTCAAAGGGAGAAGGCTGAATCAAAAAAAGTCTATAACTAAGCTCAAATACAAATAGTCGATGGCTAACATACTATATATACATCGATACTATGATATATGCAAATCAAATTGGATAATACGCATGACACATACATCACTAATCCGTCAAACAAATCAAATTAAATACTGGGTTGACCCATTCGTATATAAATAAACATATCAAATAGCCAAAGTTTACACTCAGAGCATGCAAAAAGATACATTATGGACTAATCACACCGTCATAGATGGTGTCATACCCATGTGTTAAGAGGACATGCATGTGGTACCTTACAATTAATTAGCTCAAATATACTCTAAGGATCAAACTTCAAAATGTAAGTCGTAGGGTTCAAATTACAAAGCTTACATAACCATTTCTAAATGATAGCGATTTATTCAAATACAAATATATCTAAATGTCTCAAGGTATTAAAAATTAAAAATAACTCTCAAATGTCAATAAAAATATACGAAAGGTTATAAATAAATAAAGTCTGAAACTATAATTTTTTTTCAAATGACGAGATATCACCATAGTTGACATAAGGGATAGAACAACAATTTAAGCAACAAATTACGAAATCCGTACGTGCCTGAATAATATACTGAAATAGCTATTAAGATTCAAATATAACTCCACAAGGGTGCCTTGGTCCAACCTAAAACAGAAAAAAAAATCTAACCATAAATATAGTTACAACTAATATACAATTTTCTAATTATAATATAATGTTTATACTTTTTATCTAAACCAACTATCTACTTTTTATTGTAAAACCAACCTTTCTATTATAATAATCTAGTAATAACATCAATTCTCACATCTTGCACTGGGGGTGAGCATGGTGCGATTTGGTGCGGTTTGAAGCCCAAACCGTACACGAAACCGCTTAGGTGAGGTTTGACAAATTTAAAACCGCACATGAAACCGCTTGTGATTGGTGTGGTGCGATTTTGAACCGTGCGGTGCGGTTTCATTTGGTGCGGTTTTGGTTCCAAAATCAATTGAAATAATAAAATTTTATACAATTTAAATTAACAATTTAACATCACACAATATTAAATGCCACTTTGATAACACACACAACCTTACTTATAATATTTTGTCTAAACAAAAGCTAAATAGAACTTGATAAATTATTATCTGTTTACATATTGTGGGCCCAAGTACATATTAGGGTTCACATGACCTAATTGAAATAAATATACAAATTACACTATCAAAAATTTGGGCATCTGAGACGGACAAAATCCGTCTCAAATACATCAGAATCCGTCTCAAAATCGATTTTGAGACGGATTTTGAGACGGATTCTGTCCGTGTCAGTTGCACGCGTCGCTAATTCTGTCGGTCTCAAAATCCGTCTCAAAACAAAAAATTAGATACGGAAAATGTCTGTCTCAAATCCGTCTCCAAATTGGCCCATGGGGAGCTGAATTTTGAAACCGATTTTGTCGGTTTCAAATTTAGCGAGGAAAATTGGCGCCCTTTTTTAGTACACGTAATTTGAGACCGTAATAGCCGTCTCAAATCCGTCTCAAAATTGGCAGCAACTATTTTTCCTACGCATATGTTGAGACGGGCACCATCTGTCTCAATTCCGTTTCAACTTTGGCGTCAATATATTTTTAGCCCGAATATTTTGAGACGGGCACCATCCGTCTCGAAATCCGTGTCAACTTTGACACAATATCGCATATTCTTTGAGACTGAAAGAAGCCGTCTCAATTCCGTCTCAATATGTTTATTCACAACAAATTACAAATATTTTCGAAATTTAATTTAGAAATCTAAAAATAAATATATTCAAAATAATAATGATAATCAGTAAACTTTTATTTATAGACAGTACTTGATAAGACATCTATCGATGAGTACTATTACAAATCATTAAATTTACATTGTCTTTTACTTATCAGCGACACATTTTAAAAACTGGTCTGTAATTGCAACTATACCAAACAAGATAATAACTACCAGGGTAGGACAAGAACAAGAAATTCTTAAGGATGTAGAGTTAATTTCAGTAGATATGTTTTTAAACTAATTTGTCGAACCTAAAATCAAAGACCCTATTCAAGTATCATCATTCATCAGCATCACTTCCAGCTGGGTGACCTTCCTAAATTCCTGAGTAGTTGCTTCCATCAGGACTGAATACCTTGAACCTGCTCAAACAAAGGATCCATAGTTTAAAATGATGCGCATACACTTGGAAAGAATCCGAAAAATTTCAAAAATTTAGATACCTCTGAAGAATGAATTTTCCTTCCTTGTACTTTTGGCTCTTCTCATGTGCAGACTCCTGTCAAAAATAATTTTTACCACATAATTAACAGGTGCAATTTTTTCCTTAATTAGAGTTGTAAAGAATATTTCCCTAGTTTCATTTTTTCCCACAAACATATTCATGTAAAATTGTTTGACCAAATCAATGTACACAAGTCGCTTAGAAAGTTCAATGAGACATTCCCATCCAATAGATTTAAAACTTCTTTTAAAATCAAGGAATATAGAGAAGTCATTAAAACAACCAGTTTGGACTTCATCTTTAAAGATAATATGAGAATTTTTAATTAAAGCTCTTTTTGGACTAGGGAAAAAAGAGCTAGAAACTGCTTTTCTTTTGTTTGAAAACTCAGTACATGCTTGATTGGAAGACTTGGGAATGTCAGACACGAAAGCATGTAAAGGCACACTCTCATTTAAAGTAGATGTAAATGCATGAGAAGAATTTATATCAGCAAGAGTAGAAAAATCAGTTTGTTGCTAATATACAGAAAAGGATCCATGACATGCAAGAAAAATTATTGACTAGAAGACAAGCCATAAAGTTCTTATTTGTACTCAGTTTCATTACATATTTGACCATGAGTGGATGATAAGTGGAAATATAAAAGAGCAGGTACTTATCATTTAATGCAAGCACGGTGTATAGAAGTATGGTAAGGTCAACTCCGTTAAAATATCAAAGTTCACAAGACATCAGTTTCAATTCATCTTCATGAGCATCGCGGAATAAAACAATGAGTTCAAAGCTAGATGAATCACAGATTACTCACACATATCTTATACGGCTAATTCTCATTATATGAAGCTCAACAGACACATTGCTATATAAAATACATGTGCATACATACATACATTTACTTGGGAAATTAAAACTATCACTTAATTCGATGTTGCATTAGTAATTGTACATTTGTAATTCCGATACTACCATTCCCCTTAAAATTGTAAACTTTCACACAACATATATAGTTTCCTTTGCCAAGAAGAAACTGCTTAGTTTAGGAGTGTGCAGAAACGGCATGATTTGTGAACAAATGGGCACTTATACTCCGAAATCAGTAGGAAAAAAAATATCAGAAGAAGAAAATGAAAATGAATATGGCAGAACCAATTAAGGGAACTGGCTTAAAAAGTATAAGTCATTGAAATCTATTAATGACCAACAAACCAGATGGATGAACACCGCAACTCTATTACCGTTTAGACATGTTTTTGTGTGTGGGTGTGTATAAAAATGCAATTAATGCACTGTAACTTATCCAACTCAACAAGTACAACCAGAACAGAAATAAAATAAACTTTAAATGTATTAAATGAAATGAAAGTTGTTTGTTTAGAAGACCAAACATGTAATTACCTCATCCAGGATGTAAAGTGGAGATGGTTTGAATAAAAGCAATGCCAATATCAGCGAAAGTGCTAGTAGAGATCTTTGCCCTCCACTAAGTTCTGACAAAGACTGTTTCCAAACACCCCCAAATGCAACACGGACCTCAAGACCATCTAAGAAGTTGCCTCCCTCAGGAGGTTCTAGCTTTGCCATCGTGCCAGGTAATAGAGTAGAAAATATTGATCCAAAGTCGCTGAAAAAAGAAAGTATAAATTTTATTATAGTACTCCCTTATGGTTAAATTTGAAGGATAAAAGACGCATATGATTTTTCAAATATATTTTGGAAAATATTTAGCTCTAACATCAATAAGTAAATATCAAATTAAAAACCAGCATTAACCAACTTACTTGTTAACTTTGACCCAAGTAACAAGTAAGTTGGTTAATGCTGGTTAATATGCTCTTTTACGCCATAATCTTCTTCAGAACAGAGGAAGAATTTACTGTCAAAAGAGAAGACTCCACACAAATATGAGAAATCACGCTTGCCCTTTGCCCCAACAACAAAGATATAAGTCAGAGCAGCATCAACTCTAATCCCCATATACAAATTTACACAAAAATCATTAAAAAATTTCAAACTTAAAATCGAAATGTGTTCAATGCTTAAGAAAATAACAATCTGATGGGTGCAATTTATAGTGCTTGATATTCCACTCAACAAATGTGTGTCTGTGACTCTGTGTTTGTTTTGGAAAGAGATAAAAGATAAACAAAGATCAAATTAAATAAACTTAAAACTCCTCTCTACAACAGGTCTTAATAGAAAAAGAAAGGGGAATACTTCCATTATGTCTCCATGATCACTTTACCATACAATCCTGGATCCAATAGAGAGCATATACAGATGAACTTGAGCCCAAAAATTGACATCAAAAATCCAAACCCCACATCAGAAACAATTAAACCCAATATCTAGCACTATATGAAGCAGAGTTCATACCTCAAACTCTTTTCCATCATGATACAGGTCACCATGTGATATCAACTTAGGTTTGGTCTAGTATTTAAAGAAGGCATCATGGAGAACCTACAAAATAGAAAAAGAACAGTAACTGTCAAGTCGGTGCAAGATAAAGGCAACAAGTACACTCTAACTAACTTTGAGGGTGTTTGCTGGCCCTAACATGACTTTAATATTAAGAATCTAAATAACCTGATAATAAATGTCCATCTTCCCCATTTTTGGTTGCATCCGCTCATGTTGCTTCTGTTTAAGTTTCTTGTTGTCCTCCTTTTCAATGTAGGTTTGCATAGCAAAACAATAGAAAAGTTCACTATAACTAAGCAGAAAACTGCATATCTTCTTATGAGGGGAAAAGGGATTGAAATTAATGCCACAACTCTACTTTACTACATGAGCAGTGTAGCCAATACAATTAAGATAAGTATTTAAAAAAAATTGGATGGATTATAGTCTACAGATCATACAATCTTTCATCTGTAGGTGAAATCCATAGCAACATATGAACAAAGGAAATTAACCCGAGAGTGAAAGATGTTGCAACAATTAAACAATACTAACCATTTTCATCTGAGGTCTGCTTTTCCACATGAAGTTCACCAGCTCCCAAGGGAGTGTCGGAAGGAAACACTGATTCATGGAAGTCTTTACCTTCTGCTATTGGTTTTATATTGTCTTCCCCTTCAATATCCTCTGCATGAACATAAATTGATTTCCATAAGACAAGAAAAGAGTTTTAATTGGTCAGATAAAAATAAGAGATTACTAACCTTTTTCATCCAAGCTCTGTTTTTCGACATGATAATCTCCAATTTTTTCATGAAAACCTCTTTCTTTAGCTTTAGAATTTGTATGATTTTCTCCCTTCACTACTTCTTCATGAAATAATAATCCTTGAGCTTCTTCAACTTATCTTCTTCTGCATCATCAACACAATACAACTTATGGAACTAATTTAGCTCATTTCTCAACCAAATACACTAAAAAAACAAAACTTAACAGTTTAACTAAAATTTTTGCGGAAACTGTACCTTGTAGCCCTGATACATAATTGTTTCCCATCTCATTACCCATGTTCAGTTATCCGAATCCTGCAAATTAATAAAAGTTTCTAATACACACACTGTGCTAATGTGTTCAAAGCACAAGTATATGAAATAAAAAGACTTAGAACTTCATACCATGATGATGATACAAGATGCCTCGGCTAGCCTATCAGCAGCCTACTGTTATGATTATACTTTTTTCGCTAGTTTCTTGATCAAAATAACTAAATAAGATTAGTGTAACATTCTTTTTTAAAGCCGGCTAACTCTTTTAGGATTAGCGCATACTTGTTACACCAAGTACAGGGTACATTATGCGGCTCATTGTCGCATTTTTTAGGAACAATTAACACATGTAGAAATCCCATTCTTAACCTATTTGTATAGCTCTAGTGAGTTGGTTTTTAACAAAAATTAAAGTCTATGATTTATTGATGGTAAATGAAAGAAAAAGTTAAAATCATTTATTCAGTTTCCCAAGAGCTAATTTCCTGAAAATTGGGTTTCATCTTTTACAAGTTTCCTTCATTATAGGATCTGATCAATGTCCATTAGGGAAAAAAGAGGTAAAGTGGAAAGGCCTACTTAGGGCCCAGCTTCACCTAATCACTTAAGGGACTTTCTGAGATTTAGTGAAAAAAGAAAAAGTGGAATCCAAGGCAGAAATAATGTAACATTTTACATGTATGTATCATGTATGATCTAAATTTATATATTTTTGGTCCTTGTTTTGGAGTTGGAACATTCCACCTGTTGAATTCACAAAGTGGTAGAGCCAGATATATTATAGAGTAAATGGTGTTATTTAACCTTTTACCTAAATATTTTCCCATGTTTGGTCATATGTAGATGATAGATTAACCCTGATATGCAGGGCTGCATACTAGGCTAGTAGGCTCTTAGGCTAGCAAATACATCGAACACAAAAGGGAACAAGAAATGTACAACTCTTCAAACTTTAAGGGAATATAATTTTTTTTCTTCACCTACAGAATTTACTCAAACAAACAGTGGTGATTGTAAATCCATCTCAATCTAACAATAGGAACTGATATATCTGCTTTGATCATTCTAGTGCTATACATTTCTAACAAGTCCAATAGTTTGAGTAAACTTTAGTTGATGGATTATAATATCAATACTTCAGTAGTATTTAGTGAAGGAGCAAGTAGATAGCAATCAAGCACAAACTTGAAGATCTTACCATAGAGGATCAATCAATCTTCAACCAAATTATAAAATTGGTGAAGGTTCACCGAAAGAGCATTGGCCACCTGAAGTGAAGAAGAAAACTCCAGCGAAAATAATCTCCACCTCTGGCCCTTGTCTAATGAGTAATGACTATAAGTCTATAATATGTAGACCCACCCGTGCAGTGAGGTAGTACAATATTCATGACAGAACAGAACCAACATTATATTCAGTAACATAATAAGAGGTCGTTATAAGTTGCATATGACAAGGTAATTAAATGATTAGATATGACTATTTCTAGAAGGAAATTGAGCTGATAACATAATACAACCTTTGTTTTTAGGAATGTGGGTCGCATCTCTTCATTGCAATAGGGAATTTTTAAAACCTCATAGTCAAACTGTAGCATTCTCCACCTCTTTACTTGAGAAGAACTCGGTTTGTATGTCTTCACATTCTTTGTATTTTCTGCAATTTATTTCCTGGAATTAGACGTGTGTTCTTCAAATTGCAGTTAAAATTTCGAAGTACAAATATCAAAAGTTTTATTTTATCATTTCTAATTATCGCTTAGTAAACAAAGTGTGTCAACAAAGTACCGCTGTTTGTAGCATGATAACCCACATCACCACAGGCCTTTATTGGAGTTATATCATCAAACATGTACGATAGATCTTCATTCTGGCTTACATCATTCCATATGATATTAGGTACATCTAATTACAACAATTGGTATCAGTAATTTCAAGTATCTTACCTTACTAGTTGACAATAATTTGAGAGACTCATCAAGATTGATACCTTCTTGGAGAGCAAACTGATCGTCACCTTGCCATTCCCACATCTTTCTGTTGCCATTTCACATACACACAGATACACACAAAAAAAAAATTGATTAACAATTGTTATATTCGGCCTACTGCAGAAACAAAAAACTTCATATAAAAGAGTTTTGCTAGCTTAGAAAGAATAAGTGTTGCATTTCAAAGAACTCACTTTTACCATTTTACACGAGAATTTATAACTAATTATAATCAAATTTGAAGTTAAAATAAAATGTAAGAAAATAAAGAAAGAAAGAAATAATATTCTTACACAAAATAACTGACCCCGTCCTTGTACGTACTTTTGCAAAGCATATTTAACTTTGAGGCATACTATAATTAGGTTGAATGCATGAAATATCATACAAGTAACATTGGTTTAAATGTTTAATAAAGTCTAAGAGATTTACAAAAGAAGATAGAAAAAAATGTCAACAATTGCTAAAAATGTGCTCAAGCCACTCTTAATATTTGCATACGAGAATTAGTATTTAAAAAAGGAAATACTTAACTCTACAAGAGGTAGACATGAAATTGCATGATTGTCAAGAGACCAGTAATATCTCAAAAAATCAGTATGATACAATATAAAATTAGCAAAATACATAAAACTTAAAATTTTTAATAAAAATAATAATACTTTTAGTCCACATTAAGCAATGTCAATAAAAATAGCCTATAATACTCCCCCCGTTCCAAAAAGAAACCAGTACTCTCACAGAGAGGGTAGTACATTGTAACATTTGAGTATTTTCAAACTCAACTTCAATTTCATATTTATCTAGAAAAAGGTCATTAAATTATTTTAAATACACAAATTGCTAAGATCTTAACCATAACTTTTCCACAATTACACCAATTTTGCGGCTAGAATAAATAAAGAGATTACATTTCTCTATAAACTTGGCATTAAAGAACAAACTAACTGAACTGGAGTTTATGAATCAAGCAAAAAAATGAGCAAGACCCATATCACCAAATGAAAAATTGGCTAGCTTGATTGCAAAGGGTTATGATTCAGATCTCAAAATCAGTTCAGTACAAAAAAGCCCACACGAAGAGTGAAACAAAACTACAAACACAAAGAGAAACATGGTAGGAAAGGGGAAGAAATATTTACCTCAAGTGGGATAGACTTTCGGTAATCAGAGTTTTGTTCATATAATTTACCTGCTTTTATATCAACAAAAAAAGAAGTAGATTACCTGAGAATCGGAGAACAAAATCGATAAACACACCCAAAGTCACAAATTGAAAATCGGAGAACAAAATTAGTAATACCTGAGAATCAATTGATGTGGCGAAATTACTTGAGAATCAATTGATGTGGCGAAATTACTTGAGAATGAAAGAAGCCTAGACCAATTGAAAGGGATGTAACGCAGAGCTTGGTAGCGCCTTTGTTTTGGGTACTTCAGTAGTTCGTAAGCCTTCCGTTCTTCCTCTTTCACTGGTTACCAGCTTATGACCTGCGAGTCACTAAGGCCCTACCCTTTCTGGGGGAATTGCTCCCCTTTTTTGGTCGGAATTAGGCTTAGGTCGAGAAATTCTTTCTAAGCGAGGGGGCTTGGCCAGGTGAAGAGGAAGAGGGACAAAGGGAAGAATGGGGCTTGAAGGACCTTAGCCACATAGGAGAAGTAGAACTGAAAAGCGGCTGCAAAACAAAAGCCCTAAAGAGCTAAAACTAATATAGTTGAGGGGAATTGACGAATTGTTGGAGGGAAACTAAAAAACTGAGACGGACTACATCCGTCTCTAATCCGTCTCTAAATCCGATTAAACATTTTGAGACAGCTATATCCGTCTCTAATTCTGTTTCTAAAAACAAGGAGGGAATTGGAGACTAATATTTGAAGGGAAAATAAATGTCTGATACGGAAATTTCGGTCTCTAATCCGTTTCAAATATAAATATTTATTTCTTTTTATTATTATTAATATGAGACTAGCACAGTTGGTCTCAGATCTGTTTCAAAAACGTGTTTAATTTTTTAAAAATAATACTTAATGGTTGAGACGGCTAAATCCGTCTCTAATTCCGTCTCTAGAATTTGAGACGTCGCTGGCGGTTTCAAAATCCGTCTCAATTTTTTACTTCCAAAACATTTCGAGACATAACAGAATTTCGGTTTCTAAGTCCGTATCAAATTGCTAGAATCAGAGACGGAACTTAGTCCGTCTCTAAAAATTGGTTTCAGATGCCCAGAATTTTGGTAGTGTTAGGGTTTACAAAAGCCTAATTAAATGTATAAATTAGGGTTCATGTGACCTAATTAAATGTACAAATTAGGGTTTATAAAAACCTAATTAAATGTACTAGACCCGGGAAAGTCTCCACGTGTTCCAAAGCAAAAGACTCGTGGATGCGACCCATTTTGGGAATTGATTGAAGGATTGGATTTGTGGCTAGAAGAACAGGGCAATTTGGGCATTACTTTGAGATTAAAGGGCATTTCTGAAATTTCTCCTTTAAAACATGACTAAAGGGTATTTCGGGAATTTCCCTTAAAACATGTGTCTGGCATGTGACTATTTCTCAGGAAAGCTCTATAAATAGCCCATCTATTCTAAGAAAAGGGGATCGCTCTCAAGACATTACACTTAGACTTTTGAAAGCTCATTACACTTGCAACTCTCTCCCAACTCAAAGACTCAAAGAAGGCTCTTGGAATCCCTGCTACCCTAACCCGGTTTCCGGATTCTGAGAGTTCTGTCACGTGTCATTGGAGTAATTGCCCACCTGTTCTTCTCCCTTCTTCAATCAATCAATCAATTCCGTGCTATTCGTGAATTTCTCTCCTCTCCAGCCAACACGAAACCCTAACCCTAGCAAGGCGTAATTTTCTTGCCCACATTTATTTGGCGACTCTGCTGGGGAGGTGTAGAATTCATGAAGGGTATGCCCACAACTCGAAGTGAGAGAATTACAAGAAGAGTTTCACCGACAACAAGCATCACTTCACCGGATCCGATTTCAAGGCAAGTAAATCCAGTGTTCCAAAGCGCGAATTTAGATCTTGATCAACCCATCTTATACGACGTTTCGGAGGGAAGTTCAACATCACCTCAAATGGCTTATCAACAACAAACCAGTGCTAGACAAACAAACACGGGAAGGCAAGGTGAGGAAGTAACTGGAGCGCAGACAACTGCGAATGCTGTGCAGATGGAGATGCTCAAGGCATTACAGGAGGCACGAGAAGGCCAAGGGATGATGATGACCATGATGCTGGAAATGCAGAGGAAGCAGGAAGAGATGGGGAATTTCCGCCAGCAGTTGATGCAAATCCCCACTTTCAGGGCTATGTTCCCAGGAAGTTCGCAAGGGGAATGAGCAGAAGTGGAGGACAACATCAACACCAAAGAGAATCAGACTGTGCCTCCAACAACGGAGAGTCAGCCGATTCCAATCATCAACTTGGAGCCCCAAAACAGCGGTGATGTGCCACAACTCAGATTGGAAGCAAGTCAGCCTCAACCCAACATCATCCCGACCACTCTCCCAGTATTTTCACAAGTACAGATACCGACCATCCCAAGCCACATCTAACGAACAAGCCAACAAGCACCACCGATACAAATTGTGCAGGATGCAAGTGTACACCAGCCAATTTCTTTACCATACACGCCACCAGTGTAGCAATACATAACAGCCCCTCAAAGAATCCATACCACAAGCCAGTATGTGACGAAGGATGACATGATTGATGTGATCAATCAATTTTGCAAGCAGACAGTCCGACCTTCAGAATTGGACTTTACTCCACCCTACCCGGCACATGTTCGGAGACAACCTTACCCGACAGGGTATATTGAGCACCCCCCGCAGTTCCCAAAGTATAATGGGGAGAAAGGGAATGCTAGGGAGCATATTGCCAGGTTCGTGGAGTCAATGTCTCCATGGTTGGGTTATGATGAGGTGAATAACCACAATTTATTGATGAGGGAATTTAACAAGACATTAACGGATAGTGCCTTCAGTTGGTATTACAACTTGGAGAAGGGATCATTCCATGATTAAGATGATCTAAAATTACAATTTTTTAAGAAATTTTCTATGTGCAGAAACAGGTAACTATTGTAGAGCTGATGCGATTCAAGCAAAAGCCGAATGAGGAGCTGTCAGATTATGTGGACAGATTCAGGGCCCAAGCACAGAAGTGTGCCGAGCCAATTGAGGAGAAGAACTTGGTTAGCATATTCAACAATGGTGCTTTAGACTCCTTCAAGCCCCATCTCATTACGAAGGCCTGTGATTCATTTGCAACCCTCTCATTCTTCGCACAAGATTTGGGAGGAATCGTGACAGTGCCCATCAGCCATGCGATGGTTACATGGAAGGGAAAGAGGACAACAACTGTGGCTTTGGCTGATTCTCAGTCAAAACCACAAGGGGGCAAGAAGGAGAAAAACGTGCGAAATTTTAAACGAAGTAAAGGAAAACATGGGGACAAGGATACTTGGATGCCAGTTCCAGAGGCTATCACATGCAGTGAGAAGGCCTTTAGAGACCTGTACGAACAATGGGTCGAGCACGGAGTGGTGAAACCTCTAAGGCTTAGATTTGTGGTAACAGAAGAGATAAAAAAAAGACCGGATTTCTGTGTGTACCACCAGTACGCGGGACATTCCACTATAGACTGTTACAGTCTGCGGAGGATATACCATGAGAAGCTGACAGCCGGAGAAATTGAACTGTGAAAAGAAAGCACCACGTATGAAAAGCCACTTCCAAACCACAAAGGAAAAGAAACATGCAACATTATTACCCATGGTGTAGCCCAAGAAGTCGAAAGGATGAAAAATTAAAAAAAATAGCAAAAGAAGAAAAACTCAAAGGTGGTCCTAGGGTTTGGCCTCTAGGGGGCACACTCTTGTTTGAGCTCCGATATAATTTCCTGATCGAACCTTGGTTATCGTGATGATCAAGACTAAGGAAAGTGACGAAAAATACATGGAGGCTTAGGGATGATCTTCCTCAAGTCCTTCGAAACATAGAAAGCTACCCAAAAAGGCCAAAGATCGTAACGCCATGACAAAGCTATGCCTGATGCTATGCTAAAGCCGCATGAAGGTAAGAAGGATGGAGGCTCATACTAGATTTTAAGAAACACGATCAAGGGCCACAATAACTTATTCAAGACAACAGGCTTTAGTAGCATACAACAAGCAAGCATCAAGAATCAATAGTTGGTGCCCATGTCGAGATTATGAGAAGTTTTGTTATGCAAACTTTATCAACACAAGATGATGGACAACCCAAATACTGGCTCTACCATCGAAAGATCTCAAAACTGTAAAGACGAGAATATCAAAAATTCACCCAAGATGGTGGTCCACTAGAAAATGGTGGTTGAAGTACTCAAGAGTATCCCTTGCCAAGAAATTGGATGACCAAGGGAGGAGACACAAGAATTGACGAATTAAAAATCCACCCAAGATGGTGGTCCACTCTAAATGGTGGCCAAGTCCTCGTAGATTGCACTTGCCAAGAAATTGGATGACCAAGTGACGAGGCATGCAACTTAAGCCCTTATGAAACCCTATACGCCAAACAATTGGCACTGACGTACCAAGGGATAAGGCACAAGTTATACTTTCAACTTCAAAAGTAACCGAGGAACTTGACTTTACAACCCTTGGAACTGACAAGTTATACTTTCAACTTTAAAAGTAATAGAGGCACCTGACTATAAGTCCTCAAAGTTATACTTTCAACTCTAAAAGTAATCGAGTCACCTGACTATAAGCCCTCAAGCCCGAGAAAGTTACACTTTATCTCTAAAAGTGGCGAACGTTATGCTTTATCCGACAAAAGCAAAATCTATTATTATCTTTATGAATTTTTTTTGAAACGTTGTGCTTTTCATTAAAAGCAATATGATTATTAATAAAAATGTCAAACTTCCACTTATACTTGAATATTCTTTGATTTTAAAAGTATGGATTCAAGTGTTAGTTTGCGAGAAATCGAAAACAAATTGCATGTTTACTCTCACTATTATGAATATTGTTGTCTTGGAGTATTAATTTAAATAACTTATGATTCAATGCTAAACATTGGGTCTTAAGGAAAAAATTCAAGTTAAAGACAATCACTAATGCTAAAGAAACTCTAATATGATAAATGACATATAAATGAGTTCTTTGATACAGAAAATAACAAAAAGCTACAAAAAGCCATACCTAAAAGTAAGGAGATCCAGCCCAGCACGAAAAGGAGAAATGTCAAGGCCAACAAGTTATCAACCTTACAACTTAGATATCTAAATCCTCTGTTCATAGAAAACGGAGAGAAAGACTGTGCATCTCAAGAACAAAAACTTACAAGTTGAGCTAATAAGAGGGTCTAGAAGGAGGCCTCACAAATATGTAGCCGATCAAGTATCTGTGGGAACCAAACTAGGAGACGCATGAGACTTTCTTGACTGGAGGAAGAAACCTGGAAATCCCTCAAAGGAACAAGCTCTCCGGTTGGATTGAAGGAAGCTATAGTAGGAGCTACTTGGGAAGCAATCATGATATTCATCGGGAGAGGGGCTGCACAAATCACGGGCTTAGAGAATGCCTGTAGCTCCACGACATCTTTGTTGTTGGGTGGATAGCCGAGGTCACTAAAAGGCGAGGTGGCAGAATCAAGATGAAGAGAGTCAAATAAGGCGATCCCCTCAATGGGCAAAGAAAGTAATGCCCTCACCCAAAGAACTAGCAACTGTACCCTCCCTATTAGGTGAAGCCTCGGGAGAATCCTTCTGGGGAGGATGGAAATCAACACTAAGTTTTGAAGGATTCCCCCTCGGGGGAGGAGGATTAACTGCCATAATAGCATCAGCTTCAACATGAGTGTCACCGGTACCCTCCAAGCTGTCATGAGAAGATGTTATATGTGGGCGTGAAGATGGAACTGTACTAACCACAACAGGACCTAAGCCCACATCAAATATGGAATCGTCAACATTAAGGCCGACACGATCATCATGAGTTGAGGAGGGCTCGACAACAATCATGTTATGTCAAGGAGGCTCACAAGTAGTGGAGGTCGCCACCTCACTTGTCGTACCCATAAGAAATCCAATGGGAACATCATTATCATCATCATTATTCTCGGCAATCTAAAAACAAGGATCCTCGGCAATCTAAAAACAAGGATCTTCGGCTTTACTCTAGAGCAAGTAACTCTCATCTCCCCGACAGCAGAGGATCCCGGGGGAGGAACTCGAGGAGGTACCCGAGACGAAGTCTGAAAGGATTGTGTCACCATGAAATCATGAAGTATAATTGTCAGCCCGCCTGAAAGCTTCTATCAAGTATGCAACGCACTTGGTATCCCTAGGAGACAGACTGGATGGGCTACAAAAAGCTGAAGCAACAACAAGAAGACTGCAAGATATATATAATCTAGAATAAGAACATAATTTGAAAAAAAAAATGAAGCAGACATACTCTAGAGTATGGGTGAATTCCCCCAAACAGTAATGAATGTGCATAAAGAAAAGTACCCGCGGGAAATCAACATAGTAAGGGCGTCATGATACGTAGATCCCTACATGGTTGAATGCCCTACATGGTTGAATGCCCTACATGGCTGAATGCCCTACATAGCTGAATGCAGCGATATATGCCCGCGCTCTTTAGTATAGCCTTATACTCAACATTCTCGAAGATTTCGTCAGTCCAATGCTGCCATCCTTGAAGACGGCTAGATGAGTCAGACAGGAAGCGAAAGGGACTGAAAGGATATTCTTGTTTCTCTATGCACATGCGGGGAATGCGACCGGAATGGGGGAAGTCGTCCCAACCTCCGCAAGCCGCGACATAAAATAACAAGCCTTCTTTATCTGGTGAAGGAAAAGTTGTACGATCGTAAGTCCGGACTCGCTCCCAAAAGGTGTTAAAAGGCCCAAAAAAGGGAGCCTTTCCCCAATCATTGACGAAAGGAGTTACCTTGGAAGTCTTCAAGTCTTCAGAGCATCCGGTAGACGAGGCCTGCAAGTAAGGAAGACTCCACATAAGGGTACTAAGGATGTCAAGTTAAGCATATGAGCTTGAGTAGGCTTACCATGACAAGGGAAAAATCTGAGATTTTCACTTGAGAATACCTGAAAAGAAGAAGAAATGAAGTCAGGGAAGGATCAAAATCACAATTATGAAAGAAAAACAAGATTTGAAATTTTTCCAAAAAACTTCGGACAGCCAAAATGCATCCTTCGGAGCCATTTTTTGGATTATTTTGATATGTGTCATGGCCGTTGGCGATGACTTTTGAAGTGCTCGTCGATACGGTCGTTTTGATATATTATGAGCCCCGAGACTCCAAACGGAACAAAAGTTATGGTCAAAATAGCGATCACGATTCCCAATGTTCAAATTTTGACATTTTTTAGGGTTCGCCCCTAGGGTTCGCTCCCTAGGGTTCGGCCTCCTGCAAAAAAAAATAAAAATAAAATTGTGGCTTAAATTCCCCTATAGGATTCGGCCCCTAGGGTTCGGCCACCTATAGGGTTCGGCCCCCTAGGGGGATTTCTTTCGTGTACCTTAGAAATTCTGATGCTCCACAAATTAATTTTTTCGGAACGGATGCTTCTTTGTTGTAATAAATATTGTGTTTTTCTTTATTATCCAAGGGAACCCTACCGAGATATAATCCAGGTAACGGGGCTCGGAAGACAAAAGAACAACTACAATGACCTGAAAAGAAACGTAGGAGAAGCAAGTCAAAAAGAAGTTCGGAAGAAAGTACTCAAATAAACTAAAAAATTGAAAGAAAAAGAAGAAGGAAAGATGACCCTATAGGGGTTCAACCCTTAGAATTCGACCATATAGGGGTGGAATTGTTTTTTTTACCTCTTTTCCAAGATGAAGACTGTTGGCTTGACGACTTCTTGGTGATCTTCAAACTTAAATAAGGAGAGAAAATGCCAAGACAAAAAATTATACGATGAAAAGAAAAGCCTAAGTGACTTGGGAGATGTATATATTTAAACTGCAAGCTTGCAATAGCAAAGGAAGCAATCTTTATTTTTCTCCTACGGAAGATTTCGCAATATAAATATAAGTTTATTTGAGCGTATTTCTAAATAAAAATATAAATTTGTTTAGATTTGGTATTTTAATGAAATTTCGAAAATATATATATATATTCGATATCTGATATTTTATTCTTAACAATAGAAAATTTTCGAAATTTGTATATATATATATATTGAATATTTAATTTTCTTAAGGAACAAGATCTTGCTTTATAAAATTCTAATAAAGGAGGATTTTGTTTCCAAATAATAAAATAAGATTTGATTATTGGATTTTATTTAGTGGTATCTGATGATCTTCCTTGTTTTAATTCTCAGAAAATAAGAAAATAAATATTGAGCAAAATGAGGAAGCTTTCAGATGATCTACCAAAAGGTTCAAGGAAGAGCCTTTCTAGGTCTTGCCTCCTTAGGGTTTAACCCTAATGGTTTGGCCCCTAGGGGTTCTCTCTTCTAGAATTCTTGTGTTCAAGACTCGGATAAGTGGAGTCAAACAAAATCATTCAACAACATGGAGTATTTTGCACGAGCGTCTCTCAGGAATCGTGACTCTCGCGCAGGGGGCAAATGTGGGCCCAAGTGCATATTAGGGTTCACATGACCTAATTGAAATAAATATACAAATTAGGGTTTATAAAAGTCTAATTAAATGTATAAATTAGGGTTCATGTGACCTAATTAAATGTACAAATTAGAGTTTACAAAAACCTAATTAAATGTACTAGACCTGGGGAAGTCTCCACGTGTTCCAAGGCAGAAGACTCGTGGATGCGACCCATTTTGGGAATTGATTGAGGGATTGGATTGGTGGCTAGAAAAACAGGACAATTTGGGCATTACTTTGATGATTAAAAGGCATTTTTGAAATTTCTCTTTTAAAACATGACTAAAGGGTATTTCGGAAATTTTCCTTAAAACATGTGTCTGGCATGTGACTATTTCCCAGGAAAACTCTATAAATAGCCCCTCAATTCTAAGAAAAGGGGATCGCTCTCAAGACATTACACTTAGACTCTTGAAAGCTCATTACACTTGCAACTCTCTCCCAACTCAAAGACTCAAAGAAGACTCTTGGAATCCCTGCTACCCTAACCCGGTTTTCGAATTCTGAGAGTTCTGCCACGTGTCATTGGAGTAATTGTCCACTTGTTCTTCTCCCCTCTTCAATCAATCAATCAATTCCGTGCTCTTCGTGAATTTCTCTCCTCTCCAGCCAACATGAAACCCTAACCCTAGCAAGGTGTAATTTCCTTGCCCACGCATATAAAAATTCTAAACAGAGATAATTAGTTTTTTATTATTATTATTATTATTATTATTATTATTTTGTGAAACAGTGGTGATAAATTCTTATTTATTAGTATTTGATCCTATTATTATTTGTTCCTAGCTAGTGTTGGATTGAAGTTTTGACTGGACCACTGGCCTTAGTGACTACTCCCAGTACAATGCTGGTCGCATATCCTTGTATAAGGATGGTTAATTAATTAATTTTTATTTTTTTTGGTATAATTGAGGCCTAATCTAATTAATTTTTAATTTTTTGGTATAATTGTGGCCTAATCTATTAGAGAAAGGGGATGGGAATCAAACAGTCATTGCTTACAAGACGGGAGTGGTGGGTCAAAAGTAATGCTATCACCTTTAACTTTGAAGTTTTTTTTTTATAAGTTTTATAATTTGTTATAAAAAAATAGATATATAAAAAAATGTAACTATCTTTAAAATAATAATAATAATAATTACTATGGTGCAGTTTCGGTTTTATGCATGCGGTTTTGGCCAGTAACCAAATCCAAACCGTAAATTCGGTTTTTCAACCCATCTAAAACTGTCACATACGCCGGAACCGTTGGTGCAGTTTGTGCGATTTTTGGTGCGGTTTCGGAGGCAATTTGGTTCCATGCTCACCCCTAGTCTTGCACCATTGTCAGGCGCCAATCTCTTTCTCTCTCTCTCTCTCATAAATATAGTTTATTATTTTAATAACTTTATAGCCTTCAATCCGAAGTATCAATTATTAAAATGAATTGATATTTTTACAAGTAAAAATGATAATTTCACAAAATTCGTTTTACATGAAAAAATAAATGGTTCTCATATTTATATGAGAGAGACCTTGTAAAAATATCAATTTTTACTGAAAATAACAATTCCCTTATTAAATTATTAATTCTTCACTTCATTTGATAGACTTGAATTTAACGCTCTACAGGAGAATCAAGATAATATTAGGAAATTGATATTTCTATAAGGAAAATTAATATTTTTGTAAGGCTCTCATCACATGAATAATGAGTGAGCCTCACTTTCATATGAGTGAGGCCTTATGAAAATATTATTTTTTTTCTTTGTGAAAATAGTAACTTCCTAATATTATATAATTTACATACATCAATTTTGTCCTTTAATCAAAATAGTACATGGAGATTTAGAGAGTATTACCTTTCTCCTTTCTAGAATGTTAAAGAGACAAGTAACTACTCTTTTCTTGATCAAACTACCAAAACCCAATTTTTAGAGAAACTCTTCTTCTTAATATTCTTCTCTGTGTTAGATTTAAGATCAGATGATCAATGAACACAATCACACAGAAATTAAAAAAGAATGAAAAAAAATAAGAATACACAATATTATTCAGGTCCATCAAAGGTTCACCAATTTGGTTCGTTCTACTTGTTTGATGTATTCATATAATGTGTCTCCCACACTCTTCAATAATACACACTAAACATTGCTTTTATAGTCACTAGAAACCCTAACTCCTAGAAGATGAGTTCAAACCTATAAGGACCAAAATATTAATAAAACTCAAAATTAGATTACTAATAAATCTCAAAGTTCAAATAAACATAGTCCACTAAAATATGAGCCAATCCCAACATTCTCCAATCACGCCGCACGTTCTGCTCGCACGTTCTGCTCGCACGTTCTGCTCGCACGTTTTGCTCTTCCTATTCTTTGCCTCTTTTCTTTTGCTACTAACACAAACCCTATAGCTATTAGGTTATTGGCTGACTCCTCTCTTATTATTATCATTATCATTATTTATTATTATTATTATTATTATTATTATTATTATTATTGTTACTATTATTATTATTGTTATTATTATTATTATTATTATTATTAGTACTCCTATTATTATTATATAAAAATATTATTATTTTGTGTAAAAAAATTATCTTTTTGTAGCAACAAAATTTTATCAATTCAAAAATAAATAAATAAAATTTTCCGGATATTACATTGGGAGAGAAGAAACTACGTAATTACGATAATTCAGCACAAACATACGGTTTTCCTTTTGAATGATGTAGTAGAAGTGAAAATTTTTGCCCTACACGGCTATACCTGACGTAGTAGTTGCATTTATAACAGTATTTATCCAAATCTGATAATTGAAGTGCAAATCCATGTGCATGTAGTCTTAACTAAACATCAACCAATTAGGGTAGCACTTTTAAAAATTGCGTCAAATATGTGACCAATTAGGGTAGCACTTTTAAATATTGTGCTAAATATGGGGTGGCCTTCCAAAGAAGTTTAATTTATTGTGCTAAGTATGTGGGTGGCCGCATTCTTAATAAGTTTGATTTTTTGACGTATTTTTTACGTTTTAAAATTAAAAATATATTTATAAAACGATTACATAAATTTTTTTTATGATATTTTAAAATTTTATTCTTTATATTAATTATAAATATAATAATTGTGACATAATAATTCTTAATTAATTAAAAATTAAAATACAAGTTAAGAATTTTATATAACTGTATAATATAAAAAAAATATATCTCTAATTTTAAAACTACTAAAAAGCACGCGTATCTAATTTTGGATCAGATAATCAGCATAGTTCAATTGTAACTTGTGGGCCCAAGTGCATATTAGGGTTCACATGACCTAATTGAAATAAATGTACAAATTAGGGTTTACAAAAACCTAATTAAATGTACAAATTAGGGTTCATGTGACCTAATTAAATGTACAAATTAGGGTCCATGATGTAATTAAATGGATACCGAAAAAGACGAAAATAAATGTGCTAAACCCGGGAAAGTCTCCACGTGTTCCAAGGCAAAAGACTCGTGGATGCGACCCATTTGGGAATTGATTTAATACTTATAAATACTTTTTCTTTTTTTGAATTACTTCCAAAATGACTGTGGATGTGATCATATATAATGTTACGCTTGAGGTCCTTTGATACTTCAAAAGGAGGTACTATTTAATCGTACATTTGCTATTAATGTTATATAATCTCTCATAAATGAATTATAAACATATTACACTATATGAGAATTTCATATTAGGAGTAATTAGTTAAACAAATTAATTATCAAAATTTAGATGAAAGAGAAGCAAATTAGCATTTAATGCTTATGGATAATATGGGAAATAAAGTAATTCTATGTGCATCAAAAGTATACAAACAATTATGTACAAATACAAATACTATCATCGCATGTTTTGAATAACAAAAAAAAAATTAGTCAAGTGTCCTGTGCGAAGTACGGACTTATTTATAATTCCTTATTTATTCTATATATATAATGATTATAAAATATTTTTTTGAATTTTAATTTAATTTATTGTAGAATGACTACAAATTTTTCTCAAACAAACAATTATCAAAGACTTGCAATTGAATGTTAGTAATATATTTATTTTTTTTGTTATTTTTAATTTAATATTCAACTTATATAGTTTTAAATTTAATATTTAGTTTTTATTTTCAATCTTTCGAATTTATACATAATTATTTAGAGTTCAAAAATTAGATGAGTGAAACCTAAAAGCCTAAATTTGGTGTTTAAGGAATTCTATATGACATAAAATTGTTATAAATTAATAAGTTCAAAAATTTTTGTTCTCTTACATTAACTATTAATTTTTTTTAATAGTGAATAATTTCACAACTTAACTTACTAATTGCATATAATTTAGTTTAATTTTATTATTTTATTGTTTATTATTAAAATCTTATGATGTTACGTCATGATCATATTCTGTTGGGGTTGGAAGACAATTATCTCTTCTGAATCCGATAGATTCATATTTGAAAGAGGTTCATCAAGTAATATAATATTAATTATAGTAGACAATTGGAGGTGGTTTGTATTTTTTTAAGCAAATGTTGTAATCATTCTAATATCAATAGTAAGTTAATTTGTGAAATTCTTTTTTTTATAAGCATCATATATAAAACAAATAAAATATTAAAAATAATGTTATTTATAAAATAAACTTGTGTTTTGTCTTCTTTAAAAAAATTAAATTACTAAACACTCATAAAACACTATCCTTATGTGTCTTTATAAGTTAATCATAATTAATTATTACGATTGTATATTTTAGTATGGCTATATTATAATAATTTTGTCGTTTATGTTGTAAATATTAATTTAAATTGCTCCAGCTTAATATAGCTTACTTATGTTTCAATATTTTAATTTGTGGATAGTTACGATATAATAGTAGAATAATTTGGTATTATATGATATATGATTGTTAAATATATTAACAATGATCCGTAGGTATTTTAATTTAGGCTCATGAGAATCAATATTAGTAAATGACTTCTATAAGAAATAAAATTGTTATAAAAAAATAAGTTACTCTAAAGTTTTTCAGGATCGTAAATAGTGTTTTGGTTCTAATTAAATTTTAGATTTAAAAAGTGTTTTAATAGTATTTAATAAAATAAAATAGGTGACTTTAAAAAGTCTTTTAGCAGCGGTTATATACTTGTCTCATATCAAAGACTAAGGACAAAAAAAACGTAATTCTCTCTTATTATAGATGTATTGTAACGCCCACGAAATTCGGGTCTTACCTTTAAGTCCGGGTCTGGTGCGTCACGGTACTACCCATATAATATAATCTCACTACATGAATGTAATACAAAAATTATTACAACATGTCCTCATCTAATCCCAGGTACGAAGACCTTTACTAATACATCATCTAATATTTCATACAACATCATAATAATCAAATAATACAACATAATCTTTAGTCCTTTTGCTTTAGCAGTTATTAACTCTTATCTTCTTCTTACTACCTGGTCCTTCGGTTCCAGCTGCAAAATTAGAATTTTTGCAAGAGTGAGCATTTAATTGCTTAGCAAGTATAAGAAGTTGAATAAACAATATCATAGAAGTAAAATAACATCTGACTGAAATCTTCAACAATTGAACAATAATTATGAAGTCATGGAATAATAATTAAATTCCTTATCATCTAACATTGCTAACATCAACATCACTATCACCATATTTGAAAACAATTAACATCAACCTGTTTCTCATCATAGTTCTTGATTTCTAAGACTTAGCATATTAAACAGTTCAATTAAAGAACATTTCTTTGAATTGCACCTAAGTGCGAATATTGGTCTAGCACGTTAACATTTGAAGTCGCCATCACATCATTGCACGGGGTGCAAACCACATCTACTTACAACAACACATTATTGCACGGAGTACAATTTATACCATCAATTGCCCAATTATTTGATAAGACATCATCACTTTAACACAATTCAAGAATTATTACAATTCACATCTATATCAATAAGATTTCCGAATGGAATAGCTCATCTCATCTTGTCTTGTGAATTTCATGTAACTAATGAAATTCCAACATCAGAATATACATACCTTTGCAATTTAGCATATCTTGAACATCTAGTACAATTATTAAAGAAATTGTACACCTTTAGCATCCACACAATATATATAGACATTGCGTAACTTTAACTTTACATCAATAGCCTTCATAAGAAAATTATCATATGAAGTTAGAAAACTTGCTCAAATGTAAATATTGAGTAAGTTAGGAAACTTGCCTTATGCGCTGCTTACAACTTACGTTATAATGCTCTTCAAATAGCCTACACAATATCATTAATAAAGATATACCAATTAGCCAAATATAGACTTCATATTGGTTTACACTAAAATAATAACTTTCATTTCATGTTGTTCACGTTTTATAAATTAATAAATGCGATTAAGTCCAACATCTCTCGGCGTCGCGTCGTTCGGAAACGTTACGACCCTCATCATCATACATACTTATTGGTTTATAAAACCCCACTCCATATCTTCTAATGTTCTTCGTTTGAATTGAAACACTATTTAAGTGCATTAACACTTTACGCAACGTTTCGACGTTTATACGTCACACGCCTAATTCGCCTCCTTCGCACATGCTTAGCATGCTCATACACTTTTCTAATTCATCATTGATTAATGTAAATCATCATTATCATACATAATGTTCATGTTTTAAAACTTAGAACATCATTTTACATTGTGGGCAGCATTACGCGTGTATACGCGCATGCCCAACACTCTCCGATTGCCTCAAATTACACCTCAGTCCTATAAATGGTCAATTTAGAAATTATTCCCGACCTCAAATATCAAAACTTATTAAACGAAAGTTGTAGGTATACTCTTCCTCGTTCTGAATCATCTTGAATCATCTCAATCCGAGTTCGTATGAGAAAGTTATGCCTATTTTTCTAAGGGAGGTAAATAGTCCAGCCTAACACTATTCCAGCGCGTTCAAGCACTGAAACCTTTAGTGTTCAGCGCAGGCTGCACTAAGGCCTCTGTTCTTCAACATGGTCAGCACTGAACTAGGGTAATTTGAGCGCGGTCGGCTCTGAAACGCAGCCAACATAAATTTTCCAGATTTCGCGATTCGACCTTCCTCCACTCTAATCTGCATAACTCTATCTCTAGAGGTCTAAATGAGACCATTTCGGACTCTATAGACTCCTAATTCAAGAGAATACAACATATCCAAAATTCAGAGAGACCTATTAACATTAACATGACCAAATCTTAGGCCGAAATATCAACTCATGCTCTGTTTTAGGAGTTCTAAGTGTTCTTCACTAAAATCATCATCAAATCTTTGTTTTTGCATCTTTTTACTCCATTCCAACCGAGTTAGCTTCGTAACCCATGAAACTACAATTCTATAACATCAAAAAATTTAAACCAACAAAAAATTTAAGTTCCAAAGTCCTCTAAAATCGTCCGAATGTCCAAAGTTCAATTTTTGTCCATTGTTCATCCTCCTTAAGCATAGGGGTCAGATTTCTTGCTTGTTTTGCTCCATTTTAATGTTATTAAGAAGGTGTGTAAGGTCTTAAACACTTTTGTAACAATATAAACACAACCAATAATAACACAAATTGCAGAGGCCAAACCCATTCGAAGTATTTTCAAGAAAACCAAAAAGCTTGAAAAATGGAAAGGACATGGATTGAGGTTATGTTTACCTCTTGATTGTTGTTCTTGCAGGTTGTGAGGGTTTGCTAGAACCCTCCTCGTCCTTTTTGCTTCTCTTCTCTTCCTTCTTCCTTCCACCCGTACACTTTTCTCTTCTTCTCTCTAGAACTCTTCTTCTCTTCTTCTTCTGCACTCTTTCTTCTTTCTCTATTCCCTTTAGCAACTGATTTGGAATGGATGAGAAGGAATGGAAGTGACTTGGAAGAATTAAGGCTTCGGGAGAATGAAGGCTACACTACCCGAGCATCTAGAAAATGGTTTTAAAAATAATGTTGACTCAACAAGGATTTCAATGCATAGAGTATTGGTTTTGGCTAACACATTGTCGGCACTACCATCTCCCTCTTCTCTAATTGGCCCATTCAAATAGATGGCTTCATCTTATTGGGTAAGGCTTTAATCAAGTCTCCAATTTGCATGACATGCAATAATAATACACCGAATACTCCCTCTTTTTTAACTCTACCCAAAATTAAAATGGGTACTCCCACAAAATATTGGGATGCGTAAAAATAATTATTATGGGATTTGTCCATTATTCGGAACACCCATCTTAAACATTTCGGATACAAAATAAATCTCGTTCGGGCTCAAATAAAATTTTTGACGCTTGGAAAAATATTTATTCGCGTACACGTCTTGACGAAATTAATGGAAATCGAAAAAGACGTAAAAATATTCGGGCGTGAATAGTGTCTCGGGAAACGTGCCCTATAAATAGTGATTTTGCTATATTACGCGAAATCAATATATTCGCTTACGCAAAACTTACTATACATAAAAATCCATATATTATCATAATCTAGGTTATAATATAACCTTTAAACACATCATACAAAAATATAAAGTTTAATATATTACACAATATTAATAAACCCAAATTATAAGGGTGTTCTCGATTCGTGATCGTTATATTCTTCCTCCAATACAATGATACACTTCGTCAGTTAGTCCATACTAATAAAATTAATTAGCTTTGACTAACTTTTAGCTCACATCTCATCACTTAATCTATAATAAATATATCGCTTATCACATAACTCACGTAAATATATACATAACTTATGTATATTTTACATTCAACCCTCTACATTTCATAATAAGAATTTTATTTATTAAATTCTTATTATAATTATCTTTCTTGGAAAATCCGGGTTGTTACATTTTTTCCCTCTTATAAGGATTACGTCCTCGGAATCATTGAAACATCCTTACTCGGTCCGCGTAAACCTTCTTTCAAAATTTCATCGTTGAATAATTTCAACATATTACTATCATATAGGTGATACATTACCTATTTATTTCATCTTCCTCACAGTTCTTGTAGGTTTTATTCCATAACCTTTACTAAACTCAATCGTATTCTGAGTATTATTCTCTCTTTAACCCATCAATTTGCTTTATGGAATTCATCCATTCTACTAATCTCATTTCCAGAATTTTGAAACATCTTGGAGAAATCTTCACAATTGTTTAATAATTGTGAAGTAGCTTAAACAAATAGGAAATAAATTATTCCTTAAAAACTTTTCATATTATGTTGAGGGGCAATAAAGAACATGAACTTGTCCTAGGTTCTCAAGTATTTATACCAGTTTCCACGGACAAAATAAAATTGTACGCCAGGTGATCAGCCTTTTGTACTCTGACGTTGTGCACAACATTCTAGCCAAACAACTATATGCGTTTGTTTGACCACCTCATGGGCCAGTCAGGATTTTTTCGACATCAAATACCCCAATAATAGGGTTGTTCACCTCAGACTTACTACAAAATTTCGCACCAAAATAATTTGGTTTGGCATAAATTCTCAAATAATGTTTGAATTTCATAAACATATTTCAACATTCGTCTAGCCAAATTGAATAGCTTAGACTTACATCAACAACTCGAACGTCAATCAAAATATTTTAGCCAACTCAACTCGCATACTTTTTCATACTTTAAAGAAAACAAAAATCATTTTATGACGTCATGATACTGCACTGTCTATATAGTACGTTGATGATTCCGTCATTTTATGACTTTGTCATACTAAATCATACAATAGTGGGCTGACGATCCTATGATCACATCCAACACTAGGTTAAACTGCATTGATGACTCCATCGTTATCATTGCTACACCATATTCCATGATGCAAATGATTACATAAAATACATTTTGATATTTTCAAATCATTTTTGTCTAGTCGAAACTATTAGCATAGACATATGAATAATAGTACTTTTAAAAATTATTGGTCTAATAATCTGGCCCCATACATTTTTCGAAGACACAAAAGTGCAAATATCAGCACGAAGTCAATAAATTTCGAAATCTAGCATAGCGAGAAGATTTGGAATATACATGTCTCCTCATCAACTTAAATTTCTTCCATTGCTACAAATTTAATAATTCTATCTATTTCTAACATCACCAATGCTCATCATATTGAGAATTCGCAATTCTCACTCTACAACTTTCCTATACCCCAGTATAGTTTATCAAACTTACCACACCTTATAAGTTTAGGAACTTGCCAAAATAATATGAGTTTAGGAACTTGTCCTAGCAATACCTAGTCCAAGAACAAATCAAGGACTGTCCATATGCTTAGGGGCTCAAAACACACCATACGATTATGACTCATAAACTTACCATAAGCATGAGTTTCAAGAACTCGCACCTAATCTTATTATTCTCTAACTATCAAATATAGATATGAGAAAAGAATCACCTTCTCATCATACATACATTGATAGCGCGATACCAACATTTCAACGATCATCAATATGATAAACTGGGTAGTCGTTAAACCAAGCATAAAACCTCTGCCCATACAAAGGCTTGTACAACTCAGTTACCAAATGAGTCATCAATTGAAATTCCACAAATTCTAGTCTTCTCATTGCTCAATACGAACTTTCTTTAACCCGTATTTATCATCTCTAACTCTTCTTGAGTTTTTCATCGTACTAGTTCATAGTACCTTCTCTTTATAGTGCCAGCTATAACTTTCTAATCATTCAACAGACTATCTGTCATTTCATAACTCAATCCGATCACGTCGTGATCTTATTTCATAATCGTTTTACATTACGATCTTCCTTACCCTATGATCGTTTCATCGTATATCTTCTTTTACTCTTCTCTCTAATCATGTTATATGATTTTTATGTCTCTACGTCTTATAGACCTCGTCTATTTATCAATAGTTGTCATCTATATTACTGGAGTCAGGTAACTCCAAATCCTCATCTTTTTATATCTCTTCAAGATTCTTCTTTGAATCTTCTCATATATATCTTAATTCCTTTTTTTAGGAATCTTCTAAATTTATTTCTTATTGGTCAAACTCTATCTGAGTTTATCTCTTCACTATCTTCATCATCATCTCTACGGTTATAGCCTAAGGTACTCTTACCTAAGGTTTATAACTTATCAGCTTTGATACCAATTGTAACGCCCCCGAAATTCGGGTCTTACCTTTAAGCCCGGGTTTGGTGCGTCACGGTACTACCCATACAACCTAATCTTACTATATGAATGTAATACAAAAATTATTATAACATGTCCTCATCTAATCCCAGATACGAAGACCTTTACTAATACATCATCTAATATTTCATACAACATCATAATAATCAAATAATACAACATAATCTTTAGTCCTTCTGCTTTAGCAGTTACTAACTCTTATCTTCTTCTTACTATCTGGTCCTTCGGTTCCAACTGCAAAATTAAAATTTTTGCAAGAGTGAGCATTTAATTGCTTAGCAAGTATAAGAAGTTGAATAAACAACATCATAGGAGTAAAATAATATCTGATCGAAATCTTCAACAATTGAATAATAATTGTGAAGTCATGGAATAATAATTAAATTCCTTATCATCTAACATTGCTAACATCAACATCACTATCACCATATTTGAAAACAATTAACATCAACCTGTTTCTCATCATAGTTATTGATTTTTAGGACTTAGCATATTAAACAGTTCAATGAAAGAACATTTCTTTGAACTGCACCTAAGTGCGAATATTGGTCTAGCACGTTAATATTTATAGTCGACATCACATCATTGCACGAGGTGCAAATCATGACCACATCTACTTACAACAACATGTTATTGCACGGAGTGCAATTTATACGATCAATTGCCTAATTATTTGATAAGGTATCATCACTTTAACATAATTCAAGAATTATTACAATTCACATCTACATCAATAAGATTTTCGAATAGAATAGCTTATCTCATCGTGTCTTATGAATTTCATGTAACTAATAGCTATAATGTTCTTCAAATAGCCTACACAATATCATTAATAAAGATATACCAATTAGCCAAAATATAGACTTCATATTGGTTTACACTAAAATAATAACTTTCATTTCATGTTGTTCGCGTTTTATAAATTAATAAACGCGATTAAGTCCAACATCTCTCGGCGTCGCGTCGTTCGGAAACGTTACGACCCTCATCATTATACATACTTATTGGTTTATAAAACCCCACTCCATATCTTATAATGTTCATTTCATTTGAATTGAAACACTATTTAAGTGCATTAACACTTTATGCAACGTTTCGACGTTTATACGTCACACGCCTAATTCGCCTCCTTGCACATGTTTAGCATGCTCATACACTTTTCTAATTCATCATTGATTAATGCAAATTATCATTATCATACATAATATTCATGTTTTAAAACTTAGAACATCATTTTACATTGTGGGCAGCATTACGCGTGTATACGCGCATGCCCGACACTCTCTGATTGCCTCAAATTATACCTCAGTCCTATAAATGGTCAATTTAGGAATTATTTCCAACCTCAAATGTTAAAACTTATTAAACAAAATTTGTAGGTATACTCTTCCTCGTTCCGAATCATCTTGAATCATCTCAATCCGAATTCGTATGAGAAACTTATGCTCATTTTTCTAAGGGAGGTCAAAACAGTCCAGCTTGACACTATTCCAGCGCGTTCGAGCACTGAAACCTTTAGTGTTCAGTGCGGGCGGCACTGATGTCTCTGTTCTTCAGCGCGGTCGGCACTGAACTAGGGTAATTTGAGCGCGGTCGGCTCAGAAACACAAACAAAATAAATTTTTCAGATTTCGCGATTCGACCTTCCTCCATTCTAATCTCCATAACTCTATCTCTAGAGGTCCAAATGAGTCTATTTCGGACTCTATGGACTCTTAATTCATGGGAATACAACATATACAAAATTCAGAGCTACCCATTAACATTAACATGACCAAATCTTAGACCGAAATATCAACTCATGCTCTATTTTAGGAGTTCTAAGTGTTCTTCACTAAAATCATTATCAAATCTTTGTTTTTGCATCTTTTTACTCCATTCCAACTGGGTTAACTTCGTAGCCCATGAAACTACAATTCCATAACATCAAATAATTTAAACCAATATAGAATCTAAGTTCCAAAGTCCTCTAAAATTGTTCGAATGTCCAAAGTTCATTTTTTGTCCATTGTTCATCCTCCTTAAGCATAGAGGTCAGATTTCTTGCTTGTTTTGCTCCATTTTAGTGTTATTAAGAAGGTGTTTAAGGTCTTAAACACTTTCGTAACAATATAAACACAACCAATAACAACACAAATTGCAGAAACCAAACCCATTCGAAATATTCTCAAAAAAACCAAAAAGCTTGAAAAATGGAAAGGAGATGGTTGAGGTTATGTTTACCTCTTGATTGTTATTCTTGCAGGTTGTGAGGGTTTGCTAGAACCCTCATCTTCTTCCTTTTTGCTTCTCTTCTCTTCTTTCTTCCTTCCACCTGTACACTTTTCTCTTCTTCTCTCTAGAACTCTTCTTCTCTTCTTCTTCTGCACTCTTTCTTCTTTCTCTATCCTCTCTAGCAACTGATTTAGAATGGATGAGAAGGAATGGAAGTGACTTGGGAGAATTAAGGCTTCGGGAGAATGAAGGCTACACTAGCCGAGCATCTAAGAAATGGTTTTAAAAAAAATGTTGACTCAACAAGGATTTCAATGCATAGAGTATTGGTTTTGGCCAACACATTGTCGACACTACTATCTCCCGCTTCTCTAATTGGCCCATTCAAATAGATGGCTTCATCTTATTGGGTAAGGCTTTAATTAAGTCTCCAATATGCATGACATGTAATAATAATACACCGAATACTCCCTCTTTTTTACCAAATTTGCTCAATAACTCTACCCAAAATTAAAATGGGTACTCTCACAAAATATTAGGATGCGTAAAAATTATTATTATGGGATTTGTCCATTATTCAGAACACCCATCTTAAACATTTCAGATACGAAATAAATCTCGTTCGGGCTCAAATAAAATTTTCGACGCTTGAAAAATTATTTATTCGCGTGCACGTCTTAATAAAATTAATGAAAATCGAAAAAGACGTAAAAATATTCGGGCGTGAATAGTGTCTCGGAAAACGTGCCCCGTAAATAATGATTTTGCTATATTACGCGAAATCAATATATTCGCTTACGCGAAACTTACTACACATAAAAATCCATGTATTATCATAATCTAGGTTATAATATAATCTTTAAACACATCATACAAAAATAGAATATTTAATATATTCCATAATATTAATAAACCCAAATTACAAGGGTGCTTTCGATTCGTGATCGTTATATTCTTCCTCCAATACAATTATACACTTCGTCAGTTAGTCCATACTAATTAAATTAATAACTTTGACTAACTTTTAGCTCACATCTCATCCCTTAATCTATAATAAATATATAATACACATATATTTATTCACTTATCACATAACTCACGTAAATATATACATAACCCATGTATATTTTACATTTAACCCTCTACATTTCATAATAAGAATTTTATTTATTAAATTCTTATTATAACTATCCTTCTTAAAAAATCTGGGTTGTTACATGTATACATAGATATATAGATGATGTAAAAAGTTAATGAATCTTATCATTAATTTATTTGAAACACCCATTGCATACTATTTATCTCTCTATATTTGTGCATAGTTTGTTCTAGAAAACTACTCAAAGTTAATAAATCTTATCAAAAAAATAAAATTATGTACATCCACATATTACTTTTTTTTAAAATCTGTTTGTGCATATAAAAGTTTTCGGAAAACTAAGTATTTCTTCATTAAAATACAAACAACATGTAAAAGTAACAAATTTTTACTCTAAACGGCACATAAAAATGAATGGATGGAATAACCTAAGCTAATTTTTCATAATCTTTATTATACCTTTATTTACAAATATAACAAAATTTAATAAAAGTGTCAATTAGTAAGCTTAATATTAAATTTAATTTTTCTTTTCTTTTCCACCATAAATTCACAGACAACAAAAACTGAAAACTTTCTATATATAAGTTTTACGTTATGTTTTTATATATATAGCTGAGAATTGGTACTGTAAATAAATGATATTAACTTCCTTTTATAGTCAAGAGAAGAGAAAGAAAGTTTTCACTATGAACTTTTGGGCCAGTCAAAATGTTCCACTGATTATGTAAAACACAGTTGTTCAACTCATTTCGTATTTTAAGTCATGTCATCATGTAAAACATGAGGAGCCTTCTTGTTGGCAGAGACTAGTTATCAAAAGACACCTTTCATATACACGACTAATCAAGAGAGTACACATAGATGGCCAATTTACTTTTAAAAAGGTTATTTTGCGGTCAATATGATTCGTCTGGTATGTCGGTAATATTCTCATCCGGGTCATATTGATCAACAAGGGCTTTTTCTCGTACATTTAGTTTTAGTACAATCTTGTAACCTTGGACTGAGCAAGCAACTTTACTAGCTAACTCTTGATAATCATTCATCAAATGATTGTACCGCATTGCTTGATTTTTTTCAAAGTCAGCACTCATTGGAGAAACCATTACTTCTTCACCATTACTCCTGTTAGCATCTCTTATCCACCGAAGAACGATTATGTCATCATATATTTTTGAAATACTCTTGAAGCTGAAAAATCTCAGAATGTGCCTGCAAATCTGACCAGAATGTGAGAACATTTGGCAAGTACATATTATCGACCTGTGCTAACGATTGTTGACAACTTGTCAATATCTTCGACTATTTTCAATTGCATCTGCCTTGTACACTGCATAAACCTTTGTATCAATAATGCACAACTCACTGACTTTGTTGAGGTTGTACTTTAATTAGAGAATCCACAAGCTGTTTTTGAAAACGTCTAAACATCTCTTTTGTATAACATTCCGCAGCATACACTTCCAACGATGATCCACATACCAAACTACGTTTCCGATGTTTTGTTACGTAGTCGGTCTTTCTCTCTTTGATGAATTGTTTCTCAATAGCCTTTTGAGTTTTGACTACAAATTCTTTCATCCTGGTTGAAGCATTCACATATTTATCAAAAAAATGATTCATGCCTTCGCTTCTTCCGGTGCTTATTATTCTCGCAGTAAATCTCTTTATATATGCACATATCCATTTCTCCTTCACGTCATACAAACTTATGAGCCATTCATTTTGATTCAAATCATAATCCCTCATCAGGATTTCCCAACGCTCTTCAAACTCACCGACGAACAATGAATTATACACACAATTGTTAAAATCGTCTTTGAACGATGGGTGTTCTGCATAAACATGATGCAATTTCTCTGAGAATTTATTTCTAATATGTTAAGAACACAATACATGATGAGTGGATGGGAGTACCCTAGTAATAGCATTGCTCATGGCTTTATCTTGGTCAGTGATGATGGTTACAGGACTCTTGTAGTCCATGGCTTCAAGCCATGTCTCTAAGACCCAAACGAAAGTGTCTTCTGTCTCACCCCTTAACAATGCAAATCCAAATAAAACAGAGTAATAATGGTGGTTAACCCCGGTAAATGGAACAAATGATATATTATACCTATTTATCCTATACGTAGTGTCAAATGTAACCACGTCTCCGAAACATTGATACATAAACCTTGATCGGGCGTCTACCCACAAAATACAAGTTATACGATTGTCTTCGCCTGGTTTGACACGAAAAAAGAATTTACTCGCACTGCCAGATTCAAATTTTTTCAAATAAGTGACTGCAGCATGTGCATCATTTTCATCCTCTGAGTCACGCCTTAAATCCCTAACTACATTACGAACATCCTTGTCACTAAAACCTACGTTCTGCATCCCTCCACCCATTGTGCTCAAAACGTTTATCATCCTACTAGGTCCAATACCCGCCTTATTTAAGGTGTCAATTAATTGTCATGCTACCGTCGTAATATTCCTATGTGTCTCAATCAAATCTACTTTGGTAGGTGTCACTAAATGATGATTGTGATCCAACTCAATGGTCGAAATACGCCAATTGTCTTCTTTCTTATTGTGGACAATAAACATTCTAACTTTGCATAATGTTCTTCCTATCGAGTCTCTTTATTTTCTTATTTTATCATTATCACATTCATCATCTAGTTTACTCTATAGCAGTTGGCCTACCAGCTTTTTTACATACATATAACTTGGACGTCAAATCATTATTACGAGCATGTTTACGACTTGTAGCAATCCTAATCTCAAATCCATTTAGGATCTATAAAATTTTTCAGCTTCTTCCAACTTAGAGAACAATTGACCAACATAGGGGACCATTACCTCTTTACTATTTTCAGCATCATTAACATACTCAGTTACATTCGTACAATCTAAACTAGTAAGAGATTCAGAAGAACTAGAGAAAAATATCTTTGTAGTATGCATGAAAGCCATTGATGAGCACTTACCAAAATTGCTTGCACAAACAACTGATTTCTTTAAATCTGAGTGGGAGCTGTCGTTAATACTCCAAAATTAAAACTTTACTATTACTTTACGAACACAAAATTCAGTATAGTGATAAGTAAGGGTCGATCCCACATAGAGTGATGTTGTCTTATATTTATCCTAATGTTTTTAACAATGAATAAATGGGGGTTTTGAGTTTGATTAACTAATTAATAAAAATTAAAATTAAAATAATTTAAATAACCAATGAATTAAAGCTTCAATTCTTTAGTTCAGTATCACCCTTTCACAATAATAGATTAACCAAGTGTAACACTATTTATCCTTCAATGAAACTAATAGCCTTAGATAACAATAAGCTTTGCTATCCGAAATTTCCCTTAAATTATCACTCAATGAAATAAGTTCTTGACAAGATTTTAACTATCATACAACCTAGAACAAGTTCTCTAGATTTAATATAATAGCAACATTAAGAACTAGGGAATTAGACTATTCCAAGCAACAATTTCATAAGCTCGAATTATTTAACCTGTCTTCTGATAATCTTAGCAATACACCAAAGTTTGTCCAAAATCATGTATTACTAAGTACTACTTGTGATTAAGAACAATATCAATTACACGTAATACTATTCCTTAATTTAGCATATGATATTAGTTAACCAATTCAATTATGCAGAAATCAAATCAATTAAGCCAAATAACATTCAACAATTAAATCAGATTAGAGCCCTTCCCCAATCACTGATAAAGAGGGTCACCTTGGAGGTCTTCAAGTCTTCAGAGCATTCGGTTGACGAGACCTACAAGTAAGAAAGTCTCCACATACGGGCACTAAAGAGCAAGGAAAAGATGTCAAGTAAAGCATTTGAACTTGAGTATGCTTACCATGACAAGGAGAAAAATCTGAGATTTACACTTGAGAATACCTGAAAAGAAGAAAAAATGAAGTCAGAGAATGATCAAAATCACAATTATGAAAGAAAAAATTTTCTTAATTTTTTTTGAAAAACTTCGGACAACCAAAATGCATCCTTCGGAGCCATTTTTTGACTTGTTTTGGTATGCATCATGGCCAAAGCTATGACTTATGTAGTACTCGTCGATATAGTCGTTTTGATATATTATGGGCCCCGAAACTCCAAACGGAACAAAAGTTATGATCAAAATAGCGGTCACGATTCTCAAAGTTCATTTTTTTCACATTCTTTGACATTTTTTCCCCTAGGATTCGGCCCCCTAGGGTTCAGCCTCCTGGGGCTCGGCCATGCAGGGAGGTCCCGTCGAAGAGCATTTTTTTCGTATGTTTACTTCACGATTTCGTTGAAAAACGCCAATTTTTCTTTATTATTCGAGGGAACCCTACCGGGATATGATCCAGGTAACGGGGCTCGGAAGACAAAAGAAAAAATTAGGGGTACCTGAAAAAAAAAAACTTTGGTTCAGTTTTCCCTTATACGGTTCGCCCCCCTAGGGTTTGGCCACCTAGGGTTCGGCCACCTGTAGGGTTCGGCCCCCTAGGGGGATTCTTTTGTGTACCTTTAAAATTCTGATGCTCCACAAATCAACTTTTCAGAACGAATGTTTCTTTGTCGCGATAAATATTGTATCTTCCTTTATTATCTGAGGGAACCCTACCGAGATATGATTAAGGTAACGGGGCTCGGAAGACAAAAGAAAGGTTACAATGACCTGAAAAGAAAAGTGGATGAAGCAAGTCAAGAAGAAGTTCGATAGAACGCATTCAAATAAATAGAAAAAATTGAAAGAAAGAGAAGAAGGAGGGACGGAGCATCCCCCTTGGGTTCGGGTACCCCCTTAGGGTTCGACCCTATAGGGGTGGAATTGTTTTCCTACCTTTTTTCCAAGATGGGGAACGTTTGCTTGAAGACTTCTTGGTGATCTTCCGACTTGAAGGAGGAGAAAAAATGCCAAAAAAAAAATTACACGATGAAAAGAAAAGCCTAAGTGACTTGGGAGATGTATATACATATGCAAACTGCATGCTTGTAACAGAAAAGGAAACAACTACCATGTTCCTATTAAGGGAAGGATTCAATCTAGTTTCCAAAAGATAAGTAGATTTGATCTTGCTTCTAAATATAAATATATAAAGATATTATTTTCTAAACATATAAAAGATTTGATTTTTATTTCCTAATAAAGGGAAATTTTGAAATTTGAATTTCCTTCTAAATAATAATAGTAATGATGATGAGGAAAGATATTGTCTTCAAAATCATATTTTATTCCTAAAATAAAATTTTATTTGGAAATATTTGATTTAATTCCTAAATAAAAAGGAAAGATTTGATTTACCAAAAGAAAGATTTTATTAGATTGAATTTTATTTGGTAAGATTTGATGATCTTCTTTGTTTTAATTTCCAGAAAAAATAGGGAAACATATATTGGGCAAGCTATGGAAAGATTTGTAGAAGATTTCTCAACATGTCCAAGGAAGAGCCTTGCTAGGTTTTGCCTTCTTAGGGTTTAACCCTAAGGGTTTGGCTCCCTAGGGGTTCCCTCTTCTAGGACCCTTGTCTTCAAGACCTGTAGAGTGGAGTCCCGCAAAATCGTTTAAAAGCTTGGAGTATTTTGCACGAATGTCTCTCGAGAATCGCGACTCTCGCGAAGGGGGCAAATGTGAGCCCAAGTACATATTAGGGTTCACATAACCTAATTGAAATAAATGTATAAATTAGGGTTTACAGAACCTAATTAAATGTACAAATTAAGGTTCATGTGACCTAATTAAATGTACAAATTAGGGTCCATGATGTAATTAAATGGATACCGGAAAAGACGAAAATAAATGTGTTAGATTCGGGGAAGCCTCCATGTATTCCAAGCAAAAGACTCGTGGATGCGACCCATTTTGGGAATTGATTGAGGGATTAGATTGGTGGCTAGAAAGACAGGGCAATTTGGGTATTACTTTGATAACTAAAAGGTATTTCTGGAATTTCCCCTTAAAGACATGACTAAAGGGTATTTCGGAAATTTCCCTTAAAACATGTGTCTGGCATGTGACTACTTCCCAGAAAAGTTCTATAAATAGCCCTTCTATTCTAAGAAGAAAGGATCGATCTTAAAACATTACACTTAGACTCTTGGAAACTCTGAGCACTTAGAATTCTCTCCCAACTGGAAGACTCAAGAAGGCTCTTGGAATCCCCGTTACCCTAACCCGGTTTCCGGATTCTGAGAGTTCTGTCACGTGTCATTGGAGTAATCGTCCATCTGTTCTTCTCCCCTCTTCAATCAATCAGTCAATTCCTTATTCTTCGTGGATTTCTCGCCAGCCAACACGAAACCCTAACCCTAACAAGGCGCGATTTCCTTGCCCGCAAAGATATAACTTATTTTTTTATACCAAGTTACAAGAGTGCAAACAAACCGAAAAGTTCACGGACAAATTAAAACTACAAGAGAAAAAGAAGAAGAGGAAAATGTTGAGTATTAAGATTAATAAATTAAATTCTATGTTTTATTGTAGAATTGTTGGTTTGATTTAGATAAATTTTATCGATATTCTTAGTTCAAATTGTTAAGCTTTGAGCATTCTGCAGTAATAGTTCCTTATAGGTGTATTTTAAAGTTTTCAACCATCTCATCATCCAAACAACTAGTTAGGATGAGATGCAGTTAGTTATACAATAAAATGAAACTTTTTTAATCGGCAAAAAAAAGTTTTATTTAAACTGAAGGTTGTAGACGTGGTAATTTAAGCTTCTTGCGGGTATCACCAGACAGCTTTCTTTTTTCTCTCTAGAGAAAACCCTAGTCTTCATAGTTTCATACAATGAGACTATTAGGAGGGTCTCTAATTTATACTAAAGAGATCCTCCCCCAAAATTTTCTTACATTTTTTAGTTTAATTATTTTTATTTTTTATTTTATGGGGTTTCTTTAACGCTTTTATGGGGTTTTATTTTTTTTAGTTTGATTTTTTTCCAATCTATGGAGCCTTCTTCTCCTAGTTTGATATTTTCTCATTCTATGGAATATTTTTTAGGCATATGATCTTTCTGTGAAAGAGATTTGATTTGAGCTGATGAAAACAAATCTATCAAATTTGGGTGTGAGATTATCACGATGGCCTTCTTTTTCGTTGCTTGTGTTGAAGAACTACTCAAGTTTATTTATTTATTTTTAGAAATATATATGTTCTCAAGTTTTGAGTTTTAATTTAGAAGTAGAGTATGTATCACCTCGACTCTAGTGTTTTTATAATTCGATTCATTTATCAATGAGAATTATTTCATGTTCTTATTCTCATGTTTTGTCCCAAAAAAAAAAATACACATGCGGTATTGGAGGGGGATATGTAAGAAAAATTTCCATCTTACCCTTAGTCGAAGCAAAATATTTGGTTATTTACTGAAATCATCTTTTGATAGGGAATGATGGATTGTTAGTGTAGACGATTTGAAAGATATAATCGGAAGATATTAATTATTCCCATTTTGGACGGAACAAGCGTGAGTTATAGATAACACAAATGTACAAATTGTATGAATACATACAAATTGTATATATGAACAGAGAGATATTATTCGTGACTACATAATGTAGAAATTCTATGGATATAAGCTATAAATTAAAAGGAAAAGTTGGAAAATATTTTAAACGGCTAAGCTTATTTAGAAGTCTTATTAATAATACTGTTTTTATGGTTGAACTGATAAATAAAAAAACTCAATTGTTAAAATATTGGAGGAAACCAATATTGAGGATTATCTACAAGGTTGGTGTGATTGTAGTATGAATAATAATACGATTGTATATTCATTTTGTAGTTGATGAGGATGTTAGAGAAAACTTGGCGGGTATGTGGGGGCGACAGGGAGATCCACCATTACATTATCCTCTAGGATTTTATTTGGATAATTTATCTAGTTTTGTGATAAAATATAATTATATATGTTGGATCCTGGGTTCGGAATACCCGACCCCACATGGTAGATCCGACCCGGCAAATGCATTCGGAGTTGGGAGGAGTGATCTAGTTAAGGAAGTTACTTCCTAACTGGGTTGACTTATATTTTGACTGAAGTATTTATTATGATTTGGTTGATGGAGACATATGCTTTATACTGATAAGTGGGTCCAGGCGTGATGATGTTATAAGGGGGTATATATACCAGGCTTCCCTCTACATTTCTCAGGTAATGCAAAACTCACACTAAACTGAAAACCTCCATTGTTATCAAAACCTTGAGACAGTCTGTACTAATTCTCACGCCTGAGCTATCCCCCGGCGGCAAAACCGCCCGGAACTCTGAGTGTGATCTCGTTATTGTGCAGGATTAACGTATTCTTAGTGATTGAAGTGCGTGGGCAAATCTTGGCGTTAACATTGGCGCTAGAAGGAGGGCCTTTAGTGTTAGTTCTCAATCACTGTTAGAGCTAGAAAATAGATATGGTAAATACAGCTCCTAACGGAGGGGAAGGGTCAGCTGATTCCCATACACCAACGCGTAGGTCGGTCCTTGACCGACTCAGATCGTCGGCTAGGGAGAGGTTGGGGCCAAGGGGCCAGCCTAGGGCTCCTTTGCAAGTCTAGTCTGCCCCAGTTCGTCGTCGTCTATTTCATACTAACCAGCAGACGCCAGAACCATCAACTCATATGGCTGCCAACCCGGCTCGGACCCTTGTCTATTCAGGCAGTAATGCCGATCACGGGGATAAACGACAATGGATCCTGACCCAACGTAGGGCTAAGGACCAGGAAATAATGGAGGTCTTACGCCAGCAACAACGGGAAATAGCTGAGCATTTGGCTAGGTTGGAAGGACAGGAGGAGGTTTCTTCGAGCCGACCCCCTGGCCGACAGCACACTGATCGGAACCAGTCCAGGACTAATCGTTCGGATGGTTCTGAACTAGTTCGGAGTAGGCGACAGAGCCGCTCCCCAGTTCGGAGCAGGCGACAGAGCCGCTCGCAGGACGGGAGCAGGCTAAATAGTCGCTCTCCGATCCGCAGCAGGCATCAAAGCCCTTTGCGGCAGATGAGCAGGCGTCAGAGCCGCTCCCCCGACCGCAGAAGGCATAGGAGCCGCTCACAGGACCGAAGCAGGCCCAGGAGCCGCACTCCGGACCAGAACAGGCGGGTAGGCCGTTCTCGGGACGGTAATGTTATTGGAGGAAGGGGATTCGGATCGGATGGCAGACTTCGGTCGCCACCCCGAAGGAGTGAAACCGATCCCGTTGTCAGACGATTAGCTGAATTGGAAGAAAAACTAGCCGCGGTGGTTCAAGCCAAGGAGTTACCGAACATATCAAATTCACCTTTCACCAGGGAGATTGAGCAGGTCAAAGCAGACAAGACTAAGAAAATGCCTCCTTTGGACTCATACGACGGTACTGGCGATCCCTATGATCATACTCATGGGTATAATCAAGTGATGAATTATTATGATCATCCGGATGCTGCCAAGTGCCACATGTTCGTCACCACTCTAAAGCTAGCAGCTCGTGAATGGATGTCGTCCCTTCCCTCGAACTCTATCGGATCGTGGCAAGACTTGAGTGACAAGTTCCATGCACGATTCGGGAGTAACAAAAAGAGAGGAAAGCTAACTACAGCTCTGACCCAAGTAAAACAGAGATCGGGGGAAAGTCTGGGTGAGTACATGAAAAGATTCCGCGACATGGCTGGTACTGTGACTAGTCTAAATGTACAGCAAGCGGTCGGGTTCTTCACTACGGGTCTGGATGTCACAAAGTCGAAGGACTTGTGGAAAGATCTTATTCTTAATCCGCCAATGGATCTGGCGGAAACTTATGGTCGAGCTGAAGGACTCATCACCATAGAAGAAGCCTACAAAAGCTTAAATCCTCAAGATCGGTATGAAGATAATACAAAAGGAAAAGATAGGAACTATATTCCTCGGCCCGACAACCAGCCGAAGGGCAATTTCTATGGAGGAGCCGGTTTGGGAAATGGTCAGGGAGGGGTTAACTCTGGAGGTGGTAGGCTGCCCTTCCCGAAGAAGAATGTGAATAAAATATATACCCCTCTCACTAAGGATCGGGCGAGGATTCTTGAAGAGATTAGAAATCAGTCCTCATTTGAACCCTGTCCGACCATAACTCGATCTCACCAGGGCAATCCCAACCGTTATTATGAATATCATCAAACTTCTGGCCATGATACAGAGGATTGTTATAACCTGAAGGATCTGATCGAAAAGAAAATCCAAAATGGTGAACTGGTACAGTATGTCGTGGGTCGGCAGAATTCCGGTTCAGATGGCCGAAGAGGGTCGAACCGAGAGAGACGTCTCGAAGCACCACCCCACCGAACCATCCACGAAATTGTGTTGATGTCATCACTGGGGGAACGTTCGGGAAGAAAGTCGGGAAGAAGAGGAGGGGACTGATGGATGCCGTGTTATCGGTTTCGGAACGACCTTCGGTGAGAGATCGGCAATTTCCCGATACGGTGATATCGTTTACCGAGGAGGATTACCCCTCGGAACCAATTGATCCACATGAAGGGGCGTTAGCCATCACAGCCCAGGTCGGATCCATGGATATGAAGCGAATAATGATCGATAATGGATCTTCGGTCGACATATTATTTACTCATGCATACAATAGGCTAGACCTGGGGGGAGCGAAGATGGAAGTGGGTCAGGAATCTCCGTTGTATGGATTCATCAATGATCCTGTTCGCGTGGTTGGGACCGTTGAGCTGCCGGTGATCTTCGGCACGGCACCGAGGCAGGTAGAGGTCAAAGTCAGATTTTTTGTGGTCCAAATAGATTCAGCCTACAACGCCATCTTGGGTAGACCCACTTTGGCAGCACTACAGGCGGTCACCTCAATATGTCACTTCAAAATGAAATTCCCAACTTCAGAGGGAGTCGACGAGGTAAAGGGTGATCTGGATATGGCGTGTAGGTGCTACCGGAATTCATTGATATCCTCGGCGGTTGGGGTCAGCAAGCAGAAACAAACGATGGCCATAGAGGTTGAGCCATTCACTGAGGGAAATTCCGAACCCCTAGCGTTGCCTGCCGAAGAGACCGAGGAGGTAGAACTGATTGTAGGAAGGAGTGAAAAGTTGATCAAGATAGGCTCGGGCCTGGTAGAGCCATTTTGGACTAATCTAATAGAGCTGCTTCGGGTATATGCGGACATTTTTGCATGGGAGCCTTCTAATATGCCCGGAGTTGATAAATCGGTGGCGGTTCATAAGCTGTGTATTGACCCTTCTAAGAAGCCTATCCGTCAGAAGAGGAGGATCTTCGCTCCTGATAGACAAAAGATCATTGACGATGAGATTTCCAAACTGCTAAAGGCGGATTTCATCTACGAAATTGATTACCCGGAGTGATTAGCAAATGTGGTGCTGGTGCAGAAGTAGAATGGTAAATGGCGGGTCTGCATAGATTACACCGATCTGAATAAAGCATGCCCAAAGGACTTTTACCCTCTCCCGCACATTGACCAACTGATTGATGCTACTTCTGGATTCGACATGCTTAGCTTCATGGACGCTTTTTCTGGATATCACCAGATTTCTATGGATAAGAAAGACATGCCGAAAACGGCGTTCATTACGCATCGAGCAATATACGCTTACAAGAAAATGACGTTTGGATTGCTAAATGCGGGAGTTACATATCAAAGGATAATGAACTATGTGTTCGCCAAATTATTGGGCCGAAGCATGGAGGTATATGTAGACGACATGATTGTCAAAAGCATGGGAGTTCGGAACCACCTGGATGACTTAGAAAACTGCTTTGAGACGGTAAGAAAGTACAAGCTTCGGCTGAACCCGACCAAGTGTACTTTTGGCCTCGGTTCGGGTAAATTTCTGGGGTATTTGCTCAGCAAGAGGGGGATTGAAGCTAACCCGGAAAATATCAGAGCCATTTTAGACATGAAGTCTCCCCAATCTTTCAAAGACGTTCAGCGATTGACCGGTAAGGTTGCTGCACTTCGGAGATTCATGTCAAAATTGGTAGAACAGTGCCTACCCTTCTTCAACACTTTGAAAGGACCAAAGAATGAAAAGACCTTCTAATGGACTTCAGAGTGTGAAGATGCGTTCCAAGGGATCAAAAGGTATCTCTCATCAGCTCCTCTTCTGGTAAAACCTATCCCTTCGGAACCCCTGTATTTGTATCTGGCGGCGAGCTCATTGGCAGTAGGAGCGGTTTTAGTTCGGGAGATAGGGGGCAAGCAATGCCTCGTCTATTATGTCAGCCATGTGCTTCGGGATGCTGAAACCAGATACCCCAACTTGGAGAAATTCGCCTATGCACTTGTGATAGCTAGTAAGAAGTTTAGGCACTACTTCCAGGGAAGATTGGTGGTTGTATATACTGATCAGCCTTTGAAGAAGGTCATGAATAAGCAGGATTTGTCGGGACGCCTCTCCGCTTGGATGATGGAGTTGACTCAGTTTATCATAGAGTACCATCCTCGGACTGCTATAAAGGGTCAGGCGTTGGCCGACTTCATTGTGGAATGCTCGTTTACCGAACCCGATACAGATGATAATGACCTGATTGTGAGTTCGGTATCGGGCACTCAGACAGGTCGTACGTCGTGGACGCTGTATGTGGATGGCTCTTCGACTTCAGATGTCAGTGGGGCAGGAGTTATTTTGATTAGCCCGGAGGGATTTAAGGTCCAACAGGCCATTCGCTTTGAATTTAAGGCGACCAATAATGAGGCAGAATATGAAGCCATTTTGGCCGGATTGCGGTTGGCAAGAAGTCTGGAAGTAAAACACTTGGTCATCTTCAGCGATTCCCAATTAGTGGTCAAGCAGATAGTGGGAGAGTATGAGGCTCGTGGGGATAGGATGACGAAGTACTTGGCCGCCGTTAAAGACCGACTGCATTATTTTGAATTGTATAGTGTGTAAGGAGTTGGTCGAGAAAACAACACCATAGCCGATGCCTTAGCAAAATTGGCAACAACAGAGACTACCTCTTTTGGCGGATAGGTATACCTGGAAGTTCTGAGGGACTCAAGTATTCGAAGGTCAGAAGCACTACAAGAAAAAGGCCTAATTCCGACGGAATTATTTCCGACGCACTATGTTCCCTCGCAATTAGACTTAGAGGCACTGAACATCAGGCCGGAGTTGTGGCTTCGCGGTAACAATTCAAAACCTAAAGCTCAATTCTGTCTTACTAAGCAACAAGTTGAAGACGTGTGCAAGTGGGTTAGTGGGTTGAAGCTTCCAGATGGATATGCTTCTAACATATCTCGTTGCAGTAATGTTGAGCAGCTAAAGATTAATGGGTTCAAAAGTCACGATTGTCATGTATTTATGCAGAAGTTGATGCCAATTGCATTTCGTGAGATGTTACCCAGAAAGGTGTTGGATGCATTGACCGAACTCTCAAATTTCTTTCGGGATCTATGCTCAACTGTAATAAGGTATAGTGATGTGGAGCAGATGGAGAATAATATTGTGCTTACCATTTGCAAGCTGGAAATGATATTCCCCCCAGGGTTCTTTGACTCGATAGAACATCTGCCTATTCATCTACCGTATGAACTTAAACTTGGCGGTCCGGTGCAATATCGGTGGATGTATCCTTTTGAGAGGTAATATAATCTACAAATTGCATATACTCATATCTTTCATATTAATCATATTAAAATGCAACATCTGTAGGTATATGCGTCGATTAAAGCAGAAAGTGAAAAACAAAGCTCATGTTGAGGGTTCTATTGCCGAACGCTATACGGAGTAAGAGCTTGTCAACTTCTGCTCATTGTATTTTGACGATGTTGTCTCAACAAAGCACAACCGTTTAAGTAGGAATGAGGTTGTCGGTCCCCAATCTCATGCTGATAATGAGTTAGCTGTATTCACATATCCGAGTAAACCATTTGGCCATGAGACGATGACTTACTTAAGCGACAAAGAATTGAAGATAGTATCCACATACGTGCTTCTAAATATGCCAGAAGTATCGTCATACATAAAGTATGGATTGTTATATGTCACATCTAATATAATTTATAATCGTTATCAACTTATATATTAAAGTATTTTTTTTATTCTTTCAGTTCATTCGAAGAGGAAGCGTATGCTTCTAACCCGGATTTAACTGCTGCCCAGTTGGAAGCACTCACTACTGCAACTTTCCAACAGTGGTTTCAGACAAGGGTTGAGGCAGAGAACATTTCTGAGCGTTTTAGAGATGTCATATGTGGTCCTTCCAAGGTTGTTAGTTCTTTTCCTGGATGTATCGTGAATGGGTACAGATTTAAGGTCGACAACTTGAATGAACTCACATCAGTCAACTCTGGGGTTGTGGTGTTGGGAAGCTGTTACAATGATTCTGAGTCCAATTACTATGGACGTCTAGAGGATGTACTTGTGCTTAATTATCCCGGGGGTAATAAGGTAGTTACATTTAAGTGTCGCTGGTTTGATACTGAAAAAGGTGTTAAAGTTGATCGTAATAGAATCGTCATAGTAGATATCAAGTCAAAACTCAAATCTGATGACGTTTTCCTGTTAGCCAGCCAAGCGACTCAAGTGTACTACGCTCCTAACGTCGTAAATAGTAGAAGCCCCTGGTATACAGTTGTCACAACGAAAACACGTGCATTTGATAGTGCAAATATGTTGGGGATGGATGAGGCGTTGCAAGAAGATGTTAGCAATCCTAGGCAGGTGCAGCTAAATGATGAAGATGTGATGACAAATGATGTGGTTGACGTACCCGACGATGAGGAAGTAGCAGATTTGGAGGTTGTGCATGAGTACGTTATCGTTGAAGATGATAATGACAACGAATCTGATATCGATGATGATGAGGAAGAGACTGAATCCGATGATGATATTGATGTTGAATCTGATGGGTTTGACGACGTACAACCTCTAAACGTATTTAACATTAGTAAATAATTTAATATTAATATATTAGATTTAAATAGTAATAATATATTATATTTCTGTTATTTCAGTAGAATATTTATGGCTAGAAATAGCGGTGGCGGTCGTCGCGGCGGGGGGCGATCAGGATCCGGAGACGCGAGCCAGGCTGGAGGCTCGTCTTCAGGAGCTAGTAAGTGGTTTGATTCGTGTTAACGTATAATATATCTCAATATAAATTAGTTTATGTATTTTGACTAAAGTTTTATAATATAATTACAGATGCTCGTCGTCGACGAGACCGACAGACTAACCTCGGTCTCTTCGGTCGTCCACCGGCAGTTCCACATGTAGTTCGAGTGGATGTCGGCTCTTCCCAGTAAGTATTCTACTGTGACTTAAAAATTAAGAGTTAAGTTTATATAATTTGTTACATTAAACATTTAAAGTAACAATATTCAATTGTTTTTACTGTAGTATACTAGACCCGGTCGCTAAGGCGACCATACACGCTATCTGCCTGACGCACCTCCCGACTGGGTGTATGCGCTTCAGCCAGTACAGCCTTTACGATCCCGCGTTTATGGTCACTGTCTTGCGGGAGTTTCACGTAAGTTAATTTTCTTATACGTACATAGTTGTTGCACAATAATTTAATGGTTCCTAACTTTTAAACTTTTGTTATAGAGATATTTTAGATATGATTCGGGCATCTCTCAGGCAGCCGGCGATGATGTTGTTATTGCACACATCGCCAAGAACTACGCCGGCTGGCTGTATGAGATGCGACAGAGGGCAGCCCGGGCAGTTGATGACCAGCCCGGGACCACGCTTAGAGATCACCAGCCCCGCATAGTCTCTGATGCAGTGTGGGAGGCTATGTGTACGCACTGGGATGCTGACGACTTCAAGAAGAAGTCAGAGCAGGCAAAGAAGAACCGTCGTCAGCTCCGAGTGGTACACACTACTGGCTCGCAGTCTTTTGAGGAGGCGAAATCGGTAAGTGTCATATACTTAGTTGTTTAGTAACTCATTTGTCACAAGTAAACTTCATAACTCCTTTATGAATGTATTTATTAGGCCATGCGACTGAGCTTAGGCCGACCTCCTTCTATGTTAGAGTTCTGGGATAGAGCCCACACGCCAAAGGACTCTACTATGTCTCCCGCAGCATTAGCTATACGGGTAAGTGTAATCGTAATTTTACATAATGTTTAATATTAGTTAGTTTATAAAATGATATAATTAACTTACGTATAAGCCAAAAATTACAGGACCGATTTCAGGCTAGTCGGGACCAGCGTGTAGCTGAGTTGCAGGCTGCTAGGAGGGACTCTGAGATGTTAGATTCTACCGTTCCTCGGCCCGAGATTGAATTATCTCGGGATGAGGAGCTGGCACTATGGGTCGCGTCTCAGGATCCCTCTACTAGCAGTACCAGCAGATATCGAGTGCTGGGATTGCCGAGGATACCAGCGTATACATTACCTGGAGGTAATATTTTTTCTAATAAGTTAAGATTAAGTAACTGCATATATTAGTAGTAATGATATATTTATTTGCACAGGCTCTAGCCAGCGTCAGCGCCCGAGAGCTTCTGTCGGACCATCTCATACCGGCGCTGGCTTGGACGACGAGATTTTCCAGAGGGTTATGGCAGCGGTGTCGGAGACGTTCCGTACGGATCCGGTCATCCGTCGTCAGGAGTTGCCCAGTCGAGCTCGCCTTCACCAGCTCGCCCAGGATATTGCAGCAGGGGCCACCGTCGATAGTACGGGTATCCCACAGGAGCAGTTCATCGCGATACGCGATGAGGTGCTCCGGTTGGTGGTTACATTACTATCGGAGGCTTTTGGCCCGATTGGGAGTCAGCAGCCCCCGCCTACCCAGGTATATTATATTTACTTTTAATTATTTAATTTGCATGTTATTCAAATAATACTTTCATACGGACTAATGCGTTATATTTTTAATTGTATCAACAGGGTGGCGACGGCGATGGCGACGGCGACGGCGACGGCGACGGAGGTCATGCTGATGTTGATTTGCATACACCATAGTCATACGCCCATGTTATATATATAGTTTAGTTTGTTTAGGTGTTTTGTATTTAGAACTTACTTAAATATTTTGTAACTCATATATTGTAAAGTTTAGTTTGATTCTTTGTAAATCAATGTAATATTCTTTAGTTTTGAATGTATTTCGGGACATAATGAGTTATTTTTTAGAGTTTTTAACGTTATGAGTTGATTCTGATATACGTTGTTCTTGGAAGCAGCTATTGGTGTTGTAATATATGTATTGTTGGGATAAAGCAGGTTACAGGTACAAAAATGGGGTTTAAAAACCTGGAAATTTAAAAAGCAAAAAAATTGTTTTAAAAAAAAAAGGGTATTTCCGACGGAATAAGGTATTTCCGACGGAAATTCCGTCGGAGTTAAACATTAAAATTTATACCAAAAAATACTTATTTCCGACGGAAATATATTATTTCCGATGGTAATTCCGTCGACATTAGCTAAATAATAAAACGACCCAAGAGTGCCACGTGGCGTTTTATCGTCGACGGAATTATTTTCGACGGACTATATTCCGTCGAAAAAGGCTTATTTCCGACGGAGGTTTCGTCGGAAATAATTCGTCGGAAATATTATTATACCGACGGAAGTTACGACGGACTTATTTCCGAGGGCTGTATTTCCGACCGAATTTTCGACGGAATATTCCGTCGACAATAGTGTAAGATCGACGGAATAGTTCTATTTCCGACGGAATATTCCGTCGGAATTAGACCTTTTTCTTGTAGTGAAATGTTCCCGATAGAAAGGATGGACTGTTGGCTCACACCATATATTTCTTATCTGGCGGATGGCGTCCTTCCTTCGGATCGGTTAGAAGCCAAGAAAATCAAACATCGAAGTTCGTTCTTCATCTTAATCGATGGAGACTTATACCGAAGGGCGTTCTCTTCGCCGTTACAGAAATGTTTGACTCCTTCCAAAGCGGATTATGCACTTCGGGAAGTCCATGAGGGTATATGTGGAGACTATATGGGCGCTAAGGCATTAGCCTATAAGATTCTGAGACAGGGCTACTATTGGTCAACCATCTTCCAAGAAGCTAAAGAATATGTTAAGAAGTGTCCCAAATGTCAGCTGAATGGAACAATCCCTCACCAACCTCCCGAAGAGTTGTTCTCGGTTTTATCACCCATTTCGTTTGCTATATGGGGAATTGATATTTTGGGACCATTGCCGAAGGCTAAGGGACAGGTCAGTTTTGTCATTGTAGCAATTGATTATATGACGAAGTGGGTAGAAGCCAAACCTCTCCGATCGATCACAGAGCAGGAGTGTTTGAAATTTCTCAAAGAATTTGTTGTCTATCGCTTCGGTATCCCGATGGTGCTCGTTTCGGACAACGGAAGGCAGTTTGTGGGTGCGAAGTTTGAAGAATTTCTCACAGATTTGGGGATTCAGCACCGGAAGACTTCGGTGGCCCATCCTCAGTCAAATGGGCAGGTAGAAGTCACTAATAGAACTCTCCTCAACGGAATAAAAAGGAGATTGGACGAAGCCAAAGGAAGATGACCTGAAGAATTGCTTAGCGTGTTATGGGCCTATCGGACAATAACCCGAACGACGACAGGAGATTCACCTTTCCGTCTCGCTTATGGAACCGATGCCCTTGTTCCTGTTGAGATCGGATCTCCTTCACTTCGGGTCAGTCAATATCAGGAGCTATATAATAATGATGGGCTTCGCCTCAACCTGGACCTATTAAATGAGGTTAGGGAGTCAGCTCTGATAAAGTTGGCAGCTTATCAAAGAAGAACCGCCAAGCACTACAACAAAGGGGTGAAAGTTAGGAGATTTGAGGTTGGTGATCTGGTGCTTCGGGAAACAGCCGCGCCAACTCCCCAAAATTTAGGCAAGCTCATGCCGAATTGGGAAGGGCCATATGAAGTTGTTGAAGTGCCCAAGCCAGGAACTTACCGGCTTCGGGCTATGGACGGTTCGGATATTAAGAATACATGGCATGTTGGGAGACTTAGGAAATATTATCAGTAAGTCATATTGTTTCTTTATTCCGATGGTGTAGGTTTGTTAGTTTATCAAAATGAAATAATATCGGATTGTATAGTTAAAAGTTCTGAACTACTTCATTAATATTCAATGTTGTTACAAATTACATTCCGTACATTCGAAAAAGAAAAACAAATAAAATAGAAATTATCCTATCGGGTCGGCGGAGGAAGTTGTTCTTCTGATTCTTCTTTATCGTCTGAGGAGTCGAGGATGGAAATGTCCAGCCCTGCCGCCAGCATCTTCTCCTTGATTTTTTCTTTATGGCTCTGGTATCCTTCGGAGAATTGAAGGATGACCTTATCTGTCAGCTCAAGAGATGCCTTGTATTCTTCTATCACTTAAAGTTTGGCCTCTTCGGTCAATCGGGGCTCCTGGCTCTTCAGCTGGGCGTTTTCTTCCTCCAAAGAGTTTAAAGTTTGAATCAGGTCGGCCATCTTGGAGTGTGTTTGCTCCATCTGTTCTTCGAGGTCCGCGATTGCCTCCTTCTGGTCGGCATCGTTCTCCTTCAGCAAAACCCGCTCCTCCATGAGTCGGTCGATCTGCTTCTCGTGTTCAACGATCTCTGTTTGGAGGATGCTTACCCGATTCCGAAGCTGATAGCTCTCCCGGCTGGCTTCGGTGAGCTTATCCTGCGTACCGGCATGAAGCTCCCTCTCTTTCCCCAGATCAGACTTCAAAGTCTGAATGTCGCCTTTCAAGACTTCATTTGCTGCCTCGATCTCCTTGTTCTTTTTTGTTAATTTGAGCAAGGATGGGAGAGATCGGGCAAACACCGCGCTGGACTGTAAAAGATCGTGTGTTAGTTGGGAGATCAAGTAGTAAAGTAACTTCCTGTAATAAAATTGAAAGCAGAATTACCTGAAATTGAAGTCGGATGAAGTCTTCTAGGAATTGATCCGGGGTATGATTTTTGAACCGATCGTCATCGGCTGGCATGACGAAGCGTTCGAGGAGGTCGTAAGGAAATGGATCCGAGGAGCTTTGGGGCCAAAGGGTTCGAGGTTTGGGCTGGTTGCTGGAAGAAGGAGCCGAAACTGGGGGTTCGGACGAGCGGGTTCTGCCTGGATGGGATTTGATCTGATGTGTGGGTGCGGGCGGAGATACCGAAGTGGATGAAGCCTCTTTGCGAGGTCTTTTGGCTAATGGCTCCAGGACTTCGTCTTCGGTATCCTCCTCGTCGATAATTCCTAAAGGAATCGGGTCGGGAATCGGAGTGGGAGTCTTCATTGGTTTGGGCGGCGCCTTCTTCCTAAGTTGTTTTTTCTTCATCAGAGCCATTTTTTCCGACCTGCTCATCTCCAAGGTGTTCTTCTTGAAAACTTGAGCCATAGGAATAGCTAAGATCGGGTGAGCTGCTATCGGCACTTGGTTTAATAGCTCATCGTCTGGAAGCTCTTCGGGATCGACGAGGTTCGGTTCGGTGATCTAGGGAACGGTTCGGCTGATGTCAGCTGGGGCGACTGGCTTGATGAGAGTTACTGAAAAAGATGAACGTTAGAAGTCAGTTCGAGTAAAAGGAATTATAAGCAGGGAAGATTTGAGGTTCGGGAATTAGTTCTTACATCCGTGATCGTACAACCAAGTATGGTTGCCGAGGAGCTCGAAGTCCCACTCCTCATCGGGCATCTTGCTGACGAATTATTTGAATTCGTCCAGGCGATCGGCTGGAAACGCTTCGACGTTGTTGGTGTTTTTGGTGAAGTCGATCCAATCTGATATCAAGCTGGTTTCCGGCCCCTTGATGTAGAACCACTGGGAGTGCCAGCCTTTATTGCTGGCCGGGGTCTTCATCAGAGATCGTTTTTGAGCCCCTTTGACAGGCAGCTTGCTGATCTGACGAAACCCTGACTTGCGAGAGCGGATCACAGTGAATAGGGCAAAGAAGAAGTCCAGGGTCGGCTCTATCTGGCAATCATGGCAGAAAGCGATAAAGCAGACCAGGTGGATAAAGGAATTGGGTACTAGCTGGGCGAGCCCGACCCCGACGACGCTAAGGAAAGTGAGCATGAGAGGGTTGAGGGGGAATCTAAGCCCATATTTTAGGGCTTGGACGGCTACGGCAGTCCAGCCATTGGGGCGTTGGTACATTCTCTCGTTGAGGTCGGTTGTGCGTATCTGGTAAGATATAAGGATCTGGTACAGTTCCCGGATGGTCGCCAGGTCTTTGGTGAGGATAGAGGATCTGGTGTTTATGTGGGTAAAGGACTTATCTGAAGAATATTCCTCTAGCATCTTTATATTCTGGAGTTCGGCTTCGGTTCGCGGTGATGGGGTAGAGAAGGGGTTGCTAGGAAAGTCTGAGCTGGTGATGGGGTCTTGAGATGAGAGGCTAAGACCCAGAGAGGTGGAGTTAGTTCCAGCGGCGGTGGTGATGATTGTTGGGATGGCAGTGGTAGTGACTGTGGTGGCTTTTGTTGTTATTGCTGAGGTAGGAGGTGGGATTTCGTTAGCAGCAGCTGCGGAGGCGCTGGTTTTGGATTGGTTGGAGGAACTTGAAACGTCGTTGGTTGCCATTGATGAGTAGAAGGACAAGGTGCAGGAATCAATTGGTCGGAGAAGGATGGAAATCGCAGTGGAAGTTGCAGAGAAGAGATTGAAGAATTTGAAATTTGGGGGAAAAAAGTGGCAGCTGAATTTGGGAGTGGTTTATCTTTATTGGGGGTGACCCTTGAGATTCGGCACGTTTTCCCATAAACGACATTATTTTAATAAATGTGGTGGGCTCGTTATTGGCACGTGGAAACTGGGGTAATAATGGTTGTAATGGTTTGAGGCGGTTATATTTTTGATAGGGTGTTTGGTTTATTGATTGAAGTTAAACTCATTCTTTCTACTCTTTTATTTTAATTCCTTTTTATAATTAAAGAGTAGGGGGCAATGTTGGATCCTGGGTTCGGAATACCCGACCCCACATGGTAGATCCGACCCGACATATGCATTCGGAGTTGGGAGGAGTGATCTAGTTAAGGAAGTTACTTCCTAACTGGGTTGACTTATATTTTGACTGAAGCATTTATTATGATTTGGTTGATGGAGACATATGCTTTATACTGACAAGTGGGTCCAGGCGTGATGATTTATAAGGGGGTATATATACCAGGCTTCCCTCTACATTTCTCAGGTAATGCAAAACTCACACTAAACTGAAAACCTCCATTGTTATCAAAACCTTGAGACAGCCTGTACTAATTCTCACGCCTGAGCTATCCCCCGGCGGCAAAACCGCCCGAAACTTTGAGTGTGATCTCGTTATTGTGCAGAATTAACGCATTCTTAGTGATTGAAGTGCGTGGGCAAATCTTGACGTTAACAATATAAATTGTAATAGTTGTAATCTAATGTCTGGATAATATGCAGTAGTTTATCTTTGTTTGTTTTATCAGTTTGTCCGGATAAAATTAATTTATAGATTATCCCGTGTGCATTGTCAATATTTTATTCAATTAAAAAAAATATTCTTGGTCACAAAAAGAAACTAATTAATATGGTACAAAATTACTTTACAAAATCAAAAGAAATCAAGTCCGAACTTATTGCTTGACCTTGAAATTCTCATTTAAAAAGACAAAATTTGATACGCAGGATAGTACTTTAATTCTCATAAAAGATAAAATTTCTTACGGCGAGGTAGTTTTGAATATTTCAGTGTTAATTTTTAATATTCAAAGAAGAAAAATTAGCAATTAGTTATAAAAGCTTCGTTGGATAATTAAGGTAGCAAAGTTGACACAAGTCTTGGTGATCTATATGTAGAAGAAAGGAGGAAGTTGAAATGCTTATAATGGGGAAGCAATTAAGGGTGATGAGACAATGAGAATTATCATGTGATCAGATAATTGGTAAACACGGTGTTACATGTAGGATGCTAGAAAATTAACTAAAAATAAATTTATTAAAACTGAGGAACAAAGAAAGGAAACCATGGAGTAAATAAGAGTGCCGATGATGTAACCTAATGATTAAGACGGATATACTGTGACTTCTTCTTTATGGAAATTTGTTTCCTCTTTATGTGATGTTTGTTTGTAAGTTTGTTTATTCCTCTTAATGTAAGGTTTGTAATAGTGATGATATATTTGATTATGAAATTATATTGTACTCCTCAAAATAAAACTTCAAAAAAAAATGTAAATAAGAATAATAAATTAAAATTCTACATTTTGTGAGATATATAATATATTGTTGGTTTGATTCAAATAGAGTTCATTCATATTTCTTAAATCAGGGGTGGATCCAAGAAGGTTCAAGGGGGGCAAGTCCCGCCCTTGTTTTTTTGGAAATTTTTATAGGTATAGGGTTACTATGGTAAGTGGTGCTCCCCCTAAAAAAAGTAAAAACAATTGGTCACTTATCAACAATATTTCTAATATTATCTTTCAAATTCAAATATCAATTTTTGTTTTCATAAGTCCATTTAATTTTTCTCAATTTTTTAGGGTTAAGGTTAAATATCATTAAATTTTTCTCTAATTTTTATTAATTATCTATGAGTAGTTAATTATGTAGTTTTAATTCTTATTTATTTTTATTCATTCATGCTAATTAGTACATCCGTACATACTCTTTAATTTTACAATATATATTTAAGTTTTCGGCTTGTGTTCATTTGATGTTGTATTTAAATCAAAAAAGACATAAATTATGAATATATAAGAAGATTATACTAGTGGGTGTTTGATTTGTTCATATTATTAATTTATTATTTACTTTTTATATTGTGCTGTGTATTTGTATTTGACATTTTGAATCAAAATGAGTAGCTATATGAACAAATATTTTTTAAGATCTAGTGTTATTAAATGTTATCGATTAAAGTTTTCTTTTGATGAACCTACTCAAGAGTCAATTAATTATGTTTCAATCCAAGAAATAAAGTATTGATGAATGATTTTGTACCAAATATCATGTGTGTTTAGTTAAACTTGATATTTGATGAATTTTATTATTTTTTATTTATTTATAAAAGTGTTCACCCTTATCAAAAATCCTGCGTCCACCGTCGTGGAAAATCCTGCGCTCTCAAATCAAATTTGTTAATTTAGCTTCGAGCATTTTGCATTAATTGATTCTTATACATGTATTTTAAAGTTTTCAACCCTCTCATCATGCAAAGAACTAGGATAACATGCAGTTGGTTGTATAATAAAATGCAACTATTTTTTAATCGACAAAAATAAATTTTATCAAAAAATATATTAAGGAACACGTGGATAAGTCCAAAATATATACTCGGAGGACATTATTCCCATTTTGGACAGAACAAGCATGAGTTATAGGGCGAATGTACCCATTGTATGAATACATACAAATTGTATGAACAGAGTTGTATATTCATGAATACTGTGGGCCCAAGTGCATATTAGGGTTCACATGACCTAATTGAATTAAATGTACAAATTAGGGTTTATAAAAAACCTAATTAAATGTGCAAATTAGGGTTTATGTGACCTAATTAAATGTACTAGACCCGGGAAAGTCTCCACGTGTTCCAAGGCAGAAGACTCGTGGATGCGACCCATTTTGGGAATTGATTGAGGGATTGGATTGGTGGCTAGAAGAACAGGGCAATTTGGGCATTACTTTGATGATTAAAGAGCATTTCTGGAATTTCTCCTTTAAAACATAATTAAAGGGTATTTCGGGAATTTCCCTTAAAACATGTGCCTGGCATGTGACTATTTTCCAGGAAAACTCTATAAATAGCCCCTCTATTCTAAGAAAAGGGGATCGCTCTCAAGACATTACACTTAGACTCTTGGAAGCTCTAAACACTTGAAACTCTCTCACAACTCGAAGACTCTAGAAGGCTCTTGGAATCCCTGCTACCCTAACCCGGTTTCCGGATTCTAGGAGTTCTGCCACGTGTCATTGGAGTAATTGCCTACCTGTTCTTCTCCCCTCTTCAATCAATCAATCAGTTCCGTACTCTTCGTGGATTTCTCTCCTCTCCAGCCAATACGAAACCCTAACCCTAGCAAGGTGTAATTTTCCTACCTACAAATACATAGTGTACAAATTGTAATGGATATAAGCTATATATTGAAAAGGAAGTTGCAAATTTTTTTATACGGCTAAAGCATATTTAGTAATCTTATTAATAAATATATTTCTTAATGAATGAATAAAAACCTTGAAATATTGGAGGAAACCAACGTGATTGCAGTATGACTAATAATACTATCGTTCTGCTGCAACAACCATATTGTTAATGTAACTGAAAACTTGATGGCTATTTTATTTAAATAATTTATTATTAATGTAACTGAAAGCTATTTTATTTAAATAATTTATCTAGTTGTGTGGTAAAAGTACATTGTACTAGTTGTTATGTAATGCCTATGAAACATTAGGAAAATGACTTATCATCAAAATTTGTCGTTTTATGTACTGCCTATGTAACATTAAGAAAATGACTTATGATCAAAATTTGTCGTTTAACATATCTCTCATTCAGTCCGATCAAAAATTGTGTTAATTTTCTTCAATAATCCTAGAGGCACCACACGTACAAACCGGAGGTGTTTCTAATGCTAGGTATTCATCCCAAATATGTTGAACAAAATTCTTACTACTAATTTATATGAGACACAATTAAGAATCCAGGAGGTAACGATATCATTTACATGAGCCCACTCTGCAAAGATAGGAAAATTCTGAGAGGGTATAGCATAAGTTCCATTAACAAGCACCATTTTATTCTTAGTATTCAAAGCAATTTGCATAAATCTCTGCCAGACTGCCATAGATTACAATTCTCGGAAATAGGTTGCATACCAGGCTGAGCCTTTGTGTCAATTGAAACTGTGAGCTGCTCAAAATTAGAAGGATTTTCTGGATCATGGATATTCTCCATGATCGATTGGATCTGTTTGTAGATTTGTAGAATTTTTCGAAGAAGCAAGCCTTGGATTTGTAGGAGAGCTAAAATTCACCATCATTGTAACAAAAAACATTGAATTGAAGAATATTAGAAGAAGTCTGAGCAACAAAATATTACAAACTGAATCAAAAAAACAATGAAAAAAATAGAAGGATAGGTAATGAAAATTCTAGGAAGAAGCTTTGTTTGGCTTTGATACCAATTTAACTGTCATGAAAATCATTTCTCATTATCTGATAATTAATCTAACTACCTATTACAATTTACACATGTACCAATCAAGTACAAGTGGTTGTTAGTAACAGAGGTTAAACACGTGCTTATTACACCCAAATGTAACCAACTTCTGCACTAAAATACCACAACTGTAAACTGGTAATTGTGAGTAACATTTCTGCAACTTGGCTGAGATATTAATTATTACTGCAACTCCTCTATAGCTTTGTGTTTAATTATAACAACTTGTACAGAAACTTAAGCTTGCTGTTGTGATTGTTGTATATTATTATGTATGTTTGTTGGAATTTCTTTTGTGGTCAAGAATAGTGCTGAATCTAGCTTGTTAGCCACGTTAGTGGTAAATGTTTAAAAGAGCAACATTAGTCAAATAAATTTTGGATTGATTTTTTTTTTGATTAGCAAACGAGAAATTTTATTAACAGCCAAAGTAATACATATGTGACAAATTCAAAAGATTTGAATAGGGCCACAAAAGAGTTGTATTACAATATTGATCAATTAAAAACATATGACAACTCAAAATCGTAGAACGAATCCCAACTTAAAAATAAAATCACATCAATTTCCATCAGAATATCCAAACAAGACCAGTTTATCAACCCTTCATTTTCGCTCCCCTGGTGCAAGCATGTAAGATCAACAACTACAGTTATATCATTTTGTATTAGACTTGGAGCAACAACTATTAATTAACCCAAGATGCTGATTCAAAAAAAACTCCAAACTGCACCTTCAGGCTTCAAGACTTGCTCTGAAATGACACTAAAATCCATTCTCCAGATAAAAGACTAATGCAACTAAAATATCTGACCAACTCACAAACTTAACTGCAGAACTACCTTTACTTTTTCAAAACATGGAGGAGGTATAACAAAATCAAGTAGCAAAAGTTACTCTATTTACAAGCAGAAAATAAGGATGAAAGTCAAGCCCAACCGTAACCAAAAATTAAAGTGAAAAGACATCGATCATATACCTTTAATTTCAGCCCTATTTTTTCTGTCAAATCTCTAATCTGAATTTATTCATGCAATAAAGTTTGAGAAATTTTCTTTAACCCTTTTTTCCTTCTGTCTTTTTCCTTCTTTTATATTTCTTTTCCTTCCACGCTTCATTCAACTGAGTCTCAAATTCACTATTCGATAACATGGAATTGAAAAGAGTATACTCAACTTCTTCTGCTCGAGCTTGGGTTGGACTATGCCTTGCAAATGTCACTCTCCAGTGCCTTTCTCTATACACCCTCTTTATATATGTTTCCTGTTTGAATTAACAAATATGCAATTTCCATATCTTTCGATAACTCTGTATCATCCTTCAAAGTTAGAAGATTACCCCATAAAGAATCTATTATTTCCATGGTCGACCTCGGTCGTGCCTTTACTGGAATACCCCGACATGCAATCCAAGCATATCTTCTGTACTCCTCTACTTCTTCCTCCATGTTCAGTATCTTCACAAAATCATTTGAAATATGCTCCCTTTTCGCTTATTCAACTTTTGTGACTCTTCATCATTTGCATAAATTAAACTAAAATTACCCCTTGAAAGCCCCATCTGATCATATTAGTAATTTCGACTTCTATATTTTCCATCTCCCTTTTGATTTCCTTCAAACTTTTTTGTATTTTTTGATATCAAAATCCAACGTTTGCATAGTCTTTTTGCCACTTCCTCATTCAAACATATGGAATAGATGAGATTTCATTCCCAAGGGGTTCTTTTTTCTTTCCTTTTTCGTTTTGCTTTTCTCATCAAACAAATAGAAAAATTTTTATTACTTCAACTAGTACCGATTAGTAGTAAAAAGACATATTTAAATTAGTACACGTGAGGGGAGCAATATAGTCAGTATTCCAAGAGATACTCAGTCTACTTTTTCGATAGAATTAAATACTATATGTTTCTCATGGCCACGTATGAAAATAGAATTTCTTTCTTGTACAATACAAAATGAATTTAACAGAATTGCCCCGATAAAATCTCTTTCCAGTTTTTTTTTTTTTTAAAAAAAGATAAAAATTAATTGTAGTGGTGGATAAGAAAAGAGACTGCTATCAACCCATCCAAATCTTTTGAATTTATATTATTCTAGGGTTTAATAAAAATCTTTATTTGTTGATAGAATGTGTGTTATTAATTATATACCAAAGTCTTGCTATATTCATAAGCAGACAAAGTTTTGTTTATGTTTTAAAATTTTATTTTCAAAATTTCTTTTAAAATGTAACCTAATGGCTTATGATGAGAAAAATGTCAACTCTTACCCAACGAATGAAGGAAAGAATAATATAAAATTATAAATTACGTCGTCACTATTTTTTTTTTTTTTGAGATATATTGCGGTTTGATTCGGACAAAGTTTATTTATATTTCTTTGTTCAAATTGTTAAGCTTTGAGCATTCTGCATTAATTGATTCTTAATGATAAGTTTATTTTAAACTTTTCAACCATCATGCAAACAACTAGCTAGGATGGCTTGCATTTACTTATACAATAAAATGACACTATTTGTAATTATCAAAAATAAATTTTATTAAAACCAAAGGTTAAAGTTCACGTGGTATATATAAGTCCAAAATATTTACGGTCACTTTAGAAATACTATACATTGATAATAGAAAGGCATATGAACTCCTACATAAATAAACCACATTAAATCATCCAAAACTTAATGCAAATTCCAACTTACCTATATATACTAAGTATGATTTATAGCACAAATTGTATGAATACACACAAATTGTATGAACAAAGTTATATTACTCGTGAATACATAGTGTACAAATTGTTTATATGGATATAAACTATAAATTAAAAACGAAATTGCAACTCCTTTTATATAGGGCTAAGCAGATTTAGAAGTCTTATTAATAATATTTTTTTTATGAATGAGCTGATAAATAAAAAACTCAATTGTTGTAATTAAGAATCACCTACAAGGTTGGTGCGTTTGTAGTATGAATAATAATACGATTGTATATTCTTGTTGTAATTGATTGTTTTGTTTAGACTTTTCTAGTGGGACAATTACGATATGTTGCAGCAGCGATTGTTATGTAGGGTGACAGGTACATTAGTCTCTAGAATTTTATTTTGGATGATTTATCTAGTTTTGTGCTAAAATGTAAATTGTACTACTTGATATCTAATGTCCTAATAATATGAAATAGTTTCTCTTTGTTTGTTTTTTATCATGTCCATATAAAATTAATTTATGAATCTTCCCGTGTGCATTATTAATATTTTATTCAGTTAGAAAAAAAAAATAATTCTTTTTCACAAAAAGAAACTAATTAACGTGGTATAAATTAAGCTATTTTACAAAATCAAAAGAAATCAAGTCAGAACTTATCACCTGACCTTGGAATTCTGATTAAAAAAAAACAAAATTTGATATGCGGGCAATATTTTAATTCTCCTCTTAAAAAGATAAAATTTCTCATGACAGGTAGTTTTGAATCTTTTAGTTTTAATTTTCAATATTCAGAGAAGAAAAATTAGGAATTAGTTACAAAAGCAAGTTGGCAAAAGCCTTTATTTAATCATTCTTGTCATTTGGATTTTGTATTGGACGATCGGAGATGAATTTGTTAAAATAGTGTCCTTAGCAATATATATATATATATATATATATATATATATATATATGTGTGTGTGTGTGTGTGTGTGTGTGTGGAATAATCTATAGATTTGTTATAAATCAAAAATGGGCGTACACTATCTCTATCGTTCAATATAAGAACCAACGGTTGAGATTAAAACACGTCTGCCACTATTAGTAGCAGTCTAGCAAACGACGGGTTACGTCCATTATTATTACGTGACTATTTTCAGTCATATATATATATATATATATATATATATATATATATATATATATATATATATATATATATATAATCTGAGGACATTATTCCCATTTTGTACGGGACAAGCATGAGTCATAGCACAAATATACCCATTGTATGAAATTTGTATGAACAGAGTTGTACTAATCGTGAATATATAACGTATAAATTGTAATGGATATCTATCTATCTATACTAATATATAAATACAGTAAGACCGATCCTTCAATTTTAAAAACGGATGAGTCGACTCAATCAATTTTAAAAACGGGTGAGTCAACTCAATTAATTTAATTTAATCAAACCGAGTCATGTGGGTTCAATTTTTCCAATTGTCGATTATTCAATTGTTTCAATTGTCGATTCCTTTTCCCAAGACCAACGTCAAACCGAGTCATGTGGGTTCAGTTTTTCCAATTATCGATTATTCAATTGTTTCAATTGTCGATTCCTTTTTCCAGGACCAACGTGTATATATAACATATATATATTCAATTATTTTAGAATTGTAGAATAACGACTCATTTTCCTCTACATCTGTCTTTTCCAATCCTATCTGTCGAGTTTTGGGTTTCGTCTTCTGAACAGCAAATTCACTGTGTTTTTGTTTCCTCTTCCAAACAGCAACAAGAGATGGGATATCAAATGTTAATTACAAAAGAACAAAGAGTAGGTTCAACTACACTGCAATATGGTAATGTGAGCTTTCAGAGAGAAAGGGTAAGAAGAGCTCCATTTGCCATAAATCCTGAGTTATTGTGGAAAACAAGTTGTGTCTGCTCTGTGTGGAATTAGAGCCATTTGGGTTACTCTTTCAAACATAATAAAACGCATTGCCACTCATTTGCTGGATGTTGTAAGGTAATTCAAGATTGTTTCCTTTTAAGTTCTGATTTAACTATTTGCAAACTTCTTATTGAATTTTTATGAAACTAAAAAAAGAGAAAATGTTAAACTGATAGTCGGATGAAGTATGCCCAAGATAGATGCATCCAGTAGGACCAGAGAACTGAAATCTATAGCAACATACAGTAAACTAGAATCTCTTTTCTAAGCTACAATAATCAAACCTCAGCAACACCACAGCTGAAATAATCATACCTCCGCAACACCACAACTGCTTCAAGATGAGTATATAGTCTGAGCAGTTTCAAGAGCTCGCTTCAAATCGAGAATTTAACAGGTCTGATTCATGAAATGATTCGTTCATTTTAGTAAATTATCGTGACATAACAAACGCAGAAAACGATTTCATTCATACAGAAATGAAAGAAATGCAGAAAACGATCGGTCAAAAATTTACCAAGCAGAACTTTGTTATTTACCAATATAAAATATCAGATTCCCAGCACAATAAAAATTATATTAAACCCAACCTTAAAATCTAACAGTAACCCAAATTGGTCTATTTATTTAGAAAAAAAAAATCGATCTATTTCCTTGGATCCCAAATAATCGAAAAGAAAAAAAACACACAATAGAACTCGACACTTTCCCAACAATTTCTTCACAACCAAACAAACAGATTGAGACCAACGAATAGAAGAAATGTAAAACAAAGTAAATGGGAGAGAAAATTCCCTCCTTCAGCTGAAGTCTCGCAAGTAAGCTTCATCACACTCTTCCATAACTTCTCCGGCAGAACGTTCCTCTCCTCGTCGTCAACAACACCATTAGGGGAGCTTCCGCCTTCAACGCCTCTATTTTCATTCACAGACACAACGCTCTGATCGGAATCTTCGTCTGTACTCCTAAGTGGTCAGATCAGCAAACCGGGTTAAACCCAGCTTAGACGTTCGGCGATTTCCACGCGAGCGACGATGTAACTCTTCGTTATTAGTCGATTAACAAAATTGCCGGCGAAGGAAAATGGAAAGCCACATATGAAAGAAACAGACTTGAAATGTTTATTACATTCGCTTCATATTCCTTTTAGAAAGAAGTTACACCTGTCCAAATTCAGCCCACCTGTTCTGCAATATTATCCACCTGTCTAAGAAAAGAAGTACTCGCACATAACGTATTTCCAACAAAAAGCCATAGGTCGGAAAATATTAATGCTCATTAAATATACAACCCTTATATATACACACTATCAAACTAAAAAAAAAATTCAAAACATTCTCAGCGTCCAACTATCAAGAGTACAAATTAAAAAAACAATAGATACCAATTATCAGAGTACAAATTATAAAACAATGGATACCATGTAAAGTAATTATGTATAATTTTTTTAACTAATATTCCATTGTTGTCTAACATATTATTTTTATAAAATTGTTTTCGTGTATGGGCAAATCTGTAGAGAAAAAAAAAAGAGTACAAAACAAACGACAAATTATTGAAATAAACGATGATAGTACCAGGTAAAGTAATTATGTATGATTTTTTTAACTAATATTCATTGTTATCTAACATATTATTTTTATAAAATTACGTGTTTTCATGTATGTGCAGATCTATAGAGAAAAAAAATGGAGTGAAGAACAAACGACAAATTATCGAAATAAGTGATGATAGTAGTACTGCCAGTAGTAAATTTAAAGGTTATGAAGATGACAAGATTTCAAACATCGAAAAATATATTGCTAAGTTCAAAAATGAAATGGAAGTGTTGAAAGAGAAGATTGAAAAAATGGAAGTGTTGAAAGAGAAGATTGAAAAAATGGAACAACAACTGAATGACATGTAATACAATATGTATATGTCGCAATAAAGGTGGAAGTAATATAATAGCAAAATCAATATATTCAGAAATGTAAGTCGTATATCATGCAAAAATATATTGAAAAGTTTATATGAAGAGAAATTATTATAAAAAATATCTTTCTTATTGCAAAATTAAAAAAATAATATGTATCGCATATAAGGTTGAAGCAATATTATACCAAAATTTATATATTTACAAATATATCTAGAATGTCATACAAAAATGAATTAAATGATTTTAATAATTTATTTTTTAAAAAAATTATAATTTTAACAAATCATTCAATCCGTAACTCAAACTAGCCCGTGCATTGCACGGGCTATCACCTAGTAAGCTATAAATTGAAAAGGAAGTTGCAACTTTTTTTATACGGCTAAGCATATTTAGTAGTCTTATTAATAAATATTTTTCTTAATTGATAAATAAAGAACTCAATTGTTGAAATATTGGAGGAAACCAACATTGGTGCGAGTGCAATATGAATTTTTGCCGACAACCCACATTGTTAATTGAAAATAAACAACCCTTATCAAAATTTTCAATTGTTCATCGTTTGATTCCATGGATTATTTGCCATTTGATTTCACAATTCAATCTTTCAGTAAAAGCACCTGTTCGGATATATGTTCTCATGGGCTGATCGGATTCCTCACCCAGGGTTCGGCCCAAAGGCCCATCATGCTCATCAAATCATTAGAGGGCTCTCTAGTCCTCAAAGGCTTAGGTGAGAGTCTTAAGCCATTGTGGTTCCTTATTGGTCCATACTCCTATTGGATCAAAGGTGATTGAATCCAGGTCCATTAAGGATTCTAGACAGAACACTCCTAATAGGGGTAGTAAGCAGCCAAGTGAATCCTATAAATACCCAAAGAATAATAAAGTCAAGGTACAACACTATTTACCCTACTAAATATTGAACCTCCATTATTAACATACCTTGAGCTTGTTACTTACTCTTACACCGGAGGAGTCCACGAATGGCCCAAGCCGTCGGGACTTTTGTGTAGGTACACGTCCGGCGAGTTGGTTGAACGCGCGGACAGAATCAGACGTTAACATTGGCGCTAGAAGGAGGGCCTTTAGTAGTGATCTTTATTGTCAACCAAAATAATTCGCATGGCGACTTCACGATCACAACGAAGCCATCATGATACACATGGACCGACCCAGTCCCGATCACACCGTGAGATGGTAGCAGAAAGGGAACAACGCCTCCAGCAAATTCTTGACCGGAAAAAGGCTCTTGATCTCCAGCAAGAAGAGCTAGACAAACAAAACATGGAATTGAATGAAGCTGGGCAAAATCTGTTGAGCGAGAGAGGCTCAGCCTCCCGCTCGACACCCCACCGACGAAGAGGCGATCGACCTCCTAGGCAACATCAAGACAACGGGCCGGTCTCATCCACATCCATTTATACTAGGGATCTAAGAAAGCAAGCCCGATCTCCATCAAGAAGAGACCGGTACAAAAGTTCTCGACGAAGCACTGAAAGGAGCCGCACCGGAGAATCATCTCCCCGAAGGGTTGTGAATCAACCTCCAGGAACAAAGAAGCCTCGGCCCTCTCCTTTCACCAGAGACATGGTAAACGCAAAGATTGATAGAAAGAATAAAGTTCCCTCGAACTTGGAGATGTACGACGGAACCGGGGATCCTTATGACCATACCTTCACTTTTGAGCAGGCCATGCAATTTCATGGTCATGATGAGGCAGCCATGTGCCACCTATTCCTGTCCACCCTGAAGAAAACCACTCGAGAGTGGGTCATCTCCCTTCCCTCTGCATCTATACGCTCATGGGATGATTTGCAAGAAACAATTCCACACCCGCTTCGGCAGTAACAAGAGACGTGCCAAGATGATCACGTCTCTCATGCAGGTTAAACAGAGACCGAACGAGACATTTCAGCAATATATTAAAAGATTTCGGGATGCCGTATCCGAAGTCAATGACATAGATCCGAAGCAGGTTATCCACTTTTTAACCATGGGATTAAACGTGGACAAATCCAGTAGGTTGATTGAAGAAATCATCTCTAAGGCACCCGAGTCTTTGCCCGAAGCCTATGATAAAGTTGACAAGTTTGTTGAGCTGGAAGAGGCGCTTGCTAATCTTCGGGGTACCTCGAAAAATACAGGTGATTTTCACCAGAGAGACCCCCGAGGCGAAGACGCCGATAAAAAGTATACCAACAACAAAGGGAATGACAAGAAAGACTCTCATGACAATCGGCAACGGAAGAATGATGGCTCAAAGGACCGAGGGAATCGAGACAATGACAAAGATTACACTCCTCTAACCTTGAGCAGAGCCGTCATCATCAAGGAAATCAAAAATCAGCCTTTTTATGAGAAGCCCCCGAAGATCCAAGTATTCGCCAGATAGAAGAACCAAGACAGATATTGTAATTACCATGAAGCCAAGGGGCACGATACTGAGGAATGCTCTCAGTTGAAGGATTTTTTGGAAAAACAAGTGTGAAACGGTAATCTGGACTGCTATGTCGTTGATCAGTATAAATCAAGTCCTTTTGATCGGATAGCGCCACCACCACCTTCGGGAACTGCAAAGGGAGTCGTAGATGTTATCTCTAGAGGACCGATATCAACCTTGTCTAACAGAAAAAGAAAAGCCTTCGGCAGAGAAGTCCACCAACTATCTGGACAGCCTCGGACTACCACAACAGAGCCCATAACCTTCTCCGATGAGGATTACCCCCCGGGAATAGTCACACCACATCAGGATGCCCTGGTCATCACGGCTCAAGTGGGAACCATGGATTTAAAACGGATGCTGGTGGACAACGGGAGTTCAGTCGATGTACTCTACAGTCACGCATACAATCGGCTGGATCTGGGGGGAAGGAAGCTGGAGATCTGCAACGAGTCCCCATTATATGGCTTCGGAAATAACCCAATCCAAATAGCAGGGACGATTGAATTACCAGCGATCTTCGGCACAGCTCCGAAACAGGCTTCTATCATGATAAGATTCTATGTAGTCCAGGTAGAAAGTAACTACAATGCTATCTTGGGAAGAACAACCTTGTCATCCCTAAAAGCAGTCACCTCGATTCCTCACCTAAAAATGAAATTCCCAACCGAGCATGGGATCGACGAAGTTGCTGGGGATCAGGACCTATCCCGAAGATGTTATCTTCAGACTATTCAGGCGACTTCCGTAGGGGTCAGTAAACAGAAAACTACAATGAAGATTGAGCTAGAACCATTTACGGAAGGAGGCTCGGAGCCGATAGCAACGCCTGCTGAAGAGACCGAAGAGATACCGCTGTTTCAGGAAGACAGTACGAAAACAATACAAATCGGCACCGATTTACAGACGGACGTCAGAACCAAGCTCATTGACTTGGTAAGAGAATACTCAAATATTTTCGTATGGACTCCAGCTGATATGTCGGGGATAGATAGGAGTGTGGTTGAGCACAAACTGAGTGTCAATCCTAACCACAAGCCCGTCAAACAAAAAAGGCAGAATATAGCTCCCGAACGACAAAAGGTAATTGATGAAGAAATTGAAAAGTTATTGGCTGCTAACTTTATTTATGAAATAACTTATCCAGAATGGCTCGCCAACGTGGTGCTGGTGAAAAAGCATAACGGGAAGTGGAGGATGTGTGTGGACTACATAGATTTAAACAAGGCGTGTCCGAAAGATTATTATCCTCTCCTGAACATCGATCAGTTAATCGATTCCACTTCGGGACACACTTTAATGAGCTTCCTTGATGCTTTCTCTGGATATAACCAGATTGCCATGCATAAATCGAATATCCCGAAGACATCTTTCATCACACACCGAGCAATCTACGCCTAAAAAGTCATGTCATTTGGTCTCATCAATGCTGGGGCAACCTATCAGCGGATGATGAACAGTGTGTTCAGAGATCAGATTAGAAGAAATATGGAAATGTGGACGACATGATTGTGCGAAGCATGGGGGATGAAGACCACCTAACAAATCTCGAAGAATGCTTCCGGAATGTCAGGACCCACAATATGAGACTTAACCCCGCTAAGTGCACTTTTGGCCTTGGGTCAGGAAATTTTTTGGGATACATGGTTAGCCGACGAAGGATAGAGGCGAATCCCAAGAAAATATCGGCTATTCTTGAGATGTAGTCCCCAAGGAACTTTAAAGACGTTCAAAGGTTAACTGGAAGACTTGCTGCTCTTCGGAGGTTTATAGCCCGATCAGCAGAGAAATGTCTTCCTTTCTTCAATACACTAAAAGGGGCTCAAAACCAGAAGACATTCGTTTGGACAGAAGAATGCCAAAATGCCTTTGAACAAATCAAATGATACATCTCCTCTCTCCCGATCCTCAGTAAGGCTCTCCCCGAAGAAGATTTATAGTTATATCTATCTGCAACACAGTTAGCGGTCGGGTCAGCCTTAATCAGGGAGGATTCACAAGGACAGAAGTCGGTCTACTACGTAAGTCATGCTCTTTGGGATGCAGAAACTAGGTACCCAAACTTAGAGAAGTTGGCTTACGCACTGATCGTTTCTAGTCGGAAGCTTCGGCATTACTTCCAGGGAAGAATAATCACGGTATTCACAGATCAACCCCTTCGGAAAGTGTTGTATCGACCCGAATCTTCAGGAAGGTTAGCAGCATGGGTTGTGGAGCTAAGCCAGTTTAATATCGACTTTTGTCGTCAAACGACAATCAAAGCACAGGCCGCCCTTGTTGACTTTAGCATCGAGTGCTTCTTTCCCGAAGAAAAGGAAGAAGACCCAGTTGAAACATCCGATCTATTGTCTACAACAGATTCAGCATGGACCTTATTTGTTGATGGGTCTAGCATCGGATCACGCAGCGAAGCAGGAGTAATCCTTACCTCGCCTGAGGGATTCAAAGTCCAACAGTCTATCCGATTCGGGTTCACAGCCACCAACAACTTATAGCAGGATTAAAGCTGGCTCGAAGTCTGGAGGTGAAAAATCTGGCGGTTTACAGTGACTCCCAACTAGTGCTAAAGCAAGTCTTGGGAGAATATGAGGTCAGGGAACCGCATCTTCAGGCCTATCTTTAGCTTGTGCAGACACTCCTTACTCATTTTCCTAAGTATCAAATTATCGGGGTAATTAGATCAAAAAACACAATGGACGATGCCCTTTCAAAGCTAGCAACAACCGATCAAAGAGATTTGAAAAGGTCTATCTACTTAGAAAATCTACAACAACCAAGCACAACGGTCCAAACAGTGATGGACATCGAATTCGAAGATTCCTGGATGACTCCCATACTTACATTCTTGAAAAGTTACGAGCTACCCAAGGACAGAGCTTTTGCCAGAAGGATAAAATTCAAGTCTACAAAATACTGTCTCATCGAGGACAAGTTATACAGAAAATCTTATTCATCGCCCCTACTCCGATGCCTTGATCCGAAGGAATCCGATTACGCGCTTCGGGAAGTTCACGAAGGAATCTGTGGAGATCATGTAGGAGCAAAGACATTGACATATAAGATATTAAGACAAGGATATTTTTGGCCAACCATGCTTCAAGATGCCAAAGACTTCGTCAAAAAATGTCATAAGTGTCAACTGTTTGCTTCGGTACATCACCAACCTCCCGAAGAGCTTACACCCATACTATCTCCAATACCTTTCGCATTTTGGGGGATAGATCTTCTCGGACCACTCCCGCAGGGTAAAGGTCAAGTGAAGTTCGTGGTCGTGGCAATCAACTATTTCACCAAATGGGTTGAGGCCAAACCACTGGCAAAGATTACCGAAAAGACATGTCTCCAGTTCTTCAAAGAGCAGGTGGTTTATCGATTCGGTATCCCGAAGGTCCTGGTCTTAGATAATGGTCTACAGTTTGTGGGGAAAGAGTTTGAAGGCTTCTTGACAGAACTTAACATCCAACATCGTCGGACCTCGGTAGCCCACCCTCAAGCAAATGGTCAAGTGGAAGTGACGAATAGGTTACTACTAAATGGTATAAAATGAAGACTTGAAGAAGCAAAAGGAGCGTGGCCCGAAGAGCTCATACATGTCCTCTGGGCTTACCGGACAACTCCTCGAACAACAACGGGCGTAACACCCTTCAAACTTTCTTATGGGACCGAAGCCTTGATACCTATTGAGATCGGTATACCCTCCTCACGAGTCCAAAATTTGACGAAATTCTCAACAGTGAAGGGCTTCGGGATAACTTAGATTTGTTGGAAGAAGAGCGTGACGCTGTAGTTCTCAGATTGGCCACTTATCAACAACGTACAGCTCGACACTTCAACAAAAATGTCAAGAATAGGACATTCAAAATAGGGGATCTAGTCCTCCGGCAAGCCGAAGCTTCTACACCTCAGGAAACTGGAAAATTAATGCCCACTTGGGAAGGACCGTACAGGGTTATCGAGGTATTAGGATCGGAAACTTATAGACTTCAACAAATGGATGGAAAGGATATCCCAAACACATGGCATGCTGCTCGGCTCCGAAAATATTATCAATGATTATAAGTTTTATCTGTTTAGTTTCTTTTGAGGCTAGACTGTTGGCCAATTATGTTACCTTTTTGAAATAAATGAGAACTCTTCTTACATCCTATCTTTGTGTTTATGTTTCTACATACACTTTAAATACATCTGCTAACCTTATCGGCAATTTGCTTAATAAGGTTAGCAGGGGGTGAAGAAGTATAAATAAACAGTCATGCACACAGATAATGAGAGCTAACTCATGAGAAAAGATAGATTTAATATTGACAGATATCTAACAAAAGAGTTAAGGTTACAAAATATTAAATAAAGTTACAAATCAGTCTTCGGGAATGACAATTCCAGTTCATCAGGATAATGGCCTTTTCCCCGCATCAGTTCTCGGGCGAACTCAAAGCCGTCATTAAACTCATTCACCACGGCATCTTGTACATCTTCGTGGAATTGGTCCGAGGTCTTGTACTCGTCAATGACCCTCTGTCGAAGACTTGGTGCAAGAACGCTGGGAGAAGCGGGGGCAACAAGACCCTTCAACCAATCGGCTTCCTTCGAAGCCCAGCCAGCAACGATCGTTTGAACATTATCTTTGAGGTTCCTCATTTGCGTGGTCTGGGCCCGAATCAAATCGCCCGATTGGTCGAGTTGTTCCTTTTGTCTTTGGAGAAGGAACTTAAGTTCTTTATTCCTGGCCTCCGCATCCTCAGCCCGTTTGTAGCAGCCTTGGCTTGTTTAACGGCCTCCTCGGCTCGGGCTCCAATTTTAGACATTCGGATGTCAGCAGCGAATGCCTGGTCACGCAAGACGGCTAACTCCTTGTCAGTCTTAGCCTTCTCCGATCGCATCGCCTCATAATCTTTCTTCATGAGGTGGAAGCTGTTGTGCTGAGCGCGAAGCTAAGTTCGGACTTTTAAATGCATCTCTTTTGCCTCAGCACATTCTTCGGAGGACTTCTTCAAATCACGTTCCAAAGTCTTCACTTGGTCAGAGACTTGGAGGAGAAGACCGTTTCCCTGCAGGACAATGTTCGGGAATTAAAAGATAGCAAATAAATGATTGGGAACATTCATCAAGGCAACCTACTGACCTTAGCATGGAAGGAGAACAACATCTCCATCAGGGTCTTCAGATCGGCCTGCTCGGCCCCAGTCGTATCAAACATGATCATTGACGATCCCAAGACTTCAGCCGATGTCCCCACAGCTTCGGCCCTCGGCTGGTCCGTTGCAATTGGGGGAGGAGAAGGTCCCTTTTGCTTCTTCCTCAGCAAGGCTCCATCTTCGAGGGCAGGAAACTCAATATCGAAACAAGTAGTTGCAGCAAGCTCCTTCTCCCGATCACCAACATCCGGGGCAGCGCTAGAAGATCCCCCAGTCGTCGGGGAGGGCTCAATCCTAATCAAAGGGATTGTTTCATCCCCTGCCTCGACTGAGGAATGACGTACCAACCTCTTCCGCTTACCCCCGAATTTGTTTGTCTTGGGTACTTCGGAGATAACCGGAGACTCCCCGGTTTTCACTAGCTCTTCTGGTTGGCCAGATCCGGATACCCCTTCAGTAGTTACCTCTGGTATGATTGAGGCTTTAGTAACCGTGGCCTTTTTGCTTCGGGCCATCTTGACTTTTTCAGCGCCAGAAAGCTTGGCCCTCGGGACCCCAGCAGCCTCCAGGATCGCTTCGTTATCAGGATTCTTACCGGAGTCAGCCACTGTAAAACCAAAAGATAAGATGGATTCAACATTTCATCAAATCTCAAATAAAACATGTTCGAAAAAGTAAAGAGACTTACAGCCATGTGAGTGTAACCAGTCTTGGTCATTAAGGAGCGACCGGTTCCACTTCACTGAAGGTCGCTTGGAATACAAAGCCTCGAACGCCTCCAACCTTCTTCAGGAAATCTGATTTGGGTTCAGTTGGTCTTTGTTTGGGTTTAACCAAGGTCCTACCAACTCAGTGTCCGACCCCTTAATGAAAAACAAATGCCCATGCCATCCTTTATTACTAGAAGGGGTATCCATTAGGGTTTCCCTACCCGAGTTTTTTATTATCTGGTAAAACCCCTTCTCTTTACAGGCAGTGAGGGAAAAGAATTGATAAAAAAAAGTCTAAGTTCGGGACTGTGTCCTCGGATGAGCAGAAAGCAATAAAACTATTCAAATGAATAAAAGAATTTGGGGACAGTTGATTCAAGCTAAGCCCGACGGTATGTAAAAGTTTAAGAACGAAAGGGCGGAACGAAAATTGCACCCCGAAAAGAAGTAGTTGCCGATGGATGGGAATCCACCCCCTTCGGGTTGCCAGTACACTCTCTCCTGGACTTCAGGTCTCCTAATTTCGTATGCATCGAAAATATAAAACTCCGTCATCAACAAGTCAAAAAAGGGGGTTTTATGGAAGAAGGGATATTAGCTACTCGATAGTCTAAGGCAAAATATTTGGTCCTATTGTATTCTTCTACATCCCTCATTCGCTCTACAATCACCGGTTTCCATGGTTGGCCATCAGGAATTCCGGCCTCAGCGACGGTAACTTCGTCTTCAACACGGGAAGACGAAGCATGTGCTTCCTGAGCATTCTTAACCCTAGCCATTGAGAAATGAAAGAAGGGCGATGAACGACTTACTTGAGGTGTTCTGGGAATAAGACGAACGGGCGATTTCTAGGTCAAGAACGGCGGCGAAGCAGGTTTCTTTAGAAATGGAGGAGCAGTTTCTCTGAAGAATAATTGATTTACTGGTGGAAATGGCGATTGGATTTACCCTCTCTATATGAGTAAATATCCAACGGCCGAGATCGTTCCCATCTGACGGATAGGGTTTTATCAGAGTGAAAGCAGCGGGACGGTTATCACTGAATTGCCATATTGCTTGCCAGCTGTTCTCCTATCCTATTTTTGAAATTCAAATTTAATTGCTCATATTAGGCCGGTTATACTGGGGTAAGGTTGTTGGGCCTCAAAGCGAAAAGCTTGGGCCTGGTTACACATATATGACAAGATCCGCCTGTAAAAGAGGGTCTGATACCGAACCAATTTCGTTCATCCCCGGGAAAACGCCTTTAAGGATCCCAAGGGGCGTCCCTCTTCGGTTCAAACCCTATCGAGCACCTGAAGAGGGAGTACCCTCGGTCTGACGCCTTCAAGAGCCTTTAGTAGCATCTATCTTCGGGTCAACGCTTTCGGGCGTCTGAAAAGGAAATGCCCTCGGTTTGACGCCTTCGGTATCCCGAGGAGATCGCTTTCCTTTCAGTAATTCGAGTTTACGGACTGCTAGAGCCTTCAGTTTACCCCCCAGTACATATATTATACTGGGAGAGTAGGGGGTAATGTTCGGATATATGTTCTCATGAGCCTGATCGGGTTCCTTACCCAGGGCTCGGCCCAAAGGCCCATCGTGCTCATCAAATCATTAGAGGGCTCTCTAGTCCTCAAAGGCTTGGGTGAGAGTCCTAAGCCCTTGTGGTTCCTTATTGGTCCATACTCCCATCGGATCAAAGGTGATTGAATCCGGGTCCATTAAGGATTCTAGGCAGAACACTCCTAATAGGGGTAGTAAGCAGCCAAGTGAATCCTATAAATACCCAAAGAACAATGAAGTCAAGGTACAACACTATTTACCCTACTAAATATTGAACCCCCATTGTTAACATACCTTGAGCTTGTTACTTACTCTTACACCGGAGGAGTCCACGAATGGCCCAAACCGTCGAGACTTTTGTGCAGGTACACGTCCAGCGAGTTGGTTGAACGCACGGACAGAATCAGGCGTTAACAACACCATTAGCGGAACTCCCGATAGAGAGAATTATTAGAGAGGGGATACATTTTCAGTACAATATTAGCATTATATAGACTTCGTAACAATTTATTCTAACAATTCATCTTATAATTATTAAGTCTAATCTCAATTTTTCATTCCATATATCTTTTACGCTGTACAGGCTATCTACCGTTATTAGGCTACCGTGTTATAGAGATGATGGTTAATATTATTAAATTAATTTGTATTGGCTTTTTATATAAATAGGTAATAAATCAGCCCTGTATGCTAGCTTTCAAGTCATGTTTTGGTGTGTTAGGTTTAAATTTTGTACAAATATGTACATTTTAAGCTTTTAATAATATTTTATACAAAAACTTGTATATTAACATAAATTAACTAACTAAGCATCCCCTCTCTTTTATATTAGAAACACGAGTGATATTAACTTCTAAGTTAAACATTGTCATTCCATAAATATGTAGTTTTCTATATAAATATATATTAATGCTCTATTAAAAGAAAACGAACAGATTTGCCATATTCATAAGCTGACAACTTTTTGAATTTAGTTTTCAAATTTTGGTTTAAAATATTATTATTATGCATACCCTTGTGAGACAAAGGCAATAAATAAGTATAATCTACAAAAGGAATAAATAAGTATGAAATAAAGAAAGAGTGACTACCTTGTTGGTAAAACATTTATGCGTATATATGCACTATTACTTGTTGAGTTTATGCGTATTTTTTCCCTTTAAATCAACACAATTAATCTGTATAATTTACCAAGGTCACACTTGAGCTATCAAGCAGGAGTGACACTCGTATTGTGTTAGGCGAATTTATGTTGTGCCAGACTATAAGTATTACATTAAATAAGTCGGTACTAACAATACTCATTTAACTATTTATGTTAAGATACTCAACATTAACATTAACCTGTTTATTAATCGTGTTAACTTGTCGGTCCGTTTAATCCGTTTACTGCATAAATTAAAATTTTTAAATAAAAAAAATAAACATCATTCACTTGTTTATTGAATAATAATGTGATTTTTTTTGCTAAATAATAATAATGTAATTTATTTTCACAATAATATTTTTTTAACAAAATGCAAGATAACGCGCTTAGAAAAGTAACTAAGAAAGCTAAAACTCAATATTTAAGGTAAATTATAATGTTATATCATATTTGTTTTTAAATTATTTTAAAGAAATGTGTGTGTAAATCCGTTGATTATACGTGTTTGACCCATTTAAATTTCGTGTTGAACGTGTCGACCTGTTTATGACACAAAAATTATTTATGCGCAACACTTACTCTCTTATTTTATGTGTGTGTTTGTGTCTGGTTACCGTGTCGTGTCAAAAATTATCACCCCTACTCTCAAACTTTTGTGGTTATGAGCTTATTTTCAAATTTGAAATTAGTATAATTCCTATATCTAAAAGAAACACAACATTCAATTAATTGAGTGAGTTATTTTAGTTGGCCAACTTATTTTCAAATTTGAAGTTAGTATAATTCCTATATCTAAAAGAAATTCAATATTCAATTGAGTGAGTTAATTTAGTTAGTCAAGTTGATTCAAATAAATTAATTTAAATGAGTTAATCTTTCATTTTCTAATCCATTCTCTCAATACTAATTTTTTCCCCTTTTTTATTGGATAGAAACATCCAAAAGTCTAAAACATTTCAACTTCTTCGGAATATACATTCATAGATTTAATGGCAAACATTGACTTAAAAAATATAACCCTTCACATTTCTAAATTAATGTAATTGATTTTTTTTTCTTTACACTATTAATTTTACATATTTACCACTACAAAATCTATATATATTTAATATTAAGACATTTTATATTATTCATAAATTTCATGATCAATGTATGAAGGGATTCATTTATAATAGGTTTAAATATAATTTACTACCCTAAACTATAGGTCATATTACACTTCGGTGATCCATCTTTCAATTTTTTCAATTGATTGAACTATTAATTTTTTTCAATTACATTCAATTGAGTCTGCCATGTCAGAAATTATTGATGTGGCTGACTAGGTGGGCCATACTTCAACTTATGTGTAACTAAAAAAGATTACTTTAATATTTATTTACACATTTATTATACATTAAAAGGTAAATTCGTTAAACCACTTTATATTAAACATTAAAACTAAACAAAAATAATAAGTCTAAAATCATTCCCCCTTCCCCCGTCCCTGCCATCCCCATTTCCACCCTGCCGTTCCTTCCCCTTTCGCCGACCCCGGCCCCCGCCGTCCTTGGCGCCGTCACAATCCCCAACCCCATCGTCCCCAATTTTTGTTCCTTGTTTCCTTGTTCCTATTAGATGGTCACAAAAGGGTGAAAAAGTAGAGAGAGCACTATGAACCAACACAAAATAAATCGTCGGAAACGGGTGAAGACGACGACGAGCAGAACGAGCAGGTCGGTAATTGTAACGGTTTGATGCGTTTGGGCTTGTTGGTGACTAGTTTTTGTTGATTTGGGGGTTAGGGTTTTGCTACTATTTGGGGCCTTTGGATTATTTTGGAATTAAAAAGTAATCGTGGACTATGATTTTTGGTTTTGTTTGACAAAGATATGTTTGTGTTTGGTTTTCAAAAGATGATGGTCATGGTGATGGAGTTTATTGGCTTGAGCTGGTGAGAATGGTGTTAGATTGTTGTAAATCTTGAATTAGTGATTGATAGATTTTTTAAAAATTTCTGTCGTCAGTCTTAGTTTGGCTCCAAGTATGGCGGCTAGGTGGTGGAGATGGCTAGGTGTTAGGTGACGACCATGGCTAACTTTGGTTGCGTTTTGTACAGTGTATATGTTAGGAGGTTAAAGAAGGAAGGATGATAAACAATTAGTTAAATTGTTATTTTTTAGACGGTGGGAATGGGGCTAGCAGGGACGGCGAAGGGGAAATGGTTTTAGACTTTTATTGTTTTTGTTTAGTTTTAATGTTTAATATAAAACGGTTTTACGAATTTGCCCTTTAATGTATAATAAATGTGTAAATAAATATTAAAATAATCTTTTTTAGTTACACATAAGCTGAAGGAAGCCCCACTTAGACAGTCACGTTAGTAATTTCTGACGTGGCAGGTTCAATTGAATGCAATTGAAAAAAATTAATAGTTCAATCATCTAATTGAAAAAATAGAAAGGTATATCACCGAAGTGGAATATGGCATATAGTTTAAAGTAGTAAATTATATTTAGGCCTTTATAATATATATTAAATATATTTTAAAATTTATAATTATAATATTCAGATAAATTTTAGATATTAATATTCAAACAGGCCGTGCCCGACACGGTTTAACATAACAGTGTTTGTTAAATAAATGTGTTATGAACTTTTACAAGCTGAGTTTAACTTGTGTGGCAATTTTTTCATAATAAGGCACTAGAGTAAATTTTAAGAGTGAACTTGAAAATAATCTATACTTCAATACTATTATATAATAAGGAGAATAATCAAAAAATTTGTTAAAATTAAGGGTTTTTTTGGTTGATCATGAGTTGACTCGGTTATGGATATTCTTTCTTGAGTTATCTCCATCAACAAGAGTTTTTTTTCTTTTCTTTTTGTGTAGATTTATATATTGTAATATCATATCAATTTTAAATTTAAAAATGTCTCAAATTAATTTTTAAAAAATAATAATAATTTTATATTTTAGAACGAAAAGAGTATTATATACGATATTGATAGAGATTTGTGGCAAATGTATATATAATAATTTTTAAAATTTTTAAAGTGCATAATAATATAATATCGTGTTATTATAAATTGATAATTAATTTTACATATTATATATGATAATTTTAATTATTAAAAAATGAGTAGTTAAAAACTTTTAACTTGCTGCAACACTTGTTTTGACATTATAAAAGCTTATTAGAATAAAAGTCTATTTTAACAAGAATAGTTTTTTATTTTTTTATTTTTTATTTTTTTTATTTCTAACAAATAGTTTACCGTATTCATTAGGCAAAATTGGTGGGCAGGTGGCATGCCATTAGTTGTACGAAAATTGTATTAGCCTACTCACACATATTAGGCAATGTAATATGATTTGTATGTAGAATGTGTATGAATTGGATGAATATGAGCTACAAAACGAAGATCAACTTTTTTATACATAAAATTATTTTATCATATATTTTGAAGTATTAGTGAAGTTCTTTACGAATATATTAGAATGATTATATCGTTGAAATATTGGAGAAAACTAACATTTGGTGGTTTTCCTACTATAAGAACTAGCATTATTGTCCTGAACTAGTACTTAATTATGATGCATCGAAATGAAAATTAATGTATTTATGAGTTATTTGATTGTGAAAATTCTTATTTAAATTCTAGCTTGATATCGGGATTAATGGATGACTTGAATTATGAATTGTGAGTCTAGTGTGGAATTTAGGTTATTGGATTAATGTTCAATAGAACCTAGAAATAAAGAATGAGTAATAAAGAATGTATTTAATGAATGCGTGTAAAAATCTGAATTCAATTTGAGTACTCCTTCCGTCCCAAATTGATTGCTTTTTTAGGACTTTTTTAAGTCAAATTGACTATTTTTAAAATTAATAATTAAGCATATATAAATATATTTTTAAAATTATAAAAATTGAAATTAGTAATAAATTGTATATACTTTCTTTTGGTTATAATATCTTCACCTATATGTTAGCAAAAATAGTAAAAAGATTAATTTTAAAAATAGTCAATTTGACTTTAAAAAGTCCTAGAAATGTAATTAATTTGGGACGGAGGGAATATTAAATATGAATTGTGTTGGATTTGGCTTGGCTTGACTTGTGTATGCGTAAATATTTTCTCAAACAAAATAAAGAGTTTTCAAATGTTAAGATAATTATTGAAAACAAATTCCAAGTGAGTATTAACAAAGGCAAAATAACCTATTATTTCACAAACACAAATTAGAACGACTTTCTAAATCAAATGATTTTCTCAAAAAAAAATTCAAATTAATACATTTTTGGAATGACAAAACTATATTACAAGTATCACTCCAAACCTCCCTAAATGATTTTAAAACAAATCATTTCTTTTAAATAATAATTTAAAATAAGGCAAATGATAATTAAAACAAAAATCTAAAATGAATTTTACAAAGACAAAATACTCATGTTTCTTGAACACAAATATGGTTTGTGTTTCCTTGTTTTGAAACTTTATATTAATGGATATATGTTTGCACTTTTTTTTATCATACACGATTGAGATTGAGTGGCTATACTAAATCCATTTTAGGTGTCTAGAGGTAATTGCATCCTTATTCACCCATAGTGAAATAAGCAATTGCAAGTTTATATATTTATTAAGAGAGAGGAGAATTTTTATTTTTATTTTTTTACTATTTCAAGTTGTGTCACTTTTTAAATTTTTTTTTCCCCTCATTTTTTATCCCTAAAACACCTCCTATATTTTTTAATCTCTATTATAACTCTTATTCAAATATTTATTTATTTATTTTACTTCACATAGCGTGTACAACAAATACTAATTGCATATATATATATATATATATATATATATATATATATATAATGAGAGAGAAATATGAGAGAGAAATACAACATGTAATTAAACTTAGATTAAGAGTATCTTTACTAATTAAAAGTGCTAAATAGTCATTTAGGCTTCTCTATTATGCAGCTTGCTATTAAGCCACAAAACAAACTTTATTATTTAGAAAATTCATGTAAAAATTGCTGATATTATTTTCAGGATAATAGATAAACGGTGTAAAGAAATATATGATATTAAATATCTTGTATTATGTGAAAGATTCTAGACACAATGACACGTTTTCTACTAGATTCCTGGACGAAAGGTTTGTCGTCTATAAAATTAACTAGTCGCATTGACACGTGTTACGTATGTAATTATTTTAAAAATAAAATAGTAATTTTTTTAAAAAAAAAATTAGAGAACAAATTAAAGGAAAAAATATTTAAAATGATAAAATTGTAAAACACTTGAACTTGAAAGGATAAAAAGAAAAAAAAATTGTGATACAACCTCAACCTGATATCACCATCCCTCTCTCATTATATAACAGATTTTAAATATTTTAAAAGTTTCACCCTCTCTCCATTCCTCGCCACATAGTTCAAAACAACATAATAATTACAAACCCCATTCTTCCCAAACCTAATTTGATTCCTCCAAGTCAATAGTCCTAAACACAGAACTTCCAATTTTTCTCAATAATTTTTTGTTTAGGCCCCAAAATTCAAACACAAAAAATCCAAATTACATCTTGACAAGTCTTAATGGAATTTTTTTTTTATCCTTTTGGTTGGAATCTGCAGTTCCAATTGCCATCTGCAGTTCCAATTGCCACCGATATCACAATCTACGCCAGCCATCATTAGATAGAAAAATTAAAAGCGCCATAGCAATCGACATTAGCCTCTGGCCAATCTTGAGAAAAAAAAAACCGTCATTGCCCAGTTGCAATCACTGCTGTTTAGAGAAGAATTAAGAAAGAAATTGTGACGCCCTCAAATCCGGGTTACCTTAACCTCGGTCTATTGCATCATTGTGCCACTCATATATTAATCTAACAATAACTTAATGCGAAAAAATAACATATTTACATTGATATAATATAAATATTGTCGTCCCAAGCCTCGAAAGTATAACTAAAACATGATCTTACTACATGAAAGTAATTACAAGATTATTACAACATGTTCTCATCTAATCTCAAGAACGAAAACCTTATCTAATACATCATTTAATAATCATTATAAATTTAATACTACTCTTGCTGTATATATAATAGTCCATATCAATACAAGCATTAACAATTATTACCTCAAACTCTTCTCAATCTCAGATTTCGTAACAATTAACTAAAACATTTATGATCAAGGTTGAATAAATACCATTGATCATTTACAAAATATCCTATGTGAACGCAAGGTTCGGATTCTGACTTTAGTCAATCCCCGAATATACGCAAAGTTACCCAACAACTATACATTTGTTATAAAAATGTCCTTTATACATCATCGTCATCCTTGTATTTTACTATAACAAGTAACTAACATAATCACATCATAAATACTATAATGGATAACCTTTATTTCTAACTCAAGGTTTACATAGTCAAATTCACGTACATCATATACCGTCATCACAGCTAAATAATTACAATAAGGGAACATTTAGCAACCTTCCTGTTTTCATGCGCCTCTAATCCTTATCATCACAATATCAAGATAATTGCATTGTATCGTAAATCTGCAAAAGTTTTGTTTTTGCAAGAATGAGCACGACGACTCAGCAAGAACTAACAGTTTTCACATTTCATACTTCACGTAACATACAAGTTTACATTTCATTCATGCATCATGATTCTCATACTATGCATCTTACTCATGCATTATAAATCTTATGCAATTCATCTATATATATGCATCATGCATCTCATAGCATACCTCATGCATCTCACATTATATATTTACAATAATTCAAGTTCCACATAGAACAATATAGTCACATAATTACATATTGTGCACACTTAAATCATGCTTGCATATAATCCACATAATAGTGAACGATTTAGTAATTAAATCATGTACATCAATACATTTAAACAAGTTACTGAAAGAACTTGCCTTAAGCGTTCCTTGCCAAATTATGATGGCTCGTCCTTCAAATATCTTACACAATTTATTTAACAACAAAATACCAATTAGCCACTAAAAAGGCTTCATATAATGGTTTACAATATAACAACGCTTATCTCATATTTTTCGCGCATTATAAATTAATAAACGCGATTAACTCTAAAACGTTTCTCGGCGTCACGTCGTTTGAAAACGGTACGACCCTTATCATCATCAATCCTTATTGGTTACATTAACCCAATCCATTATCTTATAATGTTCGTTTCATTTGAATCGAAACATTATTTAAGTTCATTAACACTTTACACGGTGTTTCGACGTTTATACGTCACACGCCTAATTTGCCTCTTTTTGACATATTTAGCATACTCATACATTGGGTTATAACACACTATCATATTTTATTCTTATTAGAAACAAAATATTAAATAAGGTTATACACATTTGTTACGGCGTTACGACGCTTACACGCCCATACGCCAAACTTGTCTACTCGAACGCCCAAACGACACGCGTTTGCGCACGCTTAGCACGCCCATTCGAATTGTCTAATACTTAATGGTTAATGTTAAGTATCATTATAGATCATAATAATCATGTTTTAGAACTTAGAATATCATTTAACATTGTCGAGAGCATTACGCGTGCTTACGTTCATGCCCGACACTCTCCGATTGCCTCCAATTACACATCAGTCCTATAAATGGCCAATTTAGGCCATGCTACAGACTTCAAATTGACAAACTTAAAAAATGAAAGTTGTAGGTCTACTCTTCTGCTTTCCGAATCATCTTGAATCTACTCAATCCAAGTTCGTATGAGAAAGTTATGCCCATTTTACTAAAGGACGTCGGAGCTATTTTGCACAGTCTCTTGACCAGCGCCTAGGCGCCCAAAAATAGCCTTTGGGCAGCGCCTAGGCGCTCTCTCACAGTAGCTTGGCCCTTGGCCAGCGCCTAGCCAAGCGCCTTCGCACTCGGCCTGTGACGCCCCCAAATCCGGGTACCTCAAACCCGAATCCGGTGTTACACGGTACATCCCATTCCATACAATATAATAGACATGAATGTAATTACTATATTATTACAACACGTCTTACTCTCAATCCCAGGTTCTATTACCATAACATCATTCCAAATACATAATAAGTCTTAGTATTACAACATTACTAATACAAATAAACTACGACACCATCTAGACGTTCATCTTGCCCTTTCCCTTGTCCTTACCGGAATCTTCGACCTGCTCGGACTTAGCTGCAATGTTTAATATAAAGTAAGAATGAGCATTCAATTGCCCAGCAAGTATAACAGTTGAATAACAACAATATCATCAATCATATCATTTCTCTTCGACAACTGAACAATAGTTGTGAAATATTCTGAATAAATAAGAATAATACTTTGCTTTCGTTTTAAAAATATATTTTTGAAACGATATTGAGTGGTCGTAAGACCTTGAACTTTCTTTTGCTTTCTTGAAAAGGTACACAGCAATATAACTGCAAACTGTCTTACTTACGAGCACTTCTAGGTGATCAGCCTATTGTACTCTATGTTGATCAACACTCTAGCTGGAAACGACTATATGCGTTTGTTTTAGGCGCTCGATGCCTTGTCAGAATAACTGACTAAAAACTGCCCCAAATATTAGGGTTGTTCATCTCATTCATGTCTCGGAATCCTAACCAAAACAATTCAGTTGGATAGCTCTACTTAATCATCAATAACATTTCAATGATCTATTATCAAATCAATAAAACATTTCAATATCTGTCTAGCCGAAACAAATGGCATCGACGTTCTCTATAATAGTTCATATATATGTGAACTTGAAAGCTTCAACAATTTATGTCATAACATAGCTCGAATACTTGTGCAAATACTGAAAGATTTACATAAGTAAGGAATTCATGCAACCATATATGTGTTGCCTAAATTGGAACTTCAAATATCGAATGAGAGTCAAGAGAATATAATCAAATGAATCAAATAAACTTGCCCAACACAAGGGTTAGACAAGCGTTTAGAAAACCTGCACAATATACGTCTTTTGTATATGATACGAAACTTGCATTCAATACTGAAAATGAATGAAGCTAGAGAAGTTGCCCAACACAAGGGTTAGACAAGGGTTTAGGAAACTTGCCTTAAGCGCTTGCTACTATTTGACATTAATCGTCCTTCAAATATGTCTTACGCATTTAAACACATATTCACATACCAATTAGTCTCACAATAGACACCAAACATTGGCTTACATTAATCAATACATTATAATTATTACGAACAATTATTGCTACTACGACTACCCAAACGAAAAATGCAACTAAACTATTCATTTCATTTAAGAAAATCTCACGTGACTAAGTTATTTCATGCATGGTTAACCAGTTAATAACATGCTTCATGTATTACTACTTAAGAGGTTCACATACACTTGCCTCAAGCTTCAGTTCATGAAAAGAAACAACTGGGCAACTCTACAGCACGGCGCGGCCGCGCTACTCCCCCAGATGCACTTTTCTTGTTTATTTCTTACACTGCTCAAATTCTAAATGCTTGGGGTCATTCTACTATTATACTAACATAACATACATATGCTTTGGGGTATTTATAAAATGCTAGGTTTATGTAAACATGCATCAAATCAACAACACGAAACAACAAAGCAATTCAGCTCTGCAGACCAGCGCGACCGCGCTGGTTTTAAGCTTGGGAGTGGCGCGGCCGCGCCATTCTGCATCCAGGGAACTCCCAGGTTCTGCTATTGCAGAACCAAAGCCAACAATTTTGATTTCATCCCCTTTGCTCCTTAGCCATTATACAACATGTCTATATGACAAAAAACATGCTTTTACAACTTAGTTATGCATCATAACATCATTAAATCAATTAATCATCCCTAATTCTCATGTTCCTTAGAGAAATCATTCTCTTGGACATTAAACCAAATAGTTGGTGGGCATGGCTTTAGAGTTCATAACTCATAGTTTTGCCAATACATGGCTACCCCAGATTTCACATTGAAATCATTTCCCATAACTTCTGGACATATACTAACAATACACAACCAATGCATAGTGATTACATTATTAACAAAACATGAATAACAGTCCACTAATGTCCATTTCAGTCCATTTCTTGATTCCTTATGCATAGGTTCGATTCTCATTCATTGTTCCACTTTCACATATCATTAACAAGGTTTAATAAAGCTAACAACATTCATACATGTTTATGAACCAACTAAGCAAAATCAGTCACATAACTCCAACAAAGCAACCAAAGCAAAACTAAGAACTTGGAAATATTGTGGAAATGAGCCAAGCTCTATATTGCTTACTTCTTGGAGCTCCTTCTAAGGTGTTAAATGAATTAATGCTCAGCTCCTATTACACCCCTTCTTCTTCCTCAAATCACCCGAACACACTCTTCTCACTCTCTAAATATTCAGTTTCAACACTTGGTAAAATCAACGGAATGGTAGGCTTGCAATGGGGAAGTATATATAGAGGAAGGACTGAGTTTCTTGGAGGTGGAGGAGCTGAGCATGCTCAGGCATGGCAGCTCCCCATGTATGGGCGACTGAGCTTCTGCTCTCCCCATGGCTCGGGTACTCTCTTCTCCTAAGTTGCTTTCTTACATTCTTCCTTCACCAAATGCAGATTGCTTCTCCCCATGCTCTTCCCACGTTCTTGGCTTCCCTTCTCCCTCTCCTCTCCTTCTCCCGCACTCTTCTCCTTCTTCAATTGGTTCAGCTGATTACATAACCCATTTCCCTCATAGGTCATGGGTTGTGGGTCATGGGGTGCGGGTTTGGGTCATGGGCTAGGTCCATGGGTTTTGGGCTTCAATTAATAATCTATTGGGCTTCTCTTGGACTCCAAATTTAATAATCTATTGGGCTTCTAATAAAAATTCAATTGAGCTCAAATAAAATCCACACTTGGATTATTAATCCCTCTCATTAACGCTTTGGCTATTTCTCTAATGATTTAATCAACTCCAATAAAAATAATAACACTCAAAAATTATCACCTACATATTATATGTAGTAATAAAATATTCAAAACATAACACGGAATAATATTAATAAAAGTTCAATTTATTCAATAAAATTTATAGGCTCGTATTACAAAGTAACCCACGATTCGTGGTCGTTACACGGCCTGAGCTTCCCAGCTCGTTTTCTTCCCCGGATGTTCTGTTTTTTGGTGTTCTAGACCTATCTTGCTTCCAACCACCATAACTCCTTCTATACACGTTCAAATTGGTCCGTTTCGGACTCTATGGACTCCTAAGACATAGAGCTACAACATATCAAAAATTCAAAGCTATCCATTAATATTAACATGGCCAAATCTTAGGCCAAAGTATCAACTCATGCTATATTTTCGTGTTCTTGGTGTTCTTCACTAGAATCATCACCAAATCTTCGTTTTAACTTCTTTTTAATCCGTTCTAGTTGGGTTAGCTTCGTAACCCATGGAACTACACTTCCATAACATCGAACAAATTAAAACAACAAGGAATCTAAGTTTCAAATCCTCTAAAATTCGTCCGAAGGTACAAAGTTCCATTCTTGTCCAATGTTCATCCTCTTTAAGTAAATGTACGGATTTTTCTTTGTTCTTGTTCCACTTTCATGTTATTAATGGTTTATATAACCTCTTAACAACATCTATAACCGTTCGCAACCAATAAAAATAACAAAAACAACAACAACCTAACCATGTATAGAAAAGCTTCGGGAGGGAAAAAAATGAAAGTTTGAAAACATACTTTTTGATTCTCCTTCACATATGCTTAATGATCGTTAGGGCTTGCTAGAACTTGATTAGAATCTCTCTTATTACTCCACGAGTTCACCCGAAGCCTCATGTCATCTTCTTCATTCCACCCATTAGCTTTCTCTCTCTACTTTCCTTCTATCTCTCTCTCTCTCTTCTTCTTCTTCTTCTTTCTTTTTGTTCTGCAAAATTTTTTCTCCCTTCTCACTCTACAAATCCCTCCTCTCACTCTTCTTCTCTCTTGCAATCAGCTGAAGATTTTGAAATGGAACAAAGAATGGAAGAGGTCGGATGAATGAGGAATGCGGAGGAGACAAATGAATGTCTCAATGCTCATAGTGTTTGGCACAAGGCCATAGTGCCGACCAACCCCTCCCTTCCTTCATCCTCATTGGTCTAAAATGTTTACTTACCTCCCATATTAGTAGCATGCCACAATTAATACACCCAATTGGTCTTTTCCATACCCGAATACTCCCACTTTTGTACCCAATTTGGTAAATAACTCTACTTAAAATTAAAATGGGTTATCCCATAAATATTGGGACGCGTAAAAATAATTATTATGGGATTTGTCCATATATTCAGAACACCCATATAATACATTTCAGATATGGATAAAATCACGTACCAGCTCAAATAAAATTTCTGACACATGAAAAAATTATTCATTCGCATACATGTATTAACAAAATTAATAGAAATCGAAGAAGACTAAAAAATATTTGGCGTGAATAGTGCCTCGGGAAACGTGTCCCGTGAATAGTGATTTTGTGATCTTTCGCAAAATCAATTATTCACTCCTACGATTCAATAACGCATAAAACTTCATACATTGACATCATCCAGGTTATAAAATAACCTTAAAGAACATCACATAAAAATAATATTTAATTTATTTAATAATATTAATAAACCCAAATTACAAGGGTATTCACGGTTCGCTATCGCTGCTATTCGCGATTAACTCCCCATAATCATATATATCAACACACATATATCCCACCCATATTTTGGGTTAGCGCCTTTACAACAAATAACTCGTTCAATAATATTATCATTCAACTATTTATTTAATCCACTAAATAGTACTCTAGCGATATTTCTCGAAACCGCCAAATTAGGTTATACGAACACTTTCATACATACTAATAATCGCCTACACATAATCTATGTTATAATATAACCTTTAAACGATTAACACATAATATTATTAATAAAAGTCTATTTTATTCAATAATATCCGTAAGCTCGAATTACTAAGCTACCCACGGCTCGCGATCGTTACAATTATTAACTAGTAACTCAATCATTCTGAATCTATGTATATATTTCACATTTATATATACATATATATTAAGCTCACCAAATAAATCACATAAATATATATATACATAAATATATATATATATATATATACAATACCTTTCTCCGACGAACTACAAAATGCGTACTATGAACGAACTTTAAAAAAAACACGCGGGTCGTTATTTTGGACGAAACAGGTCGGGAAACATTGTTTTTGTTGCTGCAATTATTATTATTATTTTCCTTCTACCGGTGTTGTTTACAATAAAAGTGATATGTTCACACTCTGAATATTCCTTTTCCTTTTGACTTGATATGTTCACACTCTTTTGTCAATTAATGCTTTGGCTTGATATGTTCACACTTTTTTTTATTCCTTTTCCTTTTCTATTTTTTACCCTTTAGTCCAAAATATGTTTTACCCATAAAACTATGGTTAAAACAAAACAGAATTTCGTAAAGGCTAATAATAATTTTAATTTAAACAAAGATTTGTTTATAATTTAAACAAAGATTGGTTTCTATAGAAAAATATAATTTTATCTGTATATTTATCTAAATATGATATGAAGTACTATAGTTTTAAAATAGTTTTTAAAAAATAAATATGTTAAAGATTTTCTCAAACATCTCAAGTGAGGAGGTAAAACTTTGAAGATTAACAATTTGGAATGTTCATGAAATATTCAGGTGTTAAATGCCTACAAGTATGGAACAATTGGAAAATTTTTAAATATGTTCACACAGTGACAATTCACTTGTGATTGAATATTATACTTAGCATAAAAAGTTACAGAACCAAATGTCCCTTCACTATTTGGAGCCATGGAATATTCAGCAACAAGGAAATTTCAGCATATGCAAAAAGGAATAATCTTGCCGGATCAGAACTACCAACATAGCCCAAATACAACAGTGCACACTAAAATGGGACATAACTTTTGCTCTCCCTCTAAAGTCTGACTATTCTTTACAACATTGAACTCTTATCCAGAAAATAGAGTAAGCAATCTGGGGACCTTGATCAGCAAAAGTATATATTCATCAGGAACTAGAATTCACATTCACAGAAAACTAGATGAATCTGAAGTTAAGGGCAATTCGCATATTCATAAGGAACTATAACACCATCATGTTCATTGGGTGAATCACCTGCACATGAAAATACGAAGTCTGAAAATGGTGCTTAATATTCTTATAGTTATGCAGATTGAATATTAGACAAAAAAATTATCAAACCTTTGAAAGTATGACTATCATCCTCCGAACTTGAAAATGTTGTTGCAGCTTCATTGTCGAGAGAATGTCTACATAAAAACCAAAAAACACACATCATTTAAAAGTTGACATATGAATTTTTTTTTACTATTACGTAAATATTACTTACCGATGTGCAAGCATTGGACAATTCCTTTTATCATGTGATTGTCCAACTTTGCCACAACCATGACAACGTCTAGCCTTTGAGTTCTTTGCCTTCCCTAAAGCCCTTTCTTTCCCTCCTTTAAGTCTTTTGCCACATCCTTTTGCCCTAACTTGATTTGGTTCATTGTAAACAGGGTCTTTACTGCAACTCATCTTCCCGGAGAATACACTTGCACGAATTCCACATTGTGAACTTTTACTACTATCTACAACAAGATTGATTAATTCGAGTGCATGAGCCAAAATATCTTTATAAATATTAATTCCTTATTCGCTTGTGAGGGCTTTATCAATAATATCCAAAGAACATTTAATTAATTCACTTCGCTTGCTTAGATATTCTTTGTCACTATTTATCATTGCGCCACTTTCATTATCGACCACTATCGTAGAGTTTGCCTTCTTAGTCCACCTTTTCAAGATGTATTGTTGTGGTAATTCGTCAAAATCATACATTTTAAGCAAGTAACCAAGCACATGTCTACATGGTATCCCCATACTCTCAAACTTGTGGCAACTACATGAAGCAAAACTCATTTCTTTGTCATAAATAAGTTTTCGCACTCTATATGTGAACACTTTTTTCCTATGAACTTGAAACACACATTGATTGTCAGTCTCCTTGATAAGCTCAAAACGGTAATTCAAGCATTCCCATATCTCATCTTCGAATTTAAAAAACATCTCTCGAGTATAAATATCAACCATTTGGAACAAAAAGTCATTATTCATCTTCACTTTGGGCTTCTCAATCAAATCTTTATGATCGGCCAATAATTCTTCTTGACGTTGACGTATTAGCCCCCTACTAAATTGAATCATGAAATCAACTAATGAATTATTTTTAGATACATATCTTTTGAAAAATGCGTGAGAGCTTTCCGCTCGTTGACTACTTGACATATTCGCCGAGAAAACATGATTACAATAAGCAGGTACCCAATTCGAACGAATTTCATACATTGTTTGTAACCAGTTGTTGTCTTGTAACTCGCTCCTCCCAACAAGTTCCGTCCATGTCAAATCAAACTCTTCTTTAGATTCTGAATTCCAAATACAATTGGCAAATTCATTATAGTGAGCAGAATACTTCACCGAGTCTATCTTTTCAAAAAATTTTGTCAAAATATGCCAACTACAGTATCTATGAAATGTATCAGGAAGAGTTTCTAAAATTGCTTTAGACATAGCGGGATCTTGATCAGTAATGATCATTTTAGGGGCATCACCTGGCATAGCCTTTAAAAATTAGTTAAATAGCCAAACAAATGAATCTGAAGTCTCATCACTTAAGAATGCATAACCAAAAATTATGGTTTGACCATGTTTGTTAACTCCCATTAATGGTGCAAAAATTAGCCCATAACGATTGGTGTTGTATGTCGTATCGAAGACGACTACATCACCATAAAAACTATATGCCCTTCTAGAGGTAGCATCAGCCCAAAAATAATGTGTTATCCTCTGTTCATTATCGACCTTAATTTAATACGTGAATGCTGGATTCTTGCCCTTTTCTAAGGAAAGAAACTCACTCAACATTTCTCCGTCATGCCCCTTCAACTCAGTACGTCTATCCCTTTCATAATTATATAAATCTGTTTGTGTACACCCAATGTTTTCAAAGCCTCCAGCCTGTACTCCAAGGAAATTGAATTGTTGATGTGCGGGTATATTTATCATGACAAGTTGTTGAGTCAGACACTTTTGCGCACTCGAAATACTTCGATGGGATCTTAATAAATGCTTCTTTGATGGAGTTGCCAAAGGGTGACTATGGCCCTCAATAAATTGAGTTACTACATATACCCCAGAATTTATGTTCAACACAGCTACCTTTGCTTTACAACTCTCTTTTATCGATCCCCGACGCCTTTTAGTTTCAACATCTGCAATTGTTATTCCCTTACCTTGTTTAAAACAAACATACTCTTTTCTTTTCACTTCATCACTTCCTTCGATTTTCTTAGTAGCCCAACTTCGAATACTAAATCCCGCCTCTTTAGCATATGCATTATAGAAAACCTTAACTTTATCTATTGTTTGGAATTCTTTTCCAACACTAGGTTTGAGATGGTCGGCTACTTGCGGATTATAAATAAAATTTTTCCTACCTTCATCACTTCCAACTTCTTCTATTAACTCAAAACTCTCCCCTTCAATTCTATTATTCTCTACATCCATTCCACTATTGTGTACATTATCATTACATTCATCACTACCCCGTATTTCATCTTCTAAATTATCATCCATAACCTGTACGATTAAATTAAAATTATTATTAGCCTCTACGAAATTCTGTTTTGTTTGAACCATAGTTTCATGGGTAAAAAATATTTTGGACTAAAGGCAGTGTACAGACACGTAAAAAATAGAAAAAGAAAAGGAATAAAAAAAAGTGTGAACATATCAAGCCAAAAGCATTAATTGACAAAAGAGTGTGAACATATCAAGCCAAAAGGAAAAAGAATATTCAGAGTGTGAACATATCAAGCCAAAAGCATTAATTGACTATTACCTTACAATTTACATCGGTTGATCTTATTTTTTTATTTCTCCTTATCACTTTTATTGTAAACAACACCAGTAGAAGGAAAAAAATAATAATAATTGCAGCAGCAAAAACAATGTTTCAGAATAACATTTAAACCATGTAATCAACTAAAATGGTTGGAGTTCAGCTTTACCTCTTCGTAGAGAGAGAGAGAACTCGACAGAGCCCCTTCGATTTGGTACGCAATCGGAGATCTATGAACTCGCTGAAGAGAGAGATAGAGAATCGGGGTTGAGGGTTTCGTCAAAGAGAGAAGAGTTTGAGAGTTTAGTCATTAATTTATCAGTTTTGGGAATCTATATAGTTGACCCGAAATTTTCCCAACCCGTTTCAGTACCCAAAACAACGACCCGCGTGTCTTTTTTAAAGTTCGTTCATAGTACGCATTTTATAGTTCGTTGGAGAAACCAATAAAAATAACAAAAACAACAACAACCTAACCATGTATAGAAAAGCTTCGGGAGGGAAAAAAATGAAAGTTTGAAAACATACTTTTTGATTCTCCTTCACATATGCTTAATGATCGTTAGGGCTTGCTAGAACTTGATTAGAATCTCTCTTCTTACTCCACGAGTTCACCCGAAGCCTCATGTCATCTTCTTCATTCCACCCATTAGCTTTCTCTCTCTACTTTCCTTCTCTCTCTCTCTCTCTCTTCTTCTTCTTCTTTCTTTTTGTTCTGCAAAATTTTTTCTCCCTTCTCACTCTACAAATCCCTCCTCTCACTCTTCTTCTCTCTTGCAATCAGCTGAAGATTTTGAAATGGAACAAAGAATGGAAGAGGTCGGATGAATGAGGAATGCGGAGGAGACAAATGAATGTCTCAATGCTCATAGTGTTTGGCACAAGGCCATAGTGCCGACCAACCCCTCCCTTCCTTCATCCTCATTGGTCTAAAATGTTTACTTACCTCCCATATTAGTAGCATGCCACAATTAATACACCCAATTGGTCTTTTCCATACCCGAATACTCCCACTTTTGTACCCAATTTGGTAAATAACTCTACTTAAAATTAAAATGGGTTATCCCATAAATATTGGGACACGTAAAAATAATTATTATGGGATTTGTCCATATATTCAGAACACCCATATAATACATTTCAGATATGGATAAAATCACGTACCAGCTCAAATAAAATTTCTGACACATGAAAAAATTATTCATTCGCATACACGTCTTAACAAAATTAATAGAAATCGAAGAAGACTAAAAAATATTTGGCGTGAATAGTGCCTCGGGAAACGTGTCCCGTGAATAGTGATTTTGTGATCTTTCGCAAAATCAATTATTCACTCCTACGATTCAATAACGCATAAAACTTCATACATTGACATCATCCAGGTTATAAAATAACCTTAAAGAACATCACATAAAAATAATATTTAATTTATTTAATAATATTAATAAACTCAAATTACAAGGGTATTCACGGTTCGCTATCGCTGCTCTTCGCGATTAACTCCCCATAATCATATATATCAACGCACATATATCCCACCCATATTTTGGGTTAGCGCCTTTACAACAAATAACTCGTTCAATAATATTATCATTCAACTATTTATTTAATCCAATAAATAGTACTGTAGCGATATTTCTCGAAACCGCCAAATTAGGTTATACGAACACTTTCATACATACTAATAATCGCCTACACATAATCTATGTTATAATATAACCTTTAAACGCTTAACACATAATATTATTAATAAAAGTCTATTTTATTCAATAATATCCGTAAGCTCGAATTACTAAGCTACCCACGGCTCGCGATCGTTACAATTATTAACTAGTAATTCAATCATTCTGAATCTATGTATATATTTCACATTTATATATACATATATATTAAGCTCACCAAATAAATCACATAAATATATATATACATAAATATATATACATATATATATATATATATATATATATATATATATATATATATAACACATATATACTCAAACTCGAATCATAATAAGAATTATTCTATATTAAATTCTTATTATAATTATTCTCGAAAATCTGATTTGTCACAGAAATCAAATTTATGATAAATTTTTTAGTGGACATTAAATAAATAAAATTAATTAGTGACAATTTTACTTATATATTGTGGCAAAAATACTGTCACTTTGGTTATATTTTGTGGCAAATTGATTTTGTCAGGAATTACATTTAGATTTGTGGCAAATTATTAAATTTTATTACTATAAATCTTTATTGACAAGGCTTTTGCAACAACACTGATGGTAAAAAAAATTGTCACTAAAGCTTTTAGTGGTGAAACTATAACTATAGTGGCATTTTGGTTTGCTACTGATAAACGTTTTTCTTGTGGTGATATTGCCTCCATGGAAGGCATGATCCCACTTTACTTAGTTGGGCTTATAAGAAGCTGTTGCTTTTTACTTGTTGTCTACTTCGCGAGCCTTCATGGGCCCTAGGAGTTAGATAAGTTTTACTGTTTCTGTAGAGAACATACTGCTTATCCGTCTTGCTCCTGGTCTAGTGAGCCTTTCTGGTCGAGCTCATTCCCACGGGACAGTTGACGTAGTGAAGGAAAGTGGACAGGTCGGTTCAGGATATTTTTCATCTATTTTCTTGTATCGTTTTGGCGATATGGCCGAGTGGTAAGGCGGGGGACTGTGTTGTGGATGAATCAAGAAAGTCTTTCTACTTAGCTCGTCAATAGTAAATATGAGAGAAAATAGAATTTATTTCTTCGTTAATCCTCCGTAGAGTTCAGTCGTCGTGAGAAGTTTTGTGCTGCCACTGCAAAAGAAGTGCTTGCCACTGTTGAGTTTTAGTTTCATTGTCGTTGCCATTTGAACTAGTAACCATCATTGTTGTCCAAATCTGTAATTCCAGAACAAGATCATTGTTGTTGAATTTTCATAGTCTCCGCTAGATTTGCACGTCACCACCGCGGTGGTCTTTGTCAAGTGGGTAACGCTGCCTCGTCATCTTAGTTTGATTTAGTGGTGTTTTAGTAGTGTAGTAATAGGTTGATCAGTTAGTACTTCACATAATGTGAAAAAGAAGATGAACAATATTATTATATGCTTTTATTTTGGGGATTTTTATTTTTTATTTTGGTTTTAGGTACATATGAAGAAGAGGACGAAATTTGTTTATTATTTATGTATTTATTTTTGTTATTACTTTTATGTCCCAAGTCTTAGTAGAGAAATTAACCTGTATTTTGGTTTTATATGGTCAATGTAAGTCAACATACATTATAAGTAGTCAAAAGAGAAATTGACCGGGAGGCCAAAAGGTAACAACATTATCTTTTAAGAAAAAAAAACTTCAGGAGTAATTATTTTTTCTCAAATTTGTGGGCTAAAAACGAAAAACTTGTCAACTTGAGATACATTTTGGTAATATATACCCATCTATATATATGTGTGTGTGTGATTGTGTGTGTATATATATATATATTGTGATAGCCGTCTCTTCATGCACAAAGCTAGCTAGGATAGCATGAAGTTTAGTTGTACTGTAAGAATGTGTGATTGATATATTCTTTGTAAATACATAATGCATGTACAAACTGAATGAACGTAATCTATAACTGAAGCTGCAACTTATAACAATATTTATTGGAAGTCTTATAGATGAATTTTAGGAATTAAGGAATAAGAAATTTAATTGTTGAAATATTGGAGGTAACCAATATTAATGATTAATGATAAGTATGCTTCTAAGCACGGTATTTTATGTGAAATTAAGGGTGGTGGGCTTTTAATTTGTCCATTTTTCATATGTTTGGGAATTTGACGGGTTAGGTAGAAACAATTTTGAATTAATTGAATTTTAATTCTAAATTATCAGAATTAAGAGTTTTAATTCATTAAAAATTGATGGTGTTGAAAGTTTATAGAAAAATATAGCAGGTCATGGTTATTATATACAAAAGTGTTGGAGCAGTATTTTACTTGGATGCTTTTAGGGTTTTTTATGGTGGTAAATTTGATCTTCTTTTTTGGGTTTTTATGGTTGTAAATTTGATCTTCTCATTTGGGAGAGAAATTTGTAAAATAGGGATGGGAACAAAAATGTGAAATTTGTAAAATAGGGGTGAGAACAAAAGATGTCACATCAGTATCTTCATTCCTATATAAAATTATAAAATGACGGATGCAAAAATAAAAATTAATTCACCCTGTCGTTCAAGTTGCATATTACATTTTATTTATTTATTTATTTATTATTTTTATTTTTTGTGAACAGCAAAATTATTTATTAATTAAATCAAACCAAAGTAACAAAAAATTGGTCAATCTTTCTCTTGACCAATAGTACAGTTTTTAGGATCTCCTTACCAAATTGAAACAAAACTCAACTTAATACTCACTTGGATCATAATTTGAGATAAACATGAAGTTTAATATCGTTTCAAATAAAGTTTAACCATATATACCATTCCTATATCCAGAGTTGATTCACTTATAGTAATCTATCCATTGGTTCAGTTACAGAAATATTAATTTATACTTTTTTTAATTCTAAGATTTTTTTTTTGAGGAAATCTTTGCAGGACCCTACCATTTAGGGTATGAATGCAATACTTTTTTTAATAAAAATAACGAAATATAAAAATGACATAACTAACATAAATACACGAATAATAAATTCTTTTAAAACCCTACATCTTCAAGTGACTCAATGGTGAGTTTCTATAACTTTCAGGGAAATGCCAAAAGTGCATCAGAGTATTTAGAATTTTGAATTTGCTCTATGGACACACTTATTTTAAGTTATTTTTTGTTTGGATTTATGCGTGGCCAGTGACACAATTATTTGTGATAAATTTTATGTGTAATTAGTAACACAATTATTTGTGTGGCTAATTATGTATCAGGAGAAATATGGTGAAAAGTAACCGGAGAAATTCTATTATAAATTTTTCTTATACACGTTTAGCAACATAAATATTAAATTTAGCATCACAATAAAATTCTTCATAAATTACTGTGTCTAACTGTGACTAAAAGTAATATTTATGTCCCATATTACAAAAAATTGAATGATTAGTCTAACCTAATTCGTTTTTTATTTTTTTAAATCCCACCGAACCCACAATTCATGAATATAAACAAAAACTGTTCCTTCTCTTCAGTAAGGTGTATCATAGATTAAGATTCTACCGAATACTAAGTTGACTAATATATATACATATATATAGAGGATAGATTTAAAACATACCTCTTAAATAGCATGTCTCTCTTAAATAATATATTTTTATTAAAACTACATCGTTTTAAAAATTTTTTTTAAAAACAAAATCATATTAGAAGAGAGTGGTCCCACTTGATTTCTTTTTATTTACAAAAATGTCATCCGCGGTCTCACTTGTTTTTTAAAAGAAATTCCAAAACGATGTAGTTTTAATAAAAATATGTTATTGAAGAGAGACATGTTATTTAAGAGGTATGCTTTAGATCCATCATATATATATATACACAGAACGGATACCAAGCATACCCCCTTTAGCGACGGACCGGGCGACGGTTTGGTCCGTCGTCATAGGTCTGGTCCGTCGTTAAAGCTTTTAGCGACGGACCCCATATAGCGACGGACCTGTCGCTAAAAGCTATAGCGACGGACCGGACCTATGGCGACAGACCAAACCGTCGCCCGATCCGTCGCTAAAAGAGTATGCTTGGTATGTCATCTAAGGAGGTATGCTCTTGAAATGCACTCTATCTATATATATATATTAACTAACTCACTAAAATACTACAGTAACTCACTACTCAATGAAAAATAAATGAGTGACACCACACATTCACCACTTATTCACCACTTAATAAAAAAAAAAAACAAGACTGTGCATGGTATTTCAAAATATTTAAATTTTATTGAATAGTGAGTTTTTTAGTTAATATGCCAAGCATTCCACTCCCAAATCACTGGCAGGCAATATATGTAATTGCATCAGTTAGTATTTTATTTTTGTAACCTATGAAATTGGCATGTGTAGACGATTTTAGTTTATGAAGGTACTCCATATAATTTGGAATTTCTTTTGTCTGTATTGAAAGACGAATGTGGATCATTTTATTATTAGTTCCCTATGTCAAAAGGAGCAACATTATTTAGGAAGAACCTCTTAGCAAATTAATTAGTATAACACAATAGTGGTAAACCATTTAGGAAGTTGTGGTAAACTATTACATACAAAATATACCGTTATATCTAAGATCGGATATCACAAAGAAGCACACAAAAATTAAATAACAGAAAAATAAAAGAACACACAAAATTATTTAAATTTACCAATTTGGCCAGTCTTATTTGTCTGATATATTCATCTAGCAGCCTCACACACTCTACATGATTCACACACTAAACAATACTTTTATAATAATTAGAAACCCTAACTCTTTTAATATGTGTTCAATCACGGGCCCAATACATTAGTCAAACTCAAGATCAGACTACTAAATAAATCTCCGACTACCCTGTCATACTGGTCATTAGTCAAACTCATAAATAATAGAAGTATAAGTCAATCCTAACATATATTGTTGCATGATCAATACTCATTAGTTAAAAGGTTGCAACTTCTATTAATTGTTTATATATTAAAGAAATAATTAATGGAATAGTTTTGCAATAAAACCTAGGAAGGGATCATAAAAAAATTGAATACTTTCTGCATTTAAGTAAAGGAGTCTCATTTGTCAAATTTTATTTCCTTCACTTTTCTTAATAGTTATATATTTTATAAATAAAACTTATTTTAATAAAATGGATCGAAGGGGAGTACATCACAACATATGGAGTAGATACTTAATTGTCAACACCACTCTGACCTATGAATTAAGAGGAGCAGAAAATAAAAATTGTCTTGCTGTGAGTTTATTATTTGTTTACCTTCCAATTTAATTGCTTCTGTCCCACAAGAATGTAGATTTAATAAATAAGCAGACACCAAAAGATACTGGAGAATACTCAATCTGAAGTAAACAAACTCAAATCAACTTACCTATCAATATACGAAGCATGACTTATATATAGCACTCACATATTATTCGTGGATAGATAATGGAAGAATTGTATGAAGGTGAGCTATAAATTGAACCAAGGAATCTGCAACTTTTTTATGAGCATAAGCATATATTTAGAAGTCAAATAAAAAAATTCAATTGAAATATTGGAGGAAACCCACCTTTAGGATTGAATATAAATTTGTTTAAGGATGTTATATTTTCTTTTAATTACTTCTGATTTCTTGTGTGATCAAGAAGAATTGAACCTTGTTAGCGTTAGTAGTAAATGTTTGATAAGATTAGTCAAATAATTTGTTGATCGATAATATGGAATGGATGAGATAAATAGCAAAGATGAATGTAATAGTTTATAACATCTTTCAAAAAAACGAGGCTGGTATATAGTCCCATGTAAATCTTTTGAATTTATATCACTCTAGGTATTAATAAAAATATGTATTTATTGATAGTACTGTGTTATTATGTACCAAAGTCTTGCTATATCAGCTTTTTAATTATGTTTTAAAATTTTATTTTCAAGTTTTCTTTTAAAATGTAACCTAATGATGAGAAAAATTGTTAACTTTTTACCTTGTACCAAGCTACAAAAGTGCAATCAAACAGAGAAGTTCTTGAACAAATTAAACTGCAAGGAAAAAAAGAGAAAAACTGCAGAGTATTAAGATTTGAGAGTAATAAATTAAAATTAATGTTTACGTTTGAATTTTAAGATATACTGTTGGTTTGATTCAGATAAAGTTTACTTAGGGGCTGTTTGATAACAGCTTAATGGGTTTGAATAGTCTCATATTTGATTCGGCCAGCCAGTTTGTTTGGATAAATATTGATCTGAATGGGGCGCAAGAATTGACCGAATCAGACTTATTTATCTGGCTTATTCGGTCAGCTAGTTGGTTGAATGAACTTTTTATTCACATACCCTTCCTAATAAAGAAAATTACTTATAATGTTTGGATACAATCCATCTTCTTCGCACCCAATCCATCTTCTCTTCCGATCAGTCTTTCTTTTCCAACGAGGGATATCATGTACTTCTTCTCTTTTTCTTTCTTTCTCTCTCTTTATTCCTTCTCTCTCTTATCTCCTTACACTGTTTTATTTTTACCTTGCGATTTAAATCATTAAAAGATGGAGCACCGATTAGAAACTTCAGATGACTAATTAGTTGTGTAATCTATAAATCATTTAATGAGATGAGTGTTTGCTGTGCTTGTCTTTGCAAGAGGTGTGGAAAATTAGTTTGGGTCTTGGAGATGTCGTATTCGTTGGAGCCTGGAGGTAAAGCAGGTAAAAGTATTAATGGTGCAAGGCACAGCCAATATATTGATAAAGGAATTGATTGTCAATATATTGATAAAGGAATTGACTGGAAGCTAGAGTTTGTGCTCATAGGTAATTGGAAGGGTTTGTGTTCTCTGTTTGCGGTAATTGTAGAAATAAAGAATTTAAGTAATTTATAACTATTATTTATTCTTTCTAATTATCAAAAAAAAAAAAGTGTACATGATCATCAAGTAATTATTATTATATTGATACATTTGTTTAACTCATTACATTTTTTATTTTCTATGAAACTTGAGTTAAAATTGTTTAAATTATTCAATACTTTGTTTGATAATTTGTTTAAATTATTTATTTTTATTTGTTGTACAATAAATATTGTATTTAATTTTTTTTAGTACGTTCAGACAAAATTATATACTTATTCAACATAGTTTAGAGGGGTAAAATAGTAAAAGACTGTTATTCAGATGTTTTAGACATATCAATTATCAAACAACTTTTTTCATTCAATATTCAATATTCAGCTCCATTCAACTTATTCAGATTACTTAAACATTCGAACTGTTTCATTCAGTTTTATCAACAGTCGCTTAGATTTCTTTGTAACAATAGCTTTGAGCAGACTGCATTAATTGATTCTTATAGGTTTATTTTAAAGTTTTCAACCATCATACAAACAACTAGCGAGGATGCCTTGCATTTAGTTATACATTTAAATGAAACTTTTTGTAATGTGCATAAATTTTATTAAAACTTAAAGTTAAAGTACACGTGGTATAAGAGGGGGAAGATGTAATAAAAATTATCAACTTGACTCTTAGTCCAAACATATAATATTTGCTTATTTATTAAAATCGCCCTTTAAATGAAAATGATTGATTGTTATTGCAAACGATTTGGAAGATATAATAGGAGGACAATTCTCATTTTGGGCGGAACAAGCATGAGTTATAGCACAAATGGTAAGAACTGCATACAAAATGTATGAACAGAGTGTACAAATTAGAATGCATATAAGCTATAAATTGAAAAGGAAGTTGCAACATTTTTTATACGGCTAAGCATATTTAGTAATTTTATTAATAATATTTTTTTTTATGAATGAATTGATAAAAAAAAATTAAAATAAAAAAATCAATTGTTGAAATATTGGAGGAAACCAATATATTGATGCCATTGTAGTATGAATAATAATAATACGACTGTAGTGTTATGATTTGTTTAGACTTTTCTAGTGGGCCAAATACACTCCTGCTAAGCAGCCATGTTAATAGTGTTACTGAAAACTTGACACGTATTGTGCTTAAAATATCATGAGTTTGCCGAATATGTGTAATTTTGGAAGAGGAAGCACATATCATACATATGATCAAGGTGAGGTCTTTTCAACGGTGTGTTCCTAAAAACCTGTTCGTCGTTAACGGACTGATGTAGCTAAAAGATTGGGATAAATCATCACCATGGGTTGTGTTTGGGTAAAAGGGCATGGCTATGGTAGTTGTTGGCTTTTATGATGTATATTTCTCCAAATGCTTTGTTTTGTTTGGTATCCATTTCTTATAGATAGTTGATGCAACTAGTTTTTTCATATTAATATATTTTGTTTATCAAAATAAAATAAAATAACTTTATCTAGGGTGACAAGGAGATTCGAAGATTACATTAGCCTTCAGGATTTTATTTGGATAATTTATTTAGATATTTCCCAGCTAATTTTGATCTTTTGGTATGTGGAACCTGTTTCTTAACCAACAATGTTTTGTAACTTAACTCGAATATAAAATGAAACAATCTTTTGTAACTTAACTCAAAGAATATAAAATGAAACAATCTTTTGTAACTTAACTCAAATATAAAATGAGTATATTCCAAATATGCCTGTAGTAATTTCTGTTAACAGCTGATGGTTATACACATATTGAGATCCACATAACTATTTGGCAAATACTTCTTGAAGGGAAATAAATAATCTAGAAGGGGAGTTGAATATATTATATAACCTTTTGTTAATCTTTGACCTATTTTAAAATTTTTACCTTTTTTACTCCTTCTCTTTTAATTTAGTTTAATGAATTATGATGAGTTGAGAAGAAAATAAGTAAACACACATAACATAGATAATTTAGCTGGTTGACAATATACACCTGGTACACTATTACGTCCAATCCCAAATACTCTAGTTTTTGGAAGCCTATCCCTTTATCTACTAAAAATCAACCCTCCTTCACTCAGGTGGAGAAATTTTTACAAAACTTTTAAACCCTACAACTATTTGTCCTGGACAGTAACTCCCCGCTTTTTCTTTAAAATAAGTTGTACCTGCAACCCTAAGGCTTGTACTATTTTTAAATTTGGTCTTGAAACCTATAAGGTCTTTCCCAGCCTCGTAAATACAATACACTAAAGACTCAACTCCAAATTGACTTCTTTATACTTTGGTCTTGGTTCAAGATCACTCATTTTCTCACTTATATTAAAAATAAACAAACTCAAATATCCGATTTGAAAATTTTGGTTGTTTGTGAAATTACTTCTATAATAAGCAAATCTAATTTAAGTTCAGAGTATTCCTTGATTCATATATATCTGTAAGCTTTTATAATAAATCAAGAACACTATATATACAAATATCACAAGATGTTAGTAATAGCAATTTAAGCACAGAACTTGTAATGAAATGCAATTTCAAGTATTAAGAGAATTAATCAAACGAGATTCAGATACTTGAAATTTACATACAACTAATATATCAAGTGCAATATGCATGTGATTTTAAAAAGACTTTAAATAGTTTTGTAGGTGTATTGCATCTAGTTGAGTATTATCTTTTAATATTTCCTTTTCAAGAGAGTGTACATATACTTTCTCAATGTATATATACAATCGGACTTCCGATTCGGAAGGCGTGCATAACTGATCTATTAAGTTAAGGGAAGTTGGGATATAATTTAATCTTTGGAGAGAGGTGTTTTTGCAGGAACATCATAGTCCTTAAGCCATGTAGGAGTAGTTCTGGTTCTAGTTGACTGTCTAAGTGGAGGATAAAGAGAGGACACAAGTTGTGTGTTGAATGTATTACTCAGTGAACTAGGAAGTTGTGCAAAAGAATCATGTATGGTAACATTAGGATCTAGAGTAACAGAATCAGGAATGAAAATATCAGTGTTTTGTGTGGATGATGTGAATGAGTGTATGAATATAATGATTGTTGAAAGTAATCAGGATCCCATGACATGGGAGAAGAAGAATTATCAGAAAATGTAGGTGTAGATGGTATAGAAGACATAGTTTTAAAAGGAAAAATTGTTTCATGAAATATGACATCTCTAGAAACAAATGTGTTTAGTGTGAAGATTGTATCAGTGTCTTGTTCATAGTATTGTATAGCTGAGCAGTAAATCATGGGAATATGGAAAGAATATGTTGTGCGTAAATTTGGTATAACAGGCCCATTATCATTTCTGTGAACAAGATAAAATTGAAGAAGAAAGCAATATTGCTCTTGAAGAAAACAGTGAAAATTTTATTGAATAATATCTGTGTATTTATGCTAGTCTATACTAAAACTAATTAACTATACCAAAGTTACATTTATTAACTCTAGTTGTAACAAACTCTAAACTGTTACTATATATCAAGGCTAAAACTCCAGCTGTCAGTTAAGTCCAACTGCCTTTAGTAATAATGCTCGTCTCGATGGTGTGGTCATGGTAATACACTTGTGCCACTGTAGCTTGTACTGCTGAAGTGGTATGTTAGCTTGGACTGCATTCATGATCATAGCCTGTTGTGCTTGTTGCTGCATATGTTGTGATGTATTTAGTATAATATGCAATAGTTTCTCTTAATTTGTTTGTTTTATCAATTTGTCCGAATAAAATTATTTTATGAATTATTCTTGTGCATTATTAATATTTTATTTAGTTAGAAAAATAATTCCTTTTCACGAAAAGAAATTAATTAACGTGGTACAAAGCTATTTTACTAAATCAAATCAGAACTTATCACTTGACCTTGAAATTCTTGTAAAAAAGAGAAAATTTGATACGCAGGGTAGTAATTTAATTATCTTAAAAAGATGAAATTTCTTACGATGGACGAGATAGTTTCGAATCTTTTTAGTGTTAATTTTCAATGTTAAAAGAAAAATAAGCAAGAATTGGTTATAAAAGCTCGTAGAATAATGTAGCAAGGCGACACAAGTCTTGGTGATCTATATTTTGCAGGAAGAAGATATGGGTTCTGATTTTTGATTTATAAGGGGAATTGATTACAACACTATATATAAAGGTTTATCAGGAAACCAGCGGCAATTGGCGCAGTGGTTTAAGCTTAGCCTTGGAATGAACCGTAAACCCGGACATCCTGAGTTCGAGTCCCACCTACAACAATTGTTAATGCCTGCAAATGTGATGCTGGCCACGGTCCCCCTTAAGCGCAAGCTGGGAAGCAAAAAAGTACTGGCACCGGGCTGGGGAGATTAGTCGGGTTGCGACCCGGAAACTCCACATCAGCAAAAAAAAAAAAAAAATGGTTTATCAGGAAGAAGTTGAAATGCTTAGCCTAGCTATACTTGTAATGGGGAAGCAATGGTAATGAGATAATGAGAAGTATCATGTAATAGGTAAACACAGTATTACATGTAGGATGCTACAACATTAACTAAAAAAAAATTTCTTAAAACTGTTAAGGAACAAAAAGGGAAAATATATTATAGAGTAAATAAGAGTAATAAATTTAAATTCTACATTTTCTTGGAGATATTTTGTTGATCTGATTCCCATATAGTCTTCTTTTTTTTTGAACAGTCCAAAGGACTGGAAATTTTATTAAGTAGAAGCATCAAAAGCAACAAGATGGCTAATACAAGTAGGCACCTCCTCCCTCCAATACGAAGGAATCTGAACATCCTTAAGAGAGGACCAAACTAGCTAAAGCATAAGCTACACTATTACCCTCCCGCTTAATATGAGAGAAAGAGCAAGATGTAAAAAAACTTTGGAGTTCCCGAAAATCAGCAACAACTAATGCCAAACCCGAAAGGTCATTAACATGATTTCACAATCTGAAAATTACTCTACGGCTATCACTCTCAAAGATAACATTCTCATTTCCAATGCACTTTGTAAACAAAATAGCTCTCCAAATTACTTGAGCTTCTGCACATTCCACCGATGGTCGACCTTGTAGCTTCTCAATGCCAGCATCTACTATTAGCATAATATACATTGTTGGGCTCTCTATCTAACAACTTAAGCTTTTAGATAAGTTGGTTACTTAACATGATATCAGAGCTCTGTGTGTGCAAGGTCTTGAGTTCAAATCTTTTCGGCATCCCCATTACGGTTGCGAACCACAAATCCAATACCAACTCTTTCCAAATCTTTAAAACTAGCATCACAATTAATTTTTACATATATATATTTTAAAGTTTTCAACCCTCTCACCATGCAAAGAACTAGGATGACATGCAGTTGATTGTGCAATAAAATAAAAATACAATTTATTAAAAAAATATGTAAAAAAAAATGAGGTAAGAGGTAGTACTTATAACCTGACCTTAAATTCTCATACAAACATAAAATTTGTTATGTCGGGTAATTTTGTATCTTTTTCGTGTTAATTTTAATGTTCAAGGAAGTAAAATTAGAATTAGTTATAATACTGGACAAAAGCTCGGAGGAAAATGCACCAAGTTGACAAAAGTCTTGGTGATCTGTATTTTGTAAGGAAAAAAACAGCCAGTTACCGTCGATTTTCAAAGTTTCCAGATATGAGGATGAGGTTAAAGGTTTTTGATGTATAGGGGGTTGATAACAAGGTCGTATTTAGAGAGATCAGAAAAGGAGGAAGTTGAAATGCTCAGTCTCTATAGCCAGTACTTGTAATGGGGAAGCAATGTGATGCATGAGGATTTCTACCCGATGATACTGAGTGGACAGATAGTATATTGATTGGAATAGTAAAAGACCATGAGTTAATGGATCAACGCAAAGGTGTCGGATGACTTTGGGATCGGGGGTTCGGTTTTGGGTTCGACTTCGGATTCTTTCGGGTCGGCATTCGGGATCAGGGAGCGAGTTCCTTCTTCGGGTCGGCATTCGGGATCAGGGAGCGAGTTCCTTCTTCGGGTCGGCATTCAGGAATTCGGGATCGGATTGGCTTTATTATTATTATTATTATTATTATTATTATTATTACTATTATTATTATTATTATTACTATTATTATTATTATTATTAGTGTTTAATTCTTTTATGGTAGTAGAATTATTAGGAAGTAAATCTTTTATATTGTTACCATAGATATAGGAAGTTGTTATCTTTTCTAGATTTTGCTTCTGTATTTTTAGGAATCTGTTACGTAGTACCTTTTTAGGGTATTTCCTTTCTTGTTGCCCAAGTAAGTTAGTTATAAAACTCGGCTTGTGGGTTGAATTTAGGGAGACTGATTTTTATTTTGATAAATATAATTTACACATTAAAGAGATTTCTCTGTGTTTTGGGGTTTTTTCTTTTGTTTCCGTTACCTGTGAATTTATTGTTACCCTAGCCCGCAGGATAATCGCTATCCTATCCGGCGTCAGGTGGAATTATAGCACAACATCATCTTGGGTTAGATTTCATCAGTTCAATGGCCGGTGGTCGTGGTCGTGGTTGCCGAGGGCAGGTTCCGATTGAGGAAGTCCAGCGATGTGATCGTAACATTCGGGATGTGATGATTGAGGATTTACAGAGACAAGTTACAGAGCTAACCTAGCGCCTTAAGGCGCAAAATTGGGGATGGCGTGGATAGGTTCTGAATGAGGAAGTCCCGCACCTTGATCACTATCGTGGACAAGTTCCAACTGAGGAAGTCCCACACCTTGGTCATGACGAGGAAGGGTATTACTCTCGTGGACAGTATCTGGTTGAGGAAGTTCCAAAGTATTTCTTGCACCTTGATCGTAATGAGGAATTTTATAATTTTAATTATGGTTTTGATGAGGGATAGTTGATTGGAGGAGAAGTAGCTGATGAAGTAGAGGAGTATGGAGAGCCTGTATATGATGAATATGCAGATGAAGAAATATTTTATAGAGAACCTATATATGACGAATATAAGGATGAAGAGGTACTCTATGGAGATAGAATGGATGGGAATACTACAATTGAAAAAATTAGTCATGAGATTGTTCCTTGCGAAAACAGCTTAGTGGATGAAAGCACCGAAGTGTCAGCCGATGTGCAGGAATTGCCTGAAGAGCTTCCATCAGGACTATTTTCGATGAGGGACATTAAAATTATTGATTTTAATGTTGCTAAGTTATCATATAGTACATTAATGGCGGAGATACCATGCGTTGGTGGATCAGCGCAAGGATCACGGTCGTTGATGTCTTCAAGTTCGAGAGTCTTCAGGTTCGGAAATTCAGCATGGTTGACTTCGGATCGAACAGCTTCGGGTATCGATATCTTCGGGGTCAGAAGTTCAGAGTCGGATGGCAAACTACGTCTTCGGGTTCAGGTTTGGTTTCTTTGTCTTTGGAAGTCCAGATTTGATATTCTTATTTTTAGCTATATTTCGTTTTTATGGAATTCCGTGAACTCTTCATCCCACGTGAAGCAATTGAGTCCTTGTTTTGTGGAGTTCGATGACAATGGTGTGAACTCGAGGACGAGTTCATTTCAGCCTGGGGTGACTGATGTAGGAGGATTTCTACCCAATGATATTGAGTGGACAGATAACATATTGATGGCAGTAAAAAGCTATGAGTTAATAGATCAATGCAAAGGTGTCAAATGACTTCGGGATCGGGGGTTCGGTTTTGGGTTTGACTTCGGATTCCTTCGGCTCGGCGTTCGGGATCGGGGAGCGAGTTCCTTCTTCGGGTCGGCATTCAGGAGTTCGGGATCGGATTGGCTTTATTATTATTATATATTATTATTATTATTATTATTATTATTATTATTATTATTAATGTTTAATTCTTTTATGGTAGTAGAAGTTTATTAGGAAGTAAATCTTTTATATTGTTACCATAGATATAGGAAGTTGTTATCTTTTCTAGATTTTGCTTCCGTATTTATGAATCTGTTACGTAGTACCTTTTTAGGGTATTTCCTTTCTTGTTACCCAAGTAAGTTAGCTATAAAGCCCGACTTGTGGGTTGAATTTAGGGAGACTTGATTTTGATTTTGATAAATATAATTTACACATTAGAGAGATTTCTCTGTGTTTTGGTGAATTTATTGTTACCCTAACCCGCAGGATAATCGCTATCCCGCCCGGCGTCACAATAGGCTTTGACTAGGTTGTATGATCCTGCATTTAATATCTTTTTTCAATTTTTGCTTTATGAACTTGAGGATATCCATAACATCTTTTCAATCTTTCTTTATCTCTTTAAATATTATTTTATGTAAAATAGTTTTACATATTAAATTAATTGTATGAAAGATAAATATATATTTTGTAAAATTACTTTTTGAGTCAATTCATGACAAATCAGAAAAATATAGTTAACTCCTCCGACTCAAGTATTACCATAATAAAGATCACAAGCACAAAAAATATATATTGTTAACGCCAAAATTTGACCGCTCGCCTGTAAGACCCCGAAAATTTTAATAAATAGAATTTAATTTTCTTCTTATTATAATTTTAAACAGAAAGGTGTTAAATCGATAATGATAAAGTTACTAGTGAAATGTGACAATTGAGATGTCTAGTAATAACGCTAAATCACTATTCACGTGATCACTATTCATGGGGTACTATTCACGCTAAAACGCTTTTAAATTTTCTTCGATCTTCGAATTACGTCATAACGTTTATATAAGCTGGATACGAAAATTATACGGTATAAATACGAAAGTACTATTCATACGAATATACTATTCATTTATACAAAAAGTCAAACTAGTATGTCGGGGAATATTCCTTCTGTCGGATATAGAAAGTGATAGAAATTGGCGGCAAAACTTTAACCGATAACTGTTGAAATACCCGGTGATAAAAAAAATAGTAAAACGCGCTATTCCACAGTAGCACACGTTATTCCACAGTAGTACACGGTATTCCACAGTAGCACACGGTGTTCCACAGTGTTTTATATTATTGATTCAATAATTGATAAAGTAGCAATTGCATAGTATCTTGATTCAATAATTGTTAATTAGCATCTGCATAATATATTTTACTATTTGTCACGACACTGTAACTTATATCATTTGATAGGATATTTTAGCATTATCGACAATGTCTAGAAATTCTGTCAAGGAAAGGGGTTATTTAATTGCGCGCCATTTTTATGGAAGGCCCCCTCTTTCCTGGGAATAATCTGGTTGTCAGTATTACGAGTATATGCTATCTGTGATATTAATGCATTTAACACAATAATACAGAAAAAGGGATTTATTTTGATAATGGAGTTATTTTTTAATGGTTTTATCTTTTGATAATGGAATTATCTTTTGATAATGGATTAATCTTTTTGAATAAATGGATGGATGATATTAAAAGAATATGGGGAAAAGACCAAAATGTCCTCACCTTGATTTTTCTATAAATAGGGAGGGTTTGCTTAAGAAATTTTCACACATTCATTGCCTATACTTCCTCTCTCTCTAAATTTCTTAAGTTCTCTTAGTGTGCTAGGCTATTGTGAGTATTTGTGAGAATACTAGTATTATCCGAAGTTAGTAAACTTCATAGAAAGTAACATCCAGTTAACGAAGGTAGGGAATATCATTTCTTTCATACTCATATATAATATCATTTGCTTTCATGTTCGTAAGTGATATTATACTCATAAAGGTTGTTATTCATTCTGTATTATTCTGTGGGGATAACCTGTCCGTGCGGTATGACGCATGCCTGGTGAATATCCTTTTGTATTCATTCCTTATTATCCTGTGGGAATAACCTGTATGTACGAGTGTCGTACCTGGTGAATATCTCTTTGCATTTGTTCCTTATAAATTTGTGGATATAACCTGTTCGTGCGGATTGACGCATACCTGGTGAATAACCCGTCGTATTCATTACTTATTAATCTTTTGTGGAAATAACCTGTCTACGTGAATTATCGCATGACGGGTGAAAATCCATTTGCGGTTTCATATATTCTGTTATACTCGTATAACGTATCATTTCTTTTGTATTCTTTACGGGATATCTTTTTCTTTCATATTTCTCCATTTATGATAAGAAATCTTTGTTTGTTTCCAAAACCTTATTTTTAAATGGAGAAAATCCCTGAAAATTAGTAGAATATCCTTAATAGTTTGTGCTTCATCTAATATCTTTTCACTTGAATCTTTCTATTTCATTTTATACGTTACAGTTGAAGCATGAAATAATTTCTTGAATATCATTCTTGAATTTGACTCCATAATTTGGTCATCGTGTTGGCAATTTGGTCAATCTTCGATACTGATTAAATTATAAATCTTTTCTTATCCTTAATCTCACTGTATCATTGTCATCATCCTCATCCTCATACTTAAATTGTGGTATTAGTTCTCTTTGGCCCGTAGTGCAAAGATGAACTGGCGTGACATGATTTTGACCAAACTGTGTATTGGTATAATCATGACTTTTGGTGTTACAAACAAAGGCGTATGGTGAAAGTTCTCTTTGGCCCGTAGTGCAAAGATGAACTGGCGTTTGGCATGATCATGACCGGTGATGTTATAAATAAATATCTTTGGCACGTAGTGCAAAGAGAGGCTGTTGAATATAAACTGTTGATTTGGATGTTCATAAACAGGAATTGTTGATTGGTGTTACAGGGATAAAATATTGGTGGTGATCCTTTAATTTATAGAAGATGGTAGATATTATAATCTACTTGACTCTTCTAATGGATTGTTGGTTCCGCTGCAATTGTTGTTGTTGAACAATTAAAATATCTTTAAATCTCTGATTTAATTATGTTGAAGACTAAAGATAAATTTTATTCTTCATTATCTTAGTCATGATATTTCTTACTGGGCTATTTGAGCTCACCCTTTTCAGTTTTGTTCCATTGTTCTTCTCAGGAAAGGAAAATGTAGCTGGGACTAGCCGGGGAGTGGAGTGATGGTCCGAGTTAGTGGTTGTCCTTATCAAGTTATGGCATAGTTTAATAATGATTGTACTAGAGACTTAAAACATGTGTTGTCGTCTTTTTACGGCATTGTAATAATTTGGGTTTGGATACTGTGGTACCATACAGTACGATATTTGTATGGAAAGTCACAGTATGTGTGTGGTCGTATTTTGCACGACAAATATTAGTTGTAAATGGGAAAATTCGTATTTGTATTTGTATTTTTGTAGAATGTTATTGGCGACTCAAAATGGGTTGTGTGGACCTATTTTGGGGGCGTCACATCGCCTAATCACCAAATAACAACCTAAAAACCTGCACAGTGAACAAACAATAAACACAACAAAAGCTTGATGGCTTGGGCCGCCGGGGGATAGCTTCGGTGTGAGAATAAGTACATGCCAGAAACGTCAACAATGGAGGTATGAAATTGCTCTAGTGTATAGGAGTAAAAAACGTATCTGTACCTTGAACTTGGATCATAACTGTATTTATAACTTGATCACACCGCCTCAATTCACCACGCCTGTCCCCGAATTAGAATAGGAGTCCTATGTAGAGGTTCTTTATAACTGCAAGTCTTATAACTGAATAGGATTTGACTTCCTTATAAATAAAAAGTCAAATAAGACAAGGGATCACAAGTCAATTTGGACTTTGAACCTTCTAGAATATCAAATTGTCAAATAATTAATATGTCAAGTGGCATAGGCCCGGATTCAAGCATCGATTATGGGCCCAAAAAATCTCATCCCAAAATTGCCCCCTACTCCCCTATTATAAGATATATGATAAGGGAGTAGATAATAAGATTTGAAATAATAGCATTGAAGACGGCGCGTTAAGCACAACGACTTACAAAAAGAATGGCGCGTTAAGAACAACGGCCTACAAAACAGATGGCACGTCAATTCGGGTCGTCACACCATACACCAGACGGCTTGTCACACCAAACGTTGTTGGTCGATTTAGCTATCGATAAACACACACGTGCAAGTATACACGGTCCACAAGTAATATATGATAAGATATGAGTCGAACCCACAGGGAATTGTTACGAATAATAACCAAGTACCAATCGTATATCAATTTGATCTAATTTAAACGATGAAGGCTTGATTATTTGTTGATTGGTTGAGTTCACAAGTCAAGTAATGAATAAAATGCGGTAAAATATCAAGATAGAAAGGTCTAAGATTACAATTTCCCCCAACACGTCATTTGAATCTCCTAACTCTCTCTTTTCAATCAGTTATAACATACGAATTGACAACCGAGAAATCAAAACTATATAAGAGCCTCTGTCGATGGTCAATCACGAATCTTCCTAAGCGGTGCATAGGTATATGTCTATCCTATGCACTATCAAGAGACTAATTTCAGGAATGATTACTAGACACGTGTCACCAAATCTAATTAATCCTCCCTTCAATTACCAACTTTCACATCGGAAGTCATTAAGACTAGATTTTCAATTGGTTGCATGCGGTAATTAGGTATATATTTATCCCAACTACTATCAAGATACCTATTATTGCAGATAATTAATAAGACACACGTCACTTAATCCGATTAATAACCCACAACAATCTATACTCTCGCATGTTGTCATAACTAGGTCTTAACCTATAATCCGTTCGTCAAGTTCATATAGGTTCCCAAGGTAATTACGGGCCAAACAATTAATCTAGAAAGCAAAGGTTATGACAATCAATTCTCAAATGCATAACTAAAATCAATAGAGAGAGAATTCAATTCAATGTAAGTGTTGGGTTCCATTGCAATCTTAGAATAGAAGGTTAGTTCATGATAGCTACAATAGACATCAATTTCAATTTATACATTGTCAAATTCGAATTACAAAGGAGTTGAAAATCTAGAATTGAAACCACTTTTGAAGTTGTTCAGTTGTTGTTCCTTTGATTGCTGTTGGTTTCCAGCTTTCCTCCTTGGTTTTGCAATTCTTGTTGACTGAGTTCCTTGGCTTGTGGCTTGATTCAGCTTGATTTGCAGCCTTTAGCCCTATTATTTGATGTATTTTGTAGCCTCCCTCTCTCCAGATATCTGATATGTAGCTTAGAAGAGATTATATATAGCCTCCATCAAGAAACCCTAGCCAAAATCGGACAAAATGGAGCTCAGATCGCACTAAAACTGTGTCAGATCGCACTCAGAACGGCGTTGGCGCGCCCGCACGGTGCCTGGCGCGCGCGCGCCCAAGCCCTGGTTGGCCCATGTTGAGTGCCGCACACACCCGCACGCTGGCTGCCGCACGCCCACGCCGCGCGCCCGCACTCCAGCGCCCGCGCCCACGCCCTGGCCACACGCCAGGCACCCACCGTTGCCGCACGCCAAGCGCCCCACGCTGCCGAGGCCCAGCGCGCCAACTTGCCGCACGCCCAGCGCGCGCTCGCACGCCGCGCTCATGCGCCCGCGCCCAGCGCCTGGCCGCACGCTGGCGCCCCAATCTGCTGCACGCCCAGCGCCCGCTGCCGAGGCGGCCCCGCGCCCAGCGCCTGCCGAGGCCCGCGCGCGCCCGCGCCCAGCGCCTATGCCCCCGCGCCCAGCTGTCAAGTCTGCCGATGCCCGCCGAGCGCCCAGCGCCCATGCGCCCGGGCGCGCCGCACGGCGTCCGCGCCCAACGCCTGCCTGACGCCCCCAGCTGCTGCACGCCGTGCCCACGACTTGGTCGACGCCGCACGCCGTGCATGCCTTACAACGCCGTGCACGCCCAACTTCCAAATGTCATCAAAATCAATGCCGAGCATAGTCATACACAACTTTTCACCGTGTTATCATTCGGGCACGGATATCTAAGCACGGGCTTGCCCTCGTGGCTTGGCCGACGCCGCACGTCGTGCACGCTTTCTGACGCCGTGCACGTCCAACTACCAAATGTTATCAAATTAAGCCCCGAGCGTCGCCAAGCACAAATTTCCATCATACTACCATTCGGGCACATGCGTCCAAGCACGGACATTGAGTCAATACGAACAACGATCCGAGCGGTCTTTATTTCCATTCCTACAAACATAATGAAAATGCATCAAAGCAATATAAAACATGTAAAAATAACTAAAAACTAAATTATGTAAAACATATGATAAAAATAACTAAAAACCATATAAAAGTCCCAAAAACTAACAAATTATCAAGGTCAAAGGTGCCCAAATTGTGTATATAAAACACCCTCATCAAACGCCAGACGGCTCATCACACCAAATGCCAGATGAGGTTTGTCGCACTAAACGCCAGACGGCTCATCACACCAAACGCCAGATGAGACTTCTCACACCAAACACCAGATGAGGCTCATCATATCGAACACTAGAGAGCTCGTCATGCACACCCAACACCAAAGAACTCGTCACACCGAACACCAAAGAGCTCGTCACACCGAACACCAGAGAGCTCGTCACACCAAACACCATCAAATGCTAGACGACACGTTATACCGAACACCAGAGAGCTAGTCATACCAAACACTAAAGAGCTCGTCACACCAAACACCAGAGAGCTCGTCACACCAAACGCTAGATGAGACTTGTCATACCAAACACCATATAGGGAACACATTTTGTTCGCCTACCAAACACCGGAACAAATTTTGTTCGATTGTCAAACACCAAACATTTAACCTTCACGGATCAAAAGTCATAAGCCAAAGTAGTCGACTCAGTTGGAACTCAAGTCACCAAGACGTGGAAAAGATATGGTATGTTGTTGTTGTGAATTCAAAAATTATAATTTTGAATATTTTGCTGAGATAACAGGGGCTGCCATAAAATCATGTATTTGCCAAAACTCATGTCGAGCTTGAATAACTTGTCCCCTCAACCAATTTAGCTCGAAGAAGAGGAGTAACCCGAACCAAATATAGAGTTGAATAAATTGTCGAAATCATTAAGGCTGATTTGACTCCAAATTAAATTGGGTCATGATAGAAATATCTGATCTATCGAATCCAAATATGCTGTGTATCGGGTTTCTGATGAATTGTAATGATACTTCGGAGCAACTAAATGTTGAACCCTGCATGAATGCATATATTATTTGGACACATGAATAACTTGTTGAAGAATAATCATGGACAAAACATAACTGGTAAATCCGAACATGTCAAAGATTGTGGTCGGATATGGTTATTTTTGTTGTTGAAGGAAACTAATCTGAGTGTCGAAGCCAAAGTCTGAAGAGATGTCCAAATATGTATGTGCTCCACATAGGAGGCTAATGCCAAATCCTTGAAGTAGCTGGCGTAGGTGTGCAAGCTGAAGTGCTGGCACGCAGTTGTGAATAACGGGAGCGCGACAGGCGCTGGCGTGTGCGGGCGCAAGTAACAAGCGTTGGGCGTGCAATGGCGCGTTGGGGCACACAAGAGCGCGGGAGGCAGGCGTTGGGCACATGAGGGCGCAAGCGGCAAGCGCAGGGAACGCAAAGGCGCGGAAGGCATCAGATGTTAGGTGCGCGAGGGTGCAGGCGACAAGAGTTGGGCGTGCGGGGGCAAGCAACGGCGCGCGCGGGAGGCTGTAGGCTCTAGGTGAACTAGGGCACGCTGAGTTGCGCAAGGGCACGCGTGGGCGCATGAGGCAGTCGTTGGACGCGCGGGGGCGAGCTGGGGTGTAATAGGGCACTTTGGGGCGCATGGGTGCGGCTGAGGGCTGCTGGGCTTGCACAGGCGCTACTGGCATGCTAGGGGCTGGGCACGCTGGGGCGCTACTGAGATCTCATTTATTTAGACAACTTAACGAAGTAATATGAAGGTTGATCTTGATGGATTTACTTTTCAGCCAAATCAGATAATTTTGATGACAGAAAAAATTTCTCTAAACCGCTAAAGACCCTCCTTTTAGCGCGAATGTTAACGTCAAAATCTGACCGCTCGCCTAATCACTAAACAACGAGCTAAAAACCTGCACAGTGAACAAACAATGCACACACCAAAAGCTTGACAGCTTGGGCCGCCAGAGGATAGGTCCAGTGTAAGAATAATTACAGGCCAGAAACGTGCGGTATGAAACTTCTCTAGTATATAGGAGTAAATAATGTATGTGTACATTAAACTTGGATCATAACTATATTTATAACTTGATCACACCGCCTCAATTCACCACGCCCGTCCACTACAAGAAAAAGGGTTATTTCCGACGGACTTTTCCGTCAAAAATAAACTTATTCCGTCGGAATTAGCTTATATCCGACGAAAAATTTCGTCGGAACTTCGACCGAAAATAAGACTCTCGGAATTAAGTCTGTTAGAAATTCCGTCGGAGTTAAACATTGGCCGACGGATAGTCCGTCGAAAATAAGGTATCTTCGACAGACGTAATTCCGACGAAACTAGTCCGTTGAAAATAAATGTGCCACGTGGCTTTTTCGTACTTGTTCATGAATAAGGTATTTCCGACGGACGTTTCGTCGGAAATAAGTAAATTCCATCGGAAGTACATTTTTTTAAATAAATAATATAGCTTATTTCTGACGGAAATATCGTCGGCAATACCTTATTCCGTTGGAAATAGCCCTTTTTTTTAAATAATTTTTTTGTTTTTACATTTTCTAGATTTTTAAACCCCATTTTTGTAGCTGTAACCTGCTCTATCCCAACAATACATACAATAATGATACCAATAGCGTAATCCAACAACAACATATATCATAATCAAACCTATAACGTTAAATAACAATGATATAACTTATAAACTACAAAGAATAATGATATATCGTCGAAATACTTTCAAAACTAAAGTAAATTACATTGATTTACAAAGAATCAAACTAAACTATACAATATTTTACAAAACATCTAAGTAGATACTATGTTTTACATTTTAAAGGGTAGATGGGCATGGGCATGGGCATGGGGGAAATGACGCATCTCCCACTATGGTGTATGCAAATCCTCGCCATTATCCCCCGGTCGCGATCTTCATCGTCAGCTTGCTTGCCATCACCAGTGATATCAACATCGCCACCCTGTTGATATAATTAAAAATATAACGCATTAGTCCATATGAGAGAATTAAGTTATGTTAAAAAATTTAATAACATGCAGATTAAATATCTTAAAGTAAATACAATACTTGAGTAGGCGGGGGCTGACTTCCAATCGGGCCAAAAGCCTCCGATAGTAATGTAACCACCAACCGGAGCACCTCGCCACGTATCGCGACGAACTGCTCTTGCGGGATACCCGTACTATCGATGGTGGCCCTTGCTGTAATATCTTGGGCTAGCTGGTAAAGACGAGCTCGGCTGGATAACTCCTGGCGATGGATAACCGGATCCGTACGGAATGTCTTTGACACTGCCACCGTGACCCTTTGGAAAATCTCGTCGTCCAAGATAGCGCCTGTATGAGATGGTCCAACAGGTGCTCTCGGGCGCTGACGTTGGCTAAAGTCTGCACGAATAAATATACCATAACTAATAATATATGCAGTTAATTTATCTTAACTTATCAGAAATAATATTACCTCCAGGTAATGTATACGTCGGTATCCTTTGCAATCCCAGCACTCTATACTTGCTGGTACTACTACTAGGGGGATCCTGAGACGCGACCCATAGTCTCAGCTCCTCATCCCAAGATAATTCAATCTCAGGCGGAGGGACGGTGGAATCTAACGTCTCAGAATTCCTCCTAGCAGCAGCCTGCAACTCAGCTATACGCTAGTCCGTACATGTCTGAAATCGGTCTTGTAATTTATTTAAAATACGTGAGACATTAATTATATCATTTTATGAACTTCCTAATATTAAAAATTACGTAAAATTAAAATTACACTTACCCATATAGCTAATGTTGCGGGAGACATAGTAGAGTCCTTTGGCGTGTAGGCTCTATCCTAGAACTCTAACATGGTCGAAGGTCGGCCTAAGCTCTGTCGCTTGGCCTAATAAATACATTCATAAAGTAGTTATTAAGTTGACTAATGAAAATTGAGTAACTAAACTAAGTAAATGACACTCACCAATTTTGCCTCCTCAAAATACTGCGAGCCAGTAGTGTGTACGACTCGTAGCTGGCGACGGTTCTTCTTTGCCTGCTCTGACTTCTTCTCGAAGTCATCAGCATCCTAGTGCGTACACATAGCCTCCCATACTGTATCGGAGACTATGCGGGGCTGATGATCTCTGATCGTGGTCCCAAGCTGGTCATCAACTCCCTGGGCTGCCCTCTGTCTCATCTCATACAGCCAGTCGACATAGTTCTTAGAGACATGTGCAATAATAACATCATCACCGTCTACCTGAGAGATGCCCTCATCATATCTAAAATATTTCTATAACAAAAGTTTAAAATTTAGGAACCATTAAGTTCTTGGGCAAATTAACTTAGTACGTATACTTGACTAATTTATAAGCAAATTATCTTACGTGAAACTCCCGCAAGACAGTGACCATAAACGAGGCATCATACAGGCTGTATTGGGTGAAGCGCATGCACCCAGTCAGGAGGTTTGTCAAGCAGATAGCGTGTACCGCTTAGCGACCGGGTCTAGTATACTACAGAAAAAAATAATTGAATATTGTGTTACTTTAAATGGGGCATGCAATAAATTATATAAATTTAACTCCTTATTTTTTATATAAATTGAATACTTACTGTGAAGAGCCGACATCCACGCAGACTGTATGTGGAACTGTCGGCGGACGACCGAAGATACCGAGATTAGTCCCTCGGTCTCGTCGACAACGAGCATCTGTAATTTGTAAAAAACTTGAGTCAAAATACATAAACTAATGAATATTGAGATATATTGAGATCACACCGATTTTAGATTACTTACTAGCTCCTGAAGATGAGCCTCCAACCTGGCTCGCGTCTCCGAATCGCCGACCACCGCGGCGACCTCTACCACTATTTCGCGCCATAAATATACTACTGAAATAACAGAAATAATGCATCTGAATTTCAAGTAAAATTAGTTAAATATAATATATTAATATTGCATTATTTATTAATTTTGAAATACGTTTAGAGGTTGTACGTCATCAAACCCGTCAGATTCAACATCAATATCATTATCGGATTCAGTCTCTTCCTCCTCATCATCATCGATATCAGTTTCGTTATCGTTATCTGTAGGGATTTGGACACATAAACGCAACGGAATTTAAAATTTTAAAACAATTTTTCAAAACCCTAAAACAGGATCCATGCGAAAAGAACAAATTAATTCAGAGGTTTAGATTTGTTTTACCGATTATCCGAGCTTGAATGGAACGATGAAATTCTGAACGGCTTCGAATCTCCAACGCAATCCAACGGAACTGCGTCTCTACGGTATCCACACGAACGTCCCACAAATCGTCACACGATCTGCAGCAAAGAGAACTCCGGTACTAGCCGCCAAGATCTGGATTTTCTCAAGTGTTGCTCTCAACTCTCTTTTCTAAAACGGATAGGGTTTTTCTATTTAGTTTCACGTAAATAAGACTGCTGATATATCTGATATATATAGAGTCCAAAAGGTTAAGCAAAACCCTAATCGTATTAGAAAAGTAAAATTCGAATTTATATATATATATATATATATTATATTTTAATTAAGTCTTACTTAATTAATATACATATATATACAAATTATCTTGTTAATTTAAATTCGTAATTTAAATACTATCAATCATATTGATATATTTAAATCCTTACAATTTAAATTAATTCTCTTTTAATTACGTTCTAAGTGTGTGACCCTATAGGTTATTATTATATTGGCAATAATTTTAAAATCATATTATAAAATTATAAACAATGAGTGGCATCTAGTAATGCATCACTGCTACCCAAATAATAATAAGATCGGTGACTCGATGCAACCTTTTCGTGACCAATGTTTCAATGTAATTTAATCCTTTTAACCTTGACATTCTAGATTAAACTCGAGCCATGGAATGTGTCATACTCTTCATAATTTAATCTGAGTTTTCTTGATCAATGAGTAGACTATATGAAACAAATCACTATTTAAGCATGGTCATGCATTTCATAGTCCTACTCAATCAAGAGGCCTATGGATATCACCCCTAATATATAGGAGGATTAAATTCCATCTAGATCACTCATATTCCTCACACGATTCATGACGTACCCAATAATCACATTTATTGTCCATCCTATTAAAGGTGACCTTTGATGATATCAAAGTACATAAATTCTCGTATAGTAATATAGTGATTTCAGGTCGGAGGACCATTACATCATTGTCACTATGAGAATTGCTTATGACACTTTGCATAATGTTCCACGTAGAATTCTCATGATGGGTCTGTCCAGTACATTGTTCTCTAACATGTACCTATGCATTGACTTAATATCTCATATATTAATGACCAATGAGATTTGGCCATCAGTCAATCCACATATTAGTCTCAATGTATCATTGTTGTCCCATTCTCAATGATACTCGACTAGGGACATTTAAGAGTAATGATACTTATTGTAATTATATAATCTCATGTTCAAGTCACATACTTGAAGCTATATAATTTGTATCATTATTCTAAGGACTTTTATTATGTTAACATTTATATAACACAGTAAATGAAACCATAATAAAATAATTCATTTATTCAATCAAATATCAAGAGAAATGTTAAACAATTACATTAAATAATTGGCCTCTAGGGCATAAACTCTAACAATCTCCCACTTGCACTAGAGCCAATCACTCATGTATCTAATACCCATGGAACTAGTGTGACCTTCATGCTTCTGCTGTGACAAAGCCTTAGTCAGTGGATCTGCAATATTATCATCTGTTGGCACTCTGCATAGGTGTACATCTCCTCTACCAATGATTTCACGGATGAGATGGTACCGCCTAAGTATATGCTTGGATCGTTGGTGAGATCTAGGATCGTTGGTGAGATCTAGGTTCCTTAGCCTGTGCAATGGCTCCATCATTATCACAGTATAGCTCAACTGGATCAACAATGGATGGAACAACACCAAGTTCAGTGACGAACTTTTTAATCCATACAGCCTCCTTGGCCGCACTAGAAGCAACAATATACTCAGCCTCTGTTGTAAAATCGGCTACTGTCTCTTGCTTCGAACTTTTCCAGCTAACAGCACCACCGTTAAGACAAAACACAAAACCTAATTGAGACTTATAGTCATCCATATCAGTCTGAAAACTAGCATATGTGTAACCTTTTACTGCCAGTTCGTCTTCACCTCCATATACCAAGAATGAATCCTTAGTCCTTTTCAGGTACTTGAGGATATTCTTGACTGTTGTCCAGTGACCTTCACCTGGATTCGACTGGTATCTGCTCGTCATGCTCAAAGCATACGAGACATCCGGACGAGTACATATCATTGCATACATGATAGATCTAATTGCCGAAGCATAAGGGATCTTTCTCATACGCTCCTCATCATCTTATGATTTAGGACATTGGGCCTTAGAGATCTTTACACCATGAGACATGGGTAAGTATCCTATTTTTGCCTCTTGCATGCTGAACCGTTTCAGCACTTTATCAATATATGTACTTTGACTTAGGCCGAGCATTTTTCTCGATCTATCACGATAGATCTTGATACCTAAAATGTAGGTTGCATCGCCCAAATCTTTCATGGAGAAACATTTTCCTAGCCATGTTTTTACAGCCTGTAAGGAAGGAATGTCATTCCCAATAATTAATATGTCGTCAACATATAATACCAGGAATACAATGTGACTCCCACTAACATTCTTATATACACAGGGTTCATCTTCATTTTTTTATAAAGCCAAACGTTTTGACTGCTTCATCAAAACGAAGATTCCAACTCCGAGAGGCTTGCTTCAATCCATAAATGGATCGCTGCAGCTTACATACCTTTCCAGCATCCTTTGGAGTGACAAAACCCTCAGGTTGTGTCATATACACATCCTCAAGGAGATTTCCGTTAAGGAAAATAGTTTTGACATCCATCTGCCAGATTTCGTAATCATAAAAGGCTGCAATAGCAAGTAAGATCCTAATGGATTTAACCATTGCCACTGGAGAGAAGGTTTCATCATAGTCAACACCTTGAACTTGTTTGAAACCTTTTGCTACCAGTCGGCCTTTATAGGTTTGTACATTACCATCCATGTCGGTTTTCTTCTTGAAAACCCATTTGCACCCGATTGGTTTTACCCCTTCGGGTGGATCAACCAAAGTCCATACTTGGTTAGTATACATGGAGTCCATCTCAGATTTCATGGCTTCAAGCCATCTCTCAGAATCTGGTCCATTCATATCTTCTTGGTAGGAAGCAGGCTCATCCTGATCTATGAGCATCACATCGCCGTTTTGAGTCACAAGAAATCCATAATATCTCTCGGGCTCTTGGCGTGTCCTACCAGATCTATGAATGCCTTGTGTAATTTGAGCAGGTTCACTTTCCACAACATCTTGTGGTCCCTGCTCATGTTCCAACTCAGGTTCAATGATATTTTGTGGTTCTCGAATTTCTTCGAGTTCTACTTTCCTCCCACTATTTCCTTTAGAGACAAATTCTCTTTCTAGAAAAATACCAGTTCGAGCAACCACCACTTTGTTCTCAGAAGGTTTGTAGAAATAATACCCTTTTGTTTTCTTAGGGTATCCCACAAAATTACATTTCTCAGATTTAGGTCCGAGCTTGTCAGAAGCCAGACGTTTCACAAATGCCTCGCAACCCCAAATCTTCATGAAAGACAAACTAGGACGTTTTCCAGTCCACATCTCATATGGTGTCTTTTGAACCGTCTTTGTAGGAACACGGTTAAGTGTGAATGCAGCTGTCTCTAGGGCATGACCCCAAAAGCTTATTGGAAGATCTGCGTGACTCATCATTGATCGTACCATGTCCAACAAGGTGCGATTTCTCCTCTAAGACACACCATTCCATTGTGGTGTTCCAGGTGGAGTGAGCTGTGATATAATACCACACTCCTTTAGAAGGTCATCAAAGTCTTGGTTTAAGTATTCACCTCCTCGATCGGATCGAAGGGCTTTTATGCTTTTGCCAAATTGGTTTTGAACTTCATTCTTGAATTCCTTGAACTTTTCAAAGGATTTGGATTTGTGTCTCATAAGATACACATATCCATATCTACTGAAGTCGTCAGTAAATGTAATGAAGTAATAGAACCTACCTCTTGCTAACGAACTCATGGGTCCACATACATCACTATGTATAAGTCCCAATACATCGCTAGCCCGTTCACTATGACCAGTGAAAGGGGCTTTAGTCATCTTGCCTAATAAACAAGACTCGCATTTCTCATATGATTCAAAATCAAATGAATCCAAAAACCCATCTTTATGGAGTTTGGATATGCGTTTCTCATTTATATGGCCTAAACGACAGTGCCAGAGATATGTCGGATTTGAATCATTTGATTTAAATCGTTTTGTATTTATGTTATAGATAGGCATTTCAAAATCAAGAATATAAAGACCATTAAATAATTGTGCAACACCATAATATATTTCATTTAAGTAAAACGAACAACTGTTGTTCTTTATTAAAAATGAAAAACCTTTCTTGTCCAAACAAGAAACAGAAATAATGTTTTTGCTCATAGCAAGCACATAATAACAATCCTCTAATTCTAATACTAGCCCAGTGGGCAATGATAAATGATAAGTCCCTACAGCTAGTGCATCAATTTTTGCTCCATTCCCAACTCGTAGGTCAACTTCTCCTTTCGCCAAAGTCCTACTCCTTCGGAGTTCCTGCAGATTAACACAAATGTGAGAACCACATCCAGTATCCAATACCCATGATGTAGAAGTAGACAAATTGACTTCTATAACATATATACCTGAATCAGAAGTCACACTTCCTTTTGTTTTTCTTCAGCTCTTCCAAATAAGCATGACAATTCCTCTTCCAGTGTCCAGGTTTTCCACAAAAGTGACAATCACCTTCTTTAGCCACCCCACCTGTAGGTTTTAAAGCCCGTTTGTTTTTGAAATTGGGTTTGGCACCAGATTTAGATCTTATCTTTTTCTTGCCTTTCCCTTTTCCCTTAGCATTCCCCTTTTGCACCATCATTATGGGATCGGGTCCTGCCTTTTTCATGTTGTTCTCGGCAGTTCTTAACATGCTCAACAACTCAGTAAGTGGTTTCTCAATTTCAGTCATGAGATAATTCATAACAAATTGAGAGTAGCTGTTGTTCAAAGATTGCAAAACAAGATCAGTTTGGGCTTCCTGAGTAATTGGAAAACCCAACCTATCAAGGTACTCAATATACCCAATCATTTTCAGAACATGTGGACCAACTGGATCACGATCACCCATCTTGCAGTGATACAACGCTTTGCTTGTATCATACCTCTCCTGTCGAGCATGTCCTTCGAACAATTTCTTGAGATGCTCGATCATCTCATAAGCATCCATTAACTCATGTTGCTTCTGAAGCTCAGAGTTCATAGTTGCTAGCATGAGACAACTCACGTCCAGAGCATCATCTTGATGCTTCTTGTAAGCATTATGCTCTGCACGTGGTGCAGTGTTAGCTGGTGCTGCAGGAATGGGCCCATCAAGGACATATAGCTTGCGCTCTTGTTTGAGGGCAATCCTCAAGTTCCTATGACAGTCTAGGAAATTAATTCCACTCAGTTTTTCCTTCTCAAGGACTGATCGTAGTGAAAGACTATTTGTGTTGTTGTTTGCCATTGATATCTACAATTTATAAGTGCAAAAAAATAATAAGTCAAATTGCAGAGTTTTTGATATTATGAAATTGATAATAGTACATTCAAAATATACCTCCCACTATTTTATTCAAATTAATAGCCCTCACCATTAATTCGGAAAGCATTTAGATTTAAATCTTTCTAGTGAGCCAAGATCCATATTTCATTATGCCTTAAGTTAGCTTTGGCTATTCTCTCAAAACATAATTATTTAGGTAGACAACCCTTTGTCAATTATATCGTATATAACTCTTAGGTAGTTTGGTGAACAACATTTGTTCTAAGTCCATCTAATGGTATCTACCAAACTTTATGCCTCTAAGTCCACAATCCTATTGAGATAACTTAGTTAAGTCAGGCCCAATGATTTTAACAATTTGGATATCACAATTATCCTATCGCATCTTACCAAGATAAATAAGGTACTTTGCTTTGGCAAACCTACATCCATCGATCAAGGTCTTGATGCGTGTTATTCATTGGAAGGCATCTGATTAGACTTAATAATTTTATGAGGGTTTTTATTAATTAATTTAGATCTCACCAATTTTTAATCTCATTAAGCATGCACATTATTTATCATATCATATCGTATACAAGCATAAATAAAGTGCAAAATTAAATGTGTCACAGTTATGGCCCAACCCTATGTCAATCTTCTCAAGCTAATGAAAAGATTGAAGGTCAGTCTAAGGTGATAAAAAAAAACTTCAAAATAGTAGCTTCCTCGGGCCTTCCTCATGTATGTGTCTCCTCTCCATCATTTTGTCATCTTGATAGGTTACATTTATACATTACATGTGATAAAGAAACCTCGAGTTACATTCGAGGGGATTTAGATGAGAAAAGAATATTACATTAGACTTTATAGAGAGGCACGACATGCAAGCCGTATTTCAAAAATAAAAACCACTAACCTATGGGTCAAAAGGGCCATAACTGTGCACCATGCATATCACAATAAGCACATAACACAATTTTATATAATAAAAAAAATATCGAATATTAGGGTTACGACCATCGTGCGCTACGACGGGGGGTCCAAGGGGCGCCCCTGGAAAAAAATTTCGAACTACAATTTGTATTGCAGAATTTTTCCACACGAATTTATGAAACAATTCCAGATTCGTATACAAACCCCAAAACACACATAATAACAATACATTCAGAACATATCATATATGTCCAGTTTAGGTTAATCATATTAAACCGAATCATGTTTCTAATCCAATTAGAACAGTAGTTGTATTGTTATTCCACCTTCTAGGATACGATTAATAAAACATCTTATACATGCATATATCTTACTGTTTTTTTTTTCAGAACTCGCATACATGCAGAATAGGATATATTCAATTTTCAGATCGGTAAACATGCATCATCAAATATCATATATATATCGAATACATTTAAAACACATAATCTGAATTAATCTTTTCGCAAGTAGCTCTGATACCACTGTAGGGATTTGGACACATAAACGCAGCGGAATTTAAAATTTTAAAACAATTTTTCGAAACCCTAAAACAGGATCCATGCGAAAAGAACAAATTAATTCAGAGGTTTAGATTTGTTTTACCGATTATCCGAGCTTGAATGGAACGATGAAATTCTGAACGGCTTCGAATCTCCAACGCAATCCAACGGAACTGCGTCTCTACGGTATCCACATGAACGTCCCACAAATTGTCACACGATCTGCAGCAAAGAGAACTCCGGTACTAGCCGCCAAGATCTGGATGTTCTCAAGTGTTGCTCTCAACTCTCTTTTCTAAAACGGCTAGGGTTTTTCTATTTAGTTTCACGTAAACAAGACTGCTGATATATCTGATATATATATAGAGTCCAAAAGGTTAAGCAAAACCCTAATCCTATTAGAAAAGTAAAATCCGAATTTATATATATATATATATATATATTATATTTTAATTAAGTCTTACTTAATTAATATACATATATATACAAATTATCTTGTTAATTTAAATTCGTAATTTAAATACTATCAATCATATTGATATATTTAAATCCTTACAATTGAAATTAATTCTCTTTTAATTACGTTCTAAGTGTGTGACCCTATAGGTTATTATTATATTGGCAATAATTTTAAAATCATATTATAAAATTATAGACAGTGAGTGGCATCTAGTAATGCATCGCTGCTACCCAAATAATAATAAGATCGGTGACTCGATGCAACCTTTTCGTGACCAATGTTTCAATGTAATTTAATCCTTTTAACCTTGACATCCTAGATTAAACTCGAGCCATGGAATGTGTCATACTCTTCATAATTTAATCTAAGTTTTCTTGATCAATGAGTAGACTATATGAAACAAATCACTATTTGAGCATGGCCATGCATTTCATAGTCCTACTCAATCAAGAGGCCTATGGATATCACCCCTAATATATAGGAGGGTTAAATTCCATCTAGATCACTCATATTCCTCACACGATTCATGACGTACCCAATAATCACCTTTATTGTCCACCCTATTAAAGGTGACCTTTGATGATATCAAAGTATATAAATTCTCGTATAGTAATATAGTGATTTCAGGTCGAAGGACCATTACATCATTGTCACTATGAGAATTGCTTATGACACTTTGCATAATGCTCCACGTAGAATTCTCACGATGGGTATGTCCAGTACATTGTTCTCTAACATGTACCTATGCATTGACTTAATATCTCATATATTAATGACCAATGAGATTTGGCCATCAGTCAATCCACATATTAGTCTCAATGTATCATTGTTGTCCCATTCTCAATGATACTCGACTAGGGACATTTAAGAGTAATGATACTTATTGTAATTATATAATCTCATGTTCAAGTCACATACTTGAAGCTATATAATTTGTATCATTATTCTAAGGACTTTTATTATGTTAACATTTATATAACACAGTAAATGAAACCATAATAAAATAATTCATTTATTTAATCAAATATCAAGAGAAATGTTAAGCAATTACATTAAATAATTGGCCTCTAGGGCATAAACTCTAACATTATCATCTTCAACGATAACGTACTCATTCACGACCTCAAAATCCTTGACTTCTGCATGAATACATGACAATCGTGACTCTTGAACCCATTAATCTTCAACTGCTCAACATTAGTGCATCGAGATATGTTAGAAGCATATCCATCTGGGAGGTTCAACCCCCTAACCCACTTGCACACGTCTTCAACTTGTTACTTGGTAAGACAAAATGGAGCTTTAGGTTTTGTATTGTTAGGGCAAAGCCACAATTCCGACCTAATGTTCAGTGACTCCAAATCCTTTCGTGCATTGTCATTGTCTTTTGTTTTACCACTCGTATCTAACACGGTGTAAAACAAATTCTCAAAAATATTCTTTTCTGTATGTATGACATCTATACAATGACGTACTGAAAGTGTGACCCAGTACGACAACTCAAACCATATGGGCGAGTGTGTCCAATTATGAGTCTTCCCGTACCTGAATGCTCTCATTTTACTGTGCCCCTTCCCTAGCGGTGGAAATATTAGATCGTTCAGCCAGGCCAAGACCTCATTGCCCGATAGTCGACCAACAACCCCCTTCTTCTCTGTCTTTTTGTTGAACTGTGCAGATATCTTTCTGTAATTGTGATCAACAGGCAAGAATCTACGAGCTGTTTCAAAAAAACTATATTTTCGTCCATGTTGCAACTGAGTTCCTTGCACATCCCTCATACACACTGGACATGACAGTTTCCCGTGAGTCGAACAACCACTAATCATCCCAAAAGCCGAAAAGTCAGTGATAGTCCACAACAAGGCTGCCTTCATCAAAAAATTCTCGCCGATCGATTTATCATATGTCTGAACCCCCGTCTCCCACAACATCTTTAGTTCATCGACTAACGGCCTGAGGTACACGTTTATGTCTTTTGTAAGACTCTTATCCCCCAGTATGAGTAAAGTCAAGAACAAAAACGGATCCCTCATGCACATTAACGGTGGAAGATTATAAGCGACCATTATGACTGGCCAAACTGAGTAAGGCTGGCTAAAATTATTAAATTGGCAAAAGTCATCTGTAGCCATGCCGAGCCTCACATTCCTAGCTTCCTCCGCAAACTATGGAAAATAGTTATCAAATTTCTTCCATTCATCTCCATCTGTTGGGTGAGTCAGTTGACCAAGCACGACATCCCTTGTTCTATGCCAACTCATATGATGAGCCGTGTAGGACGACATGAATAGCTGTTGAAGCCTCGACGCAAGAGGAAAATACCGTAGAATCTTATTGGGCACATGTTTCTCTTTACCCCTATGTTTTGTCACCTTGTACCGAGGTAAATTGTATATAGGACATTGTACCTTATCTCTGTCTGTCCCATAGTATAACATGCAATCCTGCTCACAAGCATCGATCTTCTGATACCCCATATTCAACTCCTTTATCATTTTCTTCACTTCGTAATAATTCGCGGGTAAAGTATGATCCTTGGGTAAGAACTCACTGATAAGAGAGAGCAAATCATTAAAACCTCTCTCACTGCAGTCATGCTCATTCTTGAAGTGTAAGAGCTTAGTTACTGCAGATAGCCTGGTGTGCTGATCATTTCCGGGATACAATGGGACCCCCGATTCAAATAGCATCTTGTAAAATGCAACAACTGTATCATTTGGCTCTTGCTGAGCACTGCCTAAGGAATGCTCGTTTTCAGCCCAATTTATATTGTTAGGCCCATAAGCATCAACCAACATCTCCACGACATCATAGTTATCGGCGTTTGAATCCCCGTGAACTGGTTGGTCTACACAGTCGGTCAGTTCCCTCAACTCAGCTGATTCCCCGTGATGGATCCATAAGGAATACCCATCCACAAAACCACGAGAAAATAAGTCGTATTTAATCTCTTTGGCTTTCTTCCATATCAGGTTTTTACACTTGACACATGGGCATCTCATCTTTCCGTTCGGATCATCCGCATGTTCTATGGTTTTGTCCAGAAAATAGAACACCCCTTCACGGTAAGCTTCCACTAATCCCCTCCCATCAATGGGTATCCTACGGTACATCCATCTCCGGTCGGCTGGCATATTTAACTGAACAAAAGACACATTCATTATAGGGATATTCATGTATGTGGTCCATGCATGAATTATATTTTCCTAGTATCTTCACTCTACAGGGGTGAGGCTTTTATCCCGTTCCTGAATGCGTCTCCTCACTAGTGCCAACACGTTGAGCACGTTTCTTTCTGTTTCAAGAAAATTTCGGCAGTACCTCCCCATGGTCTCCAAGTACACGAAATAGACTAAGATAACTTAATCTAAATATGCACTCAAAGAACATATAGAGATAACAGCCGAAAAATCGTTAAAATAAAAAGAAAAACGTACTTAACCCATGGACACCGCCCTAAGCGAAAGACATAACATCCAGTCACAGTCCCAAACTGGGGACTATTCGACATTCATCCTAATGAGTGAATGTCAAACGGGTTTCTAAGCTCCAAACTATACTACATGTTATATTATGTATATATGCAGTTTATTGTAATTGTGAAAAATTAAGCAATTGCTACTTAGTTTATTTTTCCAATAATAAACTACGTAAATGCTACTCAATTTATGATAACTATTATTTGAATATGAGGACTATTAATTATTCGTCATTCATTCATAATCGCCAAATGGGTATAGTACTACAAAGTATAGTACATGCATATATAAACACTTATTCAATTTATTTTAATTCTAAAAAACTAAGCAAATGCTACTTAGTTTATTTTAATTATTTTATGTTATTTTAGTTAGCCATAATTTATTTTATTTTATTTTACTTTATTTTATTTTATTTTTTAATTTGATTTTATTTTGTATTATATTATATTAAATAATTGATTAAATTTATTTTATTTTTAAAAATTAAATTTATTTTATTCTAATTTATTATTATTTTAAATTTGATTTGATTTAATTTAATTTTGTATTATATTATATAATTTATTAAATTAAATTTATTTTATTTTATTAAATTTATTTTATTTTATTATATAATGCATTATATTATATGTTATAATTTATTAAATTTATTTAATTTAATTTAATTTAATAAATTTAATTTATGTTATTCTAATTTATTCTTATTCTGATTTTATTTTATTTTATTTTATTTTATTTTGTATTATATTATATTATATTATTTAATTAAATTTAATTAATTTTATTGTATTTTATTATTAGATATAATTTAATTTATTTCATTTAGTTTTATCTTCTTTTCTTTAATTTATTTTGTATTACATTATATTATATTATTTATTTATTTATTTTTTCATTAATTTATTTTATTTTAATTAAATTATTTTATTTCATTTTTTCTTAATTATCTTATGTTATCTTACGTAATTTAATTTAATTTTATTATATTATATTATGTAAATTTAGTTTATGTTATTATATTATTTTATTTTATTTAGTGGTGGTAAAACTAAGTAAATGTTACTTAGTTTATTTTAATATTGGGAAAGTAATTAAATAATACATAATTATACTTGCAGGGCCCATATATATAGATTTTGCAATTGAATAATTCTGACAGAAATTTCGTCTGGAATTTCGTCAAAAATATCACATATCACAGTATATATTCATCTCACACCATCATAAATAATATACTGATTACCACTACACAAATTCAAATTCATTATAATCATAATGAATCAGAATGAATTACACCTTACAAATATATATATATATATATATATATATATATATCATCAAAATCTCCTGCAATTCATATGACTGTGTTTGATCATGGCCAACATATATAGCAATAATTCATATCAAGAAAACAAAAAAAAACAAAATTATGCTCACATTCAATGTACAACTGCTCAAACCAGTAAAAAACCAATGTATATCCCCAATTCAATATATGCCAGTAATCAAAATGAATAACTACTCAAACCACAGTCATGAATAAATGTATGCCAAAATTATTTCAGATTTATGCTCAGGTGTAGGCCAAAATTATTTCAGATTTATGCTCAGCTAGGCCAAAATCAAACCAATATTATACAAATTGCACAAATTAGTTGCACAATTTCAGTACCCAAAATTGACATCTGAAATCACTATACATATTTATGCATTTCAGAAAAAAAAATATTGCAAATAAGCAAACTTTTTGAACCTGTAATGCAAAAATTGACTAAATGGCTAAAACGACACTGCCGTGAAGCTCGGTTCTATCTCGTGAAGCTCTTGCACCACCGTAAAGGTCGTACACCACCGTGAATGTCATACACCGCCGTTGTGTGGTCGCCGCCGACCGAAAGCAGTGAAGTGGAGGTGTATTGAAAGGACAGGGAGAGAGAGAGAGCAACGATAGAGATAGTGCAGAGCAACGACAGAGAGAGAAGAAATGATGAAAAATGAAATCTCGCGTGCGGCAGCTGCTAAATGAAAATAGGGTTTAGTTTATTTCTGACGGAATTCCGTCAAAATTAGGTCCGTCGAATATATATTATTTTCGACGGACATTCCGTCAAAAATATATACATTCCGTCGAGTTTATATTTAGCGTTGGCAGGAAGCTTGGGTGCCAAAAAGGATATTTATTTTCAACGGACTTCCATCGCAAATAGAATACTTTTGACTGAATTAATTTCGATAGAAGACTCCGTCGAAAATAACATAATTTCGACGGAACATATGCCGTCGGAATTAATTCTGTCGAAATTACCCTTTTTTCTTATAGTGGTCCCCGAATTGGAATATGAGTCATATGTAGAGATTCCTTATAATTGTAAGTCTCATAGCTGAATAGGATTTGACTTCCTTAGAAATAGGAAGTCAAATAAGACAAGAGATCACCAGACAATTTGTACTTTTACCTTTCTAGAATATCAAACTGCCAAATAATTAATATGCCAAGTGGCATAGGCCAGGATTCGAGCATCGATTATAGGTCCGAAAAATCTCATCCCAATATATATATGTGTGTGTGTTTATGTTAGAAAAGGATTTTTTTCAAATTTTGTTTTACACGCTTCTCTCATATTTTTTGAAATTTGTTAAGTCCCAACATAGGTTTCTCGTCTAATCGCTAGCCAATCCGACGCCTTGATTAGGCACTTAGACCCACATTAATTTAATGCAATCTTTGAAACTTAACAATATTTGACATGAAAATTGTAAATAAATGTAATCACCTATGAAATGCTTAGTCGTTGAATGCCCTTCCCCTAAGTTCACCTAAATGCTAAAACACTACATTTGGCTCGATTTAACTTTATACTTGTACTATTGATATATTGGCAAGTATTTAAATAATTTTTTAAACAGTATATGAAATATACATTAACGACAAAAATTCAAGCTTGAACTTGATTTTGATCTTCAAAATTTAGTTTTCTCGAGTTGAAACTCGAGCTAGAATTAATTTACTATATATATATATATATAAAAGTTGATTATATAAGAGTTTCATTATGTATTGTGAAATTTTTTTGTTGAACTACGATTGAAACGTATATTAATGTGTGAGATTGTGTACGATTATAAGATTGACCCATTATATGAAATACATTATTAAAATATTATTAACTATAATTATTCACGTAACTCGCAACAAAAAAGTCACATACAAATTTATAAGATATTAATAGCATCACAGGAGGAAGTAAGAGGCAGGTCATCGGGGATCGATGCACTCTTCTAAATTTTAGAGTAAATAATACCACTATAAATTAACTAAATTAGGCTGAGTTTGAAAGTTGTGATTTTTTATTCTTTTATCAGTTTAACTTATAGGAAAGTACCAAAGTTGCCATTCGAGATGGGGGAAAAAGCTACAAGGGAGGGAGGAGAGAAAGATTTACCATAATTATAGTTATAGGGAACTGATATATATGACACATAAATTTGTGTGTTTAAAGTGTGTGTGTGTGTGTATATATATATACAGGACAATGATCCATAACATGTATTTGTTATGAATCAAAAATTGGTAAATAGCATCCTAATCATCCGTCCCAAAGAGCAACGGTTGCGATAACTAGTCTGCTAGAATATTAACTAGTGGACGCCGTGTCTAGTTTTTAAATCGCAGTCGTTGCTCTTTGGGAAGGATGATTAGGATGCTATTTGCCAATTTTTGATCCATAACAAATACATGTTATGGTTCATTGTCTGTAACGAACATAATTTCAATGGGTCAAATTAAGTAGATTAAGTTGTTAAAGTGATCCAAGGGCTGAGATAAGTTCTTAAATTCAATGGGTAAGATTAGTTTCTAACTTTTACATTGTTATTATATAAAGTCTAAGTTTGTATTGAATGGGATATCAATGAAAATAAATTAAAAACTTCTTTCCCAATCTATCTTTCTCTCTCTCTCTTCCTGCAATTCTATTCAAAGTCTACCCGAGACTATAAATCGGTAACAATGGTGCTTTCATTGAGAGCTTCCATGGGGGAAAGTAATGGTATTCAATCCATGGAATCAACGGATAAACAATTGGTAGAACCAAGTGATTTTTTGGGTGCATTACGGAGCAATAAAATGAAAAACCAACGACTCATAAGAGCAACGGAGATTCAAAAATTAGAGTTGGACTATAATGAATTTGTGATGAACTATTTTGTTTATCATCAACAATCCAATACTGTGGCTGAATATGAGAACTCGTTTTTGCAACTTAAAAGGTGGACAGATATTTATAATGAAGAAAAACTTAATAAAGACTGGGTTGTGAGCCGATTTGTTGCTGGGCTAAAGGAACAGATCGAAAAACGTGTGAAATTAGGGTCTCTAGATTCCTTACAAAGAGCCATTGTCTTAGCAAAATGGCAAGAGTTGTGCCTTGTAGATAAGGTGTTTGATAATAGTCTTGAGCCAACTATACTTAAAGCTAATTCAGAATTCATAAAAGAATCTTCATACCATGAGGAAACTGAGCGAGAGCCAAGCATGAAGGTTAATTTTATTTGTTCTCTCTCTCATTTCTTCTTATGATGTCTATTTGTTTGCCCCTTTTCCATTCTTATCGCTTATAAACGAATGTCAATGTTATGCATTTGATGAAGTGCCAAAGTGGGATAAAAACCCTTGGAAATCTATGTTGAGGGGATATGGTTTGTATTGGGGTGAAAGAGGAAAGTTTGAGAGTAATGAGTTCTCTTTTTACCAATTCTTGACACTAGAACAATTTTATGAGTTGGGAAATTTGCTGGAATCAAAATCTTTATCTCAAGATATGCATACTTGGGTGGTGGTGATACTAGCGATCAGTTATCATGATTTCGTCATAAACTTTATCACAATTGGATGGAGCAAAGACCCTCTTATTGACAGCAAGATAATTCTCAAGTTTTGGAATTTTAGAAAGTATACAAGTGTTGCATGTTCTTTAAAATGCCAAGGCGCTTGTTGGGATCCTAAAGAACAAATACTCAAAGGCTACTCAAAGGGTGGGTTACAGACCATTTCTAGCCACAATTTCTGTTCTAGACATTGACTGGAACCAAAAAAAGGAAGCAATATTCTGCATATGTGCTACTGGGGGAGAGGAAATTATGTTTAATTTTTTAGGCTTTAGTTTTGATCCAGGAGGAATAACTTTGCTCACTATTATTGGAGAGTGTAGAGACTATTTTCAATTCCACCTTGAGGACAAGGTAGTTGTCAACAGATGGGGTAATGGTACATAATTAATTGAGACCAGGTTGGTTGTTGTTATGGAGAAGAACAATTTACTTGGTGCAATAGTTACTCTATGTGGTAGTGCTGAAAATGAGGTTAACATTAGCAACTACATAAATTCAGCATACAATCTGACATATGCAATATCAAGGAGTTTTTGTGTCCAATCACTCACTAATGCACAATCTGCAGCTGCTGAAAACACCAAAAAACAAAGGGTAATTACTGGGGGTGGAGCCTTAGCAGTAGGCAAAGAAGCTATAGTGCCTAAGGTTGTTCATCACAAGAAAGTCATGGCCAAGCCGAAATCGGAAGTTATTATTATGACTAGTCCGAACAATGAAAAGGTTAAGAAGGTAGAGGATAAGGTCATGGACTACTGGAATGCTTTTGTCTACTCAATTATGTACAATGTGACCAAGTTCGTGATTTCAAAAATGTCAAAGGTGAAGAAAAAAATCAAATGTTTGCCTGTGCGAGATCAAATTAAAAATGTTGACAACTTGGTGGCTACTAACAAGCTGGTGGCGCTATCTTATTGAAATTTACAACAAATGGTTCCGACATCAATGAACTGCCAGGTACATTTTTTGTAATTATTAGAGTTGGAGATATTAGCAAGGCACTTGTTTTCTACGTCACGGAAAAAGAAACTCTGAAAACTTGCAAGCTAGGTTTTAATGGCATTTACACACCCAAATCACCATGCTCTTCCTGAAAGCAAATGAATGTGGAGCAACAACTTATATGTTATGTCATACACGTGAGTCATGACTTAATTATAGTGGTGAACAGAGTGGAAAATGATGTTCTAAATTGTTTTATTATGATATCATGGGAAACATATTTGAGTGTTCATAGTTACTTACGAATGGAGAAGGGAAAGAAGTACACCCAAGGTGGGTTCCGATTTAATGGTTTTATGACTTCAACGAAGTACACTCACCATGGATTGCAGGTAGTGCTTATTGGAAATTAAACGGATGGCACTGCTGTACGAGCTACCATTTTGAGGGGTGTGGGAAATGAGAAGGTGCAGGATTTCCTCCTAATGGACGTCATCTTTTTCTTCCTTGGTTTGGAGACGGCTGAAGTTGTCATGACTGTTTTGATTCCCATGAACACAACCATACCCACCAAGAAAGAGCAGATTTTCTGTACGTCCCCAGACAACCGACCTAGTATCTTGGCTCAAGTTTGTATAGTTCATGTGTGTAAAGGTGAGAGGACAAGGATCAGAGACACTAACTTGCTTGCCACAGGAGGTTTGGTTATTCTTCATGGAAACTATAAATCTGATGCGATTTACCATGGGTTCAGAGTCAATCTATTAGTGCACCCTATCTTAGCTAGACATTCCAAATGTGAAGTTATGAATAAGGAGAACGTTATTGCGTACATATGTGATAACCAGGAGGTGATCCATAGGGCATTTATGGTAAATTTAGTGCAGAATAACATATGTTCTACTTGTTTTGAAGAAAATGTTTGTAGTCCTGAATTTCCACCTTGAGGACAAAGTGGTTTTGAAGACCGGAGTATTGTAACGAACAGAATTTCAATGGGTCAAATTAAGTAGATTAAGTTGTTAAAGTGATCCAAGGGCTGAGATAAGTTCTTAAATTCAATGGGTATGATTAGTTTCTAACTTTTACATTTTTATTATAGAAAGTCTAAGTTTGTATTTAATGGGATATCAATGAAAATGAATTAAAAAACTTCTTTCCCAATTTATCTTTCTCTCTCTCTCTTCCTGCAATTCTATTCAAAGTCTACCCGAGACTATAAATATAACGCCCCCGAAACTCGAGTCTTAGCCTTAAACCCAATTTCGGCGCGTCACGGTACTACCCATACAAAATACTCTCACTACATGAATGTAAATACCATATTATTACAACATGTCCTCATCTCATCCCAGGTATGAAGACCTTTACTAATACATCAATAAATAATATTACTAAATTTAATAATATTACAACAAAAAAATTTAAATTCTTCTTCTTTAATACAATCTTTACACAATATCCTCGCTGACTTAATCATTCCTGAATATTCATAAAGTTATTCAACAACCAATATTCATTATAAAATGCCCTGTATACATCATCGTCAACGTACTACTCTATCATACAAAGTAACTTATATAGTCACTTCTTGATCCGAAATGCATACCTTCTAATTCAAATTCAAAATTTGCATACTCTACTACACATACATTCCATACTATCCTCGCGGCTAAATAATTACAATGAGGAAATAAACAACTTTTCTTTTTCCATGCGCCTCTAATCTTTATCAACATGATAACAAGAGAATTTTGTCGTATCTAAAATCTGCAAAAGTTTTATTTTTGCAAGGATGAGCATGACGGCTCAGCAAAAACTAACAGTTTCCACATTCCATACTTCACGTAACACATAAGTTTGCATTTTATTCATGTATCATGATTCTCATACTATGCACTTTATTCGTGCACTATAAATCTTATGCAATGCATCTATATATGTGCATCATACATCTCTTAACGTGCAAGTTTTATTTGCATCATATGTCTCATAACATACCTCATGTATCCCATATTGTATGTATACAATAACTCAAGTTCCACATAGAACAATATAATCACATAGTTACACAATGTGCACACTTTAATCATGCTCGCATATAATTCACATAACAGTGAAAGATTTAAACAATCAACTCATGTACATCAATACATTTAAATAAGTCAACAAGTTACTGAAAGAACTTACCTTAAGCGCTCCTTGCTAAGCTATGACCATTCGTCCTTCACATATCCTACACAATTTATTTAACAATAAAAATATCAATTAGCCACTAAAAAGGCTTCACATATACCGGTTCACAATATAATAATTCTTTTCTCATACTGTTCTCGCATTATAAATTAATAAACACGATTAACTCTAAAACATCTCCCGGTGTCGCGCCATTTGAAAAACGTTATGACCCTCATCATCATCAATCCTTATTGGTTTATATAAACCCCACTCTATATCTTATAATGTTCGTCTTATTTGAATCGAAACACTATTAAACTCCATTAACACTTCACACGATGTTTCGACGTTCATACGTCGCACGCTTAATTCGCCTCCTTTGTGCATGCTTAGCATGCTCATACATTTATCTCATTCATCATTGATTAAGGCTAACCATTATTATAAATCATAATGATCAGGTTTTAGAACTTATAACATAGAACAATATAACTTAGAGTTGAAAACATTGCACGTTACAACGATTCGAATGCCCGACAAGCACAACGTCACCAAACTGCCCAATTTCGAATTTCATCTAGGAAATTACTCTCAATTCTTAATAGTGGAAGTTATAGGTATACTCCTTAGCTTTCCGAATCATCTTGAATCACCTCATTTCGAGTTCGCATGGGAAAGTTATGCCCATTTTACTACAGGACGCTGAAGCTGTCAAGACCACTCTACGATTTCGAAGTCCACCTTACGATTTCAAAGGCCACTCTACGATTTCGGAGGCCACTCTACGATTTTTAGAGTCCACTCTACAACCCTCAGATTCCATCCCACAATTTTCACTCTACGATGGACAGAGTTTACCCCACGATTTGCACTACGATTTGCACTATACGACCTCCTGCTTGACAGGTTCGTAACACCTACTTCCAAACATCATAACTTTTTTATTTTAAGTCAGAATTAGTCCGTTATTAAGACTATGGAAAGCTTGTAACCTGAACTACAACATATCAAAAAAATCAAAACCTTCTAGGTTCTCTAACTAATCAAAATAGTGGCTCCAATGAGCCAAGTCGAACTAGTTTTTTGCATTCTTGACAGTTTTGACACATTTTTCTCAAAATCGTTATAACTCCCTCATCCGGAGTCGAAATACATTCGTTCCAAAGCCCACGGCTTTCTAACTCAGTGTACTATACTACTCGAGAAGTTCATAATTTTACAAGTAACACATTAATATCAAAATTGATTCTAAGGTTACCGTTCATTAATTCTTCATTTTCTAAACATGTTTTTACCAAAACTCTTACTACAAATTCGTTTTAACACCTTTTTACTCTATTCCAACTGGAATATTCTTATAACCCATGGAATTATAACATCATAACAACTAACAATGACTTCAGACGTGAAAGTGAGCTACAAAACTCCTCTAAATCAGTCCATAATAGTCTATAGTCCATTATTGTCCATTTTCTTCCTCCTTTATGCATAGGATCGGATTTCTTTCATTCTTGTTCCACTTTTGAATTATTAATGGTTTACATAACCACTAAACATTATTATTATTCATTCACAACCAACAAATAACAACTATAACAACAAGAAGTCCCATAAGACAAGGCTTAAGAGAAAAATGAAAGTTAAGGTTTTAAAACTTACTTCTTGGCTTTTCTCCTTCTTGGCTGCTAGAAAACTTGTTAGAGCTTTACTAGAACCCCTTCTATTGCTTTTTGAGTCCTCCCAAACTCCTTCTTCAAGTGTTAGCTCACACCCACTTCTTTCTCTCTTTAGCTTCTCTTTCTCTCTCTCTCTTAATTCTTCTTCTTCTTCTTTCTTCTACAACTTCTATTTTCTCACTCTCTTCTCTTTCTCCAGCTTCGATTATTCTTCTTCTTCAGCAAAATGGAGAATGATATGATGAGAAAAAGTTAAGAAGTGGAGGAATGGTCTTCAAGAAGGGTGTTGGCCATTATTGGAACTTCAATACATGGGGTTTGGCAAAAGGCCACCCCCTACCGACATTCCCTCTCTTCCTTATTTCTAATTGGTCCAATATGTTTAGTTGTCTCCTCTTGTGCAAATAACAAATATTCTTCACACTCATTTGGCTTTCTCTCTCCTCCACTTCTACCGTATACTCCCTCCTTAATAAATCAAATTGGTTTCTTTCTCTACCCATAAATCATATGGGTCAAGTAATGGGTCATGGGTTGGGTAAAATTAATACATATTGGGTTGGGACATTTATTAGGGTCACCCATATTAAACACTTAGGCTTCTAATTAAAATTCTCAATGGACTCTTACAAAATCTTACACTTGGATTTTAATAATAATATAACATTTCATTTAGCCATTTATTAGCCCACTAATTTAATCCATTAATGGACTCATTTAATATAGGTTAGCTATTTACTAACCAATTAGCTTACCAAAATCATGTACCTAAATGCACATGTAACCCACATATATTTGGTTAACATATTTACACCAAATAAATTATTCAAATAATAATCTTCATCAAACTATTTGTTTTATTCAATAAATAACGTTCTTGGCGTGAATAGTGCCTCGTGAATAATGATTTGACGATATTACGCGAAATCAATTTATTCGCTTATGCGAAACTTACGACACATAAAATCCATGTGTTAACATAATCTAGGTCATAGTATAACCTTTAAACACATCATATATAAAAAAAATAAAAATTCAATACATCTCATAATACTAATAAACTCAAGTTACAAGGGTGTTCTCGATTCGCGATCGTTATATTCTTACTTCTATACTATTATACACTTCGTCAGTTAGTCCATACTAATTAAATTAATTAGCTTTGACCAACTATTAGACTTCATCTCATCGCTTAATCTATAATAAATATATAATACACATATATTTATTCACTTATCACATAACTTACGTAAATATATACATAACACATATATATTTTACATTCAACCCTTTACACCTCATAATAAGAATTTTATTTATTAAATTCTTATTATAATTATCCTTCTTGAAAAATCTGGATTGTTACAATAAATCGGTAACATTGTCCTATATATATACAACGGCTGTGATAACCAGTCCGTTAGAATATTAACTAGCGGACACCGTGTCCAGTTTTTAAATCGCAGTCGTTGCTCTTTGGGACGGATGATTAAGATGCTATTTGACACTATATATATAGTATCATTTATGAAATAAGTGAACTGATAAAACTACTCTTAGTAGACCCATATATAGTCACGTTAACTGCGGTTGTTCCTATGGTTAGCCCCTTATATATATTTAACATATCATTTCTCTCGATTTTTAAGAAGTTTTAAAACTCATATACATTAAGTACTGTTTGAAGATAATTTAGTGAGGGATTTCGATGACTTATGTATTTTTGTGTATTCTAGCTTTTTGTTTTGAGAGGTAGTCACCCTTTCTTTATATATTTCATTCATATTATTTCTTTCTTAGAACTACACTGGCTAAAAGATGAGTAGTTCAAAACTTGTTCGACTTTCTGCGGCACTTGTTTTGACATTATAAAAGCTTAATTTATTTTAACATGAATAGTTTATGGTGCTCTAACTATGCACTTATTTAGCAATGAGAAAAGAGTACGTGTATTTATAATAATATTTCTCATGTAAAATAATACTTTTTTTGTTCTAAAATTAGAGATATATTTTTTTTAGTTTGTTCCAAAATTAGAGATAAATTTCTATTTTAAAACTATAAAGTGACATAATATTCTTAATTTACTATTATTTTTGCTCTATCATTTTCAATATCACAACATCAAAACCAAATTCTTAGCTTAATACTAAGGCTATATTTGAGAACATAAAATTATTCTTAAAAGTTGTTATTTTAAACGGAGGGAATGAATGCTAGATATAAGTGCTAAAATAAAAATTAACAAGTCTCATGATCCTCATCATCAGGCAAAAAGTGTGGCACATAGTTAGTTTGTACTTTAAAATTGGTACTCACTCTACACAATGTAACAGCAAATCATATATCATTTGTGTATAGAATGTGGATGAATTGGATGAATATGTGTTGCAAAACTGAGGAAGATCTACTTTTTTCGCATGAAAATACCTAATCATATATTTTGAAGGGAATAAAATAGTAAGCAAACGAATTATATTGTTGCAATATTGGAGAAAGCCAACATTGATATTAATTTTTTTTAGTATGATTTGTGTTTTGAAACTTTAGCCAGTTCGGTAGTGCAAGTTTGTATCCAAGTTAATGAAAATATGGGATTGTTTGAATTTATTTGAAATAATAATAAATAAATAAAGTTTGCATTTGTTTTTGAGAGGAGGGGAGTTTAATGCACTTTTCACATATAGTGAAAGCATATATGTATATGTTATGAGAGACAAATGTATCTACTTAAACTTAGATAGGAAGTATCTTCTAAATAATACCCATTTATACTTCCTATATGGCTTGTTATAATGCACAAAAAGATTCAAAAATTTATGTGAAAATTTGATTTGATTTCAAGATTAAAGATGAGTGCTGTTAAGAAATGGAAATAAATATCTTGTATTACGAAATAAATGGTTTTTTCTTTTTTTCTTTTTCTTTTTTTTTAATAGGTAAAATCCGCAGTTCCAAAGTGAGATAATCCTCGTTGCGTTTCTCTAGTCTCTGCTAGATTTGCACACCACCACCGTCGTGGTCTTAGTCAAGGTGGTGACGCTTCGTCATATTTTGATTAGGCCAGTGTTTGGGTAGTGTGGTTGTAGATTGATGAATTGGTGTTTCAATTAGGGTGAAGACGAAGACGAATAATATAACTATAAGCTTCATTTTGGGGGGTTTTATTCTCTATTTTTGGTTTCAGGTAGGTAGGAAGGAGGAGATAAATTGTATTTATGATTATGTTTATTCATTTTTGTTTGTTTATTACTTTTGTGTCCCAAGTCTATGTAGAGAAATTAGTAAATTATATTTTGGTCTTTTGCGTCCAAACATATCTGGTTAAAATATATGATGTTAGTTTATATGTTTTAATGATGATAACTCGTTGTGTAGTATTTTTATAATTTTATAACTTTGGACTTTAATTGTTGAAAATTTTACAAGTTGAAACTTCAAGGATTCTGGTTTAAAAGTTGTGATTTTTTTTTCTTTTATCAATTTAGTAGCTAATGTTAGAGAAACAAAATTCTTTTTATGGTCCTACAAATTTTAATATTAACTTATTATTTTACAATAATTTTATTCAATAGTTCTTTAATTACTTAGTCATACAATAAATATTAACTTTAAAAATATGTTTAAAATTTTACTTTACTGGGTTATAAATATGTGGTACTTCAGGTTTTATTAAGGAACTCATACAAATTGAACAAAGCTTTACAAAGTTATAATCTTTCTAGCAAAATTATAAGTGCCTTAATTTCTATAATAAGGTACAAAATTTAGATTTTTGATCTTCGTTGTTGGTATGAGTCTAGAATTTAATTAGAATTAAAGCACTTTTCATGCTTCTATATTATTCTAAGATTAATTTAGTTAGAACTAAAATTCTCTTTATGGTCCTATAAACTTTAATATTAACTTATTATTCTACAATAATTATATTTTCTGTAAGTACTTTAGGTACTTAATCAATTAATAAATTTTAACTTAAAAATCATATTTAAGATTTTAGTTCAAGTTTCTACTCAACTTTGGTCTTTATATTAAAAATATAGAAAAATATTGTGAGTACATAATAATTAATATTAAAAATATATTATATATATACACATATATATAGAAATATATTAATGATTACTTTAATTATCAATTCTATTACATATAGGAGATCTTTAGTTAATTTATGTTATAAAAATAATTTTAACTTATATACTCCCTCCGTCCCAAATTAATTGCTTTTCTAGGACTTTTTTAAGTCAAATTGACTATTTTTAAAATTAATAATTAAGCATATATAAATATATTTCTAAAATTATAAAAATTGAAATTAGTAATAAATTGTATATACTTTCTTTTGGTTATAATATCTTCACCTATATGTTAGCAAAAATAGTAAAAAGATTAGTTTTAAAAATAGTCAATTTAACTTTAAAAAGTCCTAGAAATGCAATTAATTTGGGACGGAGGGAATATTAGTTATTAAAATTTAGTTAACTAGCTTTTAAAACTAAAATCATAATGGCAACTCATTATTCTACAACAATTATATTCCTAAATAACTATATATTAAAAATATAAGAAAAAATATTATGAGTAAATAATAATTAATATAAAAAACTGTACTGTATATTACAAAATATATTAATGATTAAACTTTAGTAAACAACTTTATTTCATATAGAAGACCTTTAGTAAATTAATGCTAAAAACAATTATGACTTTATATATTACTGATTACAATTTAATTAACTTTTAAAACTAAAATCGTGATTGTTACTTATTATTCTTCAACAATTTTATTTTTGATAAAATTTAGTTAGTTAATTAATTATACAATAGAGTCTGACTTAAATACTACGTTTAGACTATTAAGTTTTCACTCAGCTTTGAACTCTAAAAATGCATATATAAATATGAATGATTGAATATAAAAACTAATTATTAAATTTTAAAACTATATAAAAACTTAATATTAAATTAAAAATAACAAAAGAATTACATCTATAATACTCAATTGTAAGCATTCGACAATTGTATGTGATTTGTAATCGTTTGTTTTTTAAACAAAATTTATAGTCATTCTAATAATAATAGTAAATTAATTTAAAATTCAAAAAATATATTTTATAATCATTATATATAAAATAAATAAATAATTCAAAATAATTTTATTTAAAAAACAACCATGTGCGAAGCACGGAGCACTTAGCTAGTTTAGTGTTATTGCTAGAAATTATAGAGTATAGATATATTCCATTTTAATTTTAATTTCTTATTTTGTAAAATGGGGCTTCAGAGTGAAGCAAAAGTTTCCTTTAATATTGCACAAGGAGAGTTCAAGGGAACAGTGGTGCTCAAGGGAGTAGTGGTACTCAAAGGGAGCAGAGGTGTTCAAGAAATGAGATTTTCTCAATGGAATTGTGTGCTCGGGAAGTTTTTTTTGAATTCTATTGTATAGGGAGTTAAATTATTGTAATTAATTTGTTAATATTAAAGAAAATTTACTCGGTATCAATTGATACCAAACTTTGGATGTAGGCTCATAGAGTTGAGAAGGCTAAGGAGTCGAATCAAGTATAAATCTTTGTGTGCATGTGTGTGTTTGAAATTTACTTTACATATTCTGCTTATTTTATTGTGATTATTACTTATTTCCTGCATTATAAAATTAGAAAACCTCATTGCATGAATAGTTAATTTTATTCTGAAGTAATATAGAAAATATATATATATATATATATATATATATATATATATAAGAACTCAAATCAGACCAAAAAAATTACTTATTTAAATTACACTCGTATAAAAAAATTTTAATTTGACATAGTTGGTTGATTCAAACACTCACCTATTCACCCCTCTTATAAGTGGGAAGATACAAAATTTCACATGATAGGTAATTAAATCATAGTTCAAGCAAGAAATTGATTGGATCCACCAAAAGCTGACAACATTGTTTTCTAAAAAAGTTAAGGAGTTAATTGTCAATTTTCCAAACTTATGGGTTAAAATTGATAAACATGCTAACTTGGGGGTACTTTTATCATTAATTACCCATCTATATATGTATAATTGTGTATAAATCAAAATTCTATAGATTTTATTTTAGATATATTATAGATGTATAATTGTGCATAAATCAAAATTCTATAGATTTTATTTTAGATATATTGTAGTTATGATTGTGATGGCATGCAGATAGTTGTACAACTTTTCATATCCATACTAAGCATGTGTAATAGCGTTCATATATTATTTGCTTAGTAATAGCGTTCATATATTGTCCATGAATACAGAATGTACAAATTGTATGAATGTAATCTATAACTAAAGCTGCAACTTATTTAATACGGGTAAGCCTATATTGGAAGTCTTAGTAATGAATTCTTGTTTTTAATGAGAAAATTACTGAATAAAAAAATTTTAATTGTTGAAATATTGGAGGAAACCAACATTAAAAAATAAGTATATATGTTCGTGAAGGAATGAATTATACAAAAACTTTTTTTAAATCAGAGGAGATTCAAGTGCAGTCCCCAGTTGTCTTTTATCTTCCAAAGCTCCATTAATGGCGTTTAAATTTGAAATCTGCATCCCATAATTCGCGTTCTTTCATCAATTTCACCATCCCTCTAAAGCATTTTACAATGAAAGCTTTATTTGAGTTAATTTCTTGCTTACTGTTTTAAACTTACATACATGATTAGATCAACTATCAAAAAAAATATAATAAAAAAAAATTGACTTTTGAGTTTTGATTAAGATATAATAATATTGGATAGTGCAAAATTCAATCTTTTTTTGGTGGAGATGGGTACGGTAGAATATAGAATGGTAATGAAGGAGGAGGTGAGATTTAGAGAGAGATTTGTGAAATGGAGAGGACGGTGACGGAGGAACATGGCCATTGATGAGCAATTGAGCAGGAGGAAGGGGAAAGATAATAAGGGTAAAATTGTCAAAAATATAAAAATATCATGTACCCATCTTTATTGTCCTGTTAATATCAATTGCTTAAATTGATATCGTATATATCAACTTTTTATGCATTGCAAAAATGCGTAATTTCTTATATAAATTTTGAATGTCCTGTTTGTGCATATTAAAAGAAAACGAACAATTTAATTATGTTTTCAAGTTTTTTTCTCAAATATTATATACAAGTTATGTTTTAAAATGTACTTTGACGCCTTAGTATGAGAAAATTAATTTTTGTCAGTAGGCTTAATTATTGTCGCTCAAACATCATTAACTTTGGAATTTATCAGAATTATGAGAGAGATCCATTTCATTAATGTTAGAATGGTTCTTTATACCATTCTTACATGTAATGGTGTGTCTATATATCTTTGTCTACATTTAAAATAAAAATCGGTTACTTCGAATAGGAAAAATCCATTAGGAAAAAAAATCTTGTTGTAGTGTAAGTAAACACAGTGTTACATGTAGGAGTAAAATATTAACAAAAATAAATTTATTAAAATTGGAGGGAAAAAAAGAAAGAAAAGGAAACAATAGAGTAATAAATAAAATTCTTCATTTTATTTCTTTGTTCAAACTGTTATTTAAGCGTTCAGCATTCTGCACTAATTTGTTCTTCTAGGCGTACGTATTTTAAAGTTTTCAACCGTCTCATCCTGCAAAGAACTAGGATGGCATGCAGTTAGTTCATGTACAATAAAAAGAAGCTTTTTTTAATAGGCAAATAGATTTTATTAAAACCAAAGGTTAAAGAAAGCGTTTCGTAATCCAAAATATTAACATCCACAATAGAAATACCACACATACAAAAATAGAAAGCCATATGAACTAAATGACACTTATATTTTTTTAAGTTGTCATTGAATGTCAAAGTCATTTCTAAAGTTTATTTTTCGTCAATTAGATTCACAAATTTGTGTCAATTCTGTTCCTTTTCCCAATTTTCACTTAAATCCGACCCATATTCGACCCAACCCATTTTTTTTAAGGGCAAACTTGTCTTTACCATATTATCAATATTAAAAATTAAAATACAAAAAAAATAAAATTAAACATAAAAAAAGTAAAATACAAACATAAAAAGAATTAAAAAAAGTAATTCAAATTTCAAAAACTGAACATAGAAAATATAGACTGTGGTGGTGGAAATTATAATTGTTCATCTTCTTACTAAATTTCTCTGGTCATAAACAGAATAGGTCGTCGCCTGATTGCCTCAGTCAATATCCAGTTTGCCAATAACCGATTTTGGTGATTACTTCTTCGTTTATTCTTTATGTATTCTCTCTCTCATCCAGATCTAATTTGCAGCGGCCAGCGGGATCGGTTTGGAAGCGGGGTCCCTGTTCATCTTCATAGATTCTCAGATCTAGGGTTCAGGAGAAGATGGCAGCCATGAACGTACTGTTCCATTGTGAGAGGCGAGCTACTCTGAAAACAGCATGGACCACTAGCATCGATGGCGTAGAAGAACCGCCAAACGCGGGAGATGAGTCTCATTGTTCCGAACCCAGATGCAAAGTCCATCGAAATTAAGGAAAATAGGACTGGATGGATTTTTTTTTTTTTTTTTTGCAATTTGGGAATTTGAATTAGATGGGATTTTATTACTTGAGAATTTGGATTAGATGGAATTTGTGTCATTGAATGATGAAAAGAGTGTGGCAGGTTCTTGTGTTTGTGCTATTCACTGATGAAGAAGTTGGAGTTGTTTTAGAGGTGAGCAGACTTGAACGTGGGTATCAACATTTTTACGGTTTTCTTTTGTGTGACTTTTACGACTCCATGGGCAGACAAAAAAGTCGGCGCCGCCGGCGGAGGAGAAGGCTTTTCCGGGAAGAAGCCATGAAAGATGTGGGTAAGAACTAGTTTGAACGAAGAATAAAATACCTTAAAAATCTGTCCACGTGTGATTTTCGTTTTATTTTATTTTATTTTGTTTCGTTAAATCTCATATTTGCTCCTTTTTTTTGTTCTTAATTTTTGTGCTTTTGTTTTAATTTTATGCTTTGTTAATTTTCTTTTGAGTTTATTAATACTATATATATATATATATAAACTTTTATTTTGATTATCTATTTTAATAATATATATGTAATACATCTGAAAAAACTAGAAAAGACAAGTTTATCATTAAAAAAATAGGTCGAGTCAACCTTGAGTCGAATTTAGGAGAAAATTGAGAAAAAAGAACAAAATTGATACTAATTTGTTATTTTAGAGACTCAATTGATAAAAAATGAATTTTAGGGATGACTTTAACATTCAGTGACAACTTGGAGTGACAGAAGTGTCATTCAGCCATATCCTTTATTTGACATACCTATTTAAAGCCTCTTTATTTCGTTTCTCTCTCCTCACATGTTTTCGGCCAAAACAAAACCGAGCATCATCCCTATAACACCCACTTCTCGAATAAGAAAGAGAGGTCACACACAAAGCATAACAATCCCAAAATAATTAACAGAGCAGTAATAACTCCAAAATATTTAATAATTGATATTCCATTAATGACGAATTAAATACAATTCTCTAAAAATTGGCACAATAATCAAAACCTAAAATTAAATAAACCTATTCGATCAAAGGTCTCTCTTCACACGAAATCCTAGTACGGCAAACTTGTCGGAAGAAAAACACAGCATGAGCCAAATGCCTAGTACGGATATAAAGATGTACAAATATAGCACAATATATAACGTAACCAAAAGAGTCGAATGAACGAACAAATGTGAATTACGAACGAATTACGAATATATCAAAATTAGTGAGACCAGATACAAATGATGAACATTGTCGAACAGAACTATAGTAAAAAGAATTCCAAATAAAATAAGGCTTAATCAAATGGTTATAAGGTAACAATTTCATACTAAGGTCAAATATAAATAGCCAAAGGCTAACAAAATATATCAGTAACATGATGTATGCAAATCAAATCGGATAGTACGCATGGCACATACGTCACTAATCCGCCAAACAAATCAAATCAAATATTGGGTCGACCCATACGTATCTTGAACAAATATATCAAATGGCCAAAACTCTCACACCCAGAACAAACATACAAAACAAAAGGATACGTCGTGGACTGATCATACCGCCACGGAAGGTGTCATGCTCTGGTGTCAAGAGAACATGTATATGGTACCCCCACAGGTGGTTAGCTTAAATATACCCTAAGGATCGAACTACAAAATGTAAGCAAAAAATGGTTCAAAACACAAGGCTTACATGACCATCCCCAAATGACATCGAATTATTTCAAATACGAATATACTTAAATCTCACAAGATACCAACGATCAAAATAACTCCCGGTTGTGAACGAAAATATACAAAGAATGATATAACAAATAAAGTCTCCAAAATATATTGACATGATTAACTAGTTCAAAGAGTACAAATACGATTTTTATGGATCAACGCTAACATGAAACTATCATATAAATTTCACACGGAACAGTTATGTGAAATAATAGCCAAATTCGAAACGATGAACAAAATGAACTAATTAAATTTAACAAGAATATCGCTGAAGGAGTACGAAATCCATACCTGGAGTAAACAATGTAATACCCAAATAATTCCAAATAAAACTCGTAAAAATCCCTCCGTCTAAACTAATCAAAAAGAATAAATTAATAACTAATTTAATAGTATAATAAAGTTTTAAATTTTAAATTCAATAATCTTTCAATTTTATAATTTTCTAAACATCATACTTAATTTATAAACATGTACATTTTTTTTAGTATGAATATTATAAATAATAAAATAATATTCATAACATAATCTTTGTTGCTGGTTTACAAAGCTTATCCGAATTAAAGGAAGGTGTAAAATCAATTTACTTCCATTTCTTTGACTTAGTTAAGCAAATGTGTAATAGCTTTATAATTCTTTTCCTTTTTCTTTCTTTCTAAACAATTTATGTCCCATGCCACAATCTGCATAGCTTTCTTTTATAATTCCATACATAGTACTATTACATATGCGTGTATATAATAATAAATTTAACTAACCTATGCTGCAGTGATTGATTAGTTAATTCATTTTTTTATACCACCAACATATCATGAGAGAACGGCCATTCAAGGCCATAACCAATGAAATACATAATTGGTTCACTTGTTCATACAGTAAACCACTGCCATCTAACTATCATTAATGTATAAATTACTAAATTCATAATAAAATTGTAAATATGCAATAATCTAATAACTTATGATAATAATTAATCAATTGATAATGTCTTACAAGTTTTTCTTCTTTAGCCACCCGAGTTCCTTCGTTCCTTTCTCTGCCTTCCGTTACTTCCAATCGATAATCCTCTTTTTCTTTTCTTTTTTTTTCGACTGCTGCTATTTGTATACCTAAGAGGGTCTTACCCTAATAAACTTCTTATTTTAATTGGGTTCAATTAAGGCCCAAATTTATTAACTCAGTGTTATCCAATACACATTATGGTCCACACAAATTAAATATAATCTGTCTCAAACAGAAGAAAAGCCCAATTAAAGTATTTTTAAAAAATATAGATTTAAATTTTTTTTTCGGGTATTACAATCCCTCTATTTCTCTCCAAAACAATCTCCAACCTAGCTCGAAAAATTGCAGCAAGCAACATGGATAGGTCAAATCAAAGGAATCGGAGGATAAACGCCCAGATCTCAACTTCAATTTGGTAAACCCCCTATTATTTTTCGCCATTACAACTTTAATTATTTTATGCAGATTTGCTGCAATTTTTTGATCTACTCTTTTTGGGTTTTGACCTTGGATGATTTTTAGGTTTTATGTGATCCATTGTTGTCTTTTTGCTATTTGGGATTTTTTCAGGGGGTTTATTTTTTCTAAGGAATCTAGGTTTTATTTTTTCTTTCGATTCGGCATGTTATTTTTTGTTGAATTAATCTTTTTTATTAATTTTTTTTAGTCTTGGGTTGTATTGTTCTGATTTGATTTTAATCTCTTTGCTATCATTTTTTACTTTCTAAGTAATTTGAAAGTTCTCATGCTCTGGTTATAACTAATGATGTTTTTTTCTCATGCTCAGTTTATAATTCTAGTACTTTGATTCAAGTATTTGGTTCGATTTAGAGACTTGTATTCACTCTTCTTTAAGCTTATGAAGGAGCGAAGAACACTCCATTAGGGGAGAAATGAAGTGGAAAAAAAAGAGTAGAAAATAAAAAGTGAATTTTCTTCTGATGTTTGAATGTTTCATTAGGGGATCGAGAACAGAGCGAGAGAACAAGATGTTTCATGTGTGGGAAGAGAAAATTCTATAATCTAAACCAAAAATAAAAATAAAAATAATTAAAGTGAATACAAAATCTTCATTGCTCATTTCAAACCATCTTAGCTTCCAATTAAGATGTATTCATATTTTGAATGTCTAAAGAGAAACTTTATGTACTGCAGTTAGCCTATATCTAAATCACTGTCTAGCCAGAAAAGGGACCCAGATAATTATGCCATGTTAAGATCATTTTAATTAGCTCTTGTGCATGTGAAATTTGAGATATATTTTTCCAATTGCTTTATTGTGTATATACTCTTTATATCCATCATTTACTTAGGTTAGCTCTTATGTAAACCCTAACTAATTTTTCCCCCAAGTCATGAGCACAAATTCATCAGAGAGCTTATCCCGCAGTTGCAAATGTGGAGTTCCTTCACCTGTAAAGATTTCATGGACCAAAACAAATCTTGGGATACAATTTGTTGGTTGCACAAATTATAAAACAATACCATGTGACTCGTTTGAATGGATTGATCCAGCATTGTCACCGAAGAATTGCTCAATATTTTCGCGAAAACAACAAATTGAAGTCTGAAATAGAAGTATTGAAAAAAAAAAGGTTTACGAGCTTACTATTGTTATTGTCAATGCCAAAAATGACAAAGCTATTGTAAAAAAGAAAAATCAAGAGTTGGTGACAAAAATTGAGGAGATGAAATTGAACAATGAAAGACTGAAGAAAATAGTGGTGTACTGGGTGTTTGTTTTTCCTTTCATGTTGTGGTTTTTGGTGTTTGTAATGAAGTTGTAGTTGCTCTGTAATGAAGTTGTTAAATGTAAGGTAGATTAAGAGCTCTTAGATGTGTAAGCAGTGGTGTTCTTCTCCTCCTTTTCTTTTTCTGATAAATTGATTGTAATTTGCAATTTTATATATTATCATAATGGGTAGAGGACAATATTTTAAACTCCAATTACGCAATTCCCTGGTTTGCCCCGCATACATCTTGTCATGACTCAAATTATTGAATCCGCGCATCACATGTACCTGAAAATTTTATATTCTATACAGAGGCAGGTATAAGAAGTCACTTGAAAATTTCATACTCTACAGAGACCAGTTTAATTTTATCCTACATTTGGCTATAAGTTATTGGGCTGAAATGAAACTACACTAGAAGAGCCCATTGATTGGGCTGCAACATGACCACATTACAAATAAAATGGCATCAGGAGACCCCATTTACAGTTTCATATTCCAAATAAAATGGCATCAAGAGACCAACATAACTAGCGAGTACATCCAGCAAAAGTTAAAAAGAGTTATTTCTTATTACCAAAATATTGTCATATTTAAAAAAAGTAATCAAATCCAAATATGTAGAAGGGGATATTTCCAAAAGAAAGTATGCATAATAGAGTATGTAGAACTACAAGTAACAACTACTAAATCAAACAGTACCATTATACTCAGCAAGCTACACAAACACATTGATCAAAACCTAAATCACAAAAGCTATCCAAACTTTTATCTCTATTTATACATCCTTTTATAGCAAGCTCCATCTTCCTATATGCCTCTGCACCAATAATTAACAGAATAAAAGTCAAAATCTAAAAACAACTATGAAAAACTCTAATTTCAAGTATTGAAGCTAACATCTCAGCATAGTGGAACAAATTATGGTGAGAAATATTCAACTTATTGTCATTAAGATTAAGACGACATATAAACCAAATTCAAATACATTTTTCCCATAACATTATCAATAATTGCATAAAGATTATAAAATAAACACCTAAAGTGATTCAAACAATTTATATGAAGAAAAATTATACCTAAGAGCTCGTTTCGTTCTCAGCCTCATCATGTACCTCATAAGAGGACTTACCGGAAATAGAATCAGTGCTTCCATTACCATTCTATGCATGATCAAAAGACAAGAAAGAGATCATGATAATCAACACAAGAAGAAAAAACTAAACAGAAATCAGTACAAATATATCATGATAATCAACACTAACAAGAATATACTAAACAGAAATTATACAAATATATGAAGTCAATTTCGAATAATCAGAATTAAATAAATTACTGGAAAGAATATTATAGTATTGTTGTTGAACTCTTTTAGAGCTTTCTCATGGTCTGCCTTCTACTTAGCAGCCTTAGCCACGCGAGGAGCTTTCTCCTAACCACATCATAAAGTAGTATAAAATACCAATTACTTTGTTATTGAACATAATGATTTTTAAGATTGAACACAATATTATAGATCGGAATGACAAACTGCAACAACAATTGATATCATCATTTCATTAACAATTGTAATAACAGTTTACTTAATTGCATTAGGAAGTAGAAGATCTTACAAATTCAGATAGTGATTTCCATTTCTTGCCACTAGATTTTCCAACCTGAAACTCACACCAGAACTCAGAATACAATTTCAAATTCACAAACTCTCTCTATTTGACACAGTTGCTAATATATTGTCCAGCGTTAATTATTAATATCAATCAATTATGTAAACAGAAAGTTATACAAAACAAAGTACTAAATGTTAAAACCCTAGCAAAGTTGGAGCTAGACTTAGCAATGGATGCGGAGTGGAGAGAAGTCAGACAGGATGATTGCTATATACAAGCATGATGCATAACACATCACTCTCATAACTCAAACCACCAAGAAGATAATAATACAAATCAATACAAGCATAAAATTGTGAAATACATTACTATTATCAGTATGATACAAATCAATACATTACTAATATCAGTATGATTCTACTCAATGAACCCTCATTAACATTCTCTACGTGTGAATACAAGCATAAAATTCTGAAATTCCCAAGCTTCCCATGATTACTGTAATTTTGAAGCCCACTCTCTAAAAAAATTACAAATCAATACAAAAATATAGATATACAAGTGTTGTTATAGCAATCTCAGTTGCACCTGTGGGTGAATCACTATCATCATATACACTTGGATCTTGAGTAGCATCATCATTTGATGCTCCAGTTCGACATTTAAACAAATAACAAAGTCAAATTTAAACAAATAGCAAAGTTAAAATAAGTAAACTTGCTTACCAATTATTAAGCACCGAATAATTTCTTTTATCGCGTGTCGCACTAACTTTGTCACATCTATGATAACGTCTACCCTTGAAATTTTTTGTTTTCCCCAAAACCCTTTCTTTTCCACCCTTCAGCCTTTTGCCACACCCTTTCGCTTGCACTTGGTTCAGCTCAATGTAACTATGTTCATAAGTAGAAGTCATGTTAACTGACTTGGATACATTCATTCCACCACACTCTATTTCATTTTTTCTTTCGGAATCATTATTCCCAATAATTTGATTGATCTTTTCATCCACGTTACCTACGCATTCTTTTAAAATATTTGTGGTTTCTTCATTTGTGAGAGCGCCCTATCAATCAAATCTAAATAATATTGAATTAATTGACTCCGCAAGAGTAAGTATGACTTGTCATCTTTTATCGCCACACCATTATCATCACCATATGATTTTGTTGTCCTTGTACACCTCTTCAAAATGTATTTTATAGGCAATTTGTCAAGATCATGATACTTATTCAAGTAAACTATCACATGTCGACATAGGATTCCCAAACTCTCAAACTTTTTGTAAGTGCATGTTGCATAATCCAAAGATTTGTCATAATGAATTTCTCTTACAATAAACTTGCTTACATTCCTTCGGTAAATCTTATATACATGGTAGTTGACATCCTCCTTCATAAGTTCAAACCTATAATTCAAGCTCTCACACAACTCATCTTTAAGTTTATAATATATAAAATGTGTATAAATGCCAACCATTTGAAATAAGAAGTCCTGACCAATTTTTATTTTCGGCCTCTCAATCAAATCTTTGTTATCCGAGGCCAACTATACATGTCGTTGATGTTGAAGGCCCCAACTAAACTATATCATAAAATCCACTAAAGAATTTCTTTTAGAAATAATTTTTTTTTAAAATAAATAAAAACTCTTCATTCGTTGGCTACTTGACATGCCGGCTGAGAAAACATGATTCACATGTGTGGGTACCCATCTACAATGGATGTCATACATTAATTATAGCCATTTATTAACATTCAACCCACTTTTCTCCACCAACTCCACCCAAGTTGAGTTAAACTTTTTCACAGTCTTCGAATTCCAAATGCAATCTGAAAACTCTATACAATAAGTACTAAATTTTACTTAGTCAATCTTCTCTGAAAATTTGGTCAAAATGTGTCAACTACAATACCTATGAAATGTATTAGGAAAGATATGTGAAATGGCATTTGTCATAGCCGGATCCTGATCGGTGATAATCATCTTAGGTGTATCACCCGACATTGCTTCCAAAAAACACTTGAAAAGCTAAACAAAAGTATCTAAGGTCCCATCAGTTAAGAAAGCACAACCAAATACAATAGTTTGACCATGGTTATTAACCCCCATTAGTGGTGCAAATATCATTCTCTAACGATTTTTATTGTATGTGGTATCAAAAATGACAACATCATCGTAAAATCTATAAGCCCGTTTAGAAGTTGCATCTGCCCAAAAATGAGTAATCCTTTTTTCATCGTTTGTGTCAATTGTAAAAGTGAATGAAGGATTCTTTTGTTGTTCTAACTTCAAGTACTCATTCAACATATCACATTCATGTCCCCTCAACTCATTACGCTTGTCTCTTTCAAAGTTATACAAATCTTGTTGCGTGTAACCAATATTTTCAAGCCCTCCTGCCTGCACTGCAAGAAATTTGTATTGTTGGCATTGTGGTATATTCACCATGCTAAGTTGTTAACTCAAAGATTTTTGGGCAGTTAACACATTACAGTGCGATCGTAAAAGATGTCTCTTATATGGGGTTGACAATGGGTGACAATGGCCCTCTTCAATTTTAGTAACTAGGTATAAGTCATTTCTTTTTACCACTACAATTCTTGCACTACAACCTTCTTTCGTAGATCCACGTTTTCTTTTTACATCCACATTGGCTAATAGTTTGCCCTTTCCTTGCTTATAACACACATATTCCTTCCTACAAATCTCATCGCTTCCCACCCTTTTTTTTCATTAAACTTTCACACACTAAAATCAGCATGCAATGCATATGTATTGTAAAAAGTATGAACATCATCTAATGTAATTCTTGACCTAGCTTAGGCGTAAACTCATCGGCTAAAGTAGACAAAAATTTTAGCATTATTCAGATCCAACACCTCTAAATCTATTTCTGCATTATATCCCCACAACTCCCTATTTCATGGTCCAAGTCATCCATTTTTAATAAACCTAAAAATAATGTATGTATGCACAACCAATTTAATACTGAGCAATTTAATAATGTGTATGCACAACCATGATATGATGGTTTATTATAAAGTAAGAATTGGATATGGAATCTCGGTTAGAATAACAAGTTTATCAGATTCTGGTATGATATATGGACAGGGGCTATTGCATTAAATGAGCAATTTCTAAGACTGTTTAGACTAACAGAGGAGAAGAAAGCCATTGTTGCTCATGTTTTAAGAAAAGAACCGGATAATATTATTCCCTATATGATTATGACATTAGATTCATGTTTTAATAAAAGAAAGGGATAGTATTATTCCCTGTACAAAATCACTACTTTAGTGGATTCATGTGTACAAAATCACTACTTCCCAAAAAGTTTTGGGTGAAGGCATTCTACGATCAAATTAAAACATGTGAAAAAAAATCAAATTTAAAAAATGATAGCAAAGAGATTAAAAGCAAATCAAAATAATACAACCCAAGACTAAAAAAAATTAACAAAAAAGATTAATTCAACAAAAAATAACATGCCAAATAGAAAGAAAAAACAAAACCTATATTCCTCTAAAAAAATAAACTCGTTGAAAAAAACCCAAATAGCAAAGAGACAATAAGGGGTCGCATAAAACCTAAAAATCATCCAAGGTCAAAACCCAAAAAGATTATATCAAAAAATTACAACAAATCTTCATAATATACAGTTGTAATGGCGGAAAATAGTAGGGGGTTTACCGAATTGAAGTCGAGATCTAGGTGTTTGTCCTTCGATTCCTCTGATTCGACCTATCCGTGTTGCTTGCTGCAATTTTTTGAGCTAGGTTGGAGACTGTTTTGGAGAGAAATAGACAGGGATGACGCTCGATTTTGTTTTGGCTGAAAACATGTGAGGAGAGAGAAACAAAAAAAGAGGCTTTAAATAGGTATGCCAAATAAGGGGGTCTGCTTAAGATCTGTTATATATATATATATATATACACACACACACACATATACAGCAAGGATCTCAGGCATACCCAACTAAGTAACAGACCTTGTTAAATAACATACCTATATATATGCTCCTTTTCTGATTATAGTTTCTCTCTCTTGCCTCACATGTATCGTATGCCCCTCTCTCAAAGTGAAAACCTAGTTGGAAACTTAGTAGAGAAAAATCAGAGATTCAGAGGGATTCAAGTATACAAACGGCCAAATCGGACTTCGATTCTTCGATTCGGGCACGTTGAATAGGTATTTGAAGGACAAATGCCCAAATCGATTCGAACTCGCGCAAATCCTAAATCTCAGAACTTGCAAACGTCCAAATCGAACTGTGAGGACTTTGATTCGGTAAGAGTTCTAACTATTGTCTTTTTAAGCACGTGGAATCAACTATGAATTCGCAAATATATTTGTAGTGTTGTGGTGCATATATTGGTTCCTTGTATTGATTATGTGTTGAATCCCTCTCGATAAATTCTAAATTAATGAAAGACTAATAAGACTGCTAAAAAATCATAATTGTCAAAAAAGTTCTATTTATTCTTTATTGTTTCTATTTGTGTGTCAAAAAATATGTGGATTACTTTGATTCGATTTGCTCATTTTCACCTGCTACAATGTAGAGTAATTCCTTCATTTATTTATTTCTTTTCTGTATACATGCATGATACATTGGTTTGGCCTTCTAGTATTTATGGACTTCAAAAAATAAGAATCTATTGTAAGAGTAAAACAACAAATGAACATAACTACTAACTACTAAGTAGCCCTCGGGTTTATTTTCCTTGAATATTAAAGTAAACATATAATGTTCTATAACTCGGGCTGGATTCTGTATGCATGCACCTGTTGTTATTGTTTACTCTGGACCATTATGTTTTTTGGGTACTTTTACATTTTTCCCTTTCACAGGATGGAGCTATCTTGCTCATTAGGTCTCTTTCGTGAAGGTGTCTTTCTAGTTTTAAGCATTGTGCAGCTATGTCATTTGAGGCTGCAAAGTTCATTGTTAGGGGTAAATTGAAATTGCTTATGTAATGCTCATATTGTTATTTTCTTTGTTGATTTACAGCAATTTGTTTGTGGCAATATAATTTGGAGTATAATTAACTTTTGTTTATGCTTTATTCCTATTTTTAGCAATATTATTTTTTATTAAACTGATATAAACCCTCACTAATATTCTTCCCCCAAGTCATGAGCACAAATTTATCAGGGAGCTCATCCCGCAGTTGCAAATGTGGAGTTCATTCACTTGTGAAAGAATGAAGAAAATAGTGGTGTACTGGGTGTTTGTTTTTCCTTTCATTTTGTGGTTGTTGTTGTTGTTTGTAATGAAGTTATAGTTGTTTTGTAATGAAAATTGTTGAATGTAATAGATGTAATGAATGTAATAAAAGTTGATGATGTTTAATTTTGGAGTACTAGTGGTTTGTTTATGAGATGATGATATTAAATTTTGGAGTAGTAATGGTTTGCTGTTTTGAAGTACTTATACTTTTATGCATTTTATTGTTTTGGAGTATTGATCGTTTAAGTTGTTATGAAATGAATGGTTTAATTTATTGTGAATGGCGGTTGCTTTGATTTGATTAAATTTTTTTTTGTAAGTACTGAAACCTGCATCACCTACTCTTTTATTGCCAAGTAGAGTCCCAACAATACCACTTGCAATACCATTTGACTTTGCAGACAATTTGGATTTACTTGGTCCCTTAAAGCCAAGTCATCACTTGGTCCCTTAAAGTGCTATTCATTGTGACCATCTAAGCTAAAACATATGAAGATTAAACCAATACTTGTAATGTAACCTCAAAACCTAAAGTGTTATTCACAGTAACAGTAATATCCCAAGGATGAAGTAGGCATCTGAATGACACATTGCCTCTCAGCAAGTATAACAAAACCCTGCATCCTTAACACTCTTAACACACCACCCACCACAACATCAGCATCAACTGCATATAATTTTATTCTTCCTCCATTTTATATGACAGTATAAATTATAATTCATGTAAATATTTATTAACATTTCCATTTCACTTCAACACCACAATAAGTAACCCCTAAGGAATCAATAAGCCTCAATCCCCACCCTAGCCTATAAAAATGATACAAACATCTAGCAGTAGACGTTTGTCACTTTTGCAAATAGTTTTGCGGTTACATTACAAGTACTGGTTTAAAAATGAAAGTTGCTGACTCAAAATAACTAAAACAGAACACTGCTGAATTAAAACCAATTTCAACCAAAATGTAGCAAGAATACACCCAAACATATGAAGATTTTCAAATGTAGCAACTACGTGAGACGCTATCCATCTCACCCAAACATAAAATTGTTACAGAACTGCATCAGAATAAGTTCCATCCACTAAGAAGATTACCCAAAAAACTTAAGTGTTGATTTCCTTCTGCAATGTCCTTGCACATTTCTCTAGCTGCCCAAAAAATTTGAGTTGCCCAGGTCCTGCATGATATAATGTCCCAAAAAATATTAGACTATTAAATACAAAACAATTGCAATTTGAAACCATTCACTAAAACTATACATTTTCTCAAAAGATATATCAATGTTGAATCTACCCCAAAAATACACAGCTCTAAGTTGCAATAAATTTCAAGATCTTTACATAGTATTAATTCACCATAACAAATGAAAAGTTATCTGTAACAAACTTCAAAATTTAAAATTATATGTTGTTATAGCAATCTCAGTTGCATCTGGGGGTGAATCACTATCATCATCATCTACACTTGGATCCTGAGTAGCATCATCATTTGATGCTCCAGTTCTACATTTAAACAAATAGCAAAGCCATATTTAAACAAACAACAAAGTCAATTAAGAAATAGGCAAAGTCAAAATAAGTAAACATGCTTACCGATTATTAAGTATCAGACAGTTTCTTTTATTGTGTGTCGCACTAACTTTGCCACATCCATGATAACGTCTACCCTTGGGATTTTTTATTTTTTCCAAAGCCCTTTCTTTGCCACCCTTTAGCCTTTTGCCACACCCTTTTACTCTTACGTGGTTCGGCTCAATGTAACTATGTTCATAAGTACAAGTCATGTTAACTGACTTGGATACACTCATTCCACCATAGTGAGTTTCATTGTTTCTTTCGGAATCATTCTTCTCAATAATTTGATTGATCTTTGCATCCACATTACCTAAACATTCTTTTAAAATATTTTTGGCTTCTTCATTTGTGAGAGCCCTATCAATCAAATCTAAAGAATGTTGAATCAATTGACTCCGCAAGAGTAAGTATGGCTTGTCATCTTTTATCGCCACACCATTATCATCAATTACACCATTTAATGTTGTTGTCTTTGTCCACCTTTTCAAAATGTATTTTGTAGGCAATTTGTTAAGATCATGATACTTATTCAAGTAAGCTATCACATGCCGACATAGGATTCCCAAACTCTTAAACTTTTTGCAAGTGCATGTTGCATAATCCAAAGATTTGTCATAATGAATTTCTCTTACATTAAACTTACTGACATTCCTTCGGTAAATCTTATATACATGGTAGTTGACATCCTCTTTCATAAGTTCAAACCTATAATTCAGGCTCTCACACAACTCATCTTCAAATTTATAATACATATAGTGTGTATAAATGTCAACCATTTGAATTAAGAAGTCATGGCCAATTTTTATTTTCGGCCTCTCAATCAAATCTTTATTATTCGAGCCCAACTCTACATGTCCTTGATGTTAAAGGCCCTGACCAAATTGAATCATAAAATCCATTAAAGAATTTCTTTTAGAAACAAATTTTTAAAAAAATGCATGACAACTCTCCGCTCGTTGGCTACTTGACATGCCGGTGGAGAAAACATGATTCACATATGCCGGTACCCATCTACAACGGATCTCGTGCATTGATTGTACCCATTTATTAGCTTTCAACCCACTTTTCTCCACTATATACACCCAAGTAAAGTCAAACTTTTCCACAGTCTCTGAATTCCAAATGCAATCTAAAAACTCTTTATAATAAGCACTGAATTTTACTGAGTCAATCTTCTCTGAAAATTTAGTCAAAATGTGCCAACTAGAATATCTATGAAATGTATTAGGAAGGATATGTAAAATGGCATTTCTCATAGTCGGATCCTGATCGGTGATAATCATCTTAGGTGCATCACCTAGCATTGCTTCCAAAAAAGACTTGAAAAGCCAAACAAAAGTATCTATGGTCTCATTACTTAAGAAAGCACAACCAAATACAATAGTTTGACCATGGTTATTAACCTCCATTAGTGGTGCAAATATCATTCCATAACGATTAGTATTGTATGTGGTATCAAAAATGACAACATCACCGTAAAATTTATAAGCCCGTCTAGAATTTGCATCTGCCCAAAAACAATGAGTAATCTTTTTTTCATCGTCTGTGTCAATTGTAAAAGTGAATAAAGGATTCTTTTGTTGTTCTAACTTCAAGTACTCATTCAACATATCGCTATCATGTCCCTTCAACTCATTACGCTTGTCTCTTTCAAAGTTATACAAATCTCTTTGCGTGCAACCAATATTTTCAAACCCTCCCGCCTGCACTGCAAGAAATTTGTATTGTTGGCATTATGATATATTTACCATGCCAAGTTGTTGACTCAAAGATTTTTGGATACTTGACACATTACGGTGTAATCGTAAAAGATGTCTCTTATGTGGGGTTGACAATGGGTGACAATGGGTGACAATGGCCCTCTTCAATTTTAGTAACTACGTACAAGTCATTTCTTTTTACCACTACAATTCTTGCACTATAACCTTCTTTTATAGATCCACGTTTTCATTTTACATCCACATCGGCTAATAGTTTTCCTTTTCCTTGCTTATAACACACATACTCCTTCCTACAAATCTCACTATTTCCCACCTTTTTTCTCATTATACTTTCGCGCACTAAAACCAGTATGCATTACATATGTGTTGTAAAAAGAGTGAACATAGTCTAATGTTTAAAATTCTTAACCTAGGTTAAGTGTAAACTCATCGGCTACTTGAGGATAGTACACAAAAGTTTTATCATTGTTCACATCCAACCCCTCTACACTCAAGTCATCCCCCTCCATTTCTATTTCCAAATTGTGTATATAGTCTAAATTCATTTTTGCATTATCCTCACAACTCCCTATTTCATGGTCCATGTGATCCATTTTTAAAAAACCTTAAAATAATGTATGTATTTTCAATACACTCAACATCTGACAAATATTTCAACCATACAAAAACACAGTTCAACTTTTATAGCGTTCAAACTTAATAGATATTGTTCCAGAGCACAAGACATTATCTCATGCAAATATCATACCATCTGATAAGCACTGCAATAGACTTATTCATAGTTGGTCACATGTAGCCTGCAAATCACAGCGGACCATCATAATGGTGTGACTATCACATGACTTGACAATTTATTTTTTTCTCTCAAAAGGTTAAAAAAATTCCACAATGCATGGCTGTTCATTTAGAATTATTTTGTAATCTAATTTTTCCAGATTATCTCTTTATTGACTAATTCAATAGCAACCTCTAGCATGATTTGAAAATGAAAATATAAATGATTTGAAATTTGAGGATAGTTTTCTACTTTTCCAATATGCTTTTTGCATATTTATCCATTTAATAATTCAAAAACTTTTAACATGATAGTTAAAAAGAACGAAACTACAAATGATTTTAGATTGTTTTTCATCTTTTGATGAAGTCATCAATTTAGAACTTGACTAAAAACAACTCTTGCAAAAAAGTACTAACTTTTACTACTCAATTCGAACAATAAATTATGTTCTTGATATAGAATAAACTTAGTTTATATAAGAAAAACCATAATCGTAAGTTAAAAAAATATCAGTTGTAAAAAACAAAAATGTGAAGTTACTAAGAAAAAATGACCTTATATCCGGCAATATCCTGAGTCATACCAGGCAATGGTCCAATTGTGGCTCGCTTCTTCAATTGAATCAGGGTGTAACTAGCAATCATGAGCTTTCACAAGACCCGCAATTAATTGAACAGCCTCCACAGTAGCTTCCCCACCATGATTTCCCTCATTGGTACAAGTGACTAAACAGTGGCACAACAGTGTTTCCTATCCCAACGGTAAAATAGGCACGAGTATGAGCATAAGATTGGGGATATCTGAAAGTAAAGTTGGCATATCTCTTTTGTTCTTGATTTAATTAAGTGCTTGAAAAGACAATAGTTAGAACTCTTACCGAATTGAAATCCTTATAGTCCGATTTGTGCGTTTGCGAGTTTTGAGATTTGGGATTTACGCGAGTTCGAATCGATTTGGGCGTTTATCCTTCGAATACCTATTCAACGAGCCCAAATCGAAGAATTGAAGTCCGATTTGGCCGTTTGTAAGCTTAAATCCATCTGAATCTCTGATTTTTCTCTGCTAAGTTTCTAGCTAGGTTTTCACTTTGAGAGAGGGGCATACGATACATGTGAGGCAAGAGAGAGAAACTAAAATCAGAAAGAGGAGCGTAGAATACTTATTGCTCTTATCAAATCGAAGAATCGAAGTCCGATTTAGCCGTTTGTATGCCTGAATCCCTCTGAATCTATGATTTTTCTCTGCTAGTTTCTTGCTAAGTTTTCACTTTGAGAGAGAGGCATATAATACACGTGAGGCAAGAGAGAGAAACTAAAATCAGAAAATGAGCGTATATATAGGTATGTTATTTAATAGGGTCTGTTACTTAGTTGGGTATGCCTGAGATCCTTGTTATATATATTAATATATATATATATATATAGAGAGAGAGAGAGATAGATAGATCCATATCCAAAGTTGGATGAGAATCCTTATCCATCTAACTGTGATTCAGTCGTCCATTCATTGATCTAAAAGTTAAAGATAGAGCAATATGCATAAATCCAAAGTTGGATGAGAATCCTTATCCATCTAACTGTGATTCAGTCGTCCATTCATTGATCTAAAAGTTAAAGATAGAGCAATATGCATAACTATTATAAGGAGCCTAACAAGAAGTTATGTGAAAAATGTGATATTTTTATGCAATTATGGGTAAAAGGCTTAGAGAACTGCATTTTGTAAGAAACGAATATTGCGTCGATTATTGTAGAAGTTTAAAGTATATTTTATGTTTCTGATTTTCGTATATATGAAGATAGCCATATGTTTGCTTTGTTGGGGAATAGAGATGGGTAAGGTATATATCAAAATGAGATTTTGATAGCTTTTGAGGTCATGTTTTCATTTATATTTTGCTTTTATATGGTCAATGTAAGTCAACGTCAAATAGTATTTTAGGCAAGAAATTGACTAGACGATCGAAAGATAACAACATTATTTCTCATAAAATAAAAAATTAGGGGCTTGATTGTTGATTCCCAAATTTGCGCGTTAAAAATGACAAACTTGATCAACTGGGAAGCATTTTTATAATTATATTCCCATTTATATATAGGGTCCCGTTCCACAGCACAAGTGTGTTGTGGTCACTATTCCAGCTACCGGATCTTATATCGTCCATGCAATGAATGAATGGCTGAGATTTAAATTGGTCGGGCCCCGACCGCACCTACCTCCTACTACGGCCAGTGCAACTACTACCTGCGGCCAGTTTAATGACTAAACTGTCCCTGGATTTTAAATTCTTTTCACCTTGGTCGCACCTCCTACTTGTGGCTAATAAAAACGATAGCGTTTTGACTGGCCGTAGGTAGGAGGTTCGGCCAAAGTGAAAAGAATTTAAAATCCACCAAAACGACGCTGTTTTTGACTGACCGCAGGTAGGAAGTGCGGTCGGTCAAGTTATGTTCAGATCAGATCTCTATCTTCAACTTTTTAGGACATACATCATTGTTAACATTTTAGTCCATACGCATCCATTTGGTAAACAACTGCAGAATTAAGCTTTGGAGAGAAATTGTTTTACTCATATTTGAAGAAATCAATTGTTCGTGTAAGTAATTTTGGTAAGTATTCATCAATGTCTTTCATGCCTCCTACAAAGATATTTTTATCTAGTTCTTCTGAATCTCTTACTAGTTTAGATCGCACAATGCATCTGAGTATGTTAATGATGGTGAAAGTAATAGTAAAGAGGTAATGGTCCCTTATGTTGGTCAATTGTTCTCTAAATTGGAATAAGCTGAAAAATTATATATATTCTATGCACACAAAAATGGATTTGAGTAGGATTGCTACGAGTTGTAAACATGCTCACAGTAATGATTTGTCATCTAGGTTATATGTATGTAAACAAGCCAGTAGACCAACTGTTGTAAAGAGTTCAGTAGATGATGAATGTGATAACGATAAAATAAGAAGACAAAGAGACTCAATAGGAAGAACATTATGCAAATCTAGAATGTATATTGTTCACAATAAGAAAAAAGACAATTGGCATACTTTGACTGTTGAGTTGGATCACAATCATCACTTAGTGACACCTACCAAAGTAGATTTGACTGAGACACATAGGAATATTACACCGGTAGCAAGACAATTAATTAACACCTTAAATAAGGCGGGTATTGGACCTAGTAGGATGATGAACGTTCTGAGCACAATGGGTGGAGGGATGCAGAACGTAGGTTTTAGTGACATGGATGTTCGTAATGTAGTTAGGGATTTAAGGCGTGACTCGAAGGATGAAAATGATGCACGGGTTGCAGTCACTTATTTGAAAAAATTTGAACCTAGCAGTGCGAGTAAATTCTTTTTTCGTGTCAAACTAGGCGAAGACAATCGTATAGCTTGTATTTTGTGGGTAGACGCCCGATCAAGGTTTATGTATCAACGTTTCGGTGACGTGGTTACATTTGACAGTACCTCTAGGACAAATAGGTATAATATGTTATTTGTTCCATTTACCGGGGTTAACCACCATTATCACTCTATTTTATTTGGATTTGCACTGTTAAGAGATGAGACGAAAGACATTTTCGTTTGGGTCTTAGAGATGTGACTTGAAGCCATGGACTACAAGTCTCCTGTAACCATCATCACCGACCAAGATAAAGCAATGAGCAATGCTATTGCTAGGGTACTCCCATCCACTCATCATGTACTATATTCTTGGCATATTAACAATAAATTCCCAGAGAAATTGTATCATGTTTATGCGGAACACTCATCGTTCAAAGATGATTTTAACAATTGTGTGCATAATTCATTCTCCATCGGCGAGTTTGAAGAGCGTTGGGAAATATTGATGAGGGATTATGATTTGTACCAAAATGAATGGCTCATTAGTTTGTATGATGTGAAGGAGAAATGGATATTTGCATATACAAAGAGGTATTTTGTCACAGGAATGACAACCGCTGGAAGAAGCGAAAGCATAAATTATTTTTTAATGAATATGTGTATGTTTCACCAAGCATGAAAGAATTTATAGTCAAGAGTCAGAAGGCTATTGAGAAATAATTCATGAGAAAGAGAAAGGCCGACTACGTAACAAAACAACGGAAGCGTAGTTTGGTATGTGGATCATCTTTAGAAGTACATGTTGCGGAATGTTATACAAAAGAGATGTTAAGACGTTATCAAAAAGAGTTAGTGGATTCTCTAAAGTACAACATCACAAAGTCAATGAGTTGTGCTTTATTGATACAAAGGTCTATGTAGTGTACAGGGCAGATGCAATAGAAGATAGCCAGAGATATCGGCAAGTTGTCAACAATCGTCAGCTAGGGTCGATAACATATACTTGCCAAATGTTTTCACATTCTGGTCAGATTTACAGGCACATTCTGAGATTTTTGAGCTTCAAGAGTATTTCAAAAATACTTAATAACATGATCGTTCCTCGGTGGATAAGAGATGCTAACAGAAGTAATGGTGAAGAAGTAATGGTTTCTCCAATGAGTGCTGACTTTGATAAAAATCAAGCAATGCGATACAATCATTTGATAAGTGATTGTTTAGAGTTAGCTACTAAAGCTGCTTGCTCAGTTCGAGGTTACAATACTATACTAAAACTAAATGCACGAGGAAAAGCCCTTGTTGCTCAATATGACCCAGATAAGAATATTACTAACGTACCAGATGAAAATATTGTCTGCGCAGACAGATATGCACCTCAAGAGATGAGATTGGAGGATGATGATAATGAAGAACAAGAGGGAGAAGAGGAAGAATAAGATGTTTTGCCACCAATTGCTTCTCAAACAAAGGACCGAAAAAACCAATCAAGATTCAAAAGTATTATTGAAAAAATAATGGGTAGTAAGCCTCACCAAAAATGTGATATATGTGGATTCGAAACCAATCATGACAAGTGCAATCATTATAGAGTGTTAGGAATTCCTGAACTTAAACCATGACGACCCTATTGTATTGTCAAGTATAATAAAAGTGTCTATTAAAAGAGGGAAAAAAATTTGTTTTTGAATTTTGTTAGTGTATCCTAGGTTCAACCCTTACCCCATTAAAAGAGGGAAAAAAATTTGGTTTTGATTTTTTTTAGTGTACTAAGCCTTTGCCAAGCAAAAAGTCCTAGGTTCAAACCCTCCCTCATTAAACGAGGAAAAAAAATATTTTGTTTTTGAATTTTGTTTGTGTACTCAAGGTTCAACAGCTCTCCTATTAAAAGAGGAAAAAAAATTGTTTTAAAATTTTGTTAGTGTACTAGGCTCTTGCTAAGCAAAAGGTCCTAGGTTCAACCCCTCCCCCATTAAAAGAGGGGGGGAAAATTTGTCCTGACCGCAGGTCCTACCTATGGCCAACATATAGGGAGAATGGAATGCCTATATGCCCCTATCTATTGGTCATATGTAGGAACTGCTGCCAGGCCTGAGCATCAGGTCTGGTCGCAGGTCCTACTTGCGGCTAGCATACAGGGATAACTAGCATCAGGTTTGGCCACAGGTAGGGGATAATGAGTATCAGGCTTGGCCGCAGGTAGGGAATAATGGGCATGGTCTGATGCCGCAGGTCCTACCTGCGGCCAGAATACAGGGAGTTGGCCTTACCCCATAATGTTGAATACAACACATACCTATTCAATACCAAAGTTTTAAATAATAATACTAACAATATCCCAACATCAACAAGCTGTGATTAAACCAATAATACCAACAATACCAACATCACCAAGCTCATAACATAAATTATACCATCATCCATTGAGATTAAAATAACATACATTGAATTAAAATAATTGGCTTTGATTGAAATTATAATACCATCCTTTACAATTAAAAAGTAATTGGTTTACATTGACCATACGTATGAACATCTAAATGATTTATGCCCTAAGAATATCTCTAGCCTTACATTTGAACAACTCATATGTTATCTTATACCTAAACACCGATGCATCCTCAGCTGACCATCTTGAAGACGACAGGTCAAGGTTGCCCCGTACGAGGTAGTCGACGTACTTGAAAATGAAGGCGCCACAATCATATGTGTTCTCTTCCACGGGCCGACCCTTTGCTGCATAGACCTTTGGGGGAGTACGACGCCAACCACCCAACAGGTTACCCATTCGCAAAATCAATGGTATCAATTGTACCTAAAATAAAAGTAACCTCATAAGTACATAAATCTGAAATGATGCATTGAATTGAAAAATAATAAATAACACGTACCGCAACATCGACATACTCTCTATACATATCAGTCAGCTTCATGTACGGTGTGTCATTTTAGAACGGGTCGAGGATAAAAATCTTCCAATTAGCAATGTCAAAGACTAATGGTCCCACTAGAGGTTCAACATATGGTTGGTAGAATTGGGCTCCATGATTTGGGTCCTGTTTAGACAACGCTCTTTTCCCCAAATGCATGAAATATGAGGGCATGAAGAAAAACTTGGCCCACCTTTGTATATCCCCTCTCCCTTATATTTTTCTTCGCGATCCCACAGAAGAATCATATACTCGTCTATCGCATGCTCATATATCCACATTTCGGGTTGCAAAGACCTAATATCTTCGTGAGTTAATGTGTACCATCCCCGGGTGTGCTCGATGGAAAACATCTGGGGATTGGCATGAGTTGGGGAGAAGAGGTTCTTGTTAATTTTTAGGATCTTCTGCTCACGAAGTCTCTTTAGTATAGACCATTTCGGTCCATATTCAATCTGTAAGGGGACTATTGGAACTTCATCCCCAAAGAAAGATTGAGATGCATCCTTGTATGTAAGCTAAGTAAGCTGAGGCAATTCGAATTACGTGCTAGGGACGTAGATATTTGGCATGGCCGAAGAGGTAGGCATCTCTGTATCTCAACCCCCCATATACTCCTCCCCCGTATACTCCTCCTCCCCCCCCCCACCCCTCACATCCACGTCGTACATTGCATAAAGGTGGTCCCAACCATCTTTCATGAGTTTGTATTCTGGAGAAAAGCCTTGCTTGAATTTGAAGACTTTGTCCAAAAAGGATTTGGCATTCTCAATCTATGAAAAAAAATATAAAAATAAGAAGACAAAAACTAAACACATTAGCATCAAAGAATACAATAGATTATATCAATTGAACAATTTGTAAAAATTTAAGTTTGCTTACCATGTTAACCATACAATGTTGATTGTATACAGACCGAGGCTTGTAGGAAGTGTTTTGATCTCCTTCACGCCGACGGCGATGCAGATGTCTTCGAGTAATCTTATTATATCATGTGAAATACGTATCCATGGGATAGTTTCTGCAACCTCCATTATTTTTCACTCGAATTCGTCCATATACAACTCCCACTGCCCAATGTATTCCCTTCTCAATTCCATGTAATCCTCCAGCTTGAATTTCTGCTCTATGGGTTGTCTAAGAAAATCATGTCTTTCGGTCGGGGATGGAATACCTTGGACATGCCCGTATTGCCTCATGATCCGATCGGGAATTTAATATTCTACAACATCGAAATGAATCAATGGGACTCAACCGGATCCTGTCATTCTAGCCTCATAGTTATAACTATTACAACCATAATCTCATCGCCGGTACGGTTGCCATACTACCTCCCACCTAGGTTGTCTATCAAATTCGCCCCGGTAGAAAGACTAATGGGGATTCTCCCGCTTATCAGGATATTTATATGTGGCGGAGTATGCCCAGGTCATTGCCCTAGGGAGCCAAAATAAAGAATCTGGCCTAGGGTTAGGCCTTTTAACTAGAAAACATTTGTATGACCAAATTTGTAACAAGGTCATACAATTGACATATTTATTCCCTCTTCTAGAAACTTAATAAAAATCCCGGTATAAATATATCAAACATGCAACACCCCATGCATACGTGACAATCTTATCTGAATCAAATACAAAATATATAAGCCTAGGGTGTACAATATTTCTTGACCTAGTAGGAAATAAAATCGCCCCACATATCCAAAGGAGGTATGCCTTTGTATGACGCTTAACCACATCCCTACTTGCATTTTTTGGGTATTTAAAGAAAGTTTTGCACAACCAAACTAGGAAAAACCACATCTTTTTTTAACATTTTTCCATTCCCCAACCATGTCATCCCCAAAACATTTTGTAAAATATCTCATGGGGTATCAAATGTCGGACAAGTTAAGGATTTTCCTAATTTCGGTAATCGAAAAATAAAATGGACATCCTCCAATGTTATTGTTATTTCCCCACACTTCATATGAAATGTATTTGTCTCCGGACGCCATCTCTCAATTATGACAGATACAAGAGTGGCATCCATTTTAGTAATTACTGTCGAATAACTAAACACCCCAAACCCCCACAGCTTTAATAGTTCTTTTTTATGTTTGGTCAGTTCCCATTTATCATATATAATTGAAGTCATTTGAGTCGATGAGAGTGTACCCCTATCAACCTCATTCCATATATCCTCCGAAACATGTTGTTCTTGGTCATAAAAGACACTAGGGTCAATGGGTCTTGGCAGCTAACTGTTTATTTTTACCTAACAATACCAATAACAACAACAATATAAATATTTCAATAACAACATCTATAATTATTTCATACATGTAATTTTACTAATATTTTATGAATTAACAAAATTTCTTATAAAATAATTCCAACAACAACAATAAAACTAATATTTGATGTCTAAATATATTCCATTATCATACAGTTTCTACCCAATTTGTATACATAAATAATACCCAAAAATATTTCATGCATATTGTTCTACTACTAATTTACATATATATATATATATATAATATATATAATTTTACTACTAACTTATGAATTTAAAAAAATTAGTAAAAAAAATTGGTAAGAATATTCTTACTAGTATTTGAAGTAGATTAATTGGAGAGAAAATGATTTTTGATGTGCTAGTAGTGCTTCTGTAGCGGCCAGTCAAGCTTTATCTTTTCATTCTTTCTAATTCTGCAGCAGCAAACGTTAGATATGATGGAAAGAGATTAGATCTGAATATAACTTGACTGGTCACCCCTCCTATTTGCAGGCAATCAAAACAGCGTCGTTAGTAGTGGATTTTAAATTTTTTTCACACTGGTCGCACCTCCTACCTGCGGCCAGTCAAAAACGGCGTCGTTTTGGTGGATTTTAAATTCGTTTTGCGGTGCGGTCAAGGTGAAAAGAATTTAAAATACAGATACAGTTTGGTCATTACACTGGCCGCAGGTAGGAGTAGCACTGGTTGCAGGTAAGAGGTTCGGCCGGGCCCCGATCAATTTAAATCTCAGTCATTCGGTGTAAGATTTGTTAGCTTGAATAGTGAGCACAGTCAGGGGCGGAGGTATGTTGGGGGCAGGGGAGGCACCTGCCTCCGCTGGAATTTTTTTATTTTTTTTTCCTTATATAGCTATAGGGGAAAAATAGAATTTCATAAATCTGGGGGGCAGAATATATAAAAAAAAACCGAAGTTAAAATTTAAAATCTTCAAATAGCCAGCCACAAGGCCCACAACCCACAACGAAAAGTGAACAAGTCTCTGTCTCTCACTCTGAGTCTATGATCTCTCTACAGACTTCATAAATCTCTCAAGTGAACAAGCTTCATAAATCTTTCTCTCTCCTGCCACAATGTCGTCGGTGAGTATGTTAATATGTTATCTTAATAGTTAATAGTTAATACTTCTAAGTTCTAATGTTAGTGATAAGATTTGTAGATTTTAGGGGTTTAAATCTACTTATAATCTGAGCTATTTTGGTCACTGATTGATGGATTTAATTTTTAATTTTTCATCTCACTTGAAATTGGGGGTTTTTAAATTAGGGTTTTGTTGCACATTATTTCTAAGTTTCTATTGGAGAGTTGTATGCATAATGCACTTGCACTGCCCAGTGCCCAACTATTGTTGTCGCCTGTTGTTAAATGGAATCCAGATGCCAGTATGCCACCATTTGTAGTTGGAGGTTAAATTATTAATTGGCTAATTTGTAAAAAATACAACTAAATAAATTAATATCTATAATGCCCAATCAATTACTTCTTTTATAAATATGTGAGTGTAATCTGGGGCTTAGTTTAGTAACACTTGGGCTTAGTTTAGTAACTAGTCAATTATTGCCATTTATTTGATTGGTGCATTTGTGGTGTAATTGCAGGAAGTGAATTTGTTAGGCCGGAAAGAGAACATCATCGGAAACGTTATTTCTCAAATTAAACTATGGCAAGTAAGTTTCTAAATTATTTCGACTCCTAACTAATGTTTTTATTCTGATTTTTTTTATTAGAACGAATTATGAATTATGAATTATGATTTAGACATTCACGATATGTTTGCAAAATTCAAACGTTCCAAAACAATCGAATCATCGGCATCAATTCAAATATTATGATTAGTTTAAATTTTTTTGTTTAACTTTAACAAAAAAAATCAATTAAAATCCGCACTCGCTGGATAAAATTCTTGGATATGCTCCTGAGCACAGTACACTTGTGTTGTGGAACGGGACCCTTATATATATATATATATATATATATATATATATATATATATATATATATATATATATATATATATATATATATATTGTGAATTTGTGATAGGAGTATTTTAAAGTTTTAAACCGTCTCATCGTGCACAAAGCTAGCTAGGATGGGATGAAATTAGTTGTAATGTAGAAAATGCAACTTAACCATCCATAGTAAAAATGTGTGAAATACAAATTGTATGCATTAAATGAATGTAATCAATAATTGAAGCTGCAACTTATATCTTTTGGAAGTCTTACAGATGAATTTTGGAAATTAGTGAAAAAGAAATTTAATTGTTGAAATATTGGAGGGAACCAACATTAATGATTAATTATAATTTTCACTGTAAGCGCGGTATTTTCTGTGAAATTGAGGGCGGAGGGGTTTTAAAATTTTCCATTTGTCATTCTGTTTGGGAACTTTACCGGGGTTAGGTAGAAACAACTTTGATCTTTTAAATTTTGATTTTAAATGATATAATTCGTTAGAAATTGATGCTGGTAAAAGTTAATAGAAGAATATAGCAGGATATGGTAAAAATAAATAAATAAATAAAAACAAAAATTACAAACTAACACAATTGAAGTCTGTGCGGAATTGATTCAATTATAAAATCATGAATAGTCATTGGTTCAGTCGGCACATAGACATATTAATCTATAACTTTTTTTTCTTAACACAAATGATGAAAAAAATAAAATAAAATAAAAATTGAACAAATCTTAATAAAACCCGACCTTTTATATTTTATGGTATGAATGCACATTTTTTATATATAAAAATTACAAACTAACACAAATAAAAAAAAATAACACAAATAAACGAATTCTTTTAAAACCCTACGTCTTCAAGTGACTCAATAGTTAATGTTGAGGTTCTAACTTTCACCAAAATGCCAAAAGCGCATCCGAAGTTGTGTATTTAGAATTTTGAATTTGCTCCACGGACACTTATTTTAAGTTATCTTTTGTTTGAATTTACTTCTGTTATATAAATCTAATATAGCCTTCTCATATCTGTTCATATCTGTTCTTGCAGATTTTCAGATATTGATATCAGAATAAATTAAATATACTTAGTTATCTTTTAGTAAAAATGAGTTGTTATACCTTTCATCCAATTTTTCGGATTAAGATTCTTTCCACCAATACACATAAATATTACATTAACAACGTGAAAGATCGATGCTTAAAACAATATTTATGTGGCTAAATATTAGTAAGAGAAATTGTGTGAAAGGCTTTTAAGGTGTAATGAAGGGAGTCCTCGTCCGAATTTTGGAGGGAGTATATCATCTAATTAATACGGTTAGTACAAGCAATTCGTAGTCAAAGTGTATTCTAGTACCAATGCTTAAAACAATATTTGTGTGGCTAAATATTAGTAAGAGAAATTGTGTGAAAAGCTTTAAGGTGTAATGAAGGGAATTTTTGTCAGAATTTTTTTAATGAAGGGAATTTTTGTCAGAATTTATTTAATAACATAAATATTAAAGTTAACGTAACAATAAAATTGTCGCAAGTAACGGTATCTAATTATCACTAATAATAATATTTCTGTCACATAATGCGCCAAAAATTTAATGAAAAGTATAATAGAGAGGAATCTAATTCGTTTCTTTTTTCTTTTTTTTTAAACATTCCACCAACTAACTGTTGTTGATGCTTCAAAATTGTACTTCAAAACCTTTAACTTTGGCAAAGTCCCACATTGCCTATTTTGAGAACTTTTCCTTGGTATATTAGTAAGTACTAGTGTTGGGCTTAATAACATGGTTGAGGAAAAAGGGATGGGCTCGCGCACATGAGGTTGGCTAAGGAATTGGTTTGGGTCAAGCTTGGATCTTGGACTTCCGGCACGAAAACCTTAATGCGTGTGGGCGCGCGTTACGCCCGCGCAGGGGGGTGCAAATCGGGACAATTTGGCCTTGCGGGTGCACCCAGATAGCCCAATGTTTTGCTAAAAACTCTCTCAAATATTTTTTTGTCAATTAAATCATGTTCCATGTTTATTAAGTTTCAAACACATTTCTTGTTGCCTAAAACCACATTCACGTTTTTGGTCACTTAAGCTTCCTCCATGTTTTCCCACATTTTCAGATCTTAGATCTGAGATCTAATTTTCTCCTATAAACATGAACTCGGATCTTAATAGTAGACACAACTGAAACATAAACCAAACACTCTCTCTTCTTTGTCAAGATACATTCAGCTGTTGTTCAAAGAGTCAGGCAATCCACAAAGACGAGTCCAATGCCTCTTTCTGTGAGTACACACAATTGGAGGTTTCGCCGTTGAATCCTGGAGGGGACCGCCGGCAGCCCATTTGTACCTGAGGTTATTACCAGTGGGGGCGGAATCACTTTTTAGGATAGTAGCTTGCTACGCCTCGGTTCTCATTCATCTTCCAGCTAAGTTCTTCCAATTTTATTCTTCTGTTGCTCTTGTTAATACTGCTGCAAAATCCAACAATCTAAAAAGTGATTCGATTTATTAACAAGATGAAATCTGCTTTAGACTTTGCTAAAATTGAACGGTTTGATGGTACGAATTTTAAGAGATGGTCTGAAGACATGTTGTTTTATTTGGAAACTATGAATCTGGAATATGTGTTATATGTGGATCCTATTGTGGAACTTCCTGATACTCCTGCTAATGATGTTCTTGAAACTCTTGAAAAAACTTATGCTGATACTTCTGCAACAAGGGATTTTGCTAAGGATAATCGTACATGTCGTAGATATATGCTGCATTACTTGTCTAATACTTTGTTTGAGATTTATTACCCGTATGATAGTGCTAAGAAGATTTGGGAAGCCTTAAAATCTAAGTATGCTGTAGAAAACTCTGGACTTAAGAAATATGTTGCTGGAAAATTTTTAGATTTTAAGATGCAAGATGGAAAATCCGTAATAGAGCAAGTTCATATATATCAGACTATTGTGGGGGAGGTTATTGGGGAAGGAATGAAAATATGCGAGATCTTTCAAGCTGCTGCACTTATTGAAAAATTACCACCCTCATGGAAAGATTATAAGATGAACCTTAAGCATAACACTAAAGATTTTACTATGCAGGAACTAGTTGCACACATACATATTGAAGAACAAAACAGGGCAAAAGATAGAGGAGACATAGTTGCTCATCATTCTGCCAAGGCCAATCTCGTTGAAGAAAGGCCACAATGGAAGACCCATAATTATCCAAATCAAAAACCGTCCAAAAACCACAAAGGGAAAAATCAGAACTCAACTCGGGGTAAAGACAATAGGTTCAAAACTCCCAATCAAATTCAGAAACCTTTCACCAAAGGTCCTTGTTTCGTGTGTGGCAAGCCTGGCCATATTGCTATGAAATGTCACTTTCGCAAGGGGCAAGATAATAATAATAGTAATAACTTTCAGCCTAAGCCCCAAGCGAACCTAGCTGAATCCGATGACATTATTGTTGCTGTTGTCTCGGAAGTAAACCTAGTTGATAACTTCTCAGAATGGGTAGTTGATACAGGCGCCACTAGACACATTTGCGCAAACAGAGACGTAATCCTTAATTACGAAACTGTGACTAATGGGGAAAATGTCTTTTTGGGGGATTCTCGAACCACCAAAGTTGCAGGAAAAGGGAAAGTTTTACTTAAGTTAACTTCGGGAAAAACTATCGCTTTGCAAAATGTGCTTCATGTGCCTGATATTCGTAGAAACCTTGTGTCTGGTTCATTATTGAACAAAGCTGGGATTAAACTTGTGTTTGAATCTGATAAACTTGTACTTACCCGTAATGGGGATTTTGTGGGAAAGGGTTTTTGTAATGGGGGTTTATTCGTTCTTGATGCTTCTGCTGAATTGAATAATAAGAATGCTTCTTTTGCTTATATTGTTGAATCTTTGGATATCTGGCATGCTAGATTAGGACATTTGAATGTGGTATCTATTAAAAAGTTGAAACAACTTGAGCTTATTCTTAATTTTGCAAATACTGAGTTTAATAAATGTGAAATTTGTGTGGAAGCAAAACATGCTAAGAAACCTTTTAAAAGTGTTGAAAGACATACTGAACTTCTTGAGTTAATCCACAGTGATTTAGCTGATTTTAAAAATACTACAAGTAGAGGTGGTAAGAAATACTATATTTCTTTTGTGGATGATTATTCTAGATATACTCAAATTTATCTCCTTGCCTCTAAAGATGAAGCGGAAGAAATGTTTATTAAATACAAGGCAGAGGTTGAAAATCAGTTAGACAAAAAGATTAAAAGAGTTAGATCCGATCGTGGAGGAGATTATGAATCAGGAAGTCTCAAAAAATTTTGTGAACTAAATGGTATTATACATGAAACTTCTCCACCATATTCTCCACAGTCCAATGGAGTCGCTGAAAGGAAAAATAGAACTCTTAAAAATATGATGAATGCCATGTTAATTAGTTCTGGTTTACCTTATAATATGTGGGGTGAAGCTTGTCTTTCTGCAAATCATATTTTAAATAGAGTTCCACATAAAAAGATAGACTCTACACCATATCATCTATGGAAGAATCATGCTCCTAACTTGGGGTATCTTAAAGTGTGGGGGTGTCTAGCTAAAGTAGCTATACCAGATTTTAAAAGAAATAAAATTGGGCCTAAAACAATGGATTGTATTTTTATTGGATATGCTTCTAATAGTGCTGCATACAGATTTTTGGTAATTAAAGATGAGACTAATAATTATCAGAATAATTCTATTTTGGAAACTAAAGATGTAAAATTTTTTGAAAATATTCTTCCAATGAAAATAAGAGACGTGGGCAGTCCATCTTCAAATGAATTTCTTAAAAGGACAGATAAAGAGCCTGTACCTGCTTCTACTAGAAGTAAAAGGCAACGTTTTGAGAAAACTTTTGGCCCAGATTTTATAACTGCTTTTATAACTGAAGATGACCCTAAAACGTACGGAGAAGCAATGAAATCTATTGATGCAACATTTTGGAAAGATGCTATTAATAGTGAACTAGAATCCATTATGTCTAACCATACATGGGAACTCGTTAATTTGCCTAGAGGGTGTAAACCTATTGGTAGTAAATGGGTGTTTAAAAAGAAGTTAAAAGCTGATGGGTCTATTGATAAATTCAAGGCTAGACTTGTGGCTAAAGGGTATACTCAAAAAGAAGGGTTTGACTATTTTGACACTTACTCACCAGTGACTAAAATTGCAACTATAAGAATTTTAATTACTTTGGCATCTATTCATAATTTGATAATCCACCAAATGGATGTTAAAACTGCTTTCTTGAATGGTGAGTTAAATGAAGAAATATATATGTGTCAACCAGAAGGATTTGTTGTTCCAGGAGAAGAACAAAAAGTGTGTAGACTTGTGAAATCATTGTATGGTTTGAAACAAGCACCAAAACAATGGAACGACAAATTCAATAAAACTCTCTTATCTAATGACTTTGTGACAAATGAATCTGATACTTGTGTGTATAGTAGATTCAATGGAAACTGTGGTGTGATTATTTGCTTATATGTGGATGACTTGCTAATATTTGGTACTGATGAGAAAGTTGTGAAAACTACAAAAACTTTTTTATCTTCTAAATTTGACATGAAAGATTTGGGAGAAGCGGATTTGATTCTTGGCATGAAAATTAATAGACATGCAGATGGTTTGGTCTTATCTCAATCTCATTATGTGGAAAATATTCTTAAGAAGTTTAATTTCTTTAATGAAGAGCCATTAGGAACACCTTATGACTCTAGTATACATTTAAAGAAAAATAAAGGGATTGGTATTGCACAAACTGAATATGCTAGAATCATTGGTAGTGTAATGTACCTAATGAACTATACTCGACCTGATATTGCATATGCCATCAGTAGACTTAGCAGATATACTCATAATCCTTCACAAGATCATTGGAATGCATTGTCACGTCTAATGAGGTATTTAAAAGGAATAGTTAATGTAGGTATACATTTTACTGGTCATCCTAATGTTTTAGAAGGATATTGTGATGCTAATTGGGTATCTGATAATGATGAAACAAACTCCACTAGTGGATATGTGTTTACTTTAGGTAGAGGAGCTGTCTCTTGGAGATCTGCTAAACAAACTTGTACTGCTAGATCTACTATGGAATCTGAATTTATTGCATTAGAATTGGCAGGTACAGAAGCAGAGTGGCTGAGGAATTTATTGGCAGACATACCATTGTGGTCTAAACCAATTCCTTCTATATCTCTGCATTGTGATTCTCAAGCTGCTATCGGCCGAGCAATGAACCAAGTGTATAATGGGAAACAAAGGCATATTCGCTTGAGACATAATATTGTACGAGGACTGATCAGTAACGGTGTTATTTCCATGGAATTTGTGAGGTCTGAAAAGAACCTAGCGGATCCGCTTACAAAGGGATTGATTAAAAAGATTGTCCAAGAAGCATCCAGAGGGATGGGACTATTGCCAACATTTTGAGTGAATAATGCGTGATGGAAACCCAACCCATGTGATTGGAGATCCCATGAATTGGGTTCAATGGGTAACAACAAGTCACGGAATTACTTAATTATAGCATTGCAATTATTTATCCCTGTGTGTATGTGGTGCTTACTGACAAATTGTGATAGGATGAATCATTTAGATTCTTAATGAAACTCATAGCCCTAAAGGGTGGTGTATGTCAGTTTACACTTGATGGGTTCACCTATATAAAGGTGGAAGTGTGGGCCGCTTCCTATGAGAGCATGTGGCAAACTCTCTAGAGCCTTTATGAAAATCTGGGATATGGCGCATGGCCTAGAACGCGCCCAACCGCGGACTTGTGTGGATTCAAGATTTTTAGATATGTGTGTAAGTTCAACTGTTTGTATCACAGATAATGGGTTCAAGATTTTAATTCACCTATAATCTACATTCATGAGCTTGTTCCATTAAGTGTCGATTCAAACCCACAAGATATCGACATGATGTATCTATAATCTATTGCCTGACTTCCTTCGTTTAATTTCTTCTTTGATAATTTTGAATCATGTGGGGTATTGTTGTTGATGCTTCAAAATTGTACTTCAAAACCTTTAACTTTGGCAAAGTCCCACATTGCCTATTTTGAGAACTCTTCCTTGGTATATTAGTAAGTACTAGTTTTGGGCTTAATAACATGGTTGAGGAAAAAGGGATAGGCTCGCGCACATGAGGTTGGCTAAGGAATTGGGTTGGGACAAGCTTGGATCTTGGACTTCCGGCCAGAAAACCTTAATGCGTGTGGGCGCGCGTTACGCCCGCGCAGGGGGGGTGCAAATCCGGACAATTTGGCCTCGCGGGTGCACCCAGATAGCCTAATGTTTTGCTAAAAACTCTCTCAAATATTTTTTTGTCAATTAAATCATGTTCCATGTTTATTAAGTTTCAAACACATTTCTTGTTGCCTAAAACCACATTCACGTTTTTGGTCACTTAAGCTTCCTCCATGTTTTCCCACATTTTCAGATCTTAGATCTGAGATCTAATTTTCTCCTATAAACATGAAATCGGATCTTAATAGTAGACACAACTGAAACATAAACCGAACACTCTCTCTTCTTTGTCAAGATACATTCAGCTGTTGTTCAAAGAGTCAGGCAATCCACAAAGACGAGTCCAATGCCTCTTTCTGTGAGTACACACAATTGGAGGTTTCGCCGTTGAATCCTGGAGGGGACCGTCGGCAGCCCATTTGTACCTGAGGTTATTACCAGTGGGGGCGGAATCACTTTTTAGGATAGTAGCTTGCTACGCCTCGGTTCTCATTCATCTTCCAGCTAAGTTCTTCCAATTTTATTCTTCTGTTGCTCTTGTTAATACTGCTGCAAAATCCAACAATCTAAAAAGTGATTCGATTTATTAACAAGATGAAATCTGCTTTAGACTTTGCTAAAATTGAACGGTTTGATGGTACGAATTTTAAGAGATGGTCTGAAGACATGTTGTTTTATTTGGAAACTATGAATCTGGAATATGTGTTATATGTGGATCCTATTGTGGAACTTCCTGATACTCCTGCTAATGATGTTCTTGAAACTCTTGAAAAAACTTATGCTGATACTTCTGCAACAAGGGATTTTGCTAAGGATAATCGTACATGTCGTAGATATATGCTGCATTACTTGTCTAATACTTTGTTTGAGATTTATTACCCGTATGATAGTGCTAAGAAGATTTGGGAAGCCTTAAAATCTAAGTATGTTGTAGAAAACTCTGGACTTAAGAAATATGTTGCTGGAAAATTTTTAGATTTTAAGATGCAAGATGGAAAATCCGTAATAGAGCAAGTTCATATATATCAGACTATTGTGGGGGAGGTTATTGGGGAAGGAATGAAAATATGCGAGATCTTTCAAGCTGCTGCACTTATTGAAAAATTACCACCCTCATGGAAAGATTATAAGATGAACCTTAAGCATAACACTAAAGATTTTACTATGCAGGAACTAGTTGCACACATACATATTGAAGAACAAAACAGGGCAAAAGATAGAGGAGACATAGTTGCTCATCATTCTGCCAAGGCCAATCTCGTTGAAGAAAAGCCACAATGGAAGACCCATAATTATCCAAATCAAAAACCGTCCAAAAACCACAAAGGGAAAAATCAGAACTCAACTCGGGGTAAAGACAATAGGTTCAAAACTCCCAATCAAATTCAGAAACCTTTCACCAAAGGTCCTTGTTTCGTGTGTGGCAAGCCTGGCCATATTGCTATGAAATGTCACTTTCGCAAGGGGCAAGATAATAATAATAGTAATAACTTTCAGCCTAAGCCCCAAGCGAACCTAGCTGAATCCGATGACATTATTGTTGCTGTTGTCTCGGAAGTAAACCTAGTTGATAACTTCTCAGAATGGGTAGTTGATACAGGCGCCACTAGACACATTTGCGCAAACAGAGACGTAATCCTTAATTACGAAACTGTGACTAATGGGGAAAATGTCTTTTTGGGGGATTCTCGAACCACCAAAGTTGCAGGAAAAGGGAAAGTTTTACTTAAGTTAACTTCGGGAAAAACTATCGCTTTGCAAAATGTGCTTCATGTGCCTGATATTCGTAGAAACCTTGTGTCTGGTTCATTATTGAACAAAGCTGGGATTAAACTTGTGTTTGAATCTGATAAACTTGTACTTACCCGTAATGGGGATTTTGTGGGAAAGGGTTTTTGTAATGGGGGTTTATTCGTTCTTGATGCTTCTGCTGAATTGAATAATAAGAATGCTTCTTTTGCTTATATTGTTGAATCTTTGGATATCTGGCATGCTAGATTAGGACATTTGAATGTGGCATCTATTAAAAAGTTGAAACAACTTGAGCTTATTCTTAATTTTGCAAATACTGAGTTTAATAAATGTGAAATTTGTGTGGAAGCAAAACATGCTAAGAAACCTTTTAAAAGTGTTGAAAGACATACTGAACTTCTTGAGTTAATCCACAGTGATTTAGCTGATTTTAAAAATACTACAAGTAGAGGTGGTAAGAAATACTATATTTCTTTTGTGGATGATTATTCTAGATATACTCAAATTTATCTCCTTGCCTCTAAAGATGAAGCGGAAGAAATGTTTATTAAATACAAGGCAGAGGTTGAAAATCAGTTAGACAAAAAGATTAAAAGAGTTAGATCCGATCGTGGAGGAGATTATGAATCAGGAAGTCTCAAAAAATTTTGTGAACTAAATGGTATTATACATGAAACTTCTCCACCATATTCTCCACAGTCCAATGGAGTCGCTGAAAGGAAAAATAGAACTCTTAAAGATATGATGAATGCCATGTTAATTAGTTCTGGTTTACCTTATAATATGTGGGGTGAAGCTTGTCTTTCTGCAAATCATATTTTAAATAGAGTTCCACATAAAAAGATAGACTCTACACCATATCATCTATGGAAGAATCATGCTCCTAACTTGGGGTATCTTAAAGTGTGGGGGTGTCTAGCTAAAGTAGCTATACCAGATTTTAAAAGAAATAAAATTGGGCCTAAAACAATGGATTGTATTTTTATTGGATATGCTTCTAATAGTGCTGCATACAGATTTTTGGTAATTAAAGATGAGACTAATAATTATCAGAATAATTCTATTTTGAAAACTAAAGATGTAGAATTTTTTGAAAATATTCTTCCAATGAAAATAAGAGACGTGGGCAGTCCATCTTCAAATGAATTTCTTAAAAGGACAGATAAAGAGCCTGTACCTGCTTCTACTAGAAGTAAAAGGCAACGTTTTGAGAAAACTTTTGGCCCAGATTTTATAACTGCTTTTATAACTGAAGATGACCCTAAAACGTACGGAGAAGCAATGAAATCTATTGATGCAACATTTTGGAAATATGCTATTAATAGTGAACTAGAATCCATTATGTCTAACCATACATGGGAACTCGTTAATTTGCCTAGAGGGTGTAAACCTATTGGTAGTAAATGGGTGTTTAAAAAGAAGTTAAAAGCTGATGGGTCTATTGATAAATTCAAGGCTAGACTTGTGGCTAAAGGGTATACTCAAAAAGAAGGGTTTGACTATTTTGACACTTACTCACCAGTGACTAAAATTGCAACTATAAGAATTTTAATTGCTTTGGCATCTATTCATAATTTGATAATCCACCAAATGGATGTTAAAACTGCTTTCTTGAATGGTGAGTTAAATGAAGAAATATATATGTGTCAACCAGAAGGATTTGTTGTTCCATGAGAAGAACAAAAAGTGTGTAGACTTGTGAAATCATTGTATGGTTTGAAACAAGCACCAAAACAATGGAACGACAAATTCAATAAAACTCTCTTGTCTAATGACTTTGTGACAAATGAATCTGATACTTGTGTGTATAGTAGATTCAATGGAAACTGTGGTGTGATTATTTGCTTATATGTGGATGACTTGCTAATATTTGGTACTGATGAGAAAGTTGTGAAAACTACAAAAACTTTTTTATCTTCTAAATTTGACATGAAAGATTTGGGAGAAGCGGATTTGATTCTTGGCATGAAAATTAATAGACATACAGATGGTTTGGTCTTATCTCAATCTCATTATGTGGAAAATATTCTTAAGAAGTTTAATTTCTTTAATGAAGAGCCATTAGGAACACCTTATGACTCTAGTATACATTTAAAGAAAAATAAAGGGATTGGTATTGCACAAACTGAATATGCTAGAATCATTGGTAGTGTAATGTACCTAATGAACTATACTCGACCTGATATTGCATATGCCATCAGTAGACTTAGCAGATATACTCATAATCCTTCACAAGATCATTGGAATGCATTGTCACGTCTAATGAGGTATTTAAAAGGAACAGTTAATGTAGGTATACATTTTACTGGTCATCCTAATGTTTTAGAAGGATATTGTGATGCTAATTGGGTATCTAATAATGATGAAACAAACTCCACCAGTGGATATGTGTTTACTTTAGGTGGAGGAGCTGTCTCTTGGAGATCTGCTAAACAAACTTGTACTGCTAGATCTACTATGGAATCTGAATTTATTGCATTAGAATTGGCAGGTACAGAAGCAGAGTGGCTGAGGAATTTATTGGCAGACATACCATTGTGGTCTAAACCAATTCCTTCTATATCTCTGCATTGTGATTCTCAAGCTGCTATCGGCCGAGCAATGAACCAAGTGTATAATGGGAAACAAAGGCATATTCGCTTGAGACATAATATTGTACGAGGACTGATCAGTAACGGTGTTATTTCCATGGAATTTGTGAGGTCTGAAAAGAACCTAGCGGATCCGCTTACAAAGGGATTGATTAAAAAGATTGTCCAAGAAGCATCCAGAGGGATGGGACTATTGCCAACATTTTGAGTGAATAATGCGTGATGGAAACCCAACCCATGTGATTGGAGATCCCATGAATTGGGTTCAATGGGTAACAACAAGTCACGGAATTACTTAATTATAGCATTGCAATTATTTATCCCTGTGTGTATGTGGTGCTTACTGACAAATTGTGATAGGATGAATCATTTAGATTCTTAATGAAACTCATAGCCCTAAAAGGTGGTGTATGTCAGTTTACACTTGATGGGTTCACCTATATAAAGGTGGAAGTGTGGGCCGCTTCCTATGAGAGTATGTGACAAACTCTCTAGAGCCTTTATGAAAATCTGGGATATGGCGCATGGCCTAGAACGCGCCCAACCGCGGACTTGTGTGGATTCAAGATTTTTAGATATGTGTGTAAGTTCAACTGTTTGTATCACAGATAATGGGTTCAAGATTTTAATTCACCTATAATCTACATTCATGAGCTTGTTCCACTAAGTGTCGATTCAAACCCACAAGGTATCGACATGATGTATCTATAATCTATTGCCTGACTTCCTTCGTTTAATTTCTTCTTTGATAATTTTGAATCATGTGGGGTATTGTTGTTGATGCTTCAAAATTGTACTTCAAAACCTTTAACTTTGGCAAAGTCCCACATTGCCTATTTTGAGAACTCTTCCTTGGTATATTAGTAAGTACTAGTGTTGGGCTTAATAACATGGTTGAGGAAAAAGGGATAGGCTCGCGCACATGAGGTTGGCTAAGGAATTGGGTTGGGACAAGCTTGGATCTTGGACTTCCGGCCAGAAAACCTTAATGCGTGTGGGCGCGCGTTACGCCCGCGCAGGGGGGGTGCAAATCCGGACAATTTGGCCTCGCGGGTGCACCCAGATAGCCCAATGTTTTGCTAAAAACTCTCTCAAATATTTTTTTGTCAATTAAATCATGTTCCATGTTTATTAAGTTTCAAACACATTTCTTGTTGCCTAAAACCACATTCACGTTTTTGGTCACTTAAGCTTCCTCCATGTTTTCCCACATTTTCAGATCTTAGATCTGAGATCTAATTTTCTCCTATAAACATGAACTCGGATCTTAATAGTAGACACAACTGAAACATAAACCGAACACTCTCTCTTCTTTGTCAAGATACATTCAGCTGTTGTTCAAAGAGTCAGGCAATCCACAAAGACGAGTCCAATGCCTCTTTCTGTGAGTACACACAATTGGAGGTTTCGCCGTTGAATCCTGGAGGGTGACCGCCGGCAGCCCATTTGTACCTGAGGTTATTACCAGTGGGGGCGGAATCACTTTTTAGGACAGTAGCTTGCTACGCCTCGGTTCTCATTCATCTTCCAGCTAAGTTCTTCCAATTTTATTCTTCTTTTGCTCTTGTTAATACTGCTGCAAAATCCAACACTAACAATTGCTGAATATATACAAAGTGCTTCCTCTCTTCAAAGGTGTATCATAGATAGGATTCTACTGAATTCTAAGTTAACTGTTTGATATTTCCTCCGTTTTAAAATTAAAGATATAATTTGACTTTTGAGTTTAAATGACGATATATTAAATTTTAAAATTGGTATGATTCATAAAAGTTTTGAATGAATTAAATTTTGTGGTTAATATTTTTTACTATATACTATACAATTATAATAATTGTATCAATTAAAATTAAATAAATTCACATGAATTTGAAGTTTAATATACCGTTGTTTGATTTGAAAAATTAAATATTGTATTTCTAATTTTAGAACAGAAGGAGTATATCATCTGATCTTATGCATCGCAATATTGCATAAATGTGTATAGATATTTCGATGGTCGTGCTAATACTATATGAAAATTTTTGCCATTTTCATGAGCCTTAATTGGACAACTTTTTGATTTATGTATTCAAGTTTTGTTTTCCAATATTATTACAAGTTATGTTTTGAAATGTACTTTGACGCCATATTATGAGAAAAATAGTCACTCTTTCCCAAAGAGTCATGTAAGGACTTGCATCTATTCTTAGGAGGATTGCCAAATCATACAGTGAGTTCATTCAGTTAAAAATTCTTAAATAACCGAGTCATTTCAGTTAAAATTTTAGAAATTAGTTTATTTAATAATATAATTTAATGATAATTGGTTTGTCATCTATAATTTAAGAGTAGGTGAGTCTACTCGGGTAATTCTAAGTTGTCTTAATTTATTTGATGAGTCAATTCGGATAGTCTTGAATTGTCTTGATTTTTGAGTGACAACCTAATTAATTCATTCATTAAGTCTTAATTTAAACCCCACATTTTACCTTTCATCTTCCAACCATTATTGCCTCCTTAGGTTACTTTTACAAGTTAATTATAAATTAAATGTGAGTTGTCTCAAATTCATGCTTTATAATTTTGAATTAAAATAAGTTACTCATAAATAATTCCTTCATTTTCAGATTATGCAATTAAATATATATAATTTATGTTATTTAATTGGGTGTGTATTTAACCTCTAAAATCATACAACATATTACTAGAGACCAACGTACTCTTAATTAATAACCGAGTGATCTCAATTGAAATTTTTTAAATTAACTTTTTTAACAATGTAATTTAATGACCGTTAGTTTGCTAATGTCTGCAGGTTTTTTCAATCTTTTCATGTGCACCTCTTAGATTGACATATCGTGAACCTAATTAATTATATAATTCATTAGGTTTCTTTTCTTTTATTTTTTATTCCTCATAAACTCACTGATTTTATACAATGCATTTTTCGCACTAAGAAAGAAACATGAAGTTTATAACATGTTAGTACTATTGTATTTCTAGTCAAAATTGGAGATAACTTTGAAAAAATAAAGTTATTTAAAAAGTCGTATCTGGTTAATGTAACTTTTTTTTATTGATATATGGAGTTATAGTTATTTCATTAGATAAAGAGTAAAAATGAGTAGTAAGAAGTAATTGGAGTAATGTTATGGATACAAACTATACACAAAAAGTTATATACAAATAGTATAAAAAAGAGTGCACAAAAAGTAGGACTCATGTATTATTTACTAATAAAATTGTGTAAAATGTTTAATGGGAGGTCCCGGTTCTTATTTTATCTCTCTTTTTTATACTATTTCTACACAACTTTTTGTATATAGTTTATATTCATAGCATTACTCTAAGTAATTATATGGCAATAATATGATGTCATTCTTAGACGACGAAACAAGCATAATTTTGTTGCCTAATTAGGGTAAATATTGACATATTATCCAAAAAACTACACCAGCTCACTTTCGATACAGAACAAACAAGTGATACTACACATTCACGGCTTAATTAAAAAAAAATCAAATAGATTCACTCTATTATACTTATCATTTAATTTCTTTCGATACACATTTATCGATTAAATATAATTTTTAGCGATACTTTTAACGACACACTGGTTTATGACGAATTTTATTATGTTGCTAATTATTTGCGACAAATTTTATTTTATCGCTAAATCTAATATTTTTGTGTTGTTAAATATATTGAGAGAAATTAGAAGATAGGTATAATGGAAGGGATTCTAATTCATAAAAAAATAGACAAAATTATACATAGTATGACATATATAATGAGGACAAAGAAAGTGAAGATAGGAGAAAATAAATATATAGTACAAAATATTTATTTTTTATTAATAAGTGAATTACTATAGTGTTTTAGTTAGTGAGAATAAATTATCTACGGGACAGTCTGTAAATTAAAATTTTACACCCTCCAGTAATAATATAACACGTAGGGAATTTAGGAAAAAATTAAAATATTTGAAATATTATATTAACAGATTTTGTATTTTATTATTTACCATAGTAAAACTATTTAACCCATCATATAAGTTTCAAATGGCTTGATTTTCTCTTAAACTCTCAACATATTATGTTATTATTAGAAAGTATAAAACTCTAATTTTATGTATGATCCATGTATAATTTATTCTCTTTCGTTAGCATGTCAATATTTATTCATTTTTTAGTTCCAAATGCAATGCCCTCCACATCCCTCCCTCCAAAAAATCACCGGAGGGCAATATATGGCATTTCATATCCTACGCAATTGGCCACGCCAATAGATGGAGTCGGACGGGTCCAAATCATCATCATAATTATCCACTATTTAAAATTATAATTTTATTTTTTATCCATGGTTATTTCATTGACCATTTTATTTTGATTTTGTTAAGGGTATTTAATTTAAAGTTTTAAAATATTTCATCATGCACACAGCTAGAATGACATGCAGTTAATTGTACAATAAAATTTGCAATTTGCTTATCCATACTAAGCAGTAAGCATGTGTAATAGGCTTCATATATTATTCATGAAATACAAAATGTATACGAATTGTATGAATGTAACCTATAAAAGAGATTGCAACTTATTTTATATGGCTAAACATATATATATATGGGGAATGATCCACAGAATACGTTAGTTACGGGCACTGTTTCGGCTAACTGTGATCCAGCCGTCCAAAATAAAATCGTATGGTTGTGGGAGGGCACGGCCGCTACTCGGAGTAGCGGCCAGAGATTAATTAATTCATTTTTTATGCTGGCCGCTAGAGGGAGTAGCGGCCAGTCAAACCGACACCGTTTTAACTGGCCGCTACTCCCTCTAGCGGCCAGCATAAAAAATGAATTAAGCGCGAGGGGTGTTGTGGAGATTTAACCTGGCCGCTAGAGGGAGTAGCGGTCAGTCAAAACGCTGCCGTTTTGACTGGCCGCTACTCCCTCTAGCGGCCAGGCAATTAAATTGGATTGAAGCCTGGCCGCTACTCCCTCTAGCGGCCAGGTTAAATCTCCATAATACCCTCGCGCTTAAATCATTTAGGGTTAGCTGCTACCTTTGTTTCAACCGACTCAATTTCAACCAATTAATCAACCCCTTTAGCATGGTACACTGATATAACATAATAATAGGGAACATGAAAAATATCTTAATCAGTAGTATAATACAAACATTTCAAAGTTTACCTACATTATATCTCCATAGACATTCTAAATAAACACATACATTAATTATCTTTAGGTTCAGGAAGCCCTAACACTCTATAATAATTGCGCATATCGCACATTTTCGGTGAGGCTTACTACCCAATACTTTTTCAAGGGCACTTTTTAATCTGGATTGTTTTTTTCGACCCTTTGTTTGAGAAGCAATTGGTGGCAAATACTCTTGTTCTTCCTCTTGAACCTCATCATCCGCATCATCATCCTCCAATCCCATTTCCCGAGCTGCACCTTCGTCCACGCGATCATTCTCATCGTCTAGTATGTCGGTAATATTCTCATCCGGGTCAAATTGATCAACAAGGGCTTTTTCTCGAGCATTTTGCTTTAGTATTGCCTTGTAACCTCGAACTGAGCAAGCAGCTTTACTAGCTAACTCTTGAAAATCACTCATCAAATGATTGTACCGCATCACTTGATTTTGTTCAAAGTCAGCAGTCATTGGAAAAACCATGTCTTGTTCACCATTACTCCTGTTAGCATCTCTTGTCCACCGAGGAACGATCATGTCATCAGGTATTTTTGAAATACTCTTAAAGCTAAAGTATCTCAATATGTGCCTGCAAATCTGACCAGAATGTGAGAACATTTGACAAGTACATTTTATCGAGCCCTCGTGACGATTAATGACAACTTGTCGATATCTACGACTATTTTCGATTGCATCCGACCGGTACACTGCATAGACCTTTGTATCAATATTGCACAGCTCACTGACTTTGTTGATGTTGTACATTAGAGAATCCACGAGCTCCTTTTGAAAACGTCTAAATATCTCTTTTGTATAACATTCAGCAGCATGCACTTCCAACGATGATCCTAATACCATACTACGTTTCCGATGTTTTGTTACGTAGTCGGCCTTTCTCTCTCTGATGAATTGTTTCTCAATAGCCTTCTGAGTCTTGACTACAAAATCTTTCATGCCTGTTGAAGCATTCACATATAAATCAAAAAAATTATTCATACCTTCGCTTCTTCCGGTGGTTGTCATTCCCGCAGCAAAATACCTCTTTGTACATGCTCCTATCCATTTATCCTTCACATCATACAAACTTATGAGTCATTCATTTTGATACAAATCATAATCTCTCATAAGGTTTTTCCAACGCTCTTCAAACTCGTCAATGGACAATGAATTATACACACAATTGTTGAAAGAATCTTTAAACGATGGGTGTTCCGTATAAACATGATGCAATTTTTCTGGGAATTTATTGCTAATATGCCAAGAACACAATAAATGATGAGTGGATGGGAGTACCCTACCAATAGCATTGCTCATGGCTTTATCTTGATCAGTGATGATGGTTACAGGAGCCTTGTAGTCCATTGCTTCGAGCCACGTCTCTAAGACCCAAACAAAAGTTTCTTCTGTCTCATCCTGTAACAGTGCAAATCCAAATAAAACAGAGTGATAATGGTGGTTGACCCCGGTAAATGGAACAAATGGCATATTATACCTATTTGTCCTGTACGTAGTGTCAAATGTAATCACGTCTCCGAAACGTTGATACATATATCTTGAACGAGCGTCTACCCACAAAATACATTCTATGCGATTGTCTTGGCTAGATTTGACCCGGAAAAAGAATTTACTTGCACTGCTGGAACCAAATTTTTTCAAATATGTGACTGCAGCCTGTGCATCATTTTCATCCTCCGAGTCACGCCTTAAATCCCTCACTATATTACGAACATCCTTGTCACTAAAACCTACATTTTGCATACCTCCACCCATTGTGCTCAAAACATTCATCATCCTACTTGGTCCAATACCCGCCTTATTTAATGTGTCAATTAATTTTCTTGCCACTGGCGTAATATGTCTATGTGTCTCAATCAAATCTACTTTGGTAGGTGTCACTAAATGATGATTGTGATCCAACTCAATAATCGAAATACGCCAATTATCTTCTTTCTTACCGTGAACAACATACATTCTAGCTTTGCATAATGTGCGGCCTACTGAGTCTCGCCGTCTTGTTTTTATCTCATTATCACATTCATCATTTAATGAACTTTGTACACCCGTTGGTCTACCAGCTTTTTTACATACATACAACCTGGACGTCAGATCATTACTGTGAGCATGTTTACGACTCGTAGCAATCCTAATCTCAAATCCATTTTTTTGGGCATATGATTTATAAAAAATTCCAGCTTCTTCCAAATTAGAAAATATTTGACCAACATAAGGAACCATTACCTCTTTACTACTTTCAGCATCATTAACATACTCCGATTCATTTCTACGATCTAAACTACCAACAGATTCAGAAGAACTAGATAAAAATATTTTTGTAGCAGGCATGGAATCCATTAATAAAGACTTACCGAAATTTGATTACACGAACAAGTGATTTCTTCTAATCTCACCACAAGCAAATAATCTCCGAAGCTCAATTTTCTGCAGTTGTTTAGCACAAGGCGGCGAATGAAGTAAAATGATAGGTATAAAAGTTAGATTGTCTGGCCGGTACTAGCTCCTACGGCCTGGACAAATTCCCAAAAATGCCCTTAAAATTAATTTAAAATGTTTTTTATACTGGCCGCTAGAGGGAGTAGCGGCCAGTCAAAACGGTGCCGTTTTGACTAGCCGCTACTCCCTCTAGCGGCAAGTATAAAAAACATTTTAAATTAATTAATATACTGGCCGCTAGAGGGAGTAGCGGCCAGTCAAAACGGTGCGTTTTGACTGGCCGCTACTCCCTCTAGCGGCCAGTATAAAAAAAATTTAAAATTAATTAATATACTGGCCGCTACTACCCTCTAGCGGCCAGTATAGAGAGACTGGGAATTCAATTAATTTTCTTGACTGGCCGCTAGAGGGAGTAGCGGCCAGTATACAGAGACTTTGGAAAATTATTTAATTTTCTTGACTGGCCGCTACTCCCTCTAGCGGCCAGTATACAGAGACTTTTGGACCATCCCTAATACATAATGTTTATTTCCTTGTTCAATACCAACAATACACAATAAAATTGAGCAAACGTTTACAATACCAAATTAACCAACAAACACAAATTAGCTTAAACTAAATTAAATTAGCATAAACCGATAATAAAAATCCATATAATCCAACACGTAACATTCATGGTGCAAATTAATTAGAGTACATGTGCAAAAGTCAAATCGACACACTACATTACTCCCCCCGCTGGTATATCTCTAGCTTTACATTTGAACAATTCATAAGCTATTCTATACCTAAAGACCGATATATCATCCGCTGACCATTGTTCATTGCTCAGGTCTATATTGCCCTGCACGAGGTAGTCGACATACTTGCAAACAAATATCCCGCAATCGTAATGATTATCCTGTACGGGTCGACTCTTTGAACTCTGGACCTTTGGGGGTGTACGTGTCCAATCACCGAACGGGTTACCCATTCGCAATATCAACGGTATCAATTGTACCTATAATAACAACAACGTCATGAAAATGTACATATATATCGGGGAAAACTAAACGATTGTAATGAAAAATTTAAAGGTGTGACGTACCGCGACATCGACGTAGTCCTTGTACATTTCAGTGAGCTTTATGTAGGGTGTGTCATTATATAGCGGGTCGAGAATAGAAACCTTCCATGCTGAAACCACAAAGGTTAACAGTATGAAATGACTGTTTGCAGGGACACATATAGGCATGAAGATAAAGTCGCACTCATGCAATGGGGGTCCCGCTTGAGGCGTAACATATGACTGGCAGAAACTATCTCCACGAATTTGGTCCCCAGTAGACAAGGCACCTTTCCCCAAATGCATGAAGTAGGAGGGCATGAAGCCAAATTTGGCCCATCTCTTTATCCCCTCGCGCTGATATTTGTCTTCACGATCCCGCAAAAGACACATATACGCATCCATCACTGTCTCGTATAGCCAAATTCCGGGTCGCAAAGAATTCATCTCTTCGTAACCCAACGTGTACCATTGCTGGGGGTGCTCGATGGGAAATAATGTTGGATTCGCCGGCGATGAGTTGAAGAAGTTCTCGTTGATAAATCCAATCTTGTGCCCACGGAGTCTTTTTGTGATAGAGCCTTTAGGTCCATATTCTTCTAGTGCAACATCATCCCCAATAAATGCAGATGCACCCTCGCTAGTAAGCTGAGTAAGCTGGGACATATCAGTAGTAGCCTGGGTGTTAGGGATGTACACGTCGAGCGCAGCCGACGAGGTTGGAATCTCTGAATCCTCAGCCCCCATATACTCCTCCCCCCCACCCCTGACATCCGCATCATACAACTCATATAGCTAATCCCATCCCTCTTTCATGTGATTGTATTCGGGAGGAAAGTCTTGCTTCAACTTGAATATTTTGTCCAAGAGAGATTTTGCGCCCTCAATCTGTGGAAAAAAAAGGGCGAAAATAAGAAGACACATACGAACACATGGGGATAATATCAAAGAGTACAATATAGAACAATTCAAATTAAAAAATAATATATTATCTTCTTTACCATGCTAACCATACGATGCTGATTATATACAGAGCGAGGCTCGTAGGTAGTGTTGGGATCTCCTTCGCGTCGAGGGCAGTGCAGGTATCGTCGGGTAATTTTGTTGTACCACTTGAAGTAGGTATCCATGGGGATAGTGTTTGCAACCTGTTGGACTTGTCCCTCGAATGCTACCATATATAGTTCCCACTGCTCAATGTACTCCTTCCTCATTCTCTGTAATCCACTGGCTCAAATGACTGTCTCATGGCCTGTCTCAAAGCATCATGCCTCTCAGCCGGGGACGAAATTCCTTGTATATACCCATATTGTCTCATTATCCGGTCAGGCATTTGATACTCGATAATATCAAAATGAATCAATGGGACCCGAGCGGATCCTGCCATTCGAGCCTCATAGTTATAGAACCTCTAGTCATCATCCCATTGCTTGTATGGCCACCATACTACCTCCCACTTGGGTTGCCTATCAAATTCGCCCCGATAGAAAGATAGATGGTGATGGGGATCATCCCGCCTATCACTATATTGATGTTTAGCGGAGTATGCCCATGCAGTTGCTCTAGGGAACCAAGTCACAGAATTTGGCCTAGGGTTAGGCCTTCCAACTAAAAAATGCTCATGTGCCCAAATTTGTAATAAAGTGACACAACCATTGACATAATTACTCCTTTTCCTAGTTGCTGTGTACAAACCCCGATATAAATATGCCAAACAGGCGGCACCCCATGCATATGTGGAAATCTCAGTTGACTCAACAATAAAATACATATATCTAGGGTGTACAGTGTTCTTTGACCTTGTGGAAAATAAAATCGCCCCGCATAGCCAAAGGACGTATGCCTTTGTATATACCCCAACCATAATCCTATCAGCATTGTCTGGGAGTTTAGAGAAATTCGTATGCAACCATACTAGGGAAATACCACGTCTTTTTTTGACATTGTCCCATTCTGAAACCCACTGAGCCCCAAAAATTTCCCTAAAATAAGTTAAAGGGGCATCAAATGAAGGACAAGTTAAAGGCTTACCCAATACCGGCATGCGAAAAATAAAGTGCACATCCTCCAATGTTATTGTTGTTTCACCACATTTCATATGAAACGTATTTGTCTCCGGCCGCCATCTCTCAATTAGGGCAGATACAAGACTGGCATCTGTTCTCGTCACTACTGCCGGATAACTAAACCCTCCAAAGCCCCATCCCTTTAACAGTTTTTTTTGTAAGCTGGTCAGTTCCCATTTATCATATATTGTTGATGTCGTTTGGGTCGACATCAGTGTACCCCTTTCAATCTCATTCCATACATCTTCTGAAACATGATTTTCTTGATCATAAAGGACACTACGATCAATGGGTCCAGGCAGCCAATTGTCCATATTTACCCTACAATATAAACAACAAAAATAAAACTATTATTCAATGTCTAAATATATGCATGGCCAATAATAATACCAACAACATAAAAAAATTCTATCAACTATTATTTTCTGACAAAATACCAACAACAATAAAATAGTTAACCCAATTTATACATACATAATACCCAAAAATATACATACTAATCACCTAATTTGTATACATAGAACAATGAAATAATAATACCAACATACATAATATCCAAAAATATACATACTAATCACCCAATTTATACACCTAATTTGTATACATAGAATAATAAAACCATAATACCAAACATTTTCAACATATATAATACCCAAAAAATATACAATCATTCCATCTAATTTGTATACACTCGTACAACAATACCAAAATTCATACAAAAATAGGACCATGCTTTCATATACAATGAATTACAGAAGAAATTTGCAAAAAAATAAGTTGAAACAATACTTACTTTGATTTATACTTGAACTTGAGTCGGTTGACAAAAAGTAGCGGCCAGTCAATTTTCTACCTCTTTCTTGCAGCAACAAACCATTTTCTTTCGATCTGCAGCAAACCCTTATTTAGATCTAACTTCCTGGCCGTTAGAGGGAGTAGCGGCCAGGATAAATCCCCATAATACCCTCGCTTCAATCCAATTTAATTGCCTGGCCGCTAGAGGGAGTAGCGGCCAGTCAAAACGGCAGCGTTTTGACTGGCCGCTACTCCCTCTAGCGGCCAGGTTAAATCTCCACAACACCCCTCGCGCTTAATTCATTTTTTATGCTGGCCGCTAGAGGGAGTAGCGGCCAGTCAAAACGGTGTCGTTTTGACTGGCCGCTACTCCCTCTAGCGGCCAGCATAAAAAATAAATTAATTAATCTCTGGCAGCTACTCCGAGTAGCGGTCGTGCCCTCCCACAACCATACGATTTTATTTTGGACGGCTGGATCACAGTTAGCCGAAACAGTGCCCGTAACTAACGTATTCTGTGGATCATTCCCCTATATATATATATATATATATATATATATATATATATTGGAAGTCTTAGTAACAATCTTGTTTCAATTAAAAATATTAATTGTGGAAATATTGGAGGAAACAAAAATTGAGCATTAAGTACTACACATTCGTCAATTTGCTAGGGAATTAATGAATAAAAAAATAATTATCGAAATATTGGAGGAAACCAAAATTGAGCATTAACTACACATACATTTGTGGGTATATTTTTTATGAGGTTGGAGGTGGAGGAGTTTTAATTTTTCCATTTATATCATATTGTTTTGTAGTTTTGTACTGTTAAGATCCAAACAGTTTGGAATGATTCATAATCAGCATTAAGAAATATAGTAGGTTATACAAACATATATTAGGTTATGAGGAGTACTTTGATCAAGACCCTTCAGGAATTTCAGTACTTCTAAATTTAATCTCCAATGGTAGATGGGTCAAGAAAGTCAAGATTGAGGTATATAACAGAGGAGTTACCATCTTATCTTCCTGATGTGAGCGGGGTTAGTACAATTTCAATTTTAACTGGATTTGAATTTTTATTTTTACAAAATCAAAGTTGAGTATGGAATATATGCTCACACTCCCATCCCGCGTCCAAATTATCTATACAACTATTTTCAAAATGTCTTTTATATTTAATTAAAAATCCAATTAGTCTTTTGTATTTAATTAAAAATTCAAAACATTTATAAAATGTCTTTTATATTTAATTAAAAATCCAATTAGTCTTTTGTATTTAATTAAAAATTCAAAACATTTATAAAAAGTGTTGTTAGTATAGAATTGTTGCATGTAGTTTGATTTTAAATTAAAAATAACTGTATAAAAAAATAAAATAAAAAAGTTTTGAAAGAATTTAATTTGAAAAAAGAAGAAAGAATTCGAAAAACAAGACGAGAATGGAATGAGGTGATTGTTTTTTAGGGGACAGGACGGGTATGTGTTGGTAATAAACATATTACTAATACTCAATTGCAAGTTTTTGACTGTGTTGTCTTGGTAGATGGTTTTGAGTCGGTTGATTTTTTAACATGTTTGTAGAACAGGGAATAGGGTTGCTCATGGTCTTGCCTCCTAACTCAACAGTTTGATTTTAATGTTCCTGTTTTTTGGTTGGAGAATGCTCATCCTAGTGTACTTTCTTTGGTTGTATCTGATATTTTGGAGCAATAATATTTCTCAGTCTTGAGACTGTTTATCAAAAAAATAAAAAATAAAATTGCGAGTCATTGATAATTGTTTGTTTGAGCAAAATTTGTAGTCATTCTAATAGTAATAGTAAGTTAAATTAATATTTAGAAAAATATTTTATAATCATCATATATATATATATATGTATATCCAATAGATAAGAAAATAAAAATAATTTTTTTAAAAATAAACTCGTGCTTTACACGGAGCACTTTAACTAGTTCTCTTATAATCAATGCCTTATATATAATAGGTCGACAACAGATACTTTTATGAGTCAGCTCATAATTAATTAAAAATAATTGTAAGTTGACTCGGATGGTTAACCTTTTTATGACTATATGTGTACCTGAATTGTAGTTAATTTGATTCTTAATCAATAGTGTGTAAACTCAAGTGGGACTGAACTATCTCGGGTGGAAACATGGGCAATTGCAAATCCTGATAATTAATAATTGCTTACCTTAGTTGTTTGTGTATTTTAAAATTAATGTATATAGGTTAAAGTGAAATGACTTTTGGTATAATCGAAACTGGCGTGTGCATGTATTCATATTAGGAATGAATAATTAGATGTGTTTAAGTATGGAATTGTGAATTCTCAAGCGATTGCATTTAATACTTATCAATATTGGATTGCACATATTATTGAAATGTTATAATTCTATTTACCATATTTATGCAGACAGATTTGTATAATCTGTTTTTCTTGTTGTACACCTTGATTGTAGGATCTAGATTATGATTTCCATCCGTATAACATGATTACAGGATCTAAATTTCTTTCCTTGTAAAGCCTTGCCAGGCATTATATATGCTTGTATAGAATCATAAGAATAATATAAGAAAACTTTCTTATTCACTAAATCTCTTATTTTTCTCATGGTATCAAAGCATCTTCTTGGTGCTTGACAACTTCCGCCAACCACAATGGGTGACAAATTAAATACAACAGAGGGAATGGATACCACTGACCCTCTCTTTATTCATCACTCTGATCATCCAGGCTTAATCCTAGTCTCCAAGCCATTAAATGGCGACAACTATGGGACTTGGAGTCATGCAATGACAATTAGTCTTAGTGCAAAAAACAAACTTGGCTTCGTCAACGGGTCAATCAAAGAGCCACCGTCAACTGACGACAAACATTCTCTCTGGAAGAGATGCAATGATATGGTCCTATCATGGATCCTCAATTCCATCAGTCCTAACTTAGCTGATAGCGTAATCTACACAAATACACCAGCTGAGATATGTGAAGACCTTATGGAGCGATTCTCACAAGCTAATGCCTTCGAATTTTTCAAATAATTAAAGCGTGAAATTGTCGAAAATCGGCAACAGCAGCAATCCATCTCAACCTACTACACCAAACTCAAAGCCCTCTGGGATGAATTGTCATCAAATAACAGCACATCTTCATGTACCTGTGAAGGCTTGAAGGAGATACGAAGTAAGGAACAACAAGAGCAACTCATTGAATTCCTAATGGGATTGAATGAATCATATTCCGCAATCCGTGGGCAAATCTTATTAATGCAGCCTTTACCAACTATTCGTAAAGCTTATTCAATGCTTTTGCAAGAAGAAAAACAAAGAGAAGTGGCTGACGGCGGTGAGGTTAATTCCCACCCACACGCTATGAACGTTGAAGGCTGTGGAAAACAAGTTTCGCAAGGTACATAATGATGGAGGCAAAGAACTTCATTGCTCTCATTGTAATGGTAATAATTATACCATAGATCGTTGTTTCTTTATCATTGGGTTTCCACCTGGACATAAATTATATGGAAAAACAGTTAAGCCCTCTTACAAAAATAAGCGTTCCACAGTCAATAATGTCAACAAAGAAGAAGCAAAAACAGTGCCTGCGAAAAATATTGAGGAGTTGTTCACAATAGATGAGATCCACCAAATTAAAGCTATCCTTCGAAGTGATGGTAAAAATCAGTTTTTTGCTAATGCAACAGGTACATTTGAACCTAAATGCTATTCATTTGCCACGAATCAACCTAATTTTTGGATCATAGATAGCGGAGCAACTGATCATATATCTTCCTCTTCCAATTTAATTTCACAAAAATGCCAATTTTAAATTCATCCATCAATATGCCCAATGGAACACAAGCCCATATTTCTTGTATTGGATCCATCAAACTCACTCCCAATTTACATTTAAATGATGTCATTTGTGTTCCTTGCTTTCGGGTTAATTTGATGTCCGTAAGCAAAATCACACGTGGTCTCAATTGTCTTATTATATTTTTTCCCACTTTTTGTCTCTTGCAGGACCTAAAAACGAAGAGGATGATTGGATTGGGGAATGAGTTTAATGGCTTATATTACCTTGTACCTATCGATAAGAATTTTTTTCGTGAGCATCAACCCAATGTGGTTGCGGTCACCTATTCGTCATCACTCGATCTTTGGCATCGTCGATTAGGTCATCTCTCAAGTGGTCCATCTCGTGTTATATCAATTTCCAATCCATCTGTTTTTTTAAAAAAAAATTGATTCTCATTGCGATGTATGTCCACTTACAAAACAATCAAGATTGTCATTTTCTTTGAGTTCTATTTCCACCAATAAACCATTTGATTTGATCCATTGTTATATTTGGGGTCCTCATAGACTACCTGCTCATTCGGGTGCTCGATTTTTCTTAACCATAGTAGATGACTATCCACGCTTTACTTGGTTATTTCTCATGAAATTTAAATTTGAGACACTAGAAAAATTACACGCCTTTTTTGCTTATGTTCACACTCAATTTTAGAGTAAGATAAAGAAAATTAGGGATAATTGACTTTTTGGTCACTGTACTAGGGCCCGATTTTCATTGTGGTTACCGAAACTTTTTTTGTGACAATCGCATAACTATACTCTAAAATAATTACCAAATGGTCATTACTTACAATTTCCGTCCAAAAAACGGACGGAAATGCTGACTGTGCATATGCCGTTTGTTTTTTGGTGCTTACGTGTCATAATAATATTTTTAAAATTAATAATAATAATAATTTCAAAATAATAATTATAATTTTTAAATAATAATAATAATTTCAAAATAATAATTATAATTTTTAAATAATAATAATAATTTCAAAATAATAATAATAATAATTTTTAAATAATAATAATAATTTCCAAATAATAATAATAATTTCAAAATAATAATAATAATTTCAAAATAATAATAATAATAATAATTTTTACAAATCTATTTATATAAAATTAATGAATTTATATTATTATTTTTAATTTTTAAATATTTTAAGTTCACTTTAAAAATATACAATTGTCTGATATTTTGAAATCATTATTATTATTATTATTATTTAAAAATTATTATTATTATTTAAAAATTAATATTATTGTTTTTTATTATTATTATTATTTTGAAATTATTATTATTTATTATTATTATTTTGAAATTATTATTATTATTTTGAAATTATTATTATTATTTAAAATTTATTATTATTATTATTATTTTGTAATTATTATTATTATGATTATTATTATTATTTTATAATAATAAAATATTATTTTGAAATTATTTTATATTATTGTTTTTATTATTATTATTATTATTTAAAAATTATTATTATTATTATTATTATTATTATTATTATTTTGTAATTATTATTATTATGATTATGATTATTATTTTATAATAATAAAATATTATTTTGAAATTATTTTATATTATTGGTTTTATTATTATTATTTTGAAATTATTATTATTATTTAACAAATATGATTATTATTATTTAAAATTTATTATTATTATTATTATTATTATTATTATTTTGTAATTATTATTATGATTATTATTTTATAATAATAATTATTATTAATATTTAAAATTATTTTTATTATTTAAAAATTACTATTATTGTTTTTATTATTATTATTATTATTTTGAAATTATTATTATTATTTTGAAATTATTATTATTATTTGGAAATTATTATTATTATTATTTAAAAATTATTATTATTATTATTTTGAAATTATTATTATTATTATTTACTTATGATTTCTCTCTCTTTGCTCTTACATTTTCGCATTTTCGGCAGACAATAAGTAAATGCTTGTACACGTCAGCAAAAAACAAACGGCATATGCACAGTCAGCATTTCCGTCCGTTTTTTGGACGGAAATCGTAAGTAGTGACCATTTGGTAATTATTTTAGAGTATAGTTATGCGATTGTCACAAAAAAAGTTTCGGTAACCACAATGAAAATCGGGCCCTAGTACAATGACCAAAAAGTCAATTATCCCAAGAAAATTAGCACTGACAATGGGCAAGAATTTAAGTCTATGAGGACATTCTTTGAAAACAATGGTATCATTTTTCAACATACTTGCACTTCCACCCCACAACAAAACGGGGTTGTGGAGTGCAAACACCGTCACCTCTTAAATGTTGCCAGAGCATTAAAGTTTCAAGCCTCTCTCCCACTAAAATTTTGGGGAGAAAGTGTTCTCACAGTCACCTACCTAATTAACCAGTTGCCTACATTAGTACTCTCAAAAAAATCACCTTACGCAGTCCTCTACAATAAACCACCTTCATATACACACTTGCGCGTCTTTGGCTGCCTTTGTTATGCCACAGAAACCTCACCCACACATAAATTTGATCCTCATGCTCAAAGATGCATTTTTGTAGGGTTTCCATTAGGTCAAAAAGCCTATCGCCTTTATGATTTAAAAACTCACCAATTTCTTTCTAGTCGTGATGTGGTTTTTCATGAATATATCTTTTGTTTTTCCCACCTTACTCAAGACACCAAAATCGACCACCTTAGTGGCCTTGTTTTGCCCGTACCGTCCTCTGATCATCATCTAAATCCGTCAACTGCTACTCATCAACCACATGACCCAAAGTCGATAAACTTCCAACCTACTTGTACGTCACTGCCGTCAATGCCACCTCACCCATTAACATATGACCCCTCATCTGGCACAGATACCTCACCTTCTTTACCTAATATCATTGACACTGATCATTCATCTCCACCACTTGCACTTCGGCGTGGCCTTCGTCCCAAACAGCCAAATGTCCGACTACTTGACTATGATTGCTCACAGGTAACAGCCACTGACCCCAATTCAACATCTTCTTCGGTGTTAGGTACTCGTTATCCTCTCTCCAAATATTTATCTTCTTCTCAGCTTTGTGAACAATATTTCTACCTGTGTAGAACTAACCTCTTTTGCACAGGCTAATCTTGATCCTATATGGCGTGATACAATGCGTGTTGAGCTCCAGGCACTTGAACAAAATCACGCATGGACCATAACTTCTTTACCTTCTGGAAAGCGTGTCATTAGTAGCAAATGGGTATATAAAATTAAGCATAAGTCCAATGGGTCGATTGAACGCTATAAAGCGCGGTTGGTTGCTAAGGGTTATAATCAGACAGAGGGCTTAGATTACTCTATGAAACATTTGCACCAGTGGCCAAGCTGGTTACAGTGCGATGTTTGTTAGTTATTGTTGCTCAACGAGAATGGCCTCTTCATCAACTTGAAGTCCAAGACGCTTTCCTACATGGTGACTTAGAGGAGGAAGTATACATGTTACCTCCACCTGGCCTACGTCGGCAAGGGGAACATTTGGTATGTCGACTTCATAAATCGTTGTATGGATTAAAGCAGGCCTCCTGCCAATGGTTCTCCAAATTTTGTCATGCCATTCAGAATGTCGGATTCAAACAATCAATGGCTGATTATTCATTATTTACACGGGTACATGGCCACTCCATCACTGTTGTTCTTATATATGTGGATGACATGATTATTACTGGCAATGATCCAACTGTTATACATAAATTGAAAGATTTTCTTCACAATTATTTTCGCATCAAGGATCTTGTTTTACTTAAATATTTTCTTGGCATATATGTAGCCCGTTCTAAACAAGGTCTCTCTATTTCACAAAGAAAATATACTTTGGACATACTTGATGACGTTAGTTTATTGGGAGCTCGCCCGGTTGATTTTTCTATGGAGCAAGACTTAAAATTGCAACTAACTGATGGCGAATTGTTAAAAGACCCAACAAGATATAGGCGACTTGTGGGACGCCTTATTTATCTCACCATCACAAGGCCGGATATCACGTTTTCGGTTCAGGTTCTCAGCCAATACATGAATCACCCTCGTTAACCGCATTTGAATGCTGCTTTACGAGTTTTGAGATACCTAAAAGGAACCCTGGACCAAGGCTTATTATTCTCATCAAAAAATTCATTACAATTAAGGGGTTACTGTGATGCCTCATGGGCTTCTTGTCCCACAACAAGAAGATCTGTCACGGGATATTGTGTTTTTTTAGGCGACTCTTTAATTTCTTGGAAGACTAAGAAACAACACACCATCTCACGCTCCTCAACCGAAGCAGAATATCGTTCTATGGCAGTAGTCACATGTGAACTCACATGGATTCGGTATTTGTTACAAGATTTTCAAGTGCCTCATCCTACACCAGCTCGTGTTTATTGTGATAATCAAGTTGCATTGCATATTGCTGCGAATCCTGTGTTTCATGAGCGAACTAAGCACATAGAATTAGATTGTCATTTAGTTCGGGAAAAACTACAATCGGGTTTGATAACGCTGGCCTACACTTCTTCCAAGCACTAACTAGCTGATATGTTCACAAAAGCTTTGGGAAATATGATATTTTATTCACACCTTCGCAAGTTGGGAATTCACAACATTCATGCTCCAACTTGGGGGTATTGAAATGTTATAATTCTATTTACCATATTTGTGCAGACAGATTTGTATAATCTGTTTTTCTTGTTGTTTACCTTGATTGTAGGATCTAGATTATGATTTCCATCTGTATAGCATGATTACAGGATCTAAATTTCTTTCTTTGTAAAGCCTTGCCAGTAGGGGTGTAAACGGATATATACGGATTCGGAGACAGTAGTATCTGTATCTGTTTATTTGCGAATATCTTTAAACCGAATACGGATAATATCTGTTTTTTTCCGAATACGAATAATATCCGCTTTTTTTCGAATACGGATGCGGACGAATACGAATTTTTCGGTTACCATTTACATCCACAACTATAACTAGAATAAGAAAAAAATAATGAATTTTAAAGTATAGTTTATTTATGAATGAATGTTAATTTATTTATTTTTAATAAATAGATAAATACAATAATCAATGTTCTAAATTACCATTCAAATAAATTTTCATCATTTTTTGAAATCCTAAATTTCAAAATGAATGTTCTACTTATTAATGTTTAGATGTCCATTAATAAGTAGATATTCATTTTATGTGTGTGGAGTAATACTGTAGTGTGTATGAATATTTATAATTTATAATTAGATTCAAAAGTTTACATTAAATATTTAATTATTTTTTTCTCAAATACTTGATTAAAACTTTAATAATATGTTTATGGGGACTTTTATTTATAATTTATCCTCAATATATAGATTACAATTTACATAGTTATAAAAAGTTTATTTTATTTCATTATATTTATGGAGAGTGCGAGTTATAATATATGTGTGACAACTGACAACTAGTTAATTCCAAAATTTACCTTAGACTTACTTTAAATATTTGGACTTCTAATTTCTAAATAATTGGAGAAATGAAAGTGATAAATACTCCCTCCACCCGAAAATTCATAAACGTGAATTAATTATTCAACCTCCTTCTAGATTAATTCTAAATTAATTCGGACTTAACACATTTTAACAATAAAATTATATTGTTCATTGTTTCTGCCTCCCAGCATTAGAAATAAGTTTTGAAAGTAAAAAACTTATAACAAGTTAATAGTTATAGTTTTGTTGTTGTAGTATATAATTTTTTTGTTAAATGATACATTTTAGATATTTTAACTTTATAATAGTAAAAATCCATTTACTATACTTAAATCAATTTATTTTAGTTTATTAATATTATAATAAAAGTGTTATTTCCTACTTTTTAGAAGTGAAATGACATTTTTTTAAAAATAATTTTCGTATAATAGTGAAAACTAATTATTATATAAGGAAGACCACTTAAAAAAAATTATTTTGCTTATTATATAATAATTAATATATATATATATATATATATATAAGTTATTTAGATACGAATTCCGAATACGGATCCGAATCCGGATATCCGCTATCTGTTGGATATATTTACAGTCGGATGTTAAACGAATACGAATATGCCTATATTCGTATTCGTATCCATTTATTTACGGATACCTGTAAACCGAATACGGATATATCCGTTTTTTTCGAATACAAATAATATTCGTTTTTTTCCGAATACGAATGCGGACCAATACGAATTTTTCGGTTACCATTTACCGCCCTACTTGTCAGGCATTATATATGCTTGTATAGAATCATAAGAATAATATAAGAAAACTTTCTTATTCACTAAATCTCTTATTTTTCTCACATATAATTGACAAATAAAAATGAAAGGTTTTGATTACCTTTGTTTCTGGGCTTTCTTAGCAACCAACATAGTAGTAACTTAATTCCAGCTTACGTTTAATAACACCTCCCAGTTTGGAATACGAATTGCCTTTCACTTTCTAAGCCATAACTCAGAGAAACAAGGTTGAGATATGACACACGAATTAACACCACTATTCCCCACGTTAACATGTGAATTACAAGAATCGGATACAGTAAATTGCAAATATTAAAAAAATTACCAAGCCCCTCATGACTCAATGGTAAAACAACTACTCATAAGGCTTGGGTGTATAAGATCTTGGGATCCGAATGTTAAATTCCGTTCAACAAAAAAAAAATAAAAAAATTCAATTTATATTAAAATGTACCCATGCAATTTTGTTCCCGTGCATGTTTACCTCCTCAACTTAGATTGTGTTGTAATTGTGTGTAACTGGACGTTGGTATTGATCTTTACCCACTTAATATAGACGGTAGAGAAGCGTACAATGCTGCACATCATGCTCGTTATAGGTGAATTTTATTTAGCCACATCAATACCTTAATCAAATATTATTATTTTTAATATAAATAATTGTTAATTAACAAAACTCATGTTTGGTACGAGCTATTACAGTAATTTTATTTCTACAAACAGTAAAAAATACTACTCCCTCCGTTCCAAATTAATTGCTCAGTTTTGACTTTTTTAAGTCAAATTGACTATTTTTAGAATTAATAATTAAGCATATATAAATATATTTCTAAAATTATAAAAATTGGGGTTAGTAATAAATTGTATATACTTTCTTTTGGTTATAATCTCTTCACCTATATTTTAGCAAAAATAATAAAAAGATTAGTTTTAAAAATGGTCAATTTGACTTTAAAAAGTCAAAACTGAGCAATTAATTTGGGATAGAGAGAGTATTATCTATACTAACACATGTTAGCACACTTTTGTTACGTGTGTAAATAATATGGATAAATAGTACTCATAAGGATAAAATAAAAAATAAAAAAATTGTGACATAATTATACCAAATGCTTCAGCGGCTCATTAAACCTCTTTAGTAGAGATATTGAATAATTCTTTTTTATATAAAATTAATAAATTTTATCAATGTTTTCAACAAGGTTTTCAGACCCGGACTGATCATTGAACCAAAAAAGGTATCGAGTAGATGGATCACTGGTTCAACCAGTGGTCGAACCGTTATTGACTCAATGACGTTATTAATATATAAAAATTTATATTATTAATAATTAATAAAATTTTAAAAAATCTCGTTTTTTAAAAACTAAAACATAATAAAAGTTGAGTTACAATATTACTGGTTAATTTTAATATTTAAAAAATTTTGTACAAAAAAATATATTAAAAAATAATTAAAACCGCTTCATTGGGTCAACTAAACCGGTTTTATCGATTGAACCACAGGTTCGACTGGTGGTCAATCGGTTCTACTGAATTTTGACCAAAAATGGGTTAATGATTTAAATCGAACCGAAGTGCAAACCGATTCTTATTTTTATCGGTTGAACCGACGGTCCGATCTGAGTTTAATAACCATGGCTTTCAATATAAATATATTCTCCAATTTTGAAACCAAGTGTAGTATATAATAAATAATTAATAAACATATACATAACAATTGCCATATAATTCGACAACCAAACAAGGTCCACAATTATCTCTCTCTACCTCTCCCAGGCTCCCACTCTCTCTCCCTCTGAAGTCTTAACAGATCGTTTGCCAAAGAGAAACCAGAAGAGAAAAGTAAATTGCCGGGGAAAAGAAAATAGGAAGAAATTAGACGTCAAGTGCAACAATGGTGGCTGCTGCGTCAAGCTCGTGGTCACGGGCAATGCTACAGATCTCACCTTACACCTTCTCTGCTATCGGAATCGCCATCGCAATTGGCGTCTCCGTTCTAGGCGCCGCCTGGTATTGTTTACAATCACATATATACTTATATACATGTATATATTGAGATTCGATCTGTGACTTATTGAAATTTGCTGATATATTTATAGGGGGATTTACATAACTGGGAGTAGTTTGATTGGTGCTGCAATTAAAGCTCCGCGGATTACTTCTAAGAATCTCATTAGGTAATACTTTTTATTATTTTGTATCTGATATATTGTTTGAATTCAATTGATTGCTTGATTATTTTGGTTTAGTTTTATGAAATTGAGAGTGTATTTGCTATGATTGGATTGTAAATACCTAGATTTAAATTAACTGGATTGCAATACTTACATTATGTTTGGCAACTCAATATCGGATTTGAAACTAAAAGCAAATTTTGTTAATATTTGGCGCAAGCACGATTCCATGAAATTGAAATTTGTTAATATTCAGCGCTCAATTCCAATTGAATTTGAGTTGACAAACGTAGCATAACCAAAATTTGAAAACAAATGTTAAGAACCTCGACCAATATGCCGAAAGCAATGACTGATGGAACATATAGATCAAAGCTGCTAACTTGAGTCCCATACCTCAGTTGGACTTGCATAGTAGGTCCCCATACCCTCATTGAGTTCCACCCTGAGTATGACATTCACGTCAGCCATTTTCCCAATTATGGAAGCTTTCACTCTGGCCTTTTCTTAGTATAGCCTGTCAAGTCTAACTCTAGGTTAGCTTGACTGATCAAGTCTCACAAGATGAGAATTGAGATTAACTAATTTACCAGGTATGTGGAAAAATGATGAAGAGAAAACATTGTAGTAATGGAGGAACTAGGAAGGAAAATAGGAGAACTCTTGGAGAAAGATAGAATGGGCTGCTTTTTCTAGCAAGTTCAACAACCCCGTGCGAAGTACGGTTTGCATGTATCCACAATATAAGGCTAACAAATAGAAGTAGGGTTAGAATTTAGTAGAGTTCAGGTTTTTAGAGAAACTTGAGATGGGGTGTGTGCGAGAGAGGGAGGGGGGTTAGGTGTATAGTACTAGACTGCAAACTTCAATATGCTGTCCGTCAAATCATTGAGTTGAAGTTAATCATGAATGGAAGAAGCTTTGAGAAAATAAAGACCAAGGAAGAATCACCTGAAATCTCTGATTTTCCTTCCCATATAAACAAGTTGATTTGTTTAGGCTACGTCTAGAATTCACACCTTTTAGGTTCTAAATAGCCCACACCTTCATCATTACCAATTTGTTGGCACATCCCTAGAGTCACAGCTCATCTTCACATGTGCGCAGATCAGCTAATAGAATGACAATTAAAGAGCAAGTAATTAAGAGATTCTTCCCCTCTCACAAACTGCACCTATTTTCATATATGATCCCCCATTTAATAATTTGTTACTTTTAGCAATTCTGTGATTAAACTTTAAACACTAACCGCCGTATAAAGACTTGTCTGGATAATGCAAATATATTGATTTGCGAATTTTTTCCAAAATTTCACCGGTGTATTATAGCCAGTTTGATGCTAGTTTGAGATCTGCTTAAATTGTGTAGGTATATGATGCCTTTGAACTCCAGATAATTCTCATTAATTTATACTTATCAGTAGTAAATATCTAGAAGTCCAAAGGTAGTTACTATGTAGAATTTACGGAGCATGTTATATGTGAATTAGTGGAGAGTTAGATACAGGGGTTGGAATCCTATAAATATGATGATGTAATAGTGAGATTGTCATGTTTTGATAATGGAATATGGAAACTAGAGGGAGGGAGTTAGAGGGGTTAGAGCATGTTTATACGGCTGCTCTTTTGAGTCACACGGATCTTCTCCCTCCCCTTCTTTTCCAATCCCCGTTCTATCTCTACCCCAATTTCTACCCCAAATATCCATGGATGCTCTCTGTGCTCAAGCTTACCCTGTCACCACAGTCATGAAGTCATGACCATGTGAGGATCATGACTCATAACACAAGTACAACCTTCTACTTCATTGACCATAGTTGGAACAAAAATCCCATCCCATCTCCCAGTTTTTCTCTTTTCTACACACAATTAGAGCAAAAGAGAGAGAGGGATGTGGATTAAATTCACATCATAGGACGAGTTTGGCAGATGAGTCGAATCTAGTTGTCTTGAGCATGATGTTTGATCTATTTATCTGCCTATGTTCACTACCACATGGTTGACCCATGTACTCTTAATGCATTTTTCTGATAGGGTGATCCTTTGTTTCATTCTTTGGCATTATTATTTCTGATTTGAACTGATTTTCATTGGCCGTCTTTTGTGAAACGTAACATGACTCACATTTTTATATCATGTCAGTGTAATATTCTGTGAAGCTGTTGCCATATATGGTGTTATAGTGGCAATTATTCTACAAACAAAGTTGGAGAGTGTTCCTGCATCACAGATATATGCACCCGAGTCTCTTAGAGCAGGATATGCAATCTTTGCCTCGGGAATTATTGTGGGCTTTGCAAATCTTGTCTGCGGGTACATCTCAACTTCATTCATTATATTATAGAATTTATAGTTGATTATAAGATTATGTTCTTTTAGCCTTATTTATTATATTTATGCTCTCCTTTTTTTTCGGATTTTCTTCTTTTTTTAAAATTCTTCTGTTTTCCAGGTTGTGTGTTGGAATCATTGGAAGCAGCTGTGCGCTGTCTGATGCCCAGAACTCATCACTTTTCGTGAAGATTCTTGTCATTGAAATCTTTGGTAGTGCACTCGGGTTGTTTGGAGTGATTGTGGGAATAATCATGTCAGCTCAAGCATCGTGGCCTTCCAAAGTTTGATTGCAATTTCATCTGTTCATGACTTCGATTTATTACTGTATTTTACTGTATTTTCGTCTCTCACTGGTTAAGTAGTAAGCATGCAAGTCTAGTGGAAATATATTTTGCACCTTTGGTACCCAAAAGAAGAAGGGCAAAAAAAAAGGGCCGAAGAAAGTGTATTTGCTTGATTTTGTATTATAAAGTGTATTTGCTTGATTTTGTAAAATGCAAGTCCTACTGTTGGGTTCTCCATAATCTCTTATTTGAGAGTTCTATGCGGGTGAATAAAGATTTGCTAGTACTTTATTTACTAGCTTCGGAGAAAAATATAATCTCTTGTTTGTTTTTTAAATTAAACTCCGGACTATTAATTCTTGGATAAAAAAATGACTTAGAATGAGAGATTATTTAATACCATGTCTAACCTGGTATTATAATCTCATTATGAGAGATTAAAAATTTGTGGACAAAATTAACTTTAATATGACCAGCGTATCTTTAAATTAGATTGAATGTTTTAGTTGTAATTGATTGTCACCACGGAAAATTTAAAACATATTTATAAACTAGTAATACAAATAAGTATAGCAGTAATTCAAAAATAATAATAATAATAGAAAATTAAATTAATATTTTAAAACTAAAAAGTTTGAACACAATTTTTGTAATACGTTTTAAAAAAATATTGATTGTAAAAAATAATCATAATATCTCTCCGTCCAAAAATAATGTTTTACCTTTTTTTTTGCAGTACGTACATACATTTAAATAATACATACATGTAATACGTATTTTTTTTTTGCAGTGCGTATGTACATTTAAATAATACACACATGCAGTACATACTCTTTTTTTTTACAGTACATACGTACATTTAAATAATATATACATGTAGTACGTAAATAATACATACATGTAGTACGTACCTTTTTTGCAGTACGTACGTACATTTAAATAATACATAGATGTAACGCGTAAATAATACATGCATGCAATACGTACTTTTTTTTTGCATTACGTACATACATTTAAATAATACATACATGCAATACATTTTTTTTTTGCAGTATGTAAATTTATTGGAAGTATATAAATTTCATTCTATTGTTTAATATGTTATTATTAGTAAGGGTATAATAGTCCAAACGATATTTTTTTATCCAATCCTTCAATTAATCCTGGAAAAAACAAGCATAGCATGAGATTATTTTAAGTTATCCCATGAATAATCTCATAAAAAATAAATATGTGACTAGAACTATTTAATCTTAGGATTAATAGTCTTTGATTATAATCTCATGGATTATAATCCCGGGATTATAATCCTTACAAACAAATATGGCCTAAAGGTATAATTTTTTGTCTCCAAAAGGATGAGCAAAGGTATATAAAGTAAATGGTAAGTATGTCATTTAGTAAGATCTATCAGTATAAAAAAATAAAATTATTCATCATTTTATGTATAAATTTTAAAAAAAAAATATTATCTTTTCTCTACTTTATATTTTTTTAATGTGTAAAAAATATATTTTGTTCATCTTTTTAAAAAGCGGATGGAGTACTTATAAAATAATGGACGTTTAGCGACTGTCATAAATAACAGAAAGGACAAACCTATGCCTTGATGTTATATTTCTAATATTGAAATTTACAGTTATTATTGGCTTAAATATAAGTTATTACGTTGAATTATTGACTCTCTTCCTTTCTTTCTTTTTTTTGTGTCCGAAACTTTCAATTTTTTCTCTTACGTTCAAATTAAAATTTTAAAATTTTTTCACTTCCGGCCAATTAAATAAGTGCGAACAAAGTAGAAACATACTAATCGTACTGAACTTCTGATCATAGTTCACAATTTCTGGGTTTAAGTTGCATCAATGGCCCAACAAGTAAGCATTGTGTTACGCTAAAGAATGATGGCGTATTTCCGCAACACAATGTTGCGGAAGGTCTTAATTATTTTTAAATACTGTAAAATTTGGAGGCCACTTAAAAAGGTTGATAGACAATTTTTGCTATGAATTCTTTATTACAGTGAATTAATATAAGGTAATAATATAAGTATGGACAGTAAAACTAGTATTCTAAATCATCTAATAATAATATGTCACGTAGATAAATATAAGACAAAATCAATATATTTTAATCGTGGTAATAGTTTGTGATGATTATTTACCATCGTAAAACTGTTTATTTAATCATACGTACATGTATTTGAAATTTCTGATTTATCTACATGACATGTTGCTATTAGGGGATGTAAAACACTAATTTTATAGGTCATCTTTATATAATTTATTTTCTTAATATAATTCTTTATGAATTATGAGAAAACTAACACCCAAATTTTTTCCCATTCCTATATGTAATTAAGATATCAAAATTTTACAATACTTGAAAAGTCACATTTTTTTTCCCATTCTTATATGTGATTGAGATACCAAATTTTTGTAATACTTAGAAAAATAAAATTCAGGGGCGGATCTACTTGGGGGCAGGGGGGTCACCTGCTCTCCCCCCCCCCCCCTCCCGAACTTTGAGGGACTGCTATAAAAAAAACTTTAGAAGGGTATTAAATAAAATTTTATGTTTTAGACTTAAAAATCCTAAATGATCAATCCCACTTCCCACATTCCACTCAACTTCCAACATTAAAAATGCTAAAGGACCAATCTCACTTCTCATATTCCACTCCACTCTCCACTAAAGCATGTGATAGATGTGTATACTTGTTTATCATGCTAATTTAGCATTCCTAATTCCCAAATATATAGGACCTGCAACTGTTATGTTCATTATGCATTAATTTTGAGATGATGGATTGATGGATAATATTAAAAAAAATATTCTGCTTCCCTTTTTTCAGGGGAGAGTGAGTGAGTCACTTTGCTAATTCCATTTAAATAAGTGATGACCAATCGAAAAACTTCATTAAATAATAGTTTTAATTAACTATTTGTATAATTATTTTCATGTAATGCAAATCTAGAACCTTGATCGAGGGATAATTAAAGTTAAAATCTTACGTTTATTTTCTAAAGACTCACTCATTTTTATTCGAGCTTTCATGTCTTCAATCAAAGTCCAAACCTGTAAAAATATAATAACACTACAAAATACCGTGTCATCATTAAAACTAAAATAATATAAATCAACAGAAGTCTCGAAAAATATTACTATAAATAATATTTGGACATTATTTAGTTTTATAATTTATTTTACTATATTTTTTATTTTTTACGATAATTTATTTATTTTAAATTCTCCCCCCCCCCCCCCTCAACTTCAGCGACTGAATCCGCCCCTGATAAAATCAATGGTCTATGCTTCTAAGATTCTTTAAAGTATCCACAAAAATATACAAAGAACATTACAATATTCTAAATGATATTTTCATAATGTTTTTTCGTTGATAGCAAAATATGAAGAATAATAAAAAAATAAAATTATGTATTTGCGCTTGAACGAAAATATCTAGGAGAGAAATATAATTTCCCTTTTTTGGAACACAATAAGTCTGTTGCTATAGATAGCACATGAATTGAATGAATGTAAACAAAAAATAAAGCAAGTGATGGCCCTTTTTTTGGATCAACATAGCAACATATGTGAAGTCTTGATGGTTTTTTTTTTCTTTTATAAAGAGAAAGAAATAGATGAATCTCGTGTTTGCTAACTACATAATTTGAAATGTTGGAGGAAATTAAAAGTTTCTTGTTAGCATTTTTAAATCTTTGGTTTAATTAACATGTAGATATATAATAATATTAATAGGGTATTAAATATTAATGTTATCGGATTTAGTTAAAAATTTAGAAGCCTATATAACCCGTGACGACCAATGATTTTCTTACCTATGAATATTGGAATGTTAAGTTATTAACACCATTCAATTTTTCACCCAACTTTTATATTAAGGAATTTATTTATATATTATTAGTAGGTGAAACAGTGCAGGCACGGGCTTGTTTAAATATTAGTGTGTAAAATTTATCTAAACACTATAATTATAAATTTTAAAACATATATACTACATATATTATTAGTTAATCTATTTATGCATTGACCACAAAATTTATGAATAATATGAAGGTCTCAATATTAAAGTTGTGAATGTATTTACTAATGAAGTTAAAAGGTTTTAGACTTTTGAATTTTCTTATCCAATAAAAAAGAGAAAAAGAATTTGATATTGAAAGATAAAAATAAAGTGAATAGATCATTTAATTGGATGTCAATTAAATAATTATTATGCTTTTATATATAAGAATAGACTTGCATATCAATTCAAATTCATTTCTACACACATAGTAAATATCTAAAGCTAAATCAATTTGAAGAAAATATTTATAAAATTACGAGGTTGAATATTCAGTGTAAATCATTGTTAACTTAACTACAAAAATAAAATTTGTCAATCAATAAATAAAAAGTTTGATTCAAAATTTATCTTATTAGTTATCCAATTTTTGTCGGCACGTAGATATGAATAAATAAATAAATAAAATAAGGAAGAAGAAACTATATGAGACTCAAGCTTTAACACGAACAAAAAATTCATGATAATTTATTTACTGTCTAGAAAGAAAATTTTTTCTTAAAAATCACAATTTTACAAAATATATTTCTAGTTTTAAAACGAATACAACTCAATATGCATTGATAGATTGTACATCAAAACTAAATAAGCATAAAAAAAGGTCATTATTTCAACTTCTTTCTAATTACCTAACAGTAAAAACAAAATTCCCGTATCATGCACCAAATTTACTGATATCCAAATGCTTTACAAAGTGCAATATTTTCTTATAGGAGAGTGATATTTTCACATCATTTTCTTATATTTCCACACGGTAGGGTCCACACATCAACTATGGTTAAAACAAATGCAATAAATTAACTATAATACAATATTCATTTTCCAAAATTACCCCCACCTACCCACTAACATATCCATAAGCTTATCACCCTCCTTACTCACCACCAGCTTCAGCAGCCATTACCCACCACTAACCTCACCTTATCCTACAACCTGTCTCAAAATTACCCCCACCTAATACATCAAAGAATATACTAATTAAATGGGTGAACATTTGGATGTCTTAACATATTACAGTAAACAATCATCATTGACTGAACCGTTTTCGGAATTTTCGTTTGCTCCATAATTCTCCATGTTTATAGTTCAAATCCTACTAAAAACAAAATTTTATAGTTAGCAAACAGGATGGAAATAGTTAACAAATAGGATTTTACAGTTAGCAAATACTACATCCCCAGTTTATTTGGGTATCTAATTAATAAGATAATGTTTTCTCCATTTCGTTTCAATAGCATGATAACAAATTTTATAACATGCAGTTGGTTAAAAATAATTATTGCTTTATGATAATGAAGAATATGAGATAAAAGCCCAGTTCAACAATCAAAATCATCCTGACATATCCTTTGATAACTATGATTGTTCTCCCTTACAATATTTGCTTGATGAAGATATACTTTTTAATCAATAAAAGTTGAAAAGTTTAGTTGAAGCCATGTATCAAACATCTCGTGTGCAACACTTAAAACACTAATTTTCTAATGAATAAATTTGAAGACGACACAAAGCATTTACTTACCATATTCAGAGCAACTGGAACAAATATGGGAATCAAAATCTTAATATTTTCTTTTATCTTAGCGAGAGATGTTATGAAATTATAGGATAGATTGAAGAAATAAAGTTCAGAAAGTAAACAATAAAATTAAAACATATTCCCTCCGTCCCAAATTAATTGCATTTCTAGGACTTTTTAAAGTCAAATTGACTATTTTTAAAACTAATCTTTTTACTATTTTTGCTAACATATAGGTGAAGATATTATAACCAAAAGAAAGTATATACAATTTATTACTAATTTTAATTTTTATAATTTTAGAAATATATTTATATATGCTTAATTATTAATTTTAAAAATAGTCAATTTGACTTAAAAAAGTCCTAGAAAAGCAATTAATTTGGGACGGAGGGAGTACTTATCAAGATAATTGATTTGAGATTTAATTAATCCCTCGTTAGAAGATTGGAGAGAACGAACAAAATGTTCTGCAACGGAACCACATGTCACTAATTAATAAAACAAATCAAACATGGGAGGAATAAAGGCAATGGGAACAATGAAGGAAAGAAAGAGAGCTGGGATATATATGAATTAGTGGATATATATGAAATTTTTTACCTTAAATTAAACCAATCTTCCACTAGTACGCCTTTTTGCATATAGAATTTTTTGATCTGAAAGCTGTTGCGGCTGGTGGTGAGTAGTTGTTGCGGCTGTTGGGAAAGTAGTTGTTGCGGCTGGTGGTGAGTAAGAAGGGTGATAAGCAGATGAATATGTTAGTGGCTAGGGGTAATTTTGGAAAATGAATATTGTAGTATAGTTAGCTTAACTCATTTGTCTTAACTATAGTTGATGTGTAGAACCTACCGTGTGGAAATATAAGAAAATGCTGTGGAAATATCACTTTCCTTTCTTATATTCATTATTTAGTATGTTATTTGTTGGGATGTGATATTGAGTAGGCTCACGTGGGTCCAAGTTCCCACAAAAAATTTTCTTGTTTTACGATCCATGTACTGGCGCATGCTTCCTGCCTGCCATGTTTCCTAGTTCACTTTATTTGTGAGTCACAATAGAAATGCATAGAGATTATTATATATATATATAGCCTCTCGGCAACCAGGGGGAGGACATACAATATACAACCGGAGATGAAACACAAATACACTCTCTGTAATCAAGATATTATTATTACTTCTCTCTCCGTGGTTTTCTCCCATTTTGGGTTTCCACGTTAAATCTTGGTGTTCTTGTTATTTATTCTGTATTTATATTCTTGGTGTATGTTGTTATTTATATATTTTGTGGGTTAAAATCCACAAAACTACACCATCATCCGTTGGCGCGATTTTGGCTCTGCCTTTTGGTGATTTTATCAGGTGGCCAAAATCTGGCGTTAACATTGGCGCCGTCTGTGGGAATCGAAATTAAGTTCGAAAAATCACCGATCAACTATGACGAAGAGGAAGCCTCACAAAAGATAACTAATGGGTTATGTTCACAATAATAATAATTATCAATTTTCTCTTCGGACTACTTCGACAAGGTGAATATCACTTCGGCAATTCTTCTTCGGCAAATATAGGTCCGTTCTGAGAAAGAATGCTTTCGTCATGCGTGATCAGTCGACAAAATCTCATCTTCGACTGTGTTCATAAAAGCTAAGTGCTTCTTTTCTATTTAATTATAAAATTATCATATTTGTCGCTGCCACTTTATTAATATTATAAATTTTATACCTAGCCCACTGTTGCATCGTGTATTGTTTATGCAGTTGGTTTCCTTTTTCTCCCAAAGTAATGATTACACCCAGCATGTGATTACACCCAGCATGGACATAGTAATTTATATAAACTAAGATAAGTAATGGTTACTTTCAAGTGGCAATGTAGTTGGTGTCGAGTCTGCCGACACACCACACTTAGACCACCATGGATATGCGAGCCTGGCTCAAGCTTTAAATAATATCATGCCCATGCATATGATCGGTAAGGCACATTGTCATCAGGGGACTTCAGTCACATGGATGGGACACTAGCAAGTTCGGCAGTCTCGGAACTTGCAAAATCAAGTTGGCTTCGGGTTCGGCTTATAAAAGGTGGCTTCGGATTCGGGACCCAGTGGAGAACGTGCTGGTGGTGCACTGCAACGTCCATTGCAGCATCAGCAATCACCAAGACCGCCACTTCAGCGCTGTGGAGGCGATATGGGAGGTGTTGGCCATAGACGGTGTTGTACCTTCTGCCGGTGAACCTTCTAGGCCATCAGTATCCAAACTGCACCAAGCAACCCAAGCTTCGGCAACATCAAAGATGGCTTCAGCAACATCAACTCCTCTTCGGTAGCATCAACTAAAGCTGTGGCGACATCAACCATGGCTTCGGCAAAGCGAACTAAAGCTGTGGCGACATCAACCATGGCTTCGGCAAAGCGAGCTAAAGCTTCAGCGAGGTGCGCTTCGGCTCCGACAATGGTTCCTCTTCGGCGAAGCATCCTTCAGCGAATCCTCTTCTACTGAATAGAATAGAGCAACCCTTTACATGTTAAGTTCAATAATAGCAGCAGCTTCATTCACTTGGGCTTCATGTGAACGATCGTTTTCAGCGTAGCATCTGATGATGATGTTCCAAGAAAACAAACTGATGAAATTGTCTCCTCTTCGGCTTTGACCTCCATCTCTGAGTGGGTGAGCCTCCTATTCGCTTAGACAGGGTCGCATTCAGCCTCTTTCTAATCAGGTGAAATTGCATAAGGAGATGGCATGCCTTCGGGTTCGGGGAAGGCGCATCACGACTTCGGCAAATAGCGTCATTCGGGTTCGGGTTTATCAGTTCAACATGTTTTCTTCCGCTTTTGCTTTGGCATAGAGTGTCTGTTCAAGCATGGCTTCGGGGAACGCACAACACGACTTCGACAATCCATCTTCGGATGGGTGAGCCTCCTTTTCGGTTCGACAGTGTGCTCCCACTTCGAACTTTGGTTCGGTATATACATGGATCCCGAGAACTTATGACTGAGTGGCGTCTACTTGTTCCAACAAACGTATTTTCTATTGAAGAAACGTACATTAAAGTCCATGTATGAACCAAGTATATCAAGCGATTGACGATCCCTCAAATTGTAGGGGATGCAATATACGAGGTCAAATGCAGATTTATTTTCTGCAAGGAAAAAGACAAACATTTTCGTTAGAACTAGAAATACAAGAGATAATCTGTGGGGAATTCCACTAGTTATGATTTGGGTGCGACGGTAAATAGTTTCGGCAGCTCATTTATGCCTTCGGATCGTCTTCGACTGATCACCATCGGGTTCGGCAACTCATCTATGCCTATGGATAGCCTTCGGCGGATCACCATTGGGTTCGACATGTACCCACTTTAACTTCGGCTTATGTTCACTTCTCTTCAGCAACGTTTAGGAGCTTGGGGTTGACTTCGACAAGAGGAACTCCACTTCGGATTCATTGGGGACTCCACTTCGGATTCATTGGGGACTCCAGTTCGGCATCAGCAAAGTGAACATCACTTCGGCATCCCCTTCGGCATAGACCTGCCCTCAGGTTCGGTATCTTAATGCCATCGGACAAACAAAGACTTCGATCACAGTTCTTCGGCAAAGCGATTTGGGATCTCAAAGGAGAACAAAAAGTTCACTCCAGTGAAGCGAATGGACTTCGGGAACAGAAAACAAAACAAAAAACTAAACTCCTCGTTTCTACTAATCATGTTCCCCACTTAACATATAACATATATTATATACATCCACTAGCATGTACATATTTATATATATATATGTACTCCTTTTTGAGATCCCAAATGAGATGATTATATATATCTCACTTTATGGAGGGAGGAGATAGGATTGTGTTAACGCTTGATTTTGTCCGCGCGTCCAATTCACTCTCCGCGCGTGTACCTGCACAAAAGTCCCAACGGCTTGGGCCGTGTGGAGACTTCTTGGGTGTAAGAGTAAGTAACAAGTTCAAGGTGCGCTAACAATGGAGGTCAAATATTTAGTAGAGTAAATAATGTCATATCTGGCCTTCATTGTTATTTGGGTATTTATAGGATTCACTTGGCTAATTACTACTCATATTAGGAGTGTTCTGCCTAGAATCCTTATTGGACTTGTATTCAATTACTTTGATCCAATAGAAGTATTATCCAGTAAGGACATAAAATACTGGCCTAAGCCTTTTCGGACTGGAAAGTCCTCATATAATCCGCTAAGTGTGATTGGCCTTTGGGCCGAGCCCAACATAAGAGGCCCAATCCAGCCTGTTAGGATTTATATCCGAACATTGCCCCCCACTCCCTTAGTATATGATATGTACTGGGGGAGTGAGTCAGAGGGTTTGATCAGCCGAAAATTTATAACAAGGAAAGATGATAGATGCTCTCGGGAACCCGAAGGCGTCAGACTAAGGATATCTCTCCTCCAGGTGTCTTCAAGTGTTAGCCCGAAGATAGGGACTCTCGAGGGCGTCAGACCAAGGATAATGCCCCTCGGGTACTCGAAAGCATGAGAACCGAGGATAATGCCTCTTGGGATCCCTAGAAATGTTGTCCCGAGGATGGAGAACCTGGTCACGATATCGGGCTTCTCTGATGGGTAAGTCCCGCTCACAAATGTGTATTTGGGCCCAATTTTTTTGTTTCGAAGCCCAATAGTGATATCCCAGCACAAGCAGCCCAATAGTTATTTTATAAAATTCAAAATGTTACGGTTGGATACAGCTGTTAGGCACTACAGCTTATCAGCAATAACTTCTCCCGCCTCTAGCCTCGTCCATTGGATAGGATCAATTTCGGCCGTCGGCTATCCACTTTTATAGAGAAAGTTAACCTAAGCGTCATTTCTCACCAGTGCATTCGTTTTTACAGAGAGAGAAATAACCTTCCAGAGATCTCGTCTTCTTGCTATTCTGCTTTAGGATCGATCGTCCATCCCCTTCCCCGAACATCTTCAAGTAAGTTATTCATCTTCTTTCTTTTCTCGATGGCTGGGGGTAATGGGAATCAAGCTTCATCTTCCCGTGTTGAAGATGAGGTTACAGTCGCTCAAGCTGGAATTCCTGAAGGTCAGCCATGGAAACCAGTAATAGTAGAGCGCATGAGAGATGTAGAAGAGTACAATAGGACTAAGTACTTCTCTTTAGAGTATAGAGTAGCCAACATTCCTTCTTCTATCAAAAACCCTTTTTTCGATTTGCTGATGACGGAATTATATATTCCTGAATCATATGAAATTAGGAGACCCGAGGGTGAGGAAAGGGTGTACTGGCAACCCGAAGGGGGGTGGATCCCGATCCATCGCCAGTTGCTTCTCTTCGGGGTGCGCTTTCCACTCCGTCCTTTCGTTCTAGAGCTCCTTCATACAGTAGGGCTCAGTTTAAATCAATTATCCCCAAATTCTTTCATTCACTTAAATAGTTTAATAGCTTTCTGCTCGTCCGAGGGCGTAGCCCCGAGCATCGATTTCTTCTTTCAATTCTTTTCTCTCTCCGCCTGTAAGGAGAAGGGCTTCTATCAAATAATCAAGAATCCGGGTAGAGATACCCTGATGGATACCCCATCCAGTAATAAGGGATGGCATGGGGACTGGTTCCTCATCAAGGGGCCGGACACTGAGTTGTTAGGACCTTGGTCTAACCCGAATAAAGACCAACTAAACCCGAATCGAATTAGCCGAAGAAGGTTGGAGGAGTTCGAGGTTTTGTATTCCAAGAGACCTTCGGTGAAGTGGAACCGGCTTCTTTTGAATGACCAAGACTGGTTACATGATCACGGCTGTAAGTCTATTTAAATTTCCCGAATGCATATTATTACTGAATTGATAATGTACTGATCCTTCTTTATCTTTTGTGCAGTGGCTGACTCTGGAAGGACTGCTGATAACGAGGCCATTCTTGAAGCGGCTGGTGTGCCGAGGACCAAGCTATCGGGCGCCGAAAAGCTGAGGCTGGCTCGTCTGAAGAAAGCCTCGGGCAGCAAAGTGTCGACCTTGCCCGAGGGAGCTGCCGAAGGAGCTTCAAGACCTGGCCCGACCGAGGAGCCAGCGAGAGCTGCAGAACCCAGGCCCAAAAAGAGGAGACTGGTGCGCCACTCCTCAGTTGAGGTGAGAGAGGGACCCATCCGAGTGGTTCCGATCGAGCCTTCTTCTACTACCGGGGGATCCACCAGTGGTGCCCCGAAGGAGTTGGTTGCAACGGCTTCTTTCGACGCCGAGTCTCCTCACCCCGAGGAAGGGGCACTGGTGAGGAAGAAAAAGCAAAGGGAGTCCACTCCTCCCCCTCCCGCCACTGAACAACCGAGGGTGGAAGAAGTGGAGACTTCTGTCGGGGCCTTGGATCCCTCCCCGATCCTAATTGATGGAGTTGAAGCCGATCAGGGGGATCTGAAGGCTCTGATGGAAAAATTGTTCGCGCATCACACCAAGGTAAGCAAGTTCTTTTAAGTAGTAGCCACAGTTTTGTTATTTGTTATGTTCTGACTCCCGACCATTATTTTGCAGGGGAACGATCTTCTTCTCCAGGTTTCTGACAAAGTGAAAAACTTGGAGCAGGATCTGAAGAAGTCCACCGAGGAGTGTGATGTGGCGAAGGAGAAGCACCAGAAGGTCCGAAACCAACTCCATGCCCAGCGCGATAGCTTTCATATCATGAAGAATGATTATGAAGCTATGCGCTCGGAGAAGGTAAAGACTGACCGGGAGCTGTCCGCTCTGAGGAATCAGGTGTACAATGCTGATGCCCGTACCGAGGAGGCCACGAAACAAGCTGAGGCTGCTGCGAAGCGGGCCGAGGATGCTGAAGGGAAGATTAAGGAGCTCGAAGCTCTTCTCCAGAGGCAGACGGAGCAACTCAGCCAATCTGACGAAGCGATCCGCCTGCAAACCGACCAGATGCGAAATCTGAAGGACAACGTCCAGATGATCGTTGAAGGTTGGGCCTCGAAGGAAGCAGATTGGCTGAAGGGTCCCATTGCCCCCGCATCGCCCAGTGTTCTGGCGCCCAGTCTTCGGCAAAAGGTGATCGAGGATTACAAGACCTCGGATCAATTCCATGAAGACGTCCAGGATGCTGTGGTGAATGAGTTCAATGACGGCTTTGAATATGCCCGAGAACTTGTGCGGGAGAAAGGCCATGATCCTGATGCCCTGGGCCTTATTATTCCCGAGAACTAATTTTTGTACTTGTAATTTTTCACTATGTAATTCAACAAACTCTTTGTTCTGTAATACTTTGTAATGAAGATTAACTTCTTTAATGAGATGTGTAAATATTCTATCTTATCTTTTCTCTTGAGTAATTCTTATTTATCAATGTACATAGCTGTTCTATACCCCTTCTCCCCATTAACTTTATTAGGAAATTACTAATAAGGTTAATCGATATATCAAAGTGTATGTAAAAACAGTAGACAAAGATAAAACAGAAGAATGCTCATTAATCTCTAAAAGATAATCAATATCGATCAATATTTAGGCCTCGAAAGAAACTAAGTACATAGTATCACTGATAATATCTTCGGAGCCGAGCAGCATGTCATGTGTTCGGGACTTTCTTTCCATCCATATGTTGCAATTTGTAGGTTCCCGATCCCAATATTTCAATGACTTTATATGGTCCTTCCCATGTAGGCATCAGTTTTCCCGTTTCCCGAGGTGTAGACGCATCTGCCTGCCGAAGAACCAAGTCCCCTACCTTGAATGTTCTTGCCTTGACATTTTTGTTGAAATGCCGAGCCGTTCGTTGCTGATAGGTAGCTAATTTGAGAACCACGGCATCACGTTCCTCTTCCAATAGGTCTAGGTTTTCCCGAAGCCCCTCGCTATTGAGAATTTCGTCGAAGTTTTGGACTCGGGAGGAAGGTATCTCAATCTCAATAGGTATCAAGGCTTCGGTCCCATAGGAAAGCTTGAAGGGTGTCTCTCCGGTTGTGGTTCGAGGAGTTGTTCGGTAGGCCCATAGGACATGCAGAAGCTCTTCGGGCCAGGCTCCTTTTGCCTCTTTAAGTCTTCGTTTAATGCCGTTCAACAAAAGCCTTTTTGTCACCTCAACCTTTCCATTTGCTTGAGGATGGGCCACTGAAGTTCGTCGGTGTTGAATATTCAGCTCTGTCAAAAAACCTTCGAACTCTTTCCCCACGAACTGAAGACCGTTATCAGAGACTAGGACCTTAGGAATTCCGAACCGATAGACCACCTGCTCTTTAAGGAATTGAAGACATGTCTTCTCAGTGATCTTTGCTAGTGGTTTGGCTTCGACCCATTTGGTGAAGTAATCTATTGCCACAATAACAAATTTTACCTGACCCTTACCCTGAGGGAGCGGCCCGAGAAGATCTATCCCCCAAACTGCGAAAGGGATGGGAGACAATATAGGTGTAAGCTCTTCGGGAGGCTGGTGTGATACCGAAGCGAACAGTTGGCATTTATGGCATTTTTTGACGAAGTCTTTGGCGTCCTGAAGCATGGTCGGCCAAAAATATCCTTGTCGCAAAATTTTATGTGCCAATGTCTTCGCTCCCACATAATCTCCACGTATCCCTTCATGGACTTCCCGAAGCGCATAATCAGATTCTCTGGGACCAAGACACTGAAGTAAGGGCGACGAATAGGATTTCCTGTACAGTGTATCCTCAATAAGACAGTACTTTGTGGCTTTGAATTTAATTCGTCGGGCCAATGCTCGGTTATCGGGCAGCTCATCAGTTTTCAAAAACTTGACTATAGGGGTTATCCAGGAATCCTCGGATTCAATATCCATTATCGTCTGAACCATTGTGCTCGGTTCCTGGAGAGTTTCAAGGTAGACAGATCCTTCTAATTCCCCCTGGTCAGTTGCAACAAGCTTCGAGAGAGCATCAGCCATGACATTGTCCGCTCTGATCACCCCAATAATTTGATACTTAGGGAAGTGTCCGAGGAGCGTCTGCACCAGCTGTAGGTAGGCCTGAAGATGTGGTTCCCTGGCTTCATACTCCCCCAATACCTGTTTTACCACGAGTTGGGAGTCACTGTATATCATCAGGTTTTTCACCTCCAGACTTCGGGCCAACCTTAGACCTGCTATAAGTGCTTCATATTCGGTAATATTGTTGGTAGTTGTGAACCCGAAACGAATAGATTGCTGGACCCTGAATCCTTCGGGAGAGGTAAGAATCACCCCTGCCCCGCTGCGAGATCCGACGCTAGATCCATCCACAAATAATGTCCATGCCGAATCTGTCGTGGGATTAGGTAGTTCAGCTAGATCTCCTTCCTCTTCCTCGGGGAAGGAACACTCAACAATGAAATCAGCCAGGGCCTGCGCTTTGATTGATGTCCGAGGGCAAAAATTAATATTAAACTGACTCAGCTCCACAACCCACGCTGCTAGTCTCCCCGAAGACTCGGGACGGTACAATACTTTTCGAAGGGGTTGATCTGTAAATGCTGTGATGGTTCTCCCCTGAAAGTAGTGCCGAAGTTTTCGACTAGAGATAATCAACGCGTAAGCCAACTTCTCTAAGTTTGGATATCGGGTTTCGGCATCTCGAAGAGCATGGCTTACGTAGTAGACTGGCTTCTGACCTTGTGTATCCTCCCTGATCAAAGCTGACCCGACCGCGAACTGTGTTGCGGATAGATATAACTGCAGATCCTCTTCGGGTAGAGCTTTACTGAGGATCGGAGGAGAAGAAATATAATGCTTGATCTGTTCAAAGGCAACCTGGCACTCCTTCGTCCAAACGAACGTCTTTTGGTTCTGGGCTCCTTTCAGAGTATTGAAGAATGGAAGACACTTCTCTGCTGATCGGGCCACAAACCTCCGAAGGGCGGCCAATCTTCCTGTTAACCTTTGAATATCTTTAAAGCTCCTTGGGGATTGCATCTCGAGGATAGCCGCTATCTTTTCGGGATTAGCTTTTATCCCTCTTCGGCTAACCATGTACCCCAAGAACTTGCCTGACCCGAGGCCAAAAGTGCACTTGGCGGGGTTATGTTTCATGTTGTGGATTCTGACATTCCGAAAGCATTCTTCTAGATCTGACAAGTGGTCTTCGTCCCCCATGCTTCGGACGATCATATCATCCACATAGACTTCCATATTTCTGCCGATCTGATCTCTGAACACCTTATTCATCATTCGTTGATAAGTTGCCCCGGCGTTGATCAGACCGAACGACATGACTTTGTAGGCGTAGATTGCTCGGTGAGTGATGAAGGATGTCTTCGGGATGTCTGATTTGTGCATGGCAATCTGATTATACCCGGAAAAAACATCCAAGAAGCTCATTAAAGTGTGTCCCGCTGTAAAATCAATTAGTTGATCGATGTTCGGGAAAGGATAGTAATCTTTCGGGCAAGCTTTGTTCAGATCCGTGTAGTCTACACACATCCTCCACTTCCCGTTATGCTTCTTCACCAGCACCACATTGGCAAGCCATTCCGGATAAGTTATTTCATAAATGAAGTTGGCAGCCAATAATTTTTCAATCTCTTCATCTATCACCTTTTGTCGTTCGGGAGCAATGTTACGCCTCTTCTGTTTAACGGGCTTATGGCTGGGGTTGACACTTAATTTATGTTCGGTCACATCCCTATTTATTCCCGGCATGTCAGCTGGCGTCCATGCAAATATATCCGAGTATACTTTCACCAGCTCGATGAGTCTGGTTCTGACGCCCATTTCCAGACCGGTACCAATCTGTATGGTCCTGGTGTCATCCTCCTAAAACAATGGAATCTCTTCAGTTTTTTCAGCAGGCGTTGCTATCGGCTTTGAGCCTCCTTCCGTAAAGGGTTTTAGTTCGATCTTCATTGTGGTTTTTTGCTTACTGACCCCCACGGAAGTCGCCTGAATAGTTTGAAGATAGCACCTTCGGGATAAATCCTGATCCCCTGCAACTTCACCAATCCCGTGCTCGGTGGGGAATTTCATTTTTAGATGGGGAATCGAGGTGACTGCCTTTAAAGCTGATAAAGTTGTTCTTCCCAGAATGACATTGTAATTACTCTCCACCTGAACCACATAGAATTTTATCATGATGGAAGCTTGTTTAGGGGTTGTGCCGAAGATCGCTGGTAACTCTATCGTCCCTGCTATTCGGACTGGGTTGTTCCCGAAGCCATATAATGGGGACTCGTTGCAGATCTCCAGCTTTCTTCCCCCCAGGTCCAACCGATTGTATGCATGGCTATAAAGTACATCGATTGAGCTCCCATTATCCACCAGCATCCTCTTCAGGTCCATAGTCCCTACCTGAGCAGTGATAACCAGAGCATCTTGATGGGGTGTGACAATTCCCGGGGGGTAGTCCTCATCAGAGAAGGTTATAGGTTCTGTCGGGGTAGTTTTAGATTGTCCAGACAACTGATGGACCTCCCTGCCGAAAGCTTTTCTTTTTTTATTGGATAATGCTGATATCGGTCCACCAGATATACAATCCACGACTCCCTTTACCGCTCCCAAAGATGGCGGTGGTGCTAGCCGATCAAAGGGGCTTGATTTGTATTGACCGGCGATGTAATAGTCCAGATTCCCTTTTCGGACCTGTTTTTCCTGAAAGTCCTTCAGCTGATAGCACTCTTCGGTATCATGCCCCTTTGCCTCATGATAGTTACAGTATCTATCCCCATTCTTTTGTCTGGCAAAGACTCTGATCTTCGGTGGTTTCTCATAGAAGGGCTGGTTCTTAATTTCCTTGATGATAATGGCTCGGCTTAAGGTCAGAGGGGTGTAGTCTTTGTCATTATCCCGATTCCCTCTTTCCTTCGGGCCTCTATTTTTTCGTTGCCGACTATCCTGGAAATCTTTCTTGCCATTCCTTTTATTATCGTCGTATTTTTTATCGGCGTCTTCCCCTCGGGAATCTCTCTGGTGAAAATCACCTGTATTTTTCGAGGTTCCCCGAAGGTTAGCAAGCGCCTCTTCCAATTCAACAAACTTATCCACTTTTTCATATGCTTCGGGCAGAGACTCGGGAGCCTTTGAGATAATTTCCTCGATCAACCTGCTGGACTTGTCCACGTTTAGTCCCATGGTCAGGAAGTGGATAACCTGCTTTGGGTCTATGTCGTTGACTTCGGCTACAGCTTCCCGGAACCTCTTGATATATTGTCAAAGTGTCTCGTTAGGTCTCTGCTTAACCTGCATTAGGGACGTGATCATCTTGACCCGCCTCTTGTTGCTTCCGAAGCAGGTGTGGAATTGCTCTTGCAAATCGCCCCATGAGCTTATAGACGAGGAGGGAAGGGAGATGACCCACTCTCGAGCAGTTTTCTTCAGGGTGGAAAGGAATAGACGACACATGGCCGCCTCATTGTGACCATGGAAGAGCATGGCCTGCTCGAAAGTGAAGGTATGGTCATGGGGGTCTCCCCTTCCGTCATACATCTCCAGGTTCGAGGGACCTTATTCATTCTATCGATCTTTGCGTTAGCAAGATCTCTGGTGAAAGGAGAAGATCGAGGCTTCTTTGTCCCCGAAGGTTGGTTGTTAGCCCTTCGGGGAGATGATTCTCCGGTGCGGCTCCTTCCAGGGCTTCGTCGGGGACCTTCGCGACGGTCTCTTTGTGATGGTGACCGGGCTCGCTTTCTCAGATCCCTGGTATTGTTGGTGTCAGATTGGACCAGACTGTCGTCCCGATGCCGTCTCCTAGATCGGTCATCTCTACGTCGGTGAGGTATGGAGCGGGAGGCCGAGCCTCTCTCGCTCAACAGGTCCTGTCCAGCCTCGTTTAATTTCATGTATTGTTTGTCAAGCTCTTCTTGCTGGAGATTGAGAGCTTTTTTGCGGTCAAGGATCTGCTGAAGACACTGTTCCCTCTCTGCTGCCGTCTCATGGTGGGATCGAGATCGAGTTGGTCCATTGTGATCATGTTGGCTTCGTTGTGAACGTGAAGTTGCCATATGAACCCGTTCCGATTAGCCAAACAAACTGCTACTAAAAGGGCCCTCCTTCTAGCGCCAATGTTAACGCTTGATTTTGTCCGCGCGTCCAATCCACTCTCCGCGCGTGTACCTGCACAAAAGTCCCAACGGCTTGGGCCGTGTGGAGACTCCTCGGGTGTAAGAGTAAGTAACAAGTTCAAGGTGCGCTAACAATGGAGGTCAAATATTTAGTAGGGTAAATAATGTCATACCTGACCTTCATTGTTATTTGGGTATTTATAGGATTCACTTGGCTAATTACTACTCCTATTAGGAGTGTTCTGCCTAGAATCCTTATTAGACTTGTATTCAATTACCTTGATCCAATAGAAGTATTATCCAGTAAGGACATAAAATACTGGCTCAAGCCTTTTCGGACTGGAGAGTCCTCATATAATCCGCTAGGTGTGATTGGCATTTGGGCCGAGCCCAACATAAGAGGCCCAATCCAGCCTGTTAGGATTTATATCCGAACAGATTGCATGCGGGAACATTTGTATATTTCTACATCACATAAAGGGGAGGTACTTGGTCATAGAAAGGCTTTAGCAACATCAATCAAAGCTTAGGCAAAATGAACAAAGATTCGGCAATTCTCCCACTTCAGCTTCGGAGTGGCGGACTTCGCCAATTCAAGAACTTGCAATGGAAGAGGGGTTTTTTTAGCTTTTTGGTGTTAAAATCAATTTGGGCGGAGATGAAAGTGGATATCAAGACGAATCATCGTCATCTATGGCGATAATCAAAAAGAGGAGGAACTATGAAAAAGATGAATGTACGAGGAAGAGTAAAAGTATAGATAATCTTGTTCGGACACGCAACACCCGTTATCGTCCGATGGCCTTAGACCATGGGAGTTAGAAATTGCCAGAAGAAGACAAAAGGGGGAGAGGCCCCACCAGTACTCACTTCGGGTTCGGGCAACAACAACCAACATCGGACGTTAGCAGTTTACTTTGGCTACATTATGTCTTTGATTGGGCCAAATTCAACCTTTAGCCTTTGATTTCGGCAATTTACCCATCTCCCGGGACGGTCAAGGCATCTCCCGGGACGGTCAGGCATCTCCCGGGACGGTCAGGCATCTCCCGGGACGGTTCAGGCATCTCCCGGGACGGTCAGGCATCTCCCGGGACGATCAAAAACAGTCTTCCGAGCCGTTCTCAACAAATCGATCAGGCGGTAGCGCCGATCAGGAACAGGCTCGGCGCCGTTCGCAACAATTGATTCTTGGACTTTTAAATGATGTACTCTTCCGATTCAATGTTCCATTGAAACGAAAAACTGGGGGCAATGTTGGGATGTGATATTGAGTAAGCTCACGTGGGTCCAAGTTCCCACAAAAAACTTCCTTGTTTTACGATCCATGTACTGGCGCATGCTTCCTGCCTGCCATGTTTCCTAGTTCACTTTATTTGTGAGTCACAATAAAAATGCATAGAGTATATTATATATATATATATATATATATATATATATATATATATATATATATATATATATAGAGAGAGAGAGAGCTTTTCTCTTATAAGTACTCAAAATAAGGACCTAAAGTACGGACCAATTTTTTTTTTTTTTTTGCCTTTTTTTTTAGAACAACTAAAAATAAATAAATAAATAATTATGGAACTGAAATTTTTACATAATACAGTGTTTTGGGCGTGATTTGGATACATATAACAAAACATAATACAGTTTCTGTACATACATGTTTTGTTATATGTATCCAAATCACGCCCAAAACATTGTATTATGTAAAAATTTCAGTTCCATAATTACTTATTTATTTATTTTTAGTTGTTCTAAAAAAAAAGCAAAAAAAAAAAAAAAAAAATTGGTCCTTACTTTAGGTCCTTATTTTAGGTACTTATAGGAGAAAAGCTCTATATATATATATATATAGCCTCTCGGCAACCAGGGGGGAGGACATACAATATACAACCAGAGATGAAACACAAATACACTCTCTGTAATCAAGATATTATTATTACTGCTCTCTCCGTGGTTTTCTCCCATTTTGGGTTTCCACGTTAAATCTTGGTGTTCTTGTTATTTATTCTGTATTTATATTCTTGGTGTATGTTGTTATTTATATATTTTGTGGGTTAAAATCCACAAGACTACACCATCATCCGTTGGCGCGATTTTGACTCTGCCTTTTGGTGATTTTATCAGGTGGCCAAAATCTGACGTTAACATTATTTATTCTGTAACAACTCACATATATAATATTAACATTATATGAATCTCTACACAGACTAAAATTGTGAATATATTTGAACATAATAAGTGTGTCAATATAGAGAGCATATGAATTGAATGAATGTCAACGACAAATAAAGGAAGCTGTGACCTCGGATGAATGAAAATAACTAAACATGTATGTTGGAGTAATTATAAATTTGTTTTCTAACATGATTACAGTATATTTATCAACTATATTGTTTGATATATTAAAGGAAATTAAAATTTCTTGATAAACGTGTAATTCTTATAGGTGTTCAAGTTATAAAAATATATAAAGAAGATTTTAAATATTATTAATTTGTTTACTACATATCAAATAATTACGATAAAGTAAAAAAATTGTGAAGAGTAAATGTTTATTATCCCACACTTAGGCGGAGGTTGATGGTTATTTTGTTTTATCAAGTCCGTCTTTTTTTTGGTGATGTTAATGCAAAATGACATTATGTTATTAAATTTGTTGTCATAATTTCATTATTATGTCGTTGTTGTTGCTACTTAACTAGTAACTTCTCATTTTTAAAGATAAACATAAAATAAAAATTCATTCTTAATATTTGCGAATTTATAATACTCTTCTCGTAGAAGAGGCTAATGTATATAAATTTTATTGAGGATAACAAAATTGTTCAATAAAGAATCTGATTTTTACCATTTAGGTAAACTGAAATATCCAAGAGGAATATTGGTATTCGTAGCACATGCTTAAATCAGCTAATCTCCAAATGGTTTACAAAGTGCAATATTTAGTGTGTTTGTTTATTTAATCACAAATAATATGTTTGTTTATTTAATCACAAATAACACTCAAATACAAGTATTTAGCATTACACATCTACAAAATAACAAAATCTAATCATCGAAGCTTTGAAATTATTAACCAATATTACACGAGGCTAGATAATTTTACATCAATATCAAAGGGATACCAGCAAAAAAAGGCATGTTCATCTGCTGCAGCTCTTGACAATCTTCAAAACTTGCTGTCTTTGGATCAAAAGGCTCGCGATCACGTAGCACTAAACCCTGTTTGATGCGACCTAGTTGCCGCGAATGCAGCACTTGCTTCGAAGTTACTGGCAGCCTAATAGACTGATATTCTTCGAGAGCAAAGCTTAAATTTTCTACTCCCCATTTTCCTAGGCATTTGCCTAAAACTGCTGCATCTAATATTGACATGTTTGTGCTTCTTAGGCCATGAGGAGTCGTCGGATGAGCTGCATCTCCAATTAATACTACATTGTCCCAGAAAACCCGCTCCAAAGGATCACAATCGTAAATGACATTTAGAAAAGGCTCTTTTGTTTCTTTTATGATTCTTACCAGTTCTGGAACCCATACCTTCTCTGCTTCTTCATGCATTTTCTCGATCATGTCGGTTCGTACTTTCTTTGTCAATGAGTTTCCCTGAATTTTGTTTTCCAGAAAATGAGTCCAAGTTAGTAAAGTGGCAAAAGTTACATGGGTATCGAAGTCAAATATTTTTGGTTCATTAGGTCTAAATTCATCCAATATCCTTTGTGTTAATAAGCATAAAAAAAATTCAATTACTTTGGCTGGTCCAAGTTTGTCACTTTACAGGATCAGGTTGAATAGAGTAATGATACATTTTACTCTTTTTTGTTAGTTACGTGAATAAATATTAGTGGTAATATATTTAATCAGATATGTAATACAGTGGACGAACCTTATAATTCTATCTAATTTCATGTATTGATTTCATGTATTGATGTAAGTCACAATTGTAAGTCAGTCGGCAAAAACTTGCACAATACATAGCAGGACTCAGTTAAATATGATGAGTTCATAGTAATGTTATGACTTTATGATGTGCATTTGAACCTTACATATTGATGGATTGAAGAGCTTGGGATTGAGCTGGTGCTGTTTTAAGTTTTGGATTGTTTTGGTTTTTTCATGTTGGATGGTTTGTATGAACTTGGTATCTTGGCAGGCCTTCTGTTGCATGGTCAAGGAGCTGTAGTCTGTGTTGTATATTTTAGGGAGGTTTATAATAGGGGTTTGTGCTTTCGTTTGAGTCTTAGGTTTAGCTTTCTTGGTGATTATCGCTACCAGATCGGAAGCTAGTAAGAAATCACCTGAAGTTCTGGCTCAGGTTGATTTATATACCAGATCCAATTGATCCTTTTGTTCGATAGCTCATATAACACGCTATGTGTCCCAGAACCCAAATCAAAATATAGGCATGTTCCAAGATCCGGATACGCCTTCTTGAGATCCAAGATAGCTTCCGAATACTCATTATCCGAAAAACCAAGAACCCCTCTCCATGCACAGTAGCCTGAATATCTAACCAAAGTAATAGGCCAAAAATCATGAAACTGAAATGCCCACAAAAAAAAAAAAAAAAGCGACATCAAAGTGTCAACTATTTTGTTCACAAACCTCAGTTTAAGGTCGGGAAGGAAAGTCTGGCGAATAGAAGAGAGACACCCATCTGCAGCAATAAGCAAATCTCCTGATATCTCTATAATATCGCCAGTTTGAAGAACTTTAGTTTTAACTTCAACAGTAGTTTTGTCACAAGAGATGCAAAATGAAAGGAAAGAATGTCCCCATAATAAAATGTTCGGAGGTAGTGCATTGTATAAAAGGCCGTGGAGATCAGCCCAGTACGCTGCTCTGAAATTGAAATTTTCGTCTCTTGACAGTATCCGACTAATCTTCTTCTCCTCATCTGTCACTTGGTTCTGCAATATACTAGAAACTATCAGAGAACAGAATCTTGATCTAGACCAATAAAGTCGTACTTCAATAAGTAATACTACCTCCATCCTCAAAAGGATGTCCAAGGTACAGTTTTCACGCATATTAAGAAAATTAAAATTGAAGAGAGAGTATTAAGAAAGTTCCAAATTTATCATTAGTGGACCCCATACAAGTTCAATGAGTATTTTTCTTTCCTAAAACTAGTGTACCCTACTTTTAAGGGTAAAGTAGTCTTTATAACACATTTAGTACAAACTTATGAACTTTTAGACATCCAAAAAAATCTGTACTTGATGACATCTTTTTGAGGACAGAAGGAGTAGTTTCATCAGATAAGCGTTTTACAGTGAATTTTCAAACCATAAAACTCACATGATTATTGTCTTTGTTAAGTTAAGCAGGATCTGCATTCATTTTTGGAGTCCTGAAATAAATCCCTATCCAGAGGTTGCTAGTATGCCAGCATTAATTGTTTACCAGTTTACTAGTGCCAACTTCATATTATGTGCTACTAGCAATTGCAATACAGTTTATGAATGTTTATGGTTCAAAAGTTTAGAATTGAAGTGCTGAAATAATCCCTATTGAAAGGTTGCAGCTTCTGCAAGTACTACTATACCCCTGATTAATTGTTACAAACTGTGCCAAAATCACAATAGATACAATTATACCCCTTGAAGTAAAGTTTCACAATGTATACTCAGACATCTCAATAAGTAAAGCAAGAACTACCCTAATGGAATTCAAATCTACTATCCCACTCATGTCTCATCACATATATTAATATCAGGTAATCTTATTTATTTACAAAGTTAACGGCAAAAATATACTTTACCCCCATTCAAGTTGGCACATTTTGTGCAATAGCCTACTGAAGTAAAAAAAAATAAAAAAAATAAAAAATAAAAAATAATATTGCAATTAAGAAATTGAACTGTTAAAAACACTCCAATTACCCCCGTTCCGTCAAATTTTTTAAACGTCTATCAAATTCACATAATAAATTTCCAACGTGGCGGACTTAACCAAAAAAAGAAAAATGAGTCAATACTTGTGTGGCAATTTCTAGACCATAAACAAAACACATAAGCAATCTTTGAAGGAAGAGACCGCCGTCGGAGAAGACAAAGATACTAGAGCTCCGGTCGCCGGAGAAGACAAAGATACCTGAGCTCTGGTCACCCCAATCCTCGATTTTCTCTCTTTTATCTTATCATTTTCTCTTTGATCTGTTTGATTGAAAAACTAGGGTTTATATATATTAACTATTGAATTTATTTGCAGTAAATCAAAGCTTTATAGATTCAATAAAGACAAAAATTTGTGGAAGGAGAGAGGCGCTAATGCGGTGAAGCTTTTGAAGCATAAGGAAACTAGAAAAACTGTTAAGATGCTAATCATCCGGTCTGTACCGCTGCTTCATCTTCATCTTCCTTCTTTTTTCTTTTTCTTTTTCCCTCTTTCCAGTTTATAGTTTATACTCTAGTAACACCATCATCCATCACCGCTGACAACCACCCACGACTGCTATATCAACTAGATCATCCGGTGAAGCTAGTGTTTTTTGTTCTGGCATTGCCACATAATTATTGACTCATTTTTCTTTTTTTAAGTCAACCACGTAGAAAATTTGTTAAGTGAATTTAACAGATATTTAAAAATTTTGACGAAATGGGGCAATTGTAGTGTTTTTAATAGTTCAATTTCCTAATTACAGTTTTTTTTACTTCAGCGAACTATTGCACAAACGTGCCAACTTGAATGGGATAAGTATATTTTTGCCCAAAGTTAACTATTAAAGAAAAAATTACACCTTGCAGAACTACATCGGACGGGACAGGAGACCAAAAAAGGGGGGACAATAGAGTTTGACTCACCTTTACTGTTCTGACTCCCATTTCAATTCACAAGGTCAACTTTTGATGGAAGAAACACATTTATTGACTAGGATAGAACTGTTTAATTTTAAATCCCTTTTTTATCAAGACTAAAACGACAACGACTTGGACCCACCACAAGCTCAAATCAAGACCCAATATGCATCCCAAAAGAACCAGTTGGGTCATCTTGGCCCACCATAAGCCTCCAAAATGGGCATGACAAATTGGTACCCTTGGTAGCAAGGTTGAGGCTTTATAAACAATTCAGTTTTCTCCATATATTTTTCGATATGGGCAGGGTATGAGTTATGACAATCTTCCCCACTTAAATCTCTGACATTCTCATCAGGGTACGATGAAATCACAGTGCACAGACATAGAATCACAATTCCCAAGGATTGTATGGGCTTTAGACCCACCACACCACGAGAGACCAATGCTTTGATCAGACCCACCCAAGCCCAAATCAAGCTCAATCCACTATCTAAAGAGCACCGGTAAGGTCATCTTGACCCACCACAAGCCCACCACACGCCCACCCAAAAGATAATGGCAACTTGGTAATCCTAACAACAAGGTTAAGGCATTATAAACCATTCAGTCCTTATCCACATGTTCCAACATGGACAGGGTATTGAAAAAATAACACTCCCTTTGTTTGGAAAGAGATCCCTCTTTTTGTTGACTTCTTTTCGATTTTTAAGGTTTGTATAATATACACTTGCACATAATTTTTTTTGGATAATTTTTTCTCAATAATAAACTTCAAAGAAAGCAAGTTATGAGAGAACCAGAGCTCAACACTCTCCTACTAAAAAATGGTCAGTAGTCCATTAGATTGGAAAACAGCACATAGAAAGGAGGCTTGCTAAGTCACAAAATTTATTGACCTGTTGAGCCCGTGCTCCTAAATTATATTACAAGAAAAAATTGAATGAACAAAGCTAAAAGGAAAAAGTCACAACAAGCTTTATGTAAAACATTAAATTTATAGCATTTATTATATGTACCAACACACAGTTTTCTCCTACAATCAAGCAAAAAGATTGAGTTTAGAAAATTGAATTAAACTTCTACTACGACACATTGTTACAACCACATGCAGAACCAAGACAATCTTTAGGAGAAAAACTCATCTTTCATTTTTCTCCTCTTTCTTTGAGTAGACGCACAATTATTGAAAGTTATGAATTTATATTTTTAAGGTAGATTGTACCGAATTTTTTTTCAAAAAGTTATGTCAAGTTTGTATTTACCTAGATCATGGTTCGATATGGTAGATGAAACGAAAACGGAAACAAAAACACAATAGGTTTCTTTTGATCACATAGTTGGTAAGAATACATTTTATTTGAAACGATGATAAAAGCTTTCTTAAAAATATACTTAAAACTAGTTAAGATATAGTTAAAAACTTAAAATTGGTCTAATTATTTCTAAGTGTTGAAGAGTCTAAGACAAACACTTCTTAAAGTTACCACTTTTTTAACATTAAAATGAAATGTCCAACACCCATACCCTTGTTCGACTGTCGAGTATTAAGCATAAGTATTTCGGGTCAAAGAGAATAGTCTATGTAACAGTGCTTAATATCACAACATGCACATTTTCAAGGAGGCTATGCCACATCATCACTTACCGGATGCCCACAAGGTGCTCATTTACCAGATGTGCACAAGGTGCTCATTTGAACTACACCATTCCCTTGAATTTTCTTGTACATGTTATGATTTCTAATAGTGTTGTACATCTATTGATATGATAGTTATGTTTGTAAATGTCCTAGATAATTTAGAAGTTGATTCTAGATTCTCAATTTTAACCCTTCATTAGATTTGATCCTTGTCATTGTATGACCCGAGACTTATATAAGAAGATATCCCAAAGTAGAGTGGTATTCATGTCATGCAGATAGAAGTTTAAAATAGAAGTTTAAATTAAAAGGAAGACAAAAAAAGGTTTTGGGTTGCTTAGGAACCCAAATGTATCATGTTTTGAAACGTTCATATTAGAACGTAGTTCGATAAACATGTTTTCGTTTTTCGATAATTTAATTTTGTACTATATTAGACTCCATATTCAGATAATTAATAACATAGTCAGCATGATCTTATAAAATGGGACACTCAAAGATACAAAAGGGCACAATTAAAAAGATGAAAGGTTATATATTCCTGGATGAAAAATATTAATTGAAAAATTGTATAATTAAAAATTGCATGATATGGTCTTATAAAATGGGACACTCAAAGATTAAAATGACCCCATTAAGAAGATAGAAGGTTTTATATTGTTGGATGAAGATATTAATTGAAAATTTGTATAATTAAAAAGATGAAGGATGTTATATATTCTGGGTGAAAGATATTAATGAAAAAAAATGTATAATTAACTTGACTATTTAACGATTTTAATTTTTTTTTCTTATTTAGAAGTTAAAGTTTTATTTTCAACTGCAGTAATGTTTAAACTTATCAAGATTATATTACAAAATAGTTTTAAAATGAGATATTACTACGTTCCATTAAAACAAAATTTTATTATGTTTCTTAAAAAAAAATCTGACACAAAATAACACAATAAACAACCGTCACAACCACGTAAATATAGCTGAGTACACAAGGGTACATCAGGAATAGAACAAAATATACCTGATCAATGGAAAGAGGCAAGGTGAGTTTGTGTAGAAGGTGAGATTGTTCACCGAGCCATGACTCAATGAGTTTCCGAGCCAAAGGGTCGAGTCCGAGTCCGGCACCGGTTGGGCTTCCCGTAGGCGGAGCGCTCGTCTTCTCCAGAACCACCACGTCCCAGCCTGCTGCAATAAGCGCGTGCGCGCACGATACCCCGGCTATACTTCCCCCAACCACCACTGCTTTGGGCTTCTTCTTGTCATTATTACTCTCACTCATCTCTTTTTTTATTCTCTCTCCAAAACTCTAAATTTGTATGTTCTTATGTGAGCTTCCTCCAATAGGATTGTTAGCGGTTAGCATCGTCACATTTCCGAATTAGATATGTATTTTTAATTTTTTTCAAAACACTAGCTTTAAAAAAAAATGCATTCTCAAATATACATTTGATATTAATTGAAATTTTAACAAGGGTAATGTAATGTTAAATATAATTATAAAAGAAATAATCAAGGATTAAGTCTAATTTTAAAATGAAAATAGAAAATTGATATTTTTACTATTAAAGTTTACGGTTTTTCTATTATAAGTGTACAGTACATTTACTATTTTTTTTAGAGTAATTTTGTAAAATTATTTTTTTTATTTATAAAAATATCAATTTTTTAAAATTTTGACCTCTAAGAGAGGCTTAGTAAAATGAAATACAAAAGGGAGTAATTTTAGAGTCATCGCATTCAAGACAAAGGACGTTAATATTAACTAAAGAAACTATTTTAAAAGTTAATCCGTGCCCCGCACTCATTACAAGTACTATTTTAAAAGTTAATCCGTGCCCCGCTGATTACAAGTTTTTAGTGTAAATATACATAATTTACATTACAAGTTTTTAGTGTAAATATACATAATTTACCTTATGATATGCAACTTGATCAATTTCCCCCTAAACTTTCCTCAAGCATGTGAGGAACTTTGTGTAACTACCAAGAAAAAACCTTGTAGAAATAACACTCCAAAAAAATACAGGACAAATAGGTTTAAATAGTGATACCATTCACTAGAAATAAAAAATAAAAAAACAGAAGAAATATTTGTGTCCTATAATTTGATTTATTGAATGTACAAGAGTAAATTTACATAGACCTTTTATGGATAAAAGGTAACAGAAAATAGCATTTCGATTACATGAGGACAAAAGACATCAAGCAATTTGATATTCACAGATGCTCCCCCTATCATTACTAGTTGTATTTTCAGTAAGCTACGCCACCAGCAAAGCCATTTCCATCATGAAGCAGAGACTCTGTAAGCCAATAACCATCCCAACAACCACCAATTCTCTGCCAATTGGAAACAAGTCAAATTTAGTTCCAACTAATGCCGCAAATACAGGGAAGAGGATCCTCATCATAACTGAACTTTGGTGAAAGAGAGAACTAAAAGTCGAGTATATAAAGATCAGTAAGGGCGAAATGAGAATAGCCTTGTAACTGATTTTCCTCGTAAATTTTTATGTGGCTTGTAACTCATGATACTGTGTTCATGTTGAGGTACGAATTCAAAAACGATGCAAATGAAAACACCAAGCAATCCATTATTAACAAATTGAAAATATTAAGAGCCCAACCCCCAGGGCGCAGCTAACAGCCCCCTCAGAACACACCGCAACAAAATGTGTGTATGAGATCATGTGTGCAAGGGAGAAAGAGAGTAAATCCTTCCGAATAGGTCTTATTTAGACATTTAGAGTATTAGACCATATTTTTACATGGAAAAACCAATATTACTAATCTGGATGAATAGCTAGCATGGATCAATATAGTCAAGCGACAGAGCAACAACCTTATTTGTTTTTAATTCTTCATTTGTGGATAAGTAAAAAGGCTGAAATTACTTGGTTTCAAAATATTTTCGACATTTCAGTATATTATACACAGTTCACATTGCCCATTGACCAGCTTCTGAAGTATAGCTCATTCAATGACCGGTGATTCCACACATTAACTGCTATGACTTGGCATAGAAAGCAAGTAACAAGACTGGCATCAATGAAGATGAGGCTCTAAGGTACACCATACAACCCATATCCCCTATAAATTGTGGATCGGAAAAAATAGTTCCTTTCTTAATTAGAAATAGTATTTTATATTAACCACAAAGAAAGTTTAATAAGAGGAGATTCTGGACAATGATGTTAGAAGGAATTAGCTTTTATCCTGTACATGCCCTTCTTAGATACATTCTAACATTATGTGATAAACACTGTTGCACTCGCAAAGATAAACACGGTTGCACTCGCAAAGAAAAGTAATCACACACACCAAAAGAGAAAAGGAGTTATGATAGACCTGAGCCATTGTAAACTGAAAAGTTTCTTCTTCCTCAGGCCGGGCTCCTCGGATCCAAACCCGCTGCTTGTATTGATTCTGTTTACAAGATTGTGTATTAAAAAATAATAATAATTGGTGCCATTAATAAAAAAATTATTTAAACCGCCACCAGAGTTTTACCTCCTCTACATGCAAACTGCTCAAGATCTTCCTCTCTCTGTGACCAAGCAACACTCGATACGTCGAATGGTGAAAAATCCGTCTGAAGCGTTCAAACTAAGGCAGCCAATCCGAAAAGATATTACCGTATACAGCATAATCATTAGTGATTAGAAGGACTATACATAAAAAGCATATTTTCCTACTACTAGAGGCACTTTCAAATGAAAATATTAACATTTGGCAGTTTGAATGACCATAGAAGATTATAACGGTGCAAATTACTATGACCAATTATGAAAGTCCAAAATTATACTAATATTTACTGACCTGCCCCAAATCAAAGAAGGGACCGAAATAGGTAGACCTCTCAAAAGGATCAAATCCAGCAAACTGGCAAGGCAAGTAAAGTTTATAAACCACTCAGAAAAAAAAAGCAAATAAGGAGTAACAGGGTTATATTATAGAAATTACCCTGTACATGACTTCAATCCCATAATCTTGACGAGGTTGGTCATTGAACATCAATGCATCGAGCTGATACCCGACAGCTTCTTCTGCACTAAACTATAACAAGAGATTAAATTAGGTTGTAAAATTATATTCGCACTCTAAATAGTGATGTGTAACCAATGTCTTAGTTAGGAAGTTACACTTAATCTTGGACCAAATGGCCTCTTCCTGCGAGATTCAAGCCTGCAAATTAAAATCGTCAAAAGTTTGTATAACACAGAGCTGATTGTATGTAATAGGTGGACAAATATAACTCAAATTTGATGAAGTGAAACACAGAAGCACAAAGTAAAAATTAAATGTGGGGCAGACCACCAAGAACTATCAGCCTGTACACAGAGGTATCAAGAACTATTAAATTACCTGGCTGTTAATATGTTTGTATGGTTCCTATATAATTCTCATGGATAAATTTCAATTTCTGATCATTCATAGAGCAGATTTTAACCACAAAATATATTCTTTTAAGTTTCTGATTACACTTGATATGCAAGAATGCTTAAAATTGTTTTGGTTAAAGATCAAGTATGGAGGGGCATTTAGGATGATTCATTCTTTTGAAGAAAAGAGTTAAAAGCACCATCCAATTCTCCTCGCACTAAAAACTTGAGAAACTGAGAAAGTATCAGATGAGAAACTCTAATGGATCACGCCTCCACCACAGGGGATTGCTTCATTCGAAAGGGCTAGCCAAGTAAGAACCTTTGAGATCTTAGGCAGAAGACCAAACTCTCACCCCACCAATTTGGGACTGGGTTGTCAAAATCTCCTTCCCTTGAATTCCAAACATCCTTGTCCTGGCTCAAACAGTCCTCACTCCTCAAGAACCCAACCAAAGTGATGTGGGACTTCGGATGCTTAACCCAACCACGCCACTACGTCCAATCTCAGTGTCATATCCCCCGTTGGATCAATAGGAATGTTGAGACTACACAAACCACTCAGGCAAAACCAACACATAATGAACAAATTAACTAGCCTCCTTCATAAAGCTAGTCAAGGAAGTACTCTTGAAATCCTATGCAAACACTTAAAAAGGGGTAATCAGACACTTAACTTGATTCTAACCAAGTCCTGTAAACACAAGCTACCCTGTGAACAACCCTTTTCATCATGTCAAGCGAAATTCTTGCCCATGTGAATATACTTCAATACCATCAACAGGACTACACAATTTACATCACCAGTGATATTCAACATCAATAGGCCTTGAGCCCTATCATTACACACACATCTAGTTCTTATTTCGATATTTGGTGACTTCATAATCCAAAGAAAGGAGATTAAAAAAAAAACAATAAAATAAGACTAGTCTAGTTTTCTCTTTTGAGCCTTCTTTTAAGAATTTTCTCCGGTTATTGAAAGGGAATATTACAGTATTATAAGTTATTCTGAATCAAATAAATAAAACTCTCTCCATTGATGGTAAAACCTCAAGTTTGTATTTTCAATTATACTGAAATAATCAAATTCTCCCAACTTTACCAAAGCAATTTCCACTTTTTTTGATAAAAAACAATTGGAAATTGCTTTGAAACTACGCAGTAATCAGTAATCAGTAATCACAATACACCATGAAACAGAATCATTAACAAAAACAAGAATAGTACACAGCACACATGAACAATTAGGAGACAACAACATACATACATACATATATATATATACATATAGATGTGTATATAGAGAGACAGAATGATTTTATATTTATATACCAATCGGCAGAAAGGAAATCGGGAACATCAGCAGCAGAAGCTCTGAAGCGAGAGCTGAAATGCTTGTCGCCATAGAAGGGTTTAGAGAAGAGAGACAGAGATTGTGGAGAAGAGAAAGAGGAGCAAAACGACATCGTATTATCCTCCTCAATTCTCTCTCCACTTCCTTCTCTTCTGACGATAGATTGAGTGGTGGTTGAAGGACGGAGGGGGCAACAACGACGTTGGTAACTGTATTGTCCATAAATCTTAGTCACTCCCTCCCAAAATAAGTTGTACGGATTCATAATTTTGTAGTTTTTTTGTTTTTATTTTTTCTTTTTTATGGTTCAATATTCTTAAATGTTTAATTGAGGGATTATTTTTTTTTGGTTGAGATTATGATAAAAATTAAAAAGGTACTCCCACCGTTCTGAAATTTAAAACCACGTTTGAGTATTTAAATTTTGTATGATTATATTAAATTTAGAATTTATATATGTATCACTTCGTTCCAAATTATATAATTATTACTGACTTTTAAAAGTTAATTTAAAACATTTTTAAACTTAAAATTGAGATAACTCATTAAAAATTATGAAACAATAAAATTTATAATGAGTAGTATTTTTAAATAGTTTATAATATTTATTATTGCATTGATTAAAATTAAAAGAATCTATGTCAATTTTGAGTTTAAAAATCTCTTAAGTTGACTTTAAAATGAAACTGAGGAAGTACAATTTATAAAATAAGACTAAAACTAATTTTTTGAAACAGTCAATTATCAAAATAAATAAAATATATCAAAAACAGTAGAACAATTATAATGATAAAAAAATTATAACGGTAAAAAATCAAAATAAAAATCTTGTTAAGTAAATTACAGAAATAAAATCAAAAAGATAATCAATCGCAACAACAGCTAGCAGACACTAAAAATTTATGAATTTCAGTTAAATTTCATAAAAAAAATAATAAATTCGAGCCGTTTTTTAATACGAACAAAGAAATATTAAAATGTTGTGCATCCAAATCTGAAAAATCTCAATTTGACTTGCCAAAGTTTATGGGATAAACATGGTCCACCACAAATTGTAATGCGTTTCTTTCCTAAGGCCCAACTGAGGTATTATTATAGACGTCCAGCTTTATCCGAATTCTTGGCTGGTAGATAGTATCCCGAAATCTCTCATCTCTATCAGATTGTGAAACAAATTGGAAGTATTGGTGAGTTGTATGTTCATCAACCATTATTAAGTATTTACATCGTTTGGTGCGTTCAAAGATCGTTAAACTTGATCATTACTTTACATTTGTAAGTTAGCTGTATATAATAGAATAAAATTCTTAAATGCGTTTATAATTTTAAATGTCTTACGAATTTATTAGTCGGTGCTTATTTGTTTATTAATTTATAAAGCAATTAGTGCGGTTAAAGTTTCAAAGATATTTTAGAATATTATTCGTTTACAAACTGATAAGGATAAGACCAAGTCAAAACAGAATGCCAAGGAATAAATTCAAAAGTGTGTTGCAATCAGTTGGGATTGTATAAGATAAAATCATCTTACAACAAAAATAACTTTGTATTTGTGTATATATATCTAGTTCAGATAGCTAGTCTATATCATACTTTACTACTTTATTAATACTTTACTACTTTATTAATGTAACAACATTTTTCTCTCCATCACTTTTCTTATGCTTTCTATCATGGTATCAGAGCCTACAGATGTTCGATCTATCTTCTTTTTTGTTCCTTATTATCATTGATATTCTTATCATTTATTATTTTTTCTTTGCTCCATCTGCAAACTATATTACTTATATTTTATAATGGCTACACAAGGTGCCTCCAATTCCTTTTCTATTACTGAATATTAAACAGTTCAATTAGACTCCAACCATCAATTATATTTACATCCATCAAACCATCCAGGTTTGATATTAGTGTCTTAGATTCTAACCGGCACTAATTTTAATCAATGGAAAAGATCTATGACGTTGGCACTATCTGCGAAGAACAAGCTTGAGATGGTAAATGGCACACTAAAATCTCCCTCTGCAGATTCACCTCATTCTCTGCCTTGGCAAAGATGCAATGATATGGTAATCTCTTGGCTTTTAAGTTCTATCTCTCCAGAAATTGTTTCAAGTATTGTATATGTTCCTACTGCACATGAGATTTGAAATAACCTGCATGCTAGGTTTACTCAGAATAATGGTCCAAGACTATTTGAAATTAGAAAAGATATTGCATCTTTACCTCAAGGTAACTTGTCCATATCTGCATATTTTACAAAGTTCAAGTCTTTATGGGATGAATTGACAAGTCTAACTCATGCACCAAAGTGTACTTGTAATTGTACTTGTGGAGCAATTAAACTTCAAGAGGAAAGCGATAAATCCATGAAGCTAACTCAGTTTTTGATGGGACTTAATGATTCATTTACTGTTATTAGAGGCCAAATTCTTATGATGCAACCTCTTCTAGATTTAAACCAAGCATTCTCATTGCTTCAACAAGAAGAGAAGCAAAGAGAGTGTGGAAACACTCAAAATCAGTCCTTTATTACATCTGAATCCGCTGCATTATTGAGTAAAAATTTTGGAAATCTCAACAAATCTCATAAGGGTGGTCAATTTTCTATCAATCAGTTTGGTGCTAACAAGAACAATAAGATTAAGAAAGGCAATATGAAGTGTGATTATTGTAATAGAAAAAATCATACTAAAGATAAATGCTTTCTTCTAAATGGATATCCTGAGTGGCATAGGTTGTACAAAGGAAACTCTCCAAATTTGAAAATTGTGGCGCAAGTGACGCAAACTCAACCGCAACAGGAACCAAAACAAATGCATATCCCTCATGCTCCTTATAGTTTTGGGCAGATGAATGGAATGTTGCCTAATGTTAATCTAAATAGTGCTTCTAGCACTGTGAACATGCCAGTTACTAGAGCAAATTCAGACGCTTTTGGAGCAGGACAACAATTTCAGCAGTTTACACCAATGATGAATCCAGGCATGCCTTCATTTTCTAATATGGTTGGTCCTCTTGACATACCACAAGCAGGTATATCTCCAACTTTCATTAAATCTGCTAGCACTATTTGTTTATCCAATCATAATTGTGTTTTTGATTGGATAATTGACTCGAGAGCCACAGATCATATCATCTTATTTTGCTTTAAAAAATCCTAGTATCGTGAATTCAACAATCTTCCTTCCAAATGGAAACACATCAATCATCACACACAAGGGCACAGTTAGATTATCTTCTACTTTAATTATATATGATGTTTTGTGTGTTCCAGATTTTAAGTTTAATCTCATCTCTGTTAGCAAATTAACAAAAGACTCACATTGTTGTTTGTCTTTCCTTCCAAACACTTGTATTTTTCAGGACCTTGTGTTGAAGACAGTGAAAGGGATTGGTAGATTGCAGAACAATTTGTATAAACTAGAGTTACCTGATCAACGTACTGTTGCAATGTACTCGCATCAAATCTCAAATGAAAAACTTTGGCATGCTAGGCTTGGTCACATACCTAAGTCTGTTTTACATTCCATTCTTACCTTATCTTTTGTTAAAAATTGTACTTCACTGAATTCTTGTGATATTTGTCCTATGGCGAGACAAATTAGAAAATCTTTTCCATTAAGTACAACTACTTCTACTAGCCTTTTTGAATTGATACATTGTGATGTATGGGGTCCTTATAAGCATAAAACACATCATAATTGCACTTTGTTTTTGACTATTGTTGATGATTTTTCCAAATGTACTTGGACATACTTGATGAATACCAAGTCACAAGTCTTTTCTATTCTTCAATCATTTCTTGCTTATGTTTCTAATCAATTCAATACTACTGTGAAAACCATTAGAACAGACAATGGTAGATAATTTTTTAACAAAGATTTGGGACCTTTACTTGCTATCAATGGAATTTCTCAACAAAGTAGTTGTGTTGCTACCCCTCAACAAAATGGGGTAGCTGAAAAAAAACATAGACACTTACTTGAAATGGCTAGAGCTTTGAGATTCCAAGCTCACCTTCCAATTCAATTTTGGGGAGATTGTCTTTTGACAGCTACATATCTTATCAATAAAATGCCTCTTTCTTCTCTCCATGAAAAATCACCTCATGAGATTTTGTTACAAAAACCTCCTACATATGAACATTTAAAAGTTTTTGGTTGTCTTTGTTACGCTTCCATACTTCCAAAACCTACAGATAAATTTGCTGCTAGAGCTGTCAAATGTGTCTTCTTAGGTTATCCATTTGGTCAAAAAGGCTATAGGGTTTGTAATCTGGAAACTAAAAGAACATTTATTAGTAGAGATGTTATTTTTCATGAGCATATTTTTCCATTTGCTACCGAGTTTAATCACCTGACTTCTAATTCCTCTTTGTTTCCGGTCTCTAATACTTTTGTTGATGATTTGAATGAATGTCATGTCTTACATATTCTCATTGTTCCATCCAATACATTGCATCAATCTTCATCTAGGTATATATCATCATCATCATCACCACCATCATCACCATCATCTCAACCCATTCTTCCATCTAAATCTCAAAGAATAAGATCTTTTCCAACTAAGTTTCAAGATTATACAGGATTGCCTGCAAATTTACCAAATACACTACCTGTCACTGTCTCTCAACATTCAGGTTCTACCTCTCTCAACTCAAGTACAAGGTACCCTTTGTCTTATTATTTGTCATATTCTCATTTATCTCCAACTTATCGAACTTTTCTTATTGCAACTTCTACTATTTGTGAACCTCATTCCTATTCAAAGGCTGTGAAAGATCCTAAATGGTGTCAAGCAATGCTTGCTGAAATTCAAGCTCTAGAAGCCAATCATTCATGGACTCTAATATCATTACCTGCTCATAAGAATGTTATTGGTTGTAAATGGGTGTACAAAGTGAAGTATAAAGAAGATGGCTCCGTAGATAGGTACAAGGCAAGGTTAGTTGCCAAAGGTTTCAATCAAGTTGAAGGACTTTATTACTTTGAAACTTTTGCCTCCGTTGCAAAGATGACAACGGTGAGGGTGTTTCTTACTTTGGCTGCTTCAAAGGGCTGGAGTTTATCTCAGTTAGATGTCACTAATGCTTTTCTTCACGGGGATCTTAATGAGGAGGTATATATGGAGCTTCCACCTGGCTTTCAAGTTCATTCTACAGATCCGAATCACAAACCAGTGTGCAAGCTATTGAAATCACTATATGGTTTGAAACAGGCACCTAGACAGTGGTTTTCAAAATTTTCCACTACTTTAATAGCATTCGGATTTAAGCAATCAAATAGTAATCATTCTGTGACGCCCCCAAATTCGGGTCTCCAACTACCCGGATTCGGTCATCACGATCCGATACAACATTCACCTCCAACAACATACATTGACTAAAATGCGGAATATAACAAACATATGTTGTTCATTAGAAAGGTGTTACTAGTCCCAAGATACAATAACCTTAATACATAACACAAAACACACCCTAAATAATAATCAGGGTTTAAATTACATTAATAGCAATTACGCTAAACATAAGCCAGCTACGTGAAGCCTATCACTTCATCTTTTCTTTACCCTTACCCTTTCCTGATGTCTCGGGTTTAGCTGCAATGAAAGTCATGATATAGTAAGGATGAGCAACGAGTTTGCTCAGCAAGTTTAAAATACAACAATAAAGGATATATCATGATGAATGGAATATAGAAAGAGAATCCAACAATATAATTATCAAAAGCAAGAACAATTATTGCTTTTAGAACAATTGATAGTCAAGTAGACTCTGAACAATAACTTCCAAAGGAGTCAATAGCTAGTTGACCCTCTGGTTACTGGCTACAGAATAAGTACTTGAGGGGATCAGCCTCGCGTACGCTATGTGTATGCATAACATTTAACTCTGCTGTTTGTACCTTATATACGGTACCTTGGGTACTCCCCTATAATAAATGGGGTGTTCATTTCAGTCTAAGAATCCATACCAATGACTGGTTCGGATAGCTTTTATAAATTCTCATATGTTTGCCTGACCGAACAAGGGTTCAGACTTATTCTTAAATAGTTTGTGAATTACGAAACTTTAATAAATGTACGAATCCAAACTTTACGAATTCAAAAGCACCGAGTGCGAGTGTCAATAATATTATAGATGTGGAATAATTTAAAAGTAATTGAACCACCTAAAGCATGCTTGGAAATGAGGTTTAAGCTTAATTAAATAACTTGCAGTACAATACTACCTACCCCGCTCGAAGATAATTTGAGTAGGGTTAAATGAAACTTGCATTCAGTATACAGAAAGAACGAAGTCAAGGAACTTGCCTGTTGGCTCAACTACAATAAATTTTAGCTTCAACTAATTGACCTTGGATGACCTATCATTTAGTAAAGTCGATTTATCCATTAGCATTGTATAGCAGTATATCGATGCACTCACTTATGCTATTTATTTAGCAAATAAACAATTCATATAGCATATAAGTCAATAGATCAACCTCAATTCCATAAGATACTTAATTGATCTGTAGACTGAGAAATTATTTACTAACAATATTTCCCTGGGGTAATAACACCCTCTAACAGTCACTTATAACTGTTTAATTCATTTACATTACCTTATTAACTCTATCAACATTTAATTACTATTTTAACATTAGCTAAACAGAAATTAATTAATGACCTCCAGCTATTATTTAAAACAAATAATAGTTAATCATGATTACTTATCATTTGAATACTCAAATTATTACCTTTAATTGTCTCTAAGTATGGGTTAATAATCCTTATTTATTATTTATAACATAAATAATAAATTTATTATGGTTTAATAGCAACTAAATAACAATTGATCACTTAGTTAGTTTTATTTGCGCTTAATTACTATTCACCTTTAAGGATAATTAAGTAATTATGACCCCTTAGTCCTTATTTAAATAATTAATGCACTAACTCTACCCATACTTAATTAATAATAATTAAGTAACCATTATCTTTATTTATTAAGGTCCAATAATAAATAAATAATTTATTAATCTTGCTCATACTTAATTATTATTTGATAATAATGCAATAATAATTAAGTAATTATCATCTTTATTCATTATTTAATGGTAAATAATAATTAATCAATTTATTTACCTTACTCCTACCTAATCATAATAATTAAATATTTATCTTCTTTATTTATTAATAATTATTTCATTTAATTATTATTTAATATTACTTAAATAATAATTAAATATTTATTATCTTAATTTATAATAATTAATTTACTCATTATTATTTAATGTTAGTTAAATAATAATTAAATATTTATTATCTTTATTTATTATTTAGTGTTGAATAATAAATAATTATTTTATTAATGTTATTCATACTTAATTATCATTTAATATTAATAAAATAATGATTAAGTATTTATTATCTTTATTTATTATTTAATGTTAAATAATAAATAATTAACCCATAAACTTTATTCATATTTAATTATTATTTATTAATTAAATAATAAACAATTATTTCATTAATTGTTCCATAATAACCAGTTATTGCATAATATAATTATTGGTAAAACCGTAGTCTTGTTCCTTTATAGGCATGCCACACTTCAGCAACACAATATCCTGTAACCTAATCCAAGCCAATTGAATCATTATTTCAACACAGTAAGAAAATTTCCCAAACAGATTCATGACATAGCTTTGGTTAATAATTGATATGTATACTTGACACTGATTTTCAGTTCCTGTTATCAGCCACAATACCAACATATCATAACCCAAAATTGTAACAGCATGCTATTGGCAGAACATTATATACCCCAAATGGAACCCAGTTTTATTCAAACATTTCAACAATCATATGTTGAGCATTTCCAAACCATCAATACCGGTCTGTTTACAGAATCAATTTAAGCTACCAGAACCCTAGGGTTCTTTAATACATAGAGTTTCAATTCCAGCAATACAAACCCAACACAATGTTTAACACAACCCAACACAGAAGGAAAATAAAAATAAAACAACTCAGCCGCTCACTGTTATACCTTGTTGTCAATCGGATTGCAGTCTTTCTTCTTCTACCGAAATAAACAGTGTAACTTGGGGGCATTTACTGCACCGTTAGTATCCTTGGATTGAGACCCACAGTCGGCTACCCCCTGCTCCCTCTCTCTCTTTCGGACTCACAATTTTTTTTTTTTTTGCAGCTCGGTCTAGGGTTTTGGGTGGGTTCAATTTATAGAGCTGCGTTTACCCAATTGCTGGGCAAAACCCCAATTGACCGAACCATTGACCAACGGTAGGAGGGAGGTAGGTGACTGACGGTTCACTTCAAGCCCCATCAACCCAGCTGTACCGTCAAATCTTCGAGCGGCGCCTCCCCATCGGTCGAGTCGCCGATCGCTTGAACCCTTTGGTCCGTTCATCGAGCGCTCGGTCGTCCATGGTTCTCCCGCTTTGTCCGCCTCAAGCCTTGATTAATCCACTGGTCGTTGCCCCTTCCAGCCTATGCCACCGGCCCCCTTCACGTCCTCACACGCCGACGCAGACCTGCCGAGCCCCTTGTCTTCCCTCATCAGTTCCGTCTGATTGATTGAAGGCTTAGGTCGCTAGGTTTGATTTGGTCCCGCTCGGTTAAATCCCCAATTAGCTCACTCGTAGATTGCCCCAAAAAAAGAAACGGATCCAACCCGGCTAAAAAGAAATGGGTTCAACCCGGCAGGAAAGGAATTGGGCTCAACCCCATAGAGTTGGGTCAATTGAATTAAATAGAAAAGTGGCCCCATAGGAAAATAAAAGGAAATTGGGCTCAGCCCAATTGAAATTTGGGTCAGGTGAAATAAAAGAGAGGGATGACCCAATTAAATTAATAACCTTATGTTCCTATTATTTAAATTAAATAACTAATTCAATTAATTAATTATTTAAAATATTAGTTTTAACAATAATTCCTCATTCGAATTATTAAATCCGATAATGATAAAATTATTTATTTAATTTTTTCCCAATTTTCTTGCCAACCAATTCTTAGGGTTAACTCACTAATTTATTCGAACTATCAGTGAGTCCCTTTAATGCAAAGAAGATTATTGGACCACATAGTTATGTAATTAAATAATAATACCTACATGGATCCAATTAAGTTCGTAAAATTAAATAAAAATGAATTTCATATATCAAAATAAATTGGTACAAGGTTTAGAATTCCTGGACATTACATCCTCTCCCCCTTATAAAAATTTCGTCCTCGGAATTTCAATCTAAGGTTACTCAAATAACTGCGGGTAATTTGCTCTCATCTTCTCTTCGAGTTCCCATGTGGCTTCTTCCACCGCGTGGTTCCTCCTGCGTACTTTAACAGAATGAATGATTTTATTCCTCAGCTTCTGCTCCTTCCTATCAAGTATTTGGACAGGAATCTCCTCGTACGATAAGTCATTTTCGACTTGAATTGGCTCATAGGAAATAACATGCTTGTAGTCTGGCTTATATGGACGTAACACTGATACATAGAACACGTTGTGGATGTGCTCAAGTTCAGGAGGTAATGCTACCTCGTACGCCACTTCGCTTATTTTTCTTAATATTTTAAAAGGTCCTATGAACCTAGGGCTCAATTTGCCCTTCTTCCCAAAACGAATCTTCCCTTTCCAGGGAGATACCCTCAAAAATACCGAGCTGCCAACTTCAAGGTCTCGCTTCTGACGATGTAAGTCGGCATACTTCTTCTGACGATCCTGAGCTGCTACTAAACGCTGTCTTATCACCTTAATGATTTCCACGATTTGTTGTACCAATTCTGGTCCCAACAATCTCCGTTCACTGACTTCATCCCAATATAACGGCGTTCGACACTTCCTTCCGTACAACGCTTCATACGGTGGCATGCCAGTGCTAGCATGATAACTGTTGTTGTAAGAGAACTCTACCAGTGGCAAATGATCGTCCCAGCTGCCCCCTAAGTCCATCACGACTGCTCGGAGCATATCTTCCAGGGTCTGAATCGTTCGCTCGCTCTGACCATCAGTCTGAGGATGATACGCCGTACTCAACCTCAACTGCGTTCCCATTCTTTCCTGTAGACTTCTCCAAAAATTTGACGTGAAGCGTGGATCTCTGTCAGATACAATAGATACCGGCACTCCATGTCGCGATACTATCTCCTTTACATAAAGTTTCGCTAACTGCTCCAATTTATACCTGATCTTGATTGGTAGAAAATGGGCAGACTTGGTCAAACGATCTACGATCACCCAGATGGCGTCTAGACCTTTTTGTGTCGTTGGAAGTCCTACCACAAAATCCATTGCGATGTGCTCCCACTTCCACTCTGGAATCTCCAAAGGTTGCAACAATCTGCTCGGCCGCTGGTGCTATGCCTTGACCCTCTGACAAGTTAAACACCGGCCGACGTATTCTGCAACTTCTCCTTTCAAATGCGGCCACCAATAATGCTGACGAAGATCTTGATACATCTTGGTGCTACCCGGATGTACCGAAAATCTCGTATTATGGGCCTCCTGTAGTATTTCTTCCCTTAAGTCTGGTACATATGGTACCCAGATCCTTCCTTCGAACCTCAGCAATCCTGTACTGTCAATCTTGTACTTCAACATTTTTCCCTTCGATAGTTGCTTCTTAATGACAATGCACTCTTCATCAAATTCTTGAGCCTACTTTATCTTATCCAGTAGAGACGGACCTGCTATCACGGTAAATAATTTTTCGTCTGTCTCCATCGGATACTTAACCTCCAGTTCCAGACGTTCAAAGTCCTTTATCAACTCCTCTTGAAATGTCAGCTGCATCAATTTCGCTTTACCCTTCCTGCTTAAGGCATCAGCCACTACATTTATTTTGCTCGGATGGTATAGAATCTCACAGTCGTAATCCTTGATCAATTCTAACCATCGGCGCTGCCTTATGTTCAGCTCCTTCTGAGTGAAGATATATTTTAGACTTTTGTGATCTGTATATATCTCGCACTTCTTCCCGTACAGGTAGTGCCTCCAAATCTTCAAGGCGAAAACTACCGCGGCTAACTCCAGGTCATGAGTCGGGTAACCCTTCTCATAGTCCTTCAGCTGACGTGATGCGTACGCCACGACCTTGCCGTGCTGCATCAGCACACAGCCAAGACCTTTGGGTGACGCATCGCTATATACTACGAAACCCCCGATGTTGTCTGGTAAGGTCAACATCGGTGCTTGGCTAAGTCTCTTTTTCAGCTCCATAAAACTTTTCTCGCATTTCTCCGACCAAACGAACTTAACTGTTTTTCTGGTGAGATTGGTCAACGGTGATGCTATCTTTGAAAAATCTTGTATGAATCTCCGATAGTATCCTGCTAATCCCAAGAAACTCTGGATCTCTGTTGGCGTCTTCGGCTGCTCCCAATTGATAACTGCTTCTTACCTTTGCTGGGTCCACCGAAACACCATTTTTGTCGATGACGTGACCTAGAAATTGCACCATCTGCAACCAAAACTCACACTTAGAAAACTTTGCATACAACTGCTCCTTTCTGATAGCTTCCAATACAATCTTTAAATGTTCAGCATGCTCCTCCTCTGACTCTGAATACACCAGAATGTCATCGATGAATACGACTACGAACTTGTCCAAGTACTGCTTGAACACTCTGTTCATCATATCCATAAATGCCGTTGGCGCATTCGTTAATCCAAATGACATTACCAGAAACTCGACGTGCCCGTAACGAGTCCTGAATGCGGTCTTCGGGATATCTTCCTGCCTCACCTTCAGCTGATGATAGCCTGTTCTTAGGTCGATTTTTGAAAAGTACTTCGCTCCCTTAAGTTGATCAAACAGATCGTCAATCCTAGGAAGCGGATACCTATTCTTAATCGTAACTTTGTTCAACTCCCGATAGTCGATATAAAGCCTCATAGAACCATCCTTCTTTTTTACAAACAGAACTGGCGCTCCCTACGGGGACACGCTCGGTCTGATATAACCCTTGTCTAACAGTTCCTGCAGTTGAACCATCAACTCTTTCATTTCTACAGGTGCCATTCGATACGGCGGCTTCGATATTGGTGCGGTTCCCGGTACCAAATCGATAACGAACTCGATTTTCCTGTCCAGCGGTAGTCCCGAAAGCTCATCTGGGAAGACATCGGTGAAATCCCTCACGATTGGTATTTGACTCATCTCATCCCCGACCTGACGAGTATCAACCACATGGGCTAAATAACATACGCAACCTTTCTTAAGCAATTTCTTGGTTTGCATTATAGTAAGACAACAAGATTGTCTTGGTGATTTATTACCATAGAATATCACCTTCGACTTGTTAGGAGTCTTCAGGTATACACATTTCTCCTTACAGTCAATAACTGCTCCGTGAATTGATAGTCAATCCATTCCCAAGATTACATCAAACTCTCCCAGTCGAATTGGTATCAGATCCACATTGAGCTTAACTCCTCGCAATTCAGCACAACAGTTCCTATGAATGCATTCTACGAGGATAATTTCTTTGTTTGCTACTTACGTTCATAGGGTGTTCTAACTTTTCACGAGGTAAATTTAACTGACTAGCAAATTCTTCGGAAACAAAAGAGCAGGTAGCACCCGAATCAAATAACACATATGCATTTATATCATTGATTGGGATGATACCTGACACCACGTCCCTGGATTCCATTGCATCCTGAATGGTCATGTTGAATGTGCGTGTTGTGGGTCTGTTGGCTTGACTGGCTGGTGCCCCGTAGCTCAGCCGGTTGTTGTTTCCGCTGTTGTTGTTGCTCCTGTTGCCACTCCCGACATCGCCCTTCCTCTTCGGGCAGTCCTTAATCTGGTGGTCGGGTGATCCACAAAAGAAACATCCTCCTTTCTGCTTATTAGAACACTGAGGAGCCATGTGCCCCGGTTGTCCACATCGGTAACAAACACTTTTCCCTTTCATGCACTCCCCCGAGTGATTCTTCCCACAGTTGTTGCACTTCCTACTTTTCTTAGCCTCTCCTCCGGATTTATTGCTCCCGAAAGATTGGCTTTCATTCCATTTGCGTTTATTGGGGTTGCTGCCTCCGCTGCTCCCTGCTTTGGCAACCTCCTGACTCTTCTTTCTATCTTGGTTGAACCATGCCACCGCTTCATTGCCCCCTTCCGCAATGATAGCTCTCTCCAGCAGTTCCGAGAAGCTCTTAATTTTCAATATTGCGACTGACTTCTGTAACCATGGTTTCAGTCCAACTCAAATCTTCTTGCCTTCCTGGCCTTGGTGTCCACCTGATGTGGGGCAAATCGGGCCAACTCATTGAACTTTGCCGCGTACTCGGCAACAGTCATATTCCCCTGTTTCAGTTCCAGGAACTTCACTTCCATCTCCTGCTGTGTATTCTCCGGAAAGTAATTTTCGAAGAATAACTCTTTGAATCTGTCCCAAGAGATGACTCCCTCACCTGCTCGTCCCTTATTGGCCTTCCACCAATAGTTAGCCTCGCCCTTCAGCATGAAAGTGGCAAATCCTGTTTTCTGTTCCTCGGCCACTCGCGCGACCTCGAAGACTTTCTCTATTTCTTCGATCCAGGTATGTGCTTCTATTGGGTTAAGAGTTCCTTTGAACTCGGGTGGTCCAACCAGTTTGAAATCCTTAAAATTTGCCAAATGATGCGCTGGCCCGGGTGCTGCTTGGGTCCCTACATGTGGCGGTCATGATTGCATGGCTTCCGCCAGCATTTCTGCGAACACCCTCATTGGATTGGGTTAATCCCCCACCTCGCTTTCTGACTCTTCGACCTGCTGGTTACGCGGTCGTCTTCTCGGCGGCATGATCTGATGAAGGAAAACTGCTGACCTTTACCTATAGTTTTATGTTTTACACAATAGGGTATTGAAATCAGCAATCAGGAGTAGAAACATTTATCAAACACACTTGATTTAAATAAAACAACCGCATTTATATTTATATACCACTGTTTAAGTACAACTGGACTCAACCTGTGGCATACTTCTATAAATGCGCCCTGACATGTCCTATCAAACATTAAACATCCCCTAAGACAAAAAGTGGGGAAATGATAACCTTCTACCCCTCTATCAAACAAAAGTTGGGGTTTAACTGCTACCCCAATCATGCTACATAATACAGGGTTTACCATACACATATGGCCCTAGTGTAACAAAAAGTAGGACCTACTGCACCTATGAACATGACAAGACAAGACATCCATCCTAACACGTCACTACATGTCGTGACGAATCCGTGTCTGCTGACCTGAAGAAAATGCTCCACCCATAACTCGGCGACGAACCGAGCGACTAGACTCTCCCATCTCAGTCCGAGGCCTCCTATAGGCTGCATCCAAGGCCAATCCCAAGGTCTCTATCCTCACGGCTCCTGCCTCCAACCTGTCTTCCAGCAGATCAACTCTTCTCGCTGCTCTGACCCAGACGTCTCTAACCCGGATATTTTCAGAAACCTCTAGACTGAGCTCGAACCTCGTAGCCTCATGTTTGGCCTTCAGATGGGCGATCTCCATATCCTTCTGTTCTAACTTCTCTCTCAGCTCAGCATTCCTGGCCACCATCTGATGTAGTAGTGGTCCGATCTGCTGTGCTGAGGCCTCGTACCCCCGTAGTTGTACCTTCAACAATCCCAACTCATGCTCCAGCTGATATGCCAACTCCCTATACTGATCTTCCATAGACTGATGGGTCTGGTTCTTTTCCTCCAGATGGGCTACCCTATTCTCGAGTTCCTCGTTCCTACCCGACAGTCCTTCAATGATATCATCCGCAGTAGAGCCCATTACATCTATGTATGCAGGTGGCTCATCATCCTCAGTCTCTGGGTCCTCCTCACCATCATCCGGGTCCTGACTGTCGGACCTCATTACTCTACCTATGACAGGCTCTACTAGATCCTCCAAATAGTCCTCCCCTTGGTCAGGCCCATTCAGTGGTACTCCTGGGGCAACAGGTGCATAGCCCACTAACTGCTCGGTAACAACAGGTATATCGGTGAATACCTCCTCCTCCTCCCGGACTCCACTGGTCCCTCCTATGTCAGTCATCCTACAAACATAGACAGAGACAACAAATGTCAGTATCATAATAAAATATGTTCATTGATAGAATGAAATGATATTTTATCATGTACAACTCGGCTTGGCAGATTTCCACAATCCACCCTCAAACAAGACCATTATCCGAATCTCCTTGATTCAAATCCTGGCGTACTCAATACGAGTTTAAAACTAAGGTCATAACCTAGGTTTCGCGATCCTAAAGTTTATAACCTACAGCTCTGATACCAACCTGTGACACCCCCAAATTCGGGTCTCCAACTACCCGGATTCGGTCATCACGATCCAATACAACATTCACCTCTAACAACATACATTGACTAAAATGCAGAATATAACAAACATATATTGTTCATTAGAAAGGTGTTACTAGTCCCAAGATACAATAACCTTAATACATAACACAAAACACACCCTAAATAATAATCAGGGTTTAAATTACATTAATAACAATTACGCTAAACATAAACTAAAGCCAGCTACGTGAAGCCTATCACTTCATCTTTTCTTTACCCTTGCCCTTTCCTGATGTCTCGGGTTTAGCTGCAATGAAAGTCATGATATAGCAAGGATGAGCAACGAGTTTGCTCAGCAAGTTTAAAATACAACAATAAAGGATATATCATGATGAATGGAATATAGAAAGAGAATCCAATAATATAATTATCAGAAGCAAGAACAATTATTGCTTTTAGAACAATTGATAGTCAAGTAGACTCTGAACAATAACTTTCAAAGGAGTCAATAGCTAGTTGACCCTCTGGTTACTGGCTACAGAATAAGTACTTGAGGGGATCAGCCTCGCGTATGCTATGTGTATGCATAACATTTAACTCTGTTGTTTGTACCTTATATACGATACCTGGGGTACTCCCCTATAATAAATGGGATGTTCATTTCAGTCTAAGAATTCATACCAATGACGGGTTCAGATAGCTTTTATAAATTCTCATATGCTTGCCTGACCAAACAAGGGTTCAGACTTATTCTTAAACAGTTTGTGAATTACGAAACTTTAATAAATGTACGAATCCAAACTTTACGAATTCAAAAGCACCGAGTGCGAGTGTCAATAATATTATAGATGTGAAATAATTTAAAAGTAATTGAACCACCTAAAGCATACTTGGAAATGAGGTTCAAGCTTAATTAAATAACTTGCAGTGCAATACTACCCCGCTCGAAGATAATTTGAGTAGGGTTAAATGAAACTTGCATTCAGTATACAGAAAGAACGAAGTCAGGGAACTTGCCTGTTGGCTCAGCTATAATAAATACCATTTGAACAGACAATGGTAGATAATTTTTTAACAAAGATTTGGGACCTTTACTTGCTATCAATGGAATTTCTCAACAAAGTAGTTGTGTTGCTACCCCTCAACAAAATGGGGTAGCTGAAACAAAACATAGACACTTACTTGAAATGGCTAGAGCTTTGAGATTCCAAGCTCACCTTCCAATTCAATTTTGGGGAGATTGTCTTTTGACAGCTACATATCTTATCAATAAAATGCCTCTTTCTTCTCTCCATGAAAAATCACCTCATGAGATTTTGTTACAAAAACCTCCTACATATGAACATTTAAAAGTTTTTGGTTGTCTTTGTTACGCTTCCATACTTCCAAAACCTACAGATAAATTTGCTGCTAGAGCTGTCAAATGTGTCTTCTTAGGTTATCCATTTGGTCAAAAAGGCTATAGGGTTTGTAATCTAGAAACTAAAAGAACATTTATTAGTAGAGATGTTATTTTTCATGAGCATATTTTTCCATTTGCTACCGAGTTTAATCACCTGACTTCTAATTCCTCTTTGTTTCCGGTCTCTAATACTTTTGTTGATGATTTGAATGAATGTCCTGTCTTACATATTCCCATTGTTCCATCCAATACATTGCATCAATCTTCATCTATACCTGATATATCATCATCATCATCATCATCATCATTATCATCACCACCATCATCACCATCATCTCAACCCATTCTTCCATCTAAATCTCAAAGAATAAGATCTTTGCCAACTAAGTTTCAAGATTATACAAGATTGCCTGCAAATTTACCAAATACACTACCTGTCACTGTCTCTCAACATTCAGGTTCTACCTCTCTCAACTCAAGTACAAGGTACCCTTTGTCTTATTATTTGTCATATTCTCATTTATCTCCAACTTATCGAACTTTTCTTATTGCAACTTCTACTATTTGTGAACCTCATTCCTATTCAAAGGCTGTGAAAGATCCTAAATGGTGTCAAGCAATGCTTGCTGAAATTCAAGCTCTAGAAGCCAATCATTCATGGACTCTAATATCATTACCTGCTCATAAGAATGTTATTGGTTGTAAATGGGTGTACAAAGTGAAGTATAAAGAAGATGGCTCCGTAGATAGGTACAAGGCAAGGTTAGTTGCCAAAGGTTTCAATCAAGTTGAAGGACTTTATTACTTTGAAACTTTTGCCTCCGTTGCAAAGATGACAACGATGAGGGTGTTTCTTACTTTGGCTGCTTCAAAGGGCTGGAGTTTATCTCAGTTAGATGTCACTAATGCTTTTCTTCATGGGGATCTTAATGAGGAGGTATATATGGAGCTTCCACCTGGCTTTCAAGTTCATTCTACAGATCCGAATCACAAACCAGTGTGCAAGCTATTGAAATCACTATATGGTTTGAAACAGGCACCTAGACAGTGGTTTTCAAAATTTTCCACTACTTTAATAGCATTCGGATTTAAGCAATCAAATAGTAATCATTCTGTGACGCCCCCAAATTCGGGTCTCCAACTACCCGGATTCGGTCATCACGATCCGATACAACATTCACCTCCAACAACATACATTGACTAAAATGCGGAATATAACAAACATATGTTGTTCATTAGAAAGGTGTTACTAGTCCCAAGATACAATAACCTTAATACATAACACAAAACACACCCTAAATAATAATCAGGGTTTAAATTACATTAATAGCAATTACGCTAAACATAAGCCAGCTACGTGAAGCCTATCACTTCATCTTTTCTTTACCCTTACCCTTTCCTGATGTCTCGGGTTTAGCTGCAATGAAAGTCATGATATAACAAGGATGAGCAACGAGTTTGCTCAGCAAGTTTAAAATACAACAATAAAGGATATATCATGATGAATGGAATATAGAAAGAGAATCCAACAATACAATTATCATAAGCAAGAACAATTTTTTTTTTGCTTTTAGAACAATTGATAGTCAAGTAGACTCTGAACAATAACTTCCAAAGGAGTCAATAGCTAGTTGACCCTCTGGTTACTGGCTACAAAATAAGTACTTGAGGGGATCAGCCTCACGTACGCTATGTGTATGCATAACATTTAACTCTGTTGTTTGTACCTTATATACGGTACCTTGGGTACTCCCCTATAATAAATGGGGTGTTCATTTCAGTCTAAGAATCCATACCAATGACTGGTTCGGATAGCTTTTATAAATTCTCATATGTTTGCCTGACCGAACAAGGGTTCAGACTTATTCTTAAATAGTTTGTGAATTACGAAACTTTAATAAATGTACGAATCCAAACTTTACGAATTCAAAAGCACCGAGTGCGAGTGTCAATAATATTATAGATGTGGAATAATTTAAAAGTAATTGAACCACCTAAAGCATGCTTGGAAATGAGGTTTAAGCTTAATTAAATAACTTGCAGTACAATACTACCCCGCTCGAAGATAATTTGAGTAGGGTTAAATGAAACTTGCATTCAGTATACAGAAAGAACGAAGTCAAGGAACTTGCCTGTTGGCTCAACTACAATAAATTTTAGCTTCAACTAATTGACCTTGGATGACCTATCATTTAGTAAAGTCGATTTATCCATTAGCATTGTATAGCAGTATATCGATGCACTCACTTATGCTATTTATTTAGCAAATAAACAATTCATATAGCATATAAGTCAATAGATCAACCTCAATTCCATAAGATACTTAATTGATCTGTAGACTGAGAAATTATTTACTAACAATATTTCCCTGGGGTAATAACACCCTCTAACAGTCACTTATAACTGTTTAATTCATTTACATTACCTTATTAACTCTATCAACATTTAATTACTATTTTAACATTAGCTAAACAGAAATTAATTAATGACCTCCAGCTATTATTTAAAACAAATAATAGTTAATCATGATTACTTATCATTTGAATACTCAAATTATTACCTTTAATTGTCTCTAAGTATGGGTTAATAATCCTTATTTATTATTTATAACATAAATAATAAATTTATTATGGTTTAATAGCAACTAAATAACAATTGATCACTTAGTTAGTTTTATTTGCGCTTAATTACTATTCACCTTTAAGGATAATTAAGTAATTATGACCCCTTAGTCCTTATTTAAATAATTAATGCACTAACTCTACCCATACTTAATTAATAATAATTAAGTAACCATTATCTTTATTTATTAAGGTCCAATAATAAATAAATAATTTATTAATCTTGCTCATACTTAATTATTATTTGATAATAATGCAATAATAATTAAGTAATTATCATCTTTATTCATTATTTAATGGTAAATAATAATTAATCAATTTATTTACCTTACTCCTACCTAATCATAATAATTAAATATTTATCTTCTTTATTTATTAATAATTATTTCATTTAATTATTATTTAATATTACTTAAATAATAATTAAATATTTATTATCTTAATTTATAATAATTAATTTACTCATTATTATTTAATGTTAGTTAAATAATAATTAAATATTTATTATCTTTATTTATTATTTAGTGTTGAATAATAAATAATTATTTTATTAATGTTATTCATACTTAATTATCATTTAATATTAATAAAATAATGATTAAGTATTTATTATCTTTATTTATTATTTAATGTTAAATAATAAATAATTAACCCATAAACTTTATTCATATTTAATTATTATTTATTAATTAAATAATAAACAATTATTTCATTAATTGTTCCATAATAACCAGTTATTGCATAATATAATTATTGGTAAAACCGTAGTCTTGTTCCTTTATAGGCATGCCACACTTCAGCAACACAATATCCTGTAACCTAATCCAAGCCAATTGAATCATTATTTCAACACAGTAAGAAAATTTCCCAAACAGATTCATGACATAGCTTTGGTTAATAATTGATATGTATACTTGACACTGATTTTCAGTTCCTGTTATCAGCCACAATACCAACATATCATAACCCAAAATTGTAACAGCATGCTATTGGCAGAACATTATATACCCCAAATAGAACCCAGTTTTATTCAAACATTTTAACAATCATATGTTGAGCATTTCCAAACCATCAATACCGGCCTGTTTACAGAATCAATTTAAGCTACCAGAACCCTAGGGTTCTTTAATATACAGAGTTTCAATTCCAGCAATACAAACCCAACACAATGTTTAACACAACCCAACACAGAAGGAAAATAAAAATAAAACAACTCAGCCGCTCACTGTTATACCTTGCTGTCGATCGGATTGCAGTCTTTCTTCTTCTACCGAAATAAACATTGTAGCTTGGGGGCATTTACTCCACCGTTAGTATCCTAGGATTGAGACCCACAGTCGGCTACCCCCTGCTCCCTCTCTCTCTCTTTCGGACTCACAAATTTATTTATTTTTTTGCAGCTCGGTCTAGGGTTTTCGGTGGGTTTAATTTATAGAGCTGCGTTTACCCAATTGTTGGGCAAAACCCCAATTGACCGAACCATTGACCAACGGTAGGAGGGAGGTAGGCGACTGACGGTTCACTTCAAGCCCCATCAACCCAGCTGTACCGTCAAATCTTCGAGCGGCGCCTCCCCATCGGTCGAGTCGCCGATCGCTTGAACCCTTTGGTCCGTTCATCGAGCGCTCGGTCGTCCATGGTTCTCCCGCTTTGTCCGCCTCAAGCCTTGATTAATCCACTGGTCGTTGCCCCTTCCAGCCTATGCCACCGGCCCCCTTCACGTCCTCACACGCTGACGCAGACCTGCCGAGCCCCTTGTCTTCCCTCATCAGTTCCGTCTGATTGATTGAAGGCTTAGGTCGCTAGGTTTGATTTGGTCCCGCTCGGTTAAATCCCCAATTAGCTCACTCGTAGATTGCCCCAAAAAAAGAAACGGATCCAACCCGGCTAAAAAGAAATGGGTTCAACCCGGCAGGAAAGGAATTGGGCTCAACCCCATAGAGTTGGGTCAGCTGAATTAAATAGAAAAGTGGCCCAATAGAAAAATAAAAGGAAATTGGGCTCAGCCCAATTGAAATTTGGGTCAGGTAAAATAAAAGAGAGGGATGACCCAATTAAATTAATAACCTTATGTTCCTATTATTTAAATTAAATAACTAATTCAATTAATTAATTATTTAAAATATTAGTTTTAACAATAATTCCTCATTCGAATTATTAAATCCGATAATGATAAAATTATTTATTTAATTTTTTCCCAATTTTCTTGCCAACCAATTCTTAGGGTTAACTCACTAATTTATTCGAACTATCAGTGAGTCCCTTTAATGCAAAGAAGATTATTGGACCATATAGTTATGTAATTAAATAATAATACCTACATGGATCCAATTAAGTCCGTAAAATTAAATAAAAATGAATTTCATATATCAAAATAAATTGGTATAAGGTTTAGAATTCCTGGACATTACACATTCTCTTTTTACTCTCACCACATCTACATCAATTACAACATTGCTAGTATATATGGATGACATACTATTATCTGGCACAGATCCTACTTCAATATCTACAGTCAAAAATTATTTATGTACTCAATTCAAAATAAAAGATTTGGGTCCATTGAAGTATTTTTTAGGCCTGAAAATAGCTCGATCACAACGAGGCATCTACTTACATCAAAGAAAGTATGCTCTTGACATACTCAAAGAAACTGGTTTAACTGGAGCTAAACCAAGTCTCGTCCCAATTGAACACCATCACAATCTAGTTGATGACTCTGGAGATCCTCTTCATGATCCGAGTTCTTACAGGAGATTAATTGGGAGATTGATTTATCTTACTATCACAAGAACTGACATCTCATATGCAGTTCATATCTTGAGTCAATTTTTGGCTAAACCAACAACTTCTCATATAGAAGCTGTCACAAAACTAGTAAGATACATCAAAGGAGCACCTGGCCAAGGCTTACTTCTTTCATCATTTTCAACTCTTCAACTAAAAGCCTTTTGTGATGCTGACTGGGGCACATGTCCCATGACTAGAAGATCTCTTTCAGGATAGTGTGTGATGCTTGGTCCATCTATTATCTCATGGAAATGCAAAAGGCAATCAACTGTTTCAAGATCAAGTGCAGAGGCAGAGTATAGATCAATGGCTAATGTCACATGTGAGGTAACATGGTTGATGGCTTTACTAAAAGATTTTGGTCTCTCCAATTTGACTCCAATACCTTTGTATTGTGATAATAAGGAAGCACTCCACATTGTTGCGAATCCTGTTTTTCATGAAAGAACCAAACACATCGAGATTGATTGTCACTTAGTTAGAGACAAAATTCAATAGGGAGTTATTGCACCAGCTCACTTATCCACCAAAATTCAACCTGCAGATCTATTTACTAAGCTATTAACCTCAGAACATTTGCATGGTTTGTTGTTCAAGTTGGGAGTATTTAATCTTTTTACTACTTCCAACTTGAGGGGGGATGATAAGGATAAGACCAAGTCAAAACAGAATGCCAAGGAATAAATTCAAAAGTGTGTTGCAATCAGTTGGGATTGTATAAGATAAGATCATCTTACAACAAAAATAACTTTGTATTTGTGTATATATATCTAGTTCAGATAGCTAGCCTATATCATACTTTACTACTTTATTAATGTAACAACATTTTTCTCTCCATCACTTTTCTTATGCTTTCTATCACAAACAAATTATTTTAAACACAATTTAATTAACTCACAAATGTAACATTTGAAATTTCAATGCTCTACAATGCAATATTTTTTGTATTGTGACCAAACACATTAAACTTTACCCGTTACAAACGTTATAAATATTGATAACTGAATATACTCTTAGTAATGGATAAGACAATTTTTATTTCTTTTTGGTAGTAATGAAAATATAACATTAAACATAATACTAATTATATCTAGTAGTTCTGGCAAGGTAGGTCAACCTATGATGCATGAGCCTTACCCACTAACGGACTGTTTGGTTGGATGGAATCGTTTTAAGATGGAATGAAATAATGGTTGGAATTAAAATAAGATCATAATAAAATCAAAATCAAGCATTTTATTCAAGTATTTGGTATGTTACTTAAAAGTTACTACATATCGGAATGGAATGAAATAGAATGTAATGACCAAAATATCCCTAATTAACTAACATTATAATAATACTCCCTCCGTCTCAAGGTAAAAGTCGTTATTATTATTTTAAGTAGTCTCAAGTTAAATATTCATATATAATAATATATGTAATACAATAACCTTTAGTATTAATTGTCATATTTCTATTTTTTATGCATATTTATAGAACATCACTAGTTATGTGCAAAAAATTATGCAAAAAACTATGCAATTAAATAAGAATTTAAATATAAACAATTTTGTCATTTTATTCTCTTTCTTAATATGCGTAAAAAGTCAACTAGAACTTTTATCCTGGGACGAATAGAGTATTATATATTCATATATAATAATATATGTAATACATATAATATTATATGTTATATTATATATTCTATATATTTATGTATATAATTATAACATATAATATATATTATATTAATATATTAAATATATACATATATAATATTATAACTTATAATAGTATATATATTATTTTTTAATATATATTATTTAATATATTAAATATATATATATATAATATCATATATTATTCTATTATATATTATAATATAATATAAAATAAATATAATACATACTAAAATATTAGTATATTATATATTAAAAATATTTATTATATGTTATAATATTAAATATTACATATATTTAAAATATAATAATATACATTATAAACATATAATAATATATATTTAATATATATTCTATTATATAATACCTATTAATATATATATGTGTGTGTGTGTGTGTGTGTGTGGGTGAGGACATTTTTGTCTTAATATTTTTTTTTCTCATTCTTTGACTAACCGCGATTCCTTTGGAAGTTAGGAATCACGATAAGAAACGCAATTCTAATGTATAAAGGAAACGCGATTCCGTCAGAATGGTCATTTCATTCCGACCAAACTTAATATATCAAACGCCGGAAAGACATCATTAATCGAAATGCCCATTCTTTTTTGCCCTCAATTCATGCCTACCGAACGGCCCATAATAACCTAGGAACTCTAGTAATATTACACACCATAAACAAGGAACCTAAGAACTTAAGATCATTTATAATAGGACTAAGAGCAGAAGTAACTTGAGATAACAAAAGCATTAATTAAGTTCTAAACCTCACACTTCACACTTCACAATCTCTAAGGAAGATTGTGCCCCATCCACTTTTTTATTTTTATTTTTTTTAGATTAAGGTTTCATTTTGGTTGTGATGTCTTCCCTTTTTTGTTCTGTAACTCGAATCCAATAAAATTCTTTAAGGAGTTGGCACAATAATGCTCCTTAGGTATGGATTGAAGGACTTTACCACTCTCATATCTTTAGGTTGTAGGGTATAAAAGCCTTGACCACACATGGTTTGCAGTCCATCGGTAGGGTATAAAAGCCTTGACCACATGGTTTGCGGTCCATCTGGGAATATTTGTACCCATGGCCATGGGGCGTTAGGGTCTTTGGTGCCTCTTTAAATTGATTCCTTAGCCTTCTCATGGGATCCACATACAAAGGCTTATTTTTTTTTTGCAATATTAATTTTAATTTTATTAAATTCAGTTAGGAGGTTACATGAATATTTGACAATTTTATTTAGTTTAAAATAAGACTTTTATCATAACGTATGATACACTGTCTGTAATTATATATATTTAAAACTTTTCATTCAAACTAGTTATAAGATCATTCTTTTTATTGTTTCAAATCTTATGTTCAAATCTATCATTTAGTAAAATTAGAGTCCTAGGCTCCTAAAATAATCCTTAGTAAATAATTTTTATATATACAAAAAAAACTTTTCCTTCAAAACTTGGCTCTCTTCTATTAAATTCTCTATTTTTGTGGAGTTTTTTTTTTTTTGGGATTTGTTTTCTCAACGAGATTATTGATTTATTCGTTTTGCAGATTATGTTTCTCGTTTGTGATAATTTTTTATGTGCGTAAATTGATGAAGATAGATTGTTTAGATTTTGGTGTGACGTTATCATAGTAGACAGTTATTCCGTTACTCATGTCGAAGAATTATTCATATTTGTATATTCTATTATTTTTTTAGAATATGATAGTTTTCAGAAGTCTTCGTGGTGTCCGCTAACTGTTCCTACAATTAACTATTTTGCTGATTATCTGTTATTTTGTTTGAAATAATTATAATATTTTCATTTTTTATAACTAATTACAGTTTCAATATATATCGGTCTTTTAGATTATTTGATAAAAAAAAAATCTACCACTTAACAAAGTCAGAGATCGAGTCACGTTTCCCCTTAAGCTCCTAAAATTAAAATATATATCCTTGTAATTAAATTATAATAGTATAAATTATAATTTTAAAAAAAATATTCTTTCAACCTTGACTCTACTCTATTAAACCTTATTAATGGGACAATGCTAATTATCAAACCAAATATTTTCCTGTATCTTTTTGACTTATTGTTTCCCCTTGGTCAGGAGGACACCACATGTACAAAAGGTAATGCGGGCCCAATTCTACAGGCTACAAGTCATATACATACATATATGAACATGCAGACAGCTAAAGAAAACCAAGAAACACATCTCTGCATGTGACTCACATGTTATGCTTCCTAAGCTTTGCTCCACATAAATTTAAATGAGAATATTGCAAACATGATAAAAGACTTTTATTAATTAAAACTCAACTTTAAAGGCTTATAATTTGTTAGTGAGAATTCTTTTAGAGCATGTTGCTAATAATTACAACTCATGAATCTGTTGCTACAAATGTAAAAAATGCATGGCAAAGTCAGATTTTTTGTTAAGGTGAATGAAAAATACCAAATATAAAACGTATTAAGAGATGTTAACGCTCTTCGAGCTATTTTTATAAAGAAGGTTTCGACGATTTTACAACACTTTTTTATTTCTTATAGTAAGTTTTTCTAAAAATTCTTTTAAATAGGAGAAGATTAGCAAATGCGATATCAAGCCCACTATCACCCCAAAAAAACCAAAGGAACATTTACATTTATTAATACATTTTTATAAAAAATTACAACAAAAGTGCATACATAAAATATTTACAAAATTAGTGCATATGCAATATTTTATTTACAAAATTAGTGCATTCTTATCCCTTCATGTTCCACCACGTCCTCCTCCACCGGTGACAACTCCGGCGCCCGCGTCGGATATAGTCAATCTCTTAATCCCCGTCGTGGATATATAGAACTTCATTTCTCTTGTCGCTGCTCTAGTATTCGGAGCTTGGATTGCGTTTCTTCCTCTTGAAGAAGAAAAGTCTCATATCTTACTTTGAGATCTATGATTTTTCATCCACTCTACTTTTTTGTCCGTACACAGAGAAGAAAGAGTATGATAGAAGGTAAGATTTGGATGGATAAATGTATATGTAATGGTATGTGATCAAAGCTCTGAAAGCACAAACTATTAATTTTTTTCATATGATAACCAATTAGTTTGTGTGGGTAACCAATTAGTTTTTGTGGGTAACCATTTAGTTTTTGTAAATGGTGCAGATGGTGTCCAAAATACCATTTAGGAGTAACCTTTTATGTAGATATTGATTACCGACAAAAAACTATTTTTATATAATTTTTTTTTCATAATACAGTTGGTAGTCAAACCTTTATACAAAGGTAGTCAATTCAGTTTTGTTGGGTAACTAATTAATTATAAAAAATCTATTATAGATTTTTTTTTTCACAGTGCATGTGAGAGCCAAACCTTCATACAAAGGTAACCAATTCATTTTTATTGAGTTACCAATTAATTATAAAAAATATATTATAGATTTTTTTTTCACAGTGCAGTTGGTAGTCAAACCTTAATATAAAGGTAACCAATTCAATTTTATTGGGTTACTAATTAATTATAAAAAATCTATTATATAATTTTTTTTCCTTAGTGCAATTGGTAGCCAAACCTTCGTGCAAAGGTAACCAATTCAGTTTTATTGAGTTACCAATTAATTATAAAAAATCTATTTTAGAATATTTTGTTTAGTGCAGTTGGTAGCCAAACTTTAATACAAAGGTAATCAGTTTTATTGGGTTACCAATTAATTATAAAAAATATAGAGAACATATGATGTATTTCTTAAAAACAAACCAACTCCTTATGGCCCTGTCTGTCTCAGACTCTGACGTCTTTTTTTCAAACTTTCCCCATTTTTAAACCCTAATTAGGTTTCTCGATTACTGAACCCCATTTTTCATTTTTCAATCTGATATTTACTCTATCTCACTGTAGAGGAAAATAGGCAGTTGTTTCAGCAAGAAGAGCATTAGTTCTTCTACTCCCTCTCCACTTCTCCAGACCCACCAGTTCAAATCCAATCCAATATCGAACCAGAAAAAAAGAAACCAGAACAAGAATCTTTCAAGAAGGAAATTTTCATCATAAAGCACAGAAAAAGCCATGAAGTTGATAGGCGATCTGAGGAAGAAAAACCCAAAGAAAATCACGCCAAAACCAAGGATCGGAACAATGTGAGTAATTATGTGGTTTGGTTTGGATTTGAAAGAGGCGAAAGGATATGTTTGAAAAAAATTGGTAATTGCCGATAATGGAAGTTACTCCTCCATGATTTCAGCGTTTGAATGATATGAAGTGGTTACTATTTTGCACTCTTTTTATAATTATTTTGTTAGTACATTAATCTTGTAATTTTTTTTATAATTGTTGTATATTACTGTAAAGAATTCAAAATCAAACTCTCCTTACGTAAAGTTGTCAGAATACGATTAACCTCTGGATTTGAAATCAATGATTATATATCCGGTATTGGCCATAATTCACAATATCCTCTTTCCGTTCCAAAATTAGATATACATTTATAAAATGATTTGTAAAGGTAATTTTATGTTCTCAAATATAGCCTTAGTAATAGGTAGGAATTCAGTAAGGGTGGTTTGATATTAAAAATAATAGTAAAAAAGTAATGGCAAATTAGGAACATCATGTCACTTTATAGTCTTAAAATAGAAATGTATCTCTAATTTTGGAACAGATGGAGTATATTCTAAAAAGTAATGCAGGTAAAATTATAGTATATATTTACAAATTTTAACCAATTCTTTAAAGGAAATTAATATTTTTAATACTATTAAAAGAATTCTCCAAAAATCAAGGTGGACAATTATCCACCTACCTCTTAAGGTGCATATGCCCCTTGAACATGAAAATTTGTGTTTTTGATCGACTGTAGTTAGTGAAAAATCTTTTTGGAAATAAGGTAAAACTCGTGAATCTCTTAATAGAATAGAATTGTTACCAAATAAGGTAAAATATTTTATTTTGAAAATTCGTAAATATATTTTTCATTTTTTCTGCTCATGCAAAGACAAATTTCCTGCAATTTTAACCCTTGTAACGATTCAAAATTGACAAGAAAGAGAAAAATATTTAAAATAGAGTTAATTGGTCGTTTTTTAGAACAATTAGATTGTGATAATCAAATTATTTATTTAATTGTGTTGTCTTTAAAAATTTCTTAATATCTCCAAAACTCATAATTGAATTTATTTATTACTTCGTTAAAAGTCTATACCACACCAGACGCCTGGATTTAAGTTTTCCCCTAGTTTCTTAAAGATACTTTTACAATTGTATAGCTAATCCTAAAATTAAAATTTGTTGTAATTTATTTAATTTTTGAATATATTAAATTTATAACTAATAGGAGCAGCACTTTTTAGGGAATTTATAATAACTAGGATTGTATTAACTTTTTTTTGACAAAGCTCTGGAATAATAACAGAAAATAATTTTAATTGATAAGTGAATCGAATTATAAAAACACTAGAGTCGAGGTGATATATCCTCTCGTCTCAAATTGAAACTTGTAACTTGAGAACATATATATTTCTAAAAAATAGATAAAAATATATAGACTTGTATAATTTTTTAACACGAGTAACGAAAAGGAGGCCATCATGATAACCCCACATCTAAATCTAAATAGATCGTTTGTCTTCATCAATTAATGTCAATCAAACCTCCTCTACGGAGAGATCATGAAAAAAGAACTCCGTAGAATGAGAAAATCTCAAACTAGGAGAAGAAAGACTCCATAGATTGAAAAAAAATTAAACTAAGAGAAATAAAACTCCATAAAAAGAAAAAATAAAAATAATTAAACGGAAGAACGTTAGGATTGCACTAAATTTAATCAACTAAAGTCATATCAATTTTAAATTATAGAATTTGTAAAGTGATTTTAAAATTTATATTTATATTAAATTAGATTAGATAGAAGTTTATCAAAAAAATATTATTATTATTATATTTTATCTCTCGTACCGCAAAGCTTCTCTATAGTAACGAGCACACATAATTTGGTTACAACTTATAAAGTGTTTGGAGTGTTAGTGCATTTAAAGCGTTTGAAAGTCTAGTCGTATTTAGAATTTTTATTTGTCTAGTAATAACTTATTTTAAATACAATTTATTTAATTTACGAACGCAATATTTAGGAGTCAAACGTAACGTATTAAAAATAATGTGGTATATTTAGAATTACAAACACTCACCACAAACACCGCAAATATCGCTAATAGCCGAATAAAACCTAATTGCAGCTTATTCGACCAAGTTCAACGAACATCGTTTTAATTATTGGAACAAAGCCGGAGAAAACATTGGGTATCACGGACTGTATTTATCATATTATATACAAAATAAAAGATAAAAAATTATTCGAACCTAGACTTGACCTATTATTATAGGAGAGAGATAAAGTAAAAAAATATTCTCTTTGGGTTGGGTCGGGTGGGGTGGGTTGGGGGCGGGGGCGGGGGGAGGGGTGGGGGGGACAAGGGCCTTGGAGAATGGAGAGGTTGGTATAATTTGTTTTGGGTGATGATCAGTTTTTTTTATTTTTTATTTTTCTCTTTTTTCATTTGTCTATTGTGATTGGAACTACTTACATGAATAATAACTTAATCTCATATTTCCGAGAGAGAAACCCGTGATTTAGCACCTTACATTATGACTTTTCAAAATTGGCAATAATTTGTTTAAAAATTTTCAAAATTGACACCCAACTTTGGCATAATGTTCATTTGCCCATGAATAACTTCTAAAACATAAAAATGCCAAAAAAAAATTATTTTTGTGAATTACAAATTATAAAGGTCAAGTTAGACAAGTCAGTAAGTCACACAGAGAAATGAGATGGAAAAAAAAAAAGAGTTTTTTTCTCGGCACAAGTTTCAAACGCAACAAAAGTATTTTAAAATCTTATTTGCTCAATAACAGTTTATGTCTATGGCAACTTAATTAACTTAAAAACATAACATTTATGGCTTAAACGCATTAAATGTTATTGTTACAAAGGCATCAAATAACTTCTAAAACATAGAAATAAACAACTTATTTATTTGTGTTTACATCAGTACATTTGATTTCTATATTTCAGCAACTTTGGTACAATGTTCATTTGCCCACAAATAACTTCTAAAACATCGAAATGACAATTTTTTACTTTTTTGGAATTACAAATTATAAAGGTCAAGTTAGACAAGTCACACAGAGAAATGAGAAGGAAAAAAGAGAGTTTTTCTCAGCACATGTGCCGCGCATGAAGCACTACTTCCACGGTTCCACCACAACTTTTCCCCCCTTTTTCTAGAAATAGGCCATGGAAAACTACACTAAGATTTTCAAATGTTAACTTAATGGTAAAGCTTTCCGATATCAGAATTTAACAGGCGCTACAAAAATAAAATAAAATATAAGTTTCTTCTAAATTTCAGTTCCCCTCTTGGTCCCTTTTGTAGACTCCTCTTAATTAGGTCCTAAAAATGAAATATGTATCTTTAAAATTAAGTTGTAATAATATAAATTCTCAAAATAAAAATTAAAAAAATACACCTAATCCAAGATAAGTGGAAAGATCGTTGCATAATATAGTTGATGAGGCTCAAAACATATTTAAGGATATATTTTAATAGTATAATTCATATTTTTTCATTTATCGGCATATAGAAAGTTGGTGCGTTTGTAAGTTTCAAACGCAACAAAAATACTTTAAAATCATATTTTTTAACAATAATTTATTTCAAATACAACTTATTTAATTTAAAAACACAATATTTATGACAAAAACACATTAAACACTATCACTCTAAACACAACAAATGCTACTAACCAAACAATCGTTAAGGGTGAAACCGGTAAAACTATTGTATATCAAAAACTCAAAATCACAATTCAAGATGATCTTCTTCTCTCTAAAAAAGAGTGTAATTCAAGTGTGATTGAAAATACTTCAAATGAAGGACGTCCTATTCAACAACACTTAAAAGCTCAATATTGATGAAGAATCTAAAGCAACAAAATCTTCCCCCTCCATCTTTGGTTCACTAGAACCACAAAAAGAGTTTAGTTTTACGTTTAAATCTATAGAAAAAAAATTGTCATTTACTTAATTAATTAATATTTACCTTGTTCCCAACTATGACTTTTAGCACTATCTTTCTCCCTATAGAGTCCATAAAATTACTCCACTACCAATCCAAAAATAAAAAATAGCACATTTTAAAAACAGTCAGATTTTCACAGATTTATTTGAATTATATCTTTTTTACTTTGCTTGAATTCATTACCTAGATAGATGTTAAAAATTTTGTTTTACAAAGATCGCCATCTAATTCTTACCATCTTTTTGTCAAGAATTTCAAGAAATATTAAACAAATTTTATATTACATTTAATTTTACGTACTCCATCCATTTCAAAATATAAGATAATTGTTGACATTTTGAAGACAATACGTGATATTTTTAAATTTAAAATTGACATATATTCATTTAATATTAGTCAATACGATGATTAATTTTATAAGTTACTCCATCTGTTTTAAAATTAGAGATACAATTTGACTTTTAAAATCAAATGACGACATATTATATTTTAAATTGATGTGAATATATTGAATTTTAATTGATAAAATTATTATAATCGTATAATATATAACATATTTTAAAAACAGTCAGATTTTCACGGATTTACTCGACTTATATTCTACTTTGCTTGAATTCATCACCTAGATGTTACAATTTTTGTTTTACAAAGATTGCCTCCAATTTGAACTATGTTTTTGTCACGAACTTCATGAAATATATTTTAAAAATTATATTACATTTAATTTAACGTACTCCATTCATTTCAAAATTATTAATATTTTAAAATTAATATATGACATTTTTAAACTTAAAATTTACATAAATTCATTTAATATTAGTCAATACGATGATTAATTTTATAAATTATTTTAAAAATATTACTAACGGTAAGATTTATTATTTTGGATTCTTAATAAATTTTACTAAATTTAAATTATAATAATATCTTAAATTAACTTTTAAAGTCAATAATATTTTTATAATATCAAATCGAGGGAGTATTTAAATATAACATATTAACATATTTATTTAAGATGCCCTAAATCAGCCACACAAAAAAAAATTTGAAAAAATTGGATGCGTCTTTTCTTTGTTGACATTCAACATCACAATTTTGCCAAAGCAGTTGCTTCTTCTCAGCTTCTTCTTAATTTGTCGAATTTGCTGTTCAATTTGGATACGGAAAGGAAGTTCAATAGATGACAAAGATGAGTAGTCAACTTTGTTGGCCATTTGCATATAACATTATATAGTAAAATTCATTGCACTGAATTCTCCGATCTTGACCGGCCCGGCTGCCTTTTGACGTTTCTTTGTTATGGCCTGGCATTCCACACTTACATTAAAAGTGTCACCAATTGGTTTTTCAACTTTAAGGTAAGGCTTGAAATTTTTATTTTTATTTTTTCAAGCCCTACTTTTTGTAAAGTATAATATAATTCATAATCAAGTACATCATCACTATTATAATTTCAAGAACCAATCAAATCTCACTAATCTCACTAGGAGAAGAAAATACACTTCGCAATAACGAAAGAAATAAACTCACTTAAGTGAGAATCGAACCTGAAACCTAAAGGTAAACAGTACCTCAATATTAACCGCTAGGCTAAGACTTCATCGACGGTAAGGCTTGAAAGTTGAAATCACAATAGAAAAATATTTTGTACAGTGTTTCTACATATCACAGATAAATTTATGTTGATATAAGATATTCGACGTATGAGAATATATGAGATAAAAGGAAATAAAAAAGAGATTCATATATCATCATTTTATCTTATATAGGTTAAGATTCCAGTTAATCGCAATTTAATTTGTCATGAAATTTCATGTTAATTTTAATTACTATTTTTTTAGGGGAAGATTTTTTGTTTCTTTATTTATATATGTTGTTTGTAGATTGTAAAGAAGAATTGATTACTTAGTTTTCTATACAATAAAACTATGGATTGCGAAAAAAAATTGGCCATTTACAATTGACATACATCAGTACATGCGATTGAGTATGATTATGAAGTTTGTTAAGAATATTCGCTTCATATATGCTCATCTAAAATTACATCTTGACTCAAAAAGGTTAACTTATTAGGTCTATGGTCCATTAGAGTATATATGTCTTTAATCGTTCTCCTTATGTTGGGAATATTCGGCCCATATATGTGCATTTGAAATCACATCTTGACCTAAAAAGTTTACCTTTTAGGTCTATGGTTCATTAGAGCATATATGTCATCAATCTTTCTCTTTGTGTTCCGATATGAGACTTTACTATCACGCGGTACCTCAACAATCTCCCCCTTAACGCGTGATCTCTCCATCCACATCGACACCAAGCTCCCTCTTGAAATTTAACCATACTCATTTGAGCATTATCTCATACGAGCAAAACTCTTTAATATCTTTTGTTCGATCCACCAAGAGCCTCTGCCAAGCACATCAAGTCTCTTTGTCTGACAAGTTTATCTCTCAATATCTCTTATTTAATCTACCAAGAGCCTCGCCAAAAAGAGTCCACCATTTTATTTAAAGAATACATAATCCACAAGCATCTATAATTCATTGAGTCTAGCCCATCATATCTCTCCTTAATGACAAGCCCACACTCTTCAATATCTCTTGTCAAGAGCCCACCAAGAGCCTCTACGAGAAGAGTCAACTACTTGCTTAATGAATTATTTTGTCACCCCAATTAAGCCCATAGTTATGGTTGTTAGGAAAAATCGGCTCATATATGCTCATTTGAAATTACATCTTAACCCAAAAGATTAACATATTAGTTATATGGTCCATTACCCCCTTAACAATCTCCCATTTAACGTGTAATATCTCCATCTACATCGACACCAAACTCCATACTCTTTTGAGCATTAGTCCCTACAAGCCAAGCTCCCCCCTACGAGCCAAGCTCCCTCTTGAACTTTAACCATACTCTTTTGAGTATTAGCCCATACAAGCCACCCTCTTCAATATCTTTTATTTAATCCACCAAGAGACTCTGAACCCAAGCTTATAGTCATGACTCTAATACCAGTTGTTGGGAATATTCGATCTAAAATCACATCTTGACCCAAAAGGTTACCCTATTAGGTTTATGATCCATTAGAGCATATATATCCTCAATCTTTCTCCTTGTGTTCCGATGTGAGACTTTATTATCACGCGATACCTCAACAAGGTTAATCCGCTATATCATAAATATTGTTAATATTTTATAAACAATGGTTATCCACGTAACTGACAACAAAAAAATCGATATACAAGTTGCAAGATATATTATTTTTATTTTTTGTATTATCATTAAACATATTTCTCCCTTATCTTTTCAATAAAATTACTTTAATGAGATAATTATCACTCTTTTCTCTCTCATACTTCCAATTAGGAGTGAGCATTCGGTTATTAACCGAATCGAATAAGCTTTTCGGTTATAACCAAAAATCGGAATTCAACTCTTTTAAGTATCTGAATTATAAACCGAAATATACAATAATCGAATAATCGAATAACCAAATTAGTTATTCGTAACTGAATTTAATAGTTGAGAACTTACAAGTTGGATTTGCTTACAACCACTGATAACTTACAAGTTGGATTTACTTACAGCCATGCTGAAAACATGAAACCCATCTCTCAATTTGATTGTTTAGGGCAAGTTTCAGATTTCATGGACTAAATCTTTGAATATATATAGGTTCTGGGTTTTGATTATTGGGATATTATATCATCTTGTCATACAATTAATATTAATCAATACAAATGGAAAGAGGAATAGAGATTCAGAGATTGAAACTTCAACATAAATTAGCTCTATGTAACTTTGATCCTCGAATCAAAACTTAAATTAACAATGAAATACCCAATTTTGCTTCAAAGTTTCTCCCTAATCGGTAATCACCCCCAATTTTGCTTTAAAGCTTTAGCCGCAGTGAGAGAATGTGGGGACAGAATATTGCACAATTCAATTTCTACAAAACTTCTCCCTAATCACCCCCCAACTTTGCTTCAAGGTTCAAGCTACAGCACGGGAGAGTAGGAGAGAAATCATGGGAGGATCGAGATCGAGAGAAGATCTGAGAGATCAATTTGGTGAGAGAAGATGAGAGACGACTGTCGAATTAAGCTTTAATTTCTTTTTTCTATTTTGGTTATTCGGTTAATCGAATAACAAAAAATCAAAAATCAAACCCGAACTCGAAAATCGAAAATAAAATCGGATATAACCGAATTATAAAAAATAACCGAATAATCGAAAAAATTTGATTAAAAAATTTCGGTTCAGTTCGATTATTCGGTTTTATCCAGTTTTTGTTCAGTCCTACTTCTAATAAATTCTTGAATTATTATATTAAAAAATTCCCAATTTAATTAAATAAATAAAATATTAATTATATTTCTTAATTTATGTATTTATTCTTAAAACATCAACGGAACATAGGGAATATTATTTTATGTTCAAATCCTATATATGGCCGATCAACTGCCACCCCTAAGATTCTCATTGATATTTTGTCCTTAACTTATTTCTTTCCATTCCCCCCAACCCCACCCTTTATTTGTAACAATAGAAAATGACTTAACAAATTAAAATATTACAAGTGGCATTTGGAAATTAAAATTAATTGCAAATTAAACCGTTCTATGCCCACAAGTTCATTGTTTTCTCTTCCATCCTTTCTCTTATATATATATACTAGCGGTAACCCCGTGCCTCCGGCACTAATTTTTGTTAGAGAGAAAAAAAAAATGTAGAAGAAGAAGGTATTGGAGATAAGATATGAAGAAGAAGAAAAATGTAGAAGAGGAAATAAAGAAGAAGAAAATAATGAACGGTCAGATTTATGCCAAACTTTGGATGGCTCAGATGATTTATTAGATGAGCGGGAAATTCAAAATCATTTGTATTTTGTTATATATATATATATATATATATATATTAAAGAAAGGGGGCGTGTCTGTATGTTAACATACATAAGTTTATGTGTATCTTATTATTTAAAAAAAATTTATTAATGATTTTTCATTATCAGAATTCTTGCTTGTATATGTATATTTTTCTCCATAAGGATTAAGGTGGTCTCAACATGTCCTGGTTACATTGACCTTACTTTATTTTATTTTTTCTTTAAAAATGCAAAATACTATATGTAATATTGACCTAGTAAGAAAGATAGTTTAGCATTAATTGACACTATGTTATTAAATTAGTATAGATATTGTATCATAAAATTAACCTCGGAATTTTTTCATTTTGTCATGTCACTCGTGTTGTGGAAATTTCTTATCAAATTATAAACAATCATGCCATTATTTACATGATAGAGAACCATATATAATTTAAAACAAGATAGTATTGTTGGGATTGTTTCACTTACACTTTGTTTGTGAGTTTTCGTGTCTAAGATTTATGAGAATTTTTAAATTAAAAAATAATATAAAAAAAAGAAATGATAGGAAAACAAAATTAAAATAAATTTTATTAAACTCATTTTCTTTTCCTAAGTTTTTCTATCATTTTAGTCAGAAAAATATCTACAAAAAAATTGAATTTCTTGACTTAAAAAACTCACAAACATGATATTACTCCTTAACTTTCCTATCATTTCTTTTGTTTTAAAAACTCACAAATAGAATGTTGCGTAAACATGTTATATTTATATCATAATTTAAAATAGGTATAAGCACATAATACCCAAATCTTAAAATGTTTATTTTAAAAAGAATTGATAAATCAATTATAATTTTACTATTTGCGGTTGCATTATAAGGTTAAAATTAATGAGCTTTTTGTTTTACGGTGAAACTCAATCGATAAATTTTAAAGCGCATTTGACACTTATTTATTTTAAATTATGTATAAATCTAATGAATCTTTTAAACCATTTGAAGCACCAAAATTGAACACTTATAGGAATATTTATTAATAATCAAATTGTGTAATAATTTGATTATGATAATCATCATCTAGAAAAAATAATTCTGTGATTGGCCTAAAAAAGAGACAAAAATCAAAATGGGTGATGATAGGTTTGTTGAGTTGAGTTGACTTTTGACTTTCAACAAGTGGTTAATTTTTGATTAAAAAAAAAAAAAACCTAACTGGCAACAATTTAAAAACCCAACCCCTCTCTTTCTCCTAGGGCGCTCTATCCCTTCTCTCTCTTCACATTGGCTGTCTCGCAAGGTCGAGTGGATCTCTGATAAAAGTTTATTCTTCAAGGTCAGTTGTGATTTGGGTCTATCTTTTGCTAAAAAAAATCATGTGGGTCTGTTCTGTTTGCTTTGAATTTACTGGTTTGATAAGAAATCTTCCCATTCTTTGTGTTAACATTTGTTAGATCTTATTTGTTAGATGAACAAATGCTGCATTTATGATCAAAAAAGTTTGAATCTTTGGTGATTTGGAGTTCATTGGTTTGATGATTGCAGGGATTTTCTGTTCTTTGGGCTGGATTTTCTGATCATTTGTTCAGTTGTTTTCCAAGAAATTTCTCATTTGGTTCTGAATAACAATTTTCTGATAAACCCTTTTCCTTTTCCTGTCTTTAGATCTTAGAATTCAGTGCCCTGATTATTTATTTGCAATTTCCTTCCTGTCAACTAATAGAAAATGTTCAGTTAGATCTCAGATTTTGTGTCTCAGTTTGTCCCATATATTTATTTGTAAACGTGAAATCTTAGGAAGAGAATTGGTGCTAATCTTGTTTTGAGGTAATCAGTTGACTTTTTAACCTTGAGTTTATTGATTCTCAGATCATAATTTAGCCTGTTTCTCAAATTCCTACCAATATGAGTGAAGCAAAAGTGGACAAGCCCTTGATTCCACCATCTTATTTGCGAAAACTTCCCGATTTCAAGCAATCTGTAAAATTGAAGTATGTCAAACTTGGTTACCATTACCTCATTACCCATGGGATGTACCTATGTTTATCCCCCCTTGTTGTTGTTCTTGCGGCTCAGATATCTACATTCTCACTCCAAGATATCTATGTTCTTTGGGACCATCTCAGATTCAATCTTATATCGGTGATTGTTTGTTCAACTCTTCTTGTTTTTTTATCAACCCTCTATTTCCTTACTCGTCCTCGCCCCGTTTACCTTGTCAATTTCTCATGCTATAAGCCTGAAGATGAGCGAAAGTGCACAAGGCAGATTTTTATGGAGCGATCCAAGCTGACTGGTTCTTTTTCGGATACAAACCTTGATTTCCAGAGGAAAATTCTTGAGAGGTCAGGTCTTGGTGAATCCACTTACCTCCCTGAAGCTGTCCTTAGGGTACCTCCGAATCCATGTATGGCAGAAGCAAGAAAAGAAGCTGAGATTGTAATGTTTGGTGCCATTGATGAGCTTTTAGCCAAAACCTCTGTAAAGCCAAAGGACATTGGGATTTTAATTGTGAATTGTAGCTTGTTTAATCCAACACCATCTCTTGCCTCTATGATTATTAACCATTACAAACTTCGAGGGAATATTTTGAGTTATAATTTGGGTGGGATGGGTTGTAGTGCTGGTTTGATCTCGATAGATCTTGCTAAGGATCTTCTTCAAGTCCATCCCAATTCATATGCTCTTGTGCTCAGCATGGAGAACATCACTTTAAATTGGTATTTTGGAAATGAGAGATCAATGCTTGTTTCTAATTGCTTGTTCCGGATGGGAGGGGCTGCCATTTTGCTTTCAAATAAGAGGTCTGATCGACGTCGATCCAAGTATCAGTTGGTTCATACTGTCAGAACCCATAAAGGTTCTGATGATAAATGCTTTTCTTGTGTTACTCAAATGGAGGATCCAAATGGAAAAGTTGGAGTTGCTTTGTCAAAAGATCTGATGGCAGTCGCCGGTGATGCTTTGAAGACCAATATAACTACATTGGGGCCTCTTGTGCTGCCAATGTCTGAACAATTGCTCTTCTTTGCTACATTGATCGGGAAAAAACTGTTCAGGATGAAGATAAAGCCTTATATCCCAGATTTCAAATTAGCCTTTGAGCATTTCTGCATTCATGCTGGTGGAAGAGCTGTGTTGGATGAACTAGAGAAGAACTTGCAGCTTTCGGATTGGCATATGGAGCCTTCAAGGATGACACTCTACCGATTTGGCAACACTTCAAGCAGCTCCCTTTGGTATGAATTGGCATATTCAGAAGCCAAGGGTAGGATTAAGAGGGGAGACAGAGCATGGCAGATTGCATTTGGGTCCGGGTTCAAGTGTAACAGTGCAGTTTGGAAGGCTCTAAGGACTCTAAATCCGGCAAAGGAGAAAAGCCCGTGGATGGATGAGATTCACCGGTTCCCAGTGGATGTTCCAAAGGTCTCTGCTGTTTGAAGTTCAAGCATTTAGCAACTGCAGTTTGTTTGTGGGTGCTCGGAAGTGAGTAATGGGCAATTTTTATTCATGTTGTTAGAAGTAGCAATTTATGATATGGAATTTGACTGGAGTATGCATGTGTTTTAGTGGGTAGGAATTGAGGGTGTTAATTTGAGATTTTACAGTGTAATCTGGTGGTTGCCTAAAATTAATTTTACTTGGTGAGAAGCCGTGAGTTTAGTTATTCGTTGTCTTGGGATAATGTCATGATACTTCTGTATGACCGACTATGAATGATTGTTTTTTGGAGATCAACTTATTCATGATTCTGAATTCAGAGGCATTAGGCTGGTCCAATGTCCATTGATCAAATGGTGTATTTTCTCCCATTTATTTATATTTATGAGCTATTATTATAGTTTCTTTGCAAGTGGAATGGCTGATTGATGATTGACTGTAGGTATTCTAATTATCACAGGTCATTTAGTATGTATTCTTCTATGGCATTGCCCCTTATTGCTCTACTCCTTGGAATTTGTATGTAAAACTCTGATCTTGAATAGTTGATTCTTTTGGTGAAACCCTGATGGGCAGGATACAGAATCTTACAAGAACAAATAAAATGTTGGAACGTAGAGCAAAAATTGTGGGATTCCTGAAAATTATGTCTTATAAATGTAAATAGAAGATTTAGGTTGATGGACTGTATTTTGAAGAGTTCAGCACAGGTACTCCTCAATATTTTACACTAAATGAAGTGTTCAGTACACATGCCTTGACCGAGTGTCGAGTGTCGGACACAGATACTCTAGGACAAAATGGAGTGTCGGACACAGATACTAGGACAAAGTGAAGAGTCCATGTGACATAGGTTGAAAAACATCACTTGTGTATAGAGTTGAAAATATTAACTTGTATACATTTCCTTGTCTTCTGGCTTCAGTGGTTTTGCATTAACCATTGCCTACACAACGCGAACATATTTTTACAATGCAATTACAAATTATCTCACTTTTCTCAAAGAGAGCTCACCCAGCTATATGCCAAAGTCTTCAACATTCTTGAAGAAACAAAGTCATGTATCTGGTTATCAACTAAATCCATCAACAAATTTGAAAATTAAAAGAAAGACAAAAATCCAGATGCAACCGAACAAACATTTTTCCATTCACATTTCATTACCATTAGTACTTCCCAAAACATCAATATATGAGAAGAGAATGGAACAAAAACCGACCAAGATCTGCATGTGTACGACTACTACTATTTAACTACAGACACTATTCACTTTTTAGGTCCATCATCCCATTACAACATGTGCCAAGTGCAATAAAGTTCATTCCTTGGAGGACTTGTTGATGAGTGACTTGTGAATGTGAGGGATCACACCACCTCCAGCTATTGTTCCTTTGATGAGGGTATCGAGTTCTTCATCACCACGTATAGCGAGCTGCAAATGCCTAGGAGTGATACGTTTCACCTTCAAATCCTTGCTAGCATTACCAGCCAATTCCAACACTTCGGCAGTCAGGTACTCCAGAATAGCTGCAGAATACACAGCCGCTGTTGCACCAACTCTTCCACTAGCTGTGACCCTCGACTTCAGGAGACGGTGGATACGACCCACTGGGAACTGCAGGTATATGCATAAGAAGGTTAGAAAGGGTACCAGTAAGTACATACCGGCAAAAATATAAGCATCAAAATGTAGCACAACACCTTTTATCATTTATCTTTTGATCCATTGGACTAATTAGAACAATAAAATATGCACAAATATGTAAGCTGGGGCTTTCGGACTGCCAAATACTGGGGATGGAACCTGATCACCATAATGTTTCAAGAGAAATCAAGCACTCTGGATTTCATGAAGTTCAAAGGTCTACCGAGGATCAAATATCAAGTGTAGTTGGACTATTCCAGTTGATTGGAGCAGTGTCATTTTGCAACCCATATGAGTTGTAGTGCAAACTATAGAACCACACGTCTTCCAAAACCTTACATATGACAACTGATTAATGACTACTGAGGAGTGAAAAATGTGATTATATTTGCCTATTATTTGGAGACACTCCTTTCAAAATTCTGGTCTGCGGCTTCAATAAATTGTGTAGATTACTTAAAGACTCAGGTAATTAAACAGTGAAACATTTAAACACGGCCAAACACCAGTCAACCCCAAAACGTAAGAGCCTCCAAAAAATAAAATAATGAAATACTGAATTGAGTGAGAACAATTAAAATTGCATCTATCCCGGGCATGGCGTTTCTGTCCCTTCAGAGGAAAGACAAGGGACAGGGTTAAGCCTTCAGTTTAGAATTAAAGCTTGAATTGGCAAGTACCAGAGAGTTTAGATACACTATTTCAGCAAGCAGAGTAATGTGTTTGACTACAACAAGCAAGTTTTTCTGTTATATAAAAACAGAATAAAAAAATAGCTTAACTAAGTGGAAATAACACCTTTTTTTCAGCATAAAATAATACTATTAATTGCAAGATCTATTGTTCTCAAAACTTAAATGAATCAAATCAATTTCAAATATGAAAATGTCTCAAATTGACCGAGAAATAAGAATAATATGGACTGCCAGCCAGAAGCAGCAAACAACACTAACCCTCAGAAAAGAACTGAGGCTATATATTTTGAGTTGATAACATGATATCCATGTATAGATTAAAGCAGATCATGACACATTATGTATACTAGAACGGTGGCACACACTTTGTGTGTGCAAATCAGAAAGTGTAGAAAAATTAGTGTTGAGAGAAATTACGAGGATGAATACGAGTGGGAGAGAAGAAATAGAAATTAAAATAAATTTATATTGTGAATTAAAGTGACAGACCAAGAGTCCGAGTACCTCGCTCTCCTTTTATATAATAGATAGATTATGACTAACATGTATACAAGTATATTCACGTGTTTTTGTGTGTTATGACACCATACCACAACAAGAAACTGCCCTTCATAAAAAAATATTAAAGAAAGAACAATTCAAGGGGGCAAAAAGGGGTATTACCCCACTGTGGTTGTCCATTTTTAAGAATTACACCATTGAACTTTAAAAATATGCAATTAGCCAATTGAACTGATTAAAATTTAAGAATCACACCATTATGTTAAATTCATTGGATGTTTATTTATTTATTATCTACGTGACATTTTAAAAAAAAAAAAGAAATCCAAGAAAATGATGTGGAAACAAATAAGTAGACACACGTGGATATTAGATCGGAAATTCACCCAGCATTCCAAATTATAATTCCAAACAGAACTTCAAAGTAGAAATCTAAAACAAATGTTTCTAAAAATGAAACCTTTCTTGGCCAGCGGTGTCCCAGCTCTGGGCCTTCACGATCTTATCATCGACGCAAATACTTCTGGTGGCGAATTCAACACCGATTGTAGATTTAGATTCCAAACTAAACTCATTTTTAGTGAATCTGGAGAGAAGATTGGATTTTCCGACACCTGAATCTCCGATCAACACAACCTTGAAGAGATAATCGTAGTCATCGTCTGCTCTGTACACCGCCATAGAAAGTTCTAGGAAGTATCAAATTTCTGTTCGTTTGTTTTCAAAATTCCAAGCCTTTTTCTCTCTCTAACAATGAAACGAAATTAAGAGATATAGATGTAAATACATACAGGTAGTATGTATGTATTTTAGAGAGAGAAATGTAGCTAACAGAGGGTCAAAAGTGTAATATATATCTTTTCCGTTCACCATGCGGATTGCGGACAAAGGAGAAAAGTCGAAGTGTACATCTCATCCAACTTAGCAAAGTATTAACAACAAGAGGCAACCAACAAGATGCCCAGATCTGTACGATCTTAGATCTGAATCGTGTGATTGAGATTTAGTATGGTGTAAAAAACCAATTATTTGTTCACTTATTTGAATCAACAAGAAGCTCAGATCTGAATCGATCGACGCAGCCAACAAGAGGCCTAGAAATCCTTACAATCATCAGAAAACCCTTAACTTTAATTTCCCATTTCTCTTCAAGGAAATCTCATTATCGGGTAAATTTATCGAAACCCTTAGCTTTGATTTCAAAAAAATTTGCGACTTAGATAGCTGGGATGCAGGGGACCAAATGAAGAAGAACTTAGGAAGAGAGAGAAATAATAAGAAAATGAAAGAAAGAAAATCAAAACTTATTCTTCTTTCTTTTGATTCTTACGTGGTTGCCAAATCATTGGCCACATCAGTAAATATTTTGTTTTCTCTTTTTCTCTCGCTGCCACATATGTAAATATGCAATTCAATTTAACGTCCGTGACGGAATGGTCCAATTAATAATTTTTAAAAAGTTCAGTGTGCCAATTCCAATTTTTTAAAGTTCAGTGGGATAATGTTTAAATTCGGACAACCACAGTGGGGTATTACCCCTTTTTGCCAATTCAAGGGATTCCCAAGAACCCTCTTCTTTTACTAGGACAAACTAGGTTGTATCCGTATAGAAACAAGGGGCAGAGCAACCCATATGGTTCAGGGACAACTGCCCCCCAAAGCCCCAAAAAACAAAAATAAAAAAATCCGCACACATAGAGAGAGCACACGCACACCCACAAATAATTCTTTATGGCTACTATTACTTTGGGATATTTTAAACTTGTATTACTCCTTAACCTAAGACAGTTGATACAAGACAACACATTAGTGGAGATGAAAAAGACAAGAATACATTCATTAATCTCATCATAATTAATAATTAGTTAGTCCTACCCCATCTAGGCTGAGGAATTGGTCGTGTTGCACTCACTCCTTAGTAAAACACAAAAACTGAACTATGGTACTGTATAGAAGTTTTTTATTTTCCAATTTTACCAACTAAAATTACACATCCTTAATTCCTAATGCACAGTAGATGTTGTGGTTTATAATACTCCTTAATGAAGTTTTTAATTTTTTAAAATAGTGAGAATGTCAAATTATTAGTGAAAGACTAATTCGAAATCTAAACCTTGCCTCCAACAATTCGAAATGGCAACTCTTTCTAAGTGAACACTAACACATAAAGGGTTTTTCCAGTTATCCTTACTATTAGAAAACCCCAAAAAACCTCTCCGTCTTTTGTTTTCCTAAATTTCTCATCAACCAAACAAAGCACCAAGTTGACTCAGATCTTCATAAATTCACAATCAAAACTGCAGAACAAAAATAAAGCAAGAACCCACAAACCCATTCATTCAGGAAATACAAAACCTCCATCACAGCAAATAAAATCCAACAAATCTAGAAGCAAAAAATCTAAGCACCTTCAATTAAATATTAAAGAAATCAAAAATGACCAAAACCCACATAGCAAAACCTACAAACCCATTCATTCAGGAAATACAAACCTCTATCACAGCAAATAAAACCAACAAATCAACTAACAGAAAATCTAAACACCCATAAAATTGTTCAACTAAATACTAAAGAAATCAAAAATTGATAAAACCCCACATGAATTAAACCCTATTACTAATAAAAAAACACAAACATCAACACAGAAAGTAGTAATCCAAAAATCTCTCCCTATACAAATGTGTAGATATATGGAGAGAGTGGAGAGACCTGTAGACCAGCACGAGAGGAGCGAGAAACGGGTATCTTCTTGCCTTTGTCTTTGTCTTTGTCCTTGTCCTTCCTGAGGGCTGGGGTTTTGCCCGTTATCAATCCTTTGGCGCCTTTTCCCGACATTTTTACAAGACTATTTGATTGATTGTATTGGCGATGAGGTAATTGTAGAGAACAATGGAAATGACGAGATGGAAGCAGGGGAAAGAGATGACCGACGAGTTCCCTTTGCTTCTAAGGCGTCCCAAAATAAGGTCCCGTTTGTCTTGAGAAAATGTTTTCCGATGTTTTTTGGTGTATCGTGAGAGTTATATAAGTTATTTTTCATAGAAGTATGGTACGCAAGTTTACAAAATAATTGGTAATTAATATAATGCTTTAAAAGTAGGGGTGAGCAAAAAACGGATAAAACCGAATAACCGAACATAACCGAAATTTTTTAACCGAATTATTTCGGTTATTCGGTTATTTTCTGCAATTCGGTTATAACCGTTTTATTATCCGGTTTTCGGTTTTGGATACGGTTATTAAAATTTTGATATTCGGTTACCCGAATAACCGAATAGACATTTAAAAAAAAAATTAAAGACTTAACTCTTAAGCCTTACCGGTTACCACTCTGCTCTCGCCTCTCTCACTCTCACTCTCACTCTCTAGCCCTAACCCAAATCCCTAAACCCCAAATTCCTAAATCGAAGCAGGGGAGTTTTTGGAACGATTGTGATTTGAGTTGGTTTGGATCTGGTTTGGTGCTATTTCGTATTGTGTTTGTGCTCGTGTCGGTCTGTGGTGTGATTTTGCAGAGCTGGAGTTTCAAATTGATTTAAATCAAAGTTCTATTTCGATGGGTCTAATCAATTTGTTGTCTTCCTCCATCTTCCATTTACGGCTCCTCCATTTCATCCGCCCCCCACCCACAACTCCCCTTCCTCCCTTCATCTTCCTCCTCTATCGCCCACCATCTCTCCCTTCTCCCACTACTTGCGACTTACTTTTTGTTTTAGCTTTTCCGGCGGCTGCAAACGAGGCCTACTGCGAGATTAGTAGAGGTAATGTCCTGTGTGTGCTGGAATTGGGAGTTATGATCTGTGGGGGATCTAATGTTGGGTTCATGGTCTGGGGTTTGGATCTTGAATTCTTGATGTTATGTTCTGGTGATGCTCTGGAAGATGAAATGCTCCAGATTTGGTTTATGTGCATATTGTTTATCTTGTCCTTTAATCAAATTTGTGTTGTTGATGATTTATGTGCCATGGAAGACGAGTCTCTGCCCCCTCTCAAATCTCAATTCTCATCTCTGTTAAGAAGCTTAAAATGGAACTTAATTTCGGTTATTAACCGAAATAACCGAATTGTAAATTCGGTTATTCGGTTTTCGGTAATTCGGTTATTTTTAAATTCGGTTAGTTATTCGGATAGTGAAATTTAGAAGATTTCGGTATTCGGTTATATCCGAATAAACTATTCGGTTCGGATATAACCGAATTGCTCACCCCTATTTAAAAGTAATTTAGTTTTAAAGAGAAAGAAAGTGAGAGAACATTTTTATTGAGAGATGGCAAAAATATTTGTTTAATAAAACTTATTTTTAAAATCAAGGGGAATCGATTTATTAGCGGCTCATCACCAACGCATTATTATCATCAAATCAAACGGTCGATGACTTCAATAAGCTAGTTTTCAACACCTCCACTCTTTCAATACTCCTCTACATGTTCTGATCTTCTTTTACTGACATTTCTCTATTTTATTCACCCTCTCTTTCTCTCTCTCTCTCTCTTTCTTTCTTTATATATATATATATATATATATATATATATAGTAGGGATCTGAGGCTTACCCCTTAAAAAGCTTACTAGTTTACCTATATATTAAATGGGACCATTGACTATACAGTACTGTCTCTCCTCCCTTTCCATTCAATTTCGAATTATAACTATTGTTTTCCTAATATATATAGTAAGGATCTTGGGTTTACCCCTTAAAAAGCTTACTAGCTTACCTATATATTAAATTGGACCATTGACTATACAGTACTCTCTCTCCTCCCATTCCATTCAAAATTTCAAATACAGTACAAATTAAATCTCAAACACAATACACATTTCGAATGAAAACATTGAGAAGAGGAGGCAAACAGAGTACAAATTAAATCTCAAACACAGTACACATTTCTCTCTCCCACTCCGAAAACATCTGAAGCAAAACAAGATTTGTAAACACAGATCTGAACAATTAGACTAACGGGAAACCCCCTTTTACAACAGGAGAATCTGTAAGCTTAAATTTTTTTTATTACTTATTTTGCCTGATTGGTGTGTAAATATCCCTGAAGTTTGATACGCCCACCAGAAAGTTTGAAAAATTCAATTTGGAATTAAATGTATGGATAGGCTCCCTGTTATATGATAAGTTTTTAAAAATGTGGAATTATGATAAGTTGTATTGGTTGTTATATGTAACTTCATATTTATTACTAAAACTAATATGCATTTTTTGCTAAAAAATTGCATACATTCTGTTTACAAATGTGATTATTTTTTTTCATGTATGTTTCTAATAAGGCATTTTTTTCATATATGTTTCAAATAAACTGCACACATTCTATTTACAAACTGCATACATTATGTTTAAAACTAATAGGCATTTTTACATTCTGTTTACTTGTTTGCTATGTGTCTTGGGCACTCTTTGAAATTTATTTGTGCACATACATTATTTTCAGGCTTACTAAAAATGGATGACATGTACCATAAAATAGGGAGTTATGGGGATAATGCAGAAATAGATTTTGAGAACATTTTCAGTTTCGATTCAGAAATGGAGGGGGATGATTTAACTACAAAGGGGTTGGATGTGAACAATGATAAAACTGTTGTCTACTATCCTCAAGTAGCTTATGAGTTTACGCCTAAGCTAGGTCAACAGTTTCAAACATTAGATGATGTTTACACTTTTTATAATACATATGCAATACATGTTGGTTTTAGTGTGAGAAAGTTTACTGAGAAGAGAAGGGGGGAAAGCGCTGAGATTTGTAGGAAGAAGTATGTTTGTTATAAGCAAGGAAAGGGCAAACTAATAGCCGATGTGGATGTAAAAAGAAAACGTGGATCTAGAAAAGAAGGTTGTAGCGCAAGACTTGTCGTCCACAAAAGAAATGACTTATTCGAAGTCAGTATAATTGAGGAGAGCCATTGTCACCCATTGTCAACCCCACATAAGAGGCATCTATTACCATCGCATCGTAATGTTTTATGTTTCAACTGCCCAAAAATATTTGAGTCAACAACTTGCCATGGTGAATATACCACAATCCCAACAATATAAATTTTTGGCAGTGCAGACGGAAGGGTTTGAAAATATTGATTGCACGCAACGAGATTTGTATAACTTTCAATGAGACAGGCGCAATGAGATGAAGGGACATGATGGTGATATATTGAATTAGTACTTGAAGTTAGAACAACAAAAGAATCCTTCATTCACTTTCATGATTAACACAGACAATGAAAAAAGGATTACTCGTTGTTTTTGGGCTGATGCAACTTTTAGACGGGCTTATACATTTTATAGTGATATTTTCATATTTGATACCACATACAATACCAATCGTTATGGAATGATATTTGCACCACTAATGGGGGTTAATTGTGACGCCCCCAAAATAGGTCCATACAACCCATTTTGAGTAGCCAATAATATTCTACAAAATACAAATACAAATACGAATCTCATTTACAACTAATAAGGGTTGTGCAAAATACGACAACACAATACAAATACATCTTAAATTCTCAATACACTTATTGTCACACTAATAATAATGTATTGAGATACTTCTATTGTCTCGGACCATCATTCTATTTCCCGGCTAGTCCCCGCTACACTCTCTTTTTCTGAAGAAAAAAATGGAACAAAAAGAAAAAGGGTAAGCACAAATAGCCCAGTAAGAAATATCATGACTAAGATAATGAAGAATAAAATTATCTTTAGCCTTCAACCGAAATAAATTAGAGATTTAAAGATATTATAATTATTCAACACCTACAGCGGAACGATCAATCCATTAGAAGAGTCAAATAGATTATAATATCTACCATCTTCTATAAGTTAAAGGATCACCACCAATATTTTATCCCTGTAACACCAATCAACAGTTCCTGTTTATGAACATCCAAATCAACAGTTTATATTCAACAGCCTCTCTTTGCACTACGTGCTAAAGATATTTATTTATAACACCACCGGTCATGATCATGCTAAACGTCAGTTCATCTTTGCAGTACGGGCCAAAGAGAACTTTCACCATACTCCTTTGTTTGTAACACCAAAAGTCATGATTATACCAATACACAGTTTGGTCAAAATCATGTCACGCCAGTTCATCTTTGTACTATGGGCCAAAGAGAACTATCACCACAATTTAAATATGAGGATGGTGACAATGATATAAAATGAATACAGTGAGATCAAGAATAAGAATGAATGTTTAATTTATCCAGTGTCAAAGGTTGACCAAATTGTCAACATGATGACCAAATTATGGAGTCAAATTCAAAAATGATATTCAAGAATAAAATTCACGATTCAACTATATCGTATTAAACGAAATAGAAAGATTCAGGTGAAAAGATATTAGATGAAGCACAAACTATTAAGGATATTCTACAATTTTTCACGGATTTTCACCATTTAAAAATAAGGTTTTGGAAACAAACAGAGATTTCTTATCATAAATGGAGAAATGTGAAAGAAAAAGATATCCCTTAAAGAGTACAAAAGAAATGATATGTTATACGAGTATAAAAGAATATATGAAACTGCAAATGGATTTTCACCCGTCATGCGGTAATTCGCGTAGACAGATTATTTTCACAAAAGATTAATAAGTAATGAATACGAAGGGTTATTCACAAGGCATGCGTCAATCCGCACAGACAGGTTATACCCACAGATTAATAAGGAATGAATACAACAGGTTATTCACCAGGTACGACACTCCGTACATATAGGTTATCCCCACAGAGTAATAATGAATGAATACAAAAGGATATTCACCAGGCATGCGTCAATCCGCACAGACAGGTTATCTCCATAAATTAATACGAAATGAATAACAACCTTTATGAGTATAATATCACTTACGAACATGAAAGCAAATGATATTACACAAGAGTATGAAAGAAATGATATTCCTTACCTTCGTTAATAAGTGATTGGATGTTGCTTTCTATGAAGTTTACTAACTTGTACAATACTAGTATTCTCACAAATACTCACAATAGCCTAGCACACTTAGAGAACTCAAGAAATTTAGAGAGAGAGAGGAAGTATAAGCAAGGAAGGTGTGAAGATTTCTTAAGATAATCCTTCTTATTTATAGAAAAACCAAGTTTCATTAATTGCACAATAAGGGCTCGACTTATTACACTTTAGTACCTCCATCTTTGCCTCTATTTTTAATATAATCTCTCAAGTATTATCAATCTTGCATAACATCCCCTAATATTTTCCACATGTGAACCAATAGTTCCATTATGTGAATTTCACAATTTCAATTAGGTATCCCTAAGTTAGACTCCACTTTTAATCCATCAATAATGCTAAAATATCATATCAAATAATATGAGTTACAGTGCCATGACAAATAATAAAAAGTACCATGCAGATGCTATTGTAATTATTGAATCAAAATACTGTACAATTGCTACTTTATCAATTATTGAATCAATAATTTAAAATACTGTGCAACACCGTGTGCCTGTGAAATACCGCGTGCTACTGTGGAATAACGCGTTTTACTGTTCTTTTTATTACCGGGTATTTCAACAGTTGTCGGTAATAATACTGTTGACAAAATACTGTCGTTTTCAGTATTCGACAATGGGGCCCACTATCCTTGACAATATTGTCATTGTGGGGCCCACTAATATTTTGTTATTTCTGCGTCGTCGTACGGTACCGAATATAATATTCCCCGATAGAAAGAATATTCTCCAACAAAAAGAATATTCCCCGACATACTGTTTATCAGATAATTCGTAAATAACACCCTTAACTATCATTTATAACAATTAAGCACTTCACTATTTAGAAAAATAATCATAAAAAAAAATAAACTTTTATTTTATAAAGTCGGGATCTTACATTATTATCCATGGTTTAACTAATGTATTTGTTTGTGCTTTCTTAAGTGATGAAACCGTAGATAGTTTTGTGTGGCTTTTCAAGTATTTTTTGGAAGCAATGTCGGGTGATGCACCTCAGATGATTATCACTGATCAGGATCCGACGATGATAAATATCATTTCACAAATTATTCCTAATACATTACATAGGTATTGTAGTTGGCACATTTTGACCAAATTCTTAGAGAATATTGACTCAGTGAAATTCAGTGCTTATTGCAAAGAGTTTTTCGAATGCATTAGGAATTCAGAGACTGTGGAAGAGTTTGACTCAAGTTGGGTGGAGCTTATGGAGAAAAGTGGGTTGAATGCTAATAAATGGCTTCAATCAATATATGACATTCGTTCTAGGTGGGTACCCGCACATGTGAATCATGTTTTCTCAGCGGGCATGTCAAGTAGCCAACGAGCAGAGAGCGCTAATTCATTTTTTAAAAGATTTATTTCTAAAAGAAATTCTTTAGTGGATTTTATGATTCAATTTGGTCGGGGCCTTCATCATCAACGACATAATGAGTTGGTTTCGAATAACAAAGATTTGATTGAGAGGCCGAAAATGAAAATTGCTCGTGACTTCTTATTTTAGATGGTTGACATTTATACACATTCTATATATTATAGATTTGAAGATGAGTTGTATGAGAGCTTTAATTATAGGTTTGAACTTATGAGGGACGATGTCAACTACCATGCGTATAAGATTTACCAAAGGAATATCAACAACTTTAAAGTAAGAGAAATTCATTACGACAAATCTATGGATTATGCAACATGCACTTGCAAAAAGTTTGAGAGTTCAGGAATCCTACGTCGGCATGTGATAGCGTACCTGCATAAGTATCATGATCTTGACAAATTGCCTACAAAATACATTTGAAGAGGTGGACAAAAATGGTAAAATCAAGTGGTGTAATTGATGATAATGGTGTGGCGATAAAAGATGACAAACCGTACTTTCTCTTGCGGAGTCAAATGATTCAACATTCTTTAAATTTGATTGATAAGACTTTCACAAATGAAGAAGCGACAAATGTCTTAAAAGAATCTTTAGTTAATGTGGATGAAAAGATTACTCAAATTATTGGGAACAATGGTTCTGAAAGAAACAATGAAATGGCTTGTGGTGGAACTAATGTATCCAATTCGGTTAACAAGACTTGTACTTATGAACATAGTTACATTGAGCCAAACCAAGTGCGATCAAAAGGGTGTGACAAAAGGCTCAAAGGTGGCAAAGAAAGGGCTTTAGGGAAAATAAAAAATCCCAAAGGTAGACATTGTCATGGATGTGGCAAAATTGGTATGACACACGATAAAAGAAACTGCCCGGTACTTAATAATCGATAAGCAAGTTTAGTTATTTGACTTTGCTATTGGTTTAAAATTGATTTTGATATTTGCTTAAATTTGAGTTTGATTTTTGTATAAATTTTACTATGCTATTTCTATAATTGTAGTACTGGAGCATCAAATAATGATGGTACTCAGTATCCAAGTTCAGATGATGATAGTTATTCACCCACAGGTGCAACACTGAACTACTATCACGACACTCGTATATATATATATATATATTTGTATTAATATCTTTTTTTTCAGAGTGGGCTTCAGATTTGCATTAATCATGATGACATGGACTTGGGATGCAGATGGTAGCCATTGTGGGGAAATATTGCACAAGCTTCAGTTTGTTAGCTACTTCAGTTGGTTTTTTCGATAAATTTGTAGCTGTTATATTGCTTACCTTAACATACACTAAGTAACTTCAGCTGTTATGATTTGTAAATTTTTTAACTGTAGCCATTGTAGCCTTTTTATCAGCTGTTTAGTTTGACTTCAGCTGTTATGTAAATGTTTTGATGTGTTGTTGGATCTTGTAATGCATTACCAATTAATGTACAAGATGGAAATGTTTTGATGTCTTGCAGGAGAATAGTCAGAATAGCATACATTTTTATCCTTTTTTTAAAAAAAATGCAAATATATCCTTGTTGTGAATTAAACAAATATGGACAGAAAAACTTTACAAGGTATGGTGTTAACTGTTATACTACAAAATGTCAAAAGTCATCACATGCACTAAATCAAACAGAACAGGCAAGAGTAATGTCTGATATTCAGATTATGTATACATGCTGGAAATCAATATGAACAAACAACCCGTACAAGATGAAAACTGCCTCCATTAAATTCATGCTACTTTCATTACAAAGCCATTATAACTACATTACAGACAAAAAAACCACAACATGAAAGCCCAAACAAACAACCAGTACATCACAATTTTCTTCCTTATTTCATTCTTCAATATTATCGCCAACTTTTTATTTTTGTTTTCTACAATAGCTTTCCCATTTTTGACATTGATTATAACAGTACTCAATTCATTAACCCTCTCTCTCAAAACTTTAACTTCGGACTTCAATTCATTGTTTTCACGATAATATTGAGTAATTCTAGAGCGCGGGGACATTGCTGGATCAATCCATTCAAATGAGTCACACGAAATCGTTTTATAATTTGTGCAACCTACAAATCGTCTCCCGAGATTTTTTTTTGTCCATGCTACTTTGACAGGTGAAGGAACTCCACATTTGCAACTGCGGGATGAGTTCCCTGTTGAATTTGTGCTCATACTGCCACTTCACAATCTAGACAAAAAAAATAATATCTAGAAACAAACCCAGTTAGTCCCAATAATATCTAGAAAATGCACGCTGCTCTGCATAATAAAAAATGCACGCTGCTCTGTATAATCAGGCATATCTTTGTATAAATTAAGGGTTAGTTATATGAGTATAAAATCCTTTTCATTCATCCCCTTTTGTCATTTTGTATCCTCCACAGGAAGCAAAGAACAAAGATTAATCATCAGTCATAAAACTGCTGTTGTTTTATCAAAACTGAGAGTGGGATTGCGTTGGATACAGATAGAAAAACAGGCTTCAAGCCTTCGACCTCCTTCAAAATGAGGTTATGAACTCTTCTTAATTTAAAATCTAATAATCAAGTTAAAAATATGTTCTACATACTGTGACAAGTACCATTGTGAAGAATGACTTGAACAAGAAAATAAAAGGAGAATGTAATATTAATAGTTTAAAGTATCCCCATTTATTTCTGTGTAAGAAATTGATTGGAACAGAGGTGAGCTCCATTTGCTATGAAATGTCAGCATATGAAATTGAACCCATTTTAAATTGAGATTACCTCCCTCCTGCTCCGCCTGGTGGTGCTATGTAACGCCCCCGAAATTCGGGTCTACATTCAAACCCGGGTTCGGTGTGTCACAGTACTATTCATTCAATATAAACACCCATAAATTCTTAAGACATCAATGTAACCTCAATATATTACAAAATGTCACTTCTAATCCCAAGTTCTAATACCTTTACATCTTCAGTACATACAAATAATGATCTATACATGATTATCTATTACAACAATACAGAGGTGACTTTTATCCACCACAACAGATACATATAAAATTAACATATATTCTTCAAATCAAATACTTGATATCTTCCTTAATCTTCACCGGATTCCTCGGTTCATTTTTGCTTTGCTGAAAATATTTTATTTAAAGCAAGGGTGAGCATTCAATTGCTCAGCAAGTATAACAGTTGAATAAGCAATCAATAACAACACGAATATTAACATATTCTCTAAAACCTTCAACAACTGAACAATATTTGTGAAGCAACTTCGAATAAATAAGAATAATAACTTTCTCTCGTTTTAACATTTTCGAAACGACATACTGATCAATCCTCAAGACCTTAATATTTCTCTCTGTTCTTTTCTAAATTGACATCACCTGAGTCTACTTCATTATTATAACACAACATGTGTCTGGTTTATCTCTTGACTCTTAACTCACCTATATAAGGTTCTACTCTCATATTTATACCAGTTTATTTTTTCCTTAACTTCAATGTCTTACACTCACACCTGTCTAGCTGAAAACAATTGGCACCGACACTTTTCTTATACAGTTCGTGAATAACAAAACTTTAGCATATTAAACAGTTCAATAACAAAACAATTCATTTCAATAGCACATAAGTGCAAATATTGGCACATGACATAATCAATAGCTAAATGTCTTGTACAAACATAAAATATTTGCACATAGATAGAAATCTTGCATAACATAAAGTTTAGACAGGAGTTAGAAAACTTGCTCAAATATAATTTGAGTAAGGTTAGGAAACTTGCATTCAATACATAAATCGAATGAGAGTTAGAAACTTGCCTGATAACGTCTCTTATACTTATGCTAATTCCTTGTCTCTCGTTCAACCTATATAATTCATCAGATCGACATACAAATCAATCATCATATGACTCTTACTCTAGTTCAACTTAACTAGCCTTTAAATATGAACCTAACTTCGTATTTTTAACTTTTTCAATAATTGATTTCAAAACTTGTTTAATCCATAATTACGTCCAACTAACCTCGGAATAAACTCAACTTTGGAGCGTGAACTATTTATAACATGGCATAACTACCCCCATAGATAGTATGAATTAAAAAATTTACATACACAAAACCTTATTTTTAAGGTTCAATTCCCGAATGCCTTGCAGTTTGTAGACTACAGGACCCCAACTCGCTTAAACGACCATAACTTCTTCGTTTCAAAACATTTTTGGGTGATTCTTAATTTTGTGTTTAGCTTACTTCCAGAGCTTTCTTTTGAAATAAAGATCACATCTTAACTCCTTATAAATTAAGAGTTATGAAGTTTACAAAAGCATATTCTTGCACCTATCCTCATACCAAAATATTTTTAGGTGATTCTTGCACCTATCCTCATTAAAATTTCCCCCTCTACAACTTTCTTTTACATTTCAGAAGCATATTTTGACTTTACATTTTTGGAAAATGGGCAAAATGGTCAGAAGTGTGATTTTGTTCACAATTTCTTCATTTCATTTGGTAAAACATGATACCACAAACATCAATATGCTATGCTATCATGTTCTAACACTTTATAACATTAAATAACAAAATCATAAACCTACTGATATAGGGTTTTATGACTTTTGCTAAAGAACACGAAGAACACGTGAAAACTAAGTTTCATCGTTCTTCATTTCGAGTACTTAAAACTTGATGCCAAAAGCATTAATTAGCTAGGCCACCATGTTTTACCACTTTATAACATCAAATAACAAAATCATAAACCTACTTATATAGAGTTTTATGACTTTTGTTCAAGAACACATGAAGAAACACTTAGTCAAAACAGATCGTACATGGTAACGACTTATGTTCTTGAGCTTTTGGATATTATATATAAAATAATTTGGGCATTATAATGGCTTACATATGTGATTATAAGACTTTATAATTGAAATAATATAAACGTATTTATATAATAGATTTGCTCAAGAACACATGAAGAAACACTTAGTCGAAACAGATTGTACATGGTAACGACTTATGTTCTTGAGCTTTTCGACTATAAAATGAAAGAAAATTGAACATAACAACGACTAGGGATTTCACCTCTTGTAGTTGCAAGCTTTAACTATTTCTTTTCAACTTCAATACTTGAAATATATATCTAGAGAGTAATTTTGCTATTTGAAATTGGTGAAAAATATGAATAACTAAGCTTGCTATTTATAGGAAAATCAAAGTTTCATTAATCGCATTTTTATCCTGGCTTATTACACTTTAGTCCACCAAGCGACATTATCATGACATCAGGATGACATCATCTTTGTGCTTCTTTGAGCCTTATGTCATGCCACGTCATGCTTACATCATCCTTTGCTACGATTGATCGAAACCAATTCACTTGGATTCCTAGTTACATATTCATATATATTACGTATTTTACTCATATTATACCTCGTATTAATCTCGTATTCTACCGTATAATATTTCGTATTATACTCGTATTTATTCTTGTATTTTATCGTATAATATTTCGTATTATACGAGTATTTACTCTTGCATTCTTCGTTTTTAACTTCCGAAATTCATCCCACAGTCGAAAAACTATGTTTTTTGTTTTCTAATTTTATTGGATATTCCATCTTTCCTTGTAATATTAACATTCGCCTATTCTTCGAAAAATCGAAAAGACGCAAAAACGTTTTCGGGTGAATATTGTTTTCGACGACTATTTCTCAGAAAATGGTTAGAAGATCAAAAAATCTATAAAAATAATTTTTTCATCTTTTTCCTATTTTGTCTTATTATCTTGTACGTTTTTTGAGAAAACTTTTATTGGATAATACGTTTTTTCAAAACATATTACCGATAGATCTTGAAACGGAATATCATTATGACATACACATCTCTCTAAGAAGCTTGTTATTCTAACCCTTAGGTTTCATTGGGTGAATAGTGCTATTTCGTCTTTTTCTCGGGAAAATTTTTATTTTCTCACACGAAACCCTAATTTGTTTTATCTAATACGTAAACACAATTTAGGTCATAATTTTACATTTAAACACATATAATCACAATTACACATAAAAATATTTAGATATTCATATTCATAAACCCAAATAATAGATTGCATGAATTTTTAGGTTGTCACATGCTACGTCCGGTGTTGCTCTCCATCTCCGATTGCGTCTCTCCTATTCAGTTCGATGTTGGGAGGGTTTGAGTTGGGAGGGGTTTGAGATGGGAGGCTAGATCTGATCTGAAATTTTGAATGGAATGGGATGAGAGATAAAATATTAGGGGAACAATAGTTATAATCCGAAATTGAATGAAATGGGAGGAGATAGAAAGTACTGTATAGTCAATTGTCCCATTTAATATATAGGTAAGCTAGTAAGCTTTTTAAGGGGTAAGTCCCAGATCCTTATTGTGTGTGTGTGTGTGTATATATATATATATATATATATATATATATATAGGAGAATGATCCACAGAATACGTTAGCTACGGGCACTGTTTCAGCTAACTGTAATCAAGCCGTCCAAAATAAGATCGCAGGGTGGTGGGAGGGTACGACCGCTACTCGCACTAGCGGCCAAATATTAATTAAATCAATTTTTATGCTGACCGCTAGAGGGAGTAGCGGCCAGTCAAAACGGCACCATTTTGACTGGCCGCTACTCCCTCTAGTGGCCAGCATAAAAATTGATTTAAGCGCGAGGGTATTATGGGGATTTAGCCTGGCCGCTAGAGGGAGTAGCGGCCAGTCAAAACAACACCGTTTTGACTGGCCGCTACTCCCTCTAGCGGCCAGGCAATTAGGGTTGGCTGCTACCTTTGTTTCAACCGACTAATCAACCCCCTTTAGCATGGTACACTGGTATAACATAATAATAGGGAACATGAAAAATCTCTTAATCAGTAGTAAAATACAAACATTTTAAAGTTTACTTACGTTACATCTCCATAGACATTCTAAATAAACACATACATTAATTATCTTTAGGTTCAGGAAACCCTAACACTCTATAATGATTGCGCTTGTCATGGTTAGTTTCGAATCCACATATGACACATTTTCGGTGAGGCTTACTACCCAATACTTTTTCAAGGGCACTTTTTAATCTGGATTGTTTTTTTCGACCCTTTGTTTGAGAAGCAATTGGTGGCAAATACTCTTGTTCTTCCTCTTGAACCTCATCATCCGCATCATCATCCTCCAATCCCATTTCCTGAGCTGCACATTCGTCCACGCGATCATTCTCATCGTCTAGTATGTCGGTAATATTCTCATCCGGGTCAAATTGATCAACTAGGGCTTTTCCTCGAGCATTTTGCTTTAGTATTGCCTTGTAACCTTGAACTGAGCAAGCAGCTTTACCAGTTAACTCTTGAAAATCACTCATCAGATGATTGTACCGCATCCCTTGATTTTGTTCAAAGTCAGCACTCATTGGAAAAACCATATCTTGTTCACCATTACTCCTGTTAGCATCTCTTGTCCACCGAGGAACGATCATGTCATCAGGTATTTTTGAAATACTCTTAAAGCTAAAGTATCTCAATATGTGCCTGCAAATCTGACCAGAATGTGAGAACATTTGACAAGTACATGTTATCGAGCCCTCATGACGATTAATGACAACTTGTCGATATCTGCGACTATTTTCGATTGCATCCGACTGGTACACTGCATAGACCTTTATATCAATATTGCACAGCTCACTGACTTTGTTGATGTTGTACATTAGAGAATCCACGAGCTCCTTTTGAAAACGTCTAAATATCTCTTTTGTATAACATTCAGCAGCATGCACTTCCAACGATGATCCTAATACCATACTACGTTTTCGATGTTTTGTTACGTAGTCGACCTTTCTCTCTCTGATGAATTGTTTCTCAATAGCCTTCTGAGTCTTGACTACAAAATCTTTCATGCCTGTTGAAGCATTCACATATAAATCAAAAAAATTATTCATACCTTCGCTTCTTCCGGTGGTTGTCATTCCCGCAACAAAATACCTCTTTGTATATGCTCCTATCCATTTATCCTTCACATCATACAAACTTATGAGCCATTCATTTTGATACAAATCATAATCTCTCATAAGGTTTTCCCAACGCTCTTCAAACTCGTCAATGGACAATGAATTATACACACAATTGTTAAAAGAATCTTTAAACGATGGGTGTTCCGCATAAACATAATGCAATTTTTCTGGGAATTTATTGCTAATATGCCAAGAACACAATAAATAATGAGTGGATGGGAGTAACCTACCAATAACATTGCTCATTGCTTTATCTTGGTCAGTGATGATGGTTACAGGAACCTTGTAGTCCATTGCTTCGAGCCACGTCTCTAAGACCCAAACAAAAGTGTCTTCTGTCTCATCCCTTAACAGTGCAAATTCAAATAAGACAGAGTGATAATGGTGGTTGACCCCGGTAAATGGAACAAATGACATATTATACCTATTTGTCCTATACGTAGTGTCAAATGTAATCACGTCTCCGAAACGTTGATACATATATCTTGAACGAGCGTCTACCCACAAAATACATTCTATGCGATTGTCTTGGCCAGATTTGACCCGAAAAAAGAATTTACTTGCACTGCTGGAACCAAATTTTTTTAAATATGTGACTGCAGCCTGTGCATCATTTTCATCCTCCGAGTCACGCCTTAAATCCCTCACTATATTACGAACATCCTTGTCACTAAAACCTACATTTTGCATACCTCCACCCATTGTGCTCAAAACATTCATCATCCTACTTGGTCCAATACCCGCCTTATTTAATGTGTCAATTAATTTTCTTGCTACTGGCGTAATATTTCTATGTGTCTCAATCAAATCTACTTTGGTAGGTGTCACTAAATGATGATTGTGATCCAACTCAATTAATTCCCAATTAACATACTGGCCGCTAGAGGGAGTAGCGCCCAGTCAACACGCCCCGTTATGACTGGCCGCTACTCCCTCTAGCGGCCAGTATACAGGAGCTTTGGGAATTAATTAACATGCATGACTGGCCGCTACTCCCTCTAGCGGCCAGTATACAGGAGCTTTCACCAGCGGCCAGTATACAGAATGTCTAATTCCCTGTTCAATACCAACAGTACACAATAAAATGAAGCAAACATTTACAATACCAAATTAACCAACAAACACAAATTAGCTTTTTCCATACATTTATTCGTTATTAAATTAAATTAAATTAGCATAAACCGAAAATAAAAATCCATATAATCCAACACGTAACATTCATGGTGCAAATTAATTAGAGTACATGTTCAAAAGTCAAATCGACACACTACATTACTCCCCCCGCTGGTATATTTCTAGCTTTATATTTGAACAATTCATAAGCTATTCTATACCTAAAGACCGATACATCATCCACTGACCATTTTTCATTGCTCAGGTCTATATTACCCCGCACGAGGTAGTCGACATACTTGCAAACAAAGATGCCGCAATCGTAATGATTATCCTGTATGGGTCGACTCTTTGAACTCTGGACCTTTGGGGGTGTACGTGGCCAATCACCGAACGGGTTACCCATTCGCAATATCAACGGTATCAATTGTACCTATAATAACAACAACGTCATGAAAATGTACATATATAGTGGGGGAACTAAACGATTGTAAAATTTTAAATTTGTGACGTACCGCGACATCGACATAGTCTTTGTACATTTCAGTGAGCTTTTTGTAGGGTGTGTCGTTATATAGCGGGTCGAGAATAGAAACCTTCCATGCAGAAACCACAAAGGTTAACAGTATGAAATGACTGTTTGCAGGGACACATATAGGCATGAAGATAAAGTCGCACTCATGCAATGGGGGTCCCGCTTGAGGCGTAACATATGACTGACAGAAACTATCTCCACGAATTAGGTCCCCAGTAGACAAGGCACCTTTCCCCAAATGCATGAAGTAGGAGGGCATGGAGCCAAATTTGGCCCATCTCTTTATCCCCTCGTGCTGATATTTGTCTTCCCGATCCCGCAAAAGACACATATACGCATCCATCACTGTCTCGTATAGCCAAATTCCGGGTCGCAAAGAATTCATCTCTTCGTGACCCAACGTGTAAAATTGCTGGGGGTGCTCGATGGGAAATAATGTTGGATTCGCCGGAGTTGAGTTGAAGAAGTTCTCGTTGATAATTCCAATCTTGTGCCCATGAAGTCTTTTTGTTATAGACCCTTTAGGTCCATATTCTTCTAGTGCAACATCATCCCCAATAAATGCAGATGCACCCTCGTAAGTAAGCTGAGTAAGCTGAGTAAGCTGGGACATATCAGTAGTAGCCTGGGTGCTAGGGATGTACGCGTTGAGGGCAGCCGAAGAGGTTGGAATCTCTGAATCCTCAGCCCCCATATACTCCTCCCCCCACCCCTAACATCCGCATCATACAACTCATATAGTTGATCTCATCCCTCTTTCATGTGATTGTATTCGGGAGGAAAGTCTTGCTTCAACTTGAATATTTTGTCCAAGAGAGATTTTGCGCCCTCAATCTGTGAAAAAAAAGGGCGAAAATAAGAAGACACGGACGAACACATGGGGATAGTATCAAAGAATACAATATATTATATCAAATTAAAAAACAATATATTATCTTCCTTACCATGCTAACCATACGATGCTGATTATATACAGAGCGAGGCTCGTAGGTAGTGTTGGGATCTCCTTCGCGTCGAGGGCGGTGCAGGTATCGTCGGGTAATTTTGTTGTACCACTTGAAGTACGTATCCATGGGGATAGTGTTTGCAACCTGCTGGACTTGTCCCTCAAATGCTACCATATATAGCTCCCACTGCTCAATGTACTCCTTCCTCATTTCTCTGTAATCCACTGGCTCAAATGACTGTCTCATGGCCTGTCTCAAAGCATCATGCCTCTCAGCCGGGGACGGAATTCCTTGTATATACCCATATTATCTCATTATCCAGTCAGGCATTTGATACTCGATAATATCAAAATGAATCAATGGGACCCGAGCGGATCCTGCCATTCTAGCCTCATAGTTATAGAACCTCCAATCATCATCCCATTGCTTGTATGGCCGCCATACTACCTCCCACTTGGGCTGCCTATCAAATTCGCCCCGATAGAAAGATAGATGGTGATGGGGATCATCCCGCCTATCACCATATTGATGTTTAGCGGAGTATGCCCATGCAGTTGATCTAGGGAACCAAGTCATAGAATTTGGCCTAGGGTTAGGCCTTCCAACCAAAAAATGCTCATGTGCCCAAATTTGTAATAAAGTGACACAACCATTGACATAATTACTCCCTTTCCTAGTTGCTGTGTACAGACCCCGATATAAATATGCCAAACAGGCGGCACCCCATGCATATGTGGCAATCTCAGTGACTCAACAATAAAATACATATATCTAGGGTGTACAGTGTTCTTTGACCTTGTGGGAAATAAAACCTCCCCGCATAGCCAAAGGACGTATGCCTTTGTATATATACCAACCACAATCCTATTAGCATTGTCTGGGAGCTTAGAGAAATTCGTATGCAACCATACTAGGGAAATACCACGTCTTTTTTTGACATTGTCCCATTCTGAAACCCACTGATCCCCAAAAATTTGCCTAAAATAACTTAATGGTGCATCAAATGACGGACAAGTTAAAGGCTTACCCAATACGGACATGCGAAAAATAAAGTGCACATCCTCCAATGTTATTGTTATTTCACCACATTTCATATGAAACGTATTTGTCTCCGGCCGCCATCTCTCAATTAGGGCAGATACAAGACTGGCATCCGTTCTCGTTACTACTGCCGGATAACTAAACCCCCCAAAACCCCATCCCTTTAACAGTTTTTTTTGTAAGCTGGTCAGTTCCCATTTATCATATATTGTTGAAGTCGTTTGGATCGACATCAGTGTACCCCTTTCAATCCCATTCCATACATCCTCTGAAACATGATTTTCTTGATCATAAAGGACACTACGATCAATGGGTCCAGGCAGCCAATTGTCCATATTTACCTTACAATATAAACAACAAAAATAAAATTATTATTCAATGTCTAAATATATGCATGACCAATAATAATACCAACAACATAAAAAAATTCTATCAACTATTATTTTCTGACTAAATTAAAAAAAATTCAAAAAAATACCAACAACAATAAAATAACCCAATTTATGCATACATAATACCAAAAAATATACAAACTAATCACCTAATTTATACACCTAATTTGTATACATAGAACAATAAAACAATAATACCAACATATATAATACCCAAAAATATACATAGTAATCACCCAATTTATACACCTAATTTGTATACATAGAATAATAAAACCATAATACCAAGCATTTTCAACATATATAATACCCAATAAATATACAATCATTCCACCTAATTTGTATACATTCGTACAACAATACCAAAATTCACACAGAAATAGGACCATGCTTTCATATACAATGAATTACAGAAGAAATTTGCAAAAAAATTAAGTTCAAACAATACTTACTTTGATTTATACTTGAAATTGAGTCGGTTGACAAAAAGTAGCGGCCAATCAATCTTTCTTCCTCTTTCTGCAGCAGCAAACCCTTTTCTTTCGATCTGCAGCAAACCCTTATTTTTAGATCTAATTGCCTGGCCGCTAGAGGGAGTAGCGGCCAGGCTAAATCCCCATAATACCCTCGCAATCAATCAATTTTTATGCTGGCCGCTAGAGGGAGTAGCGGCCAGTCAAAACGACACCGTTTTGACTGGCCATTACTCCCTCTAGCGGCCAGGCTAAATCCCCATAATACCCTCGCGCTTAAATCAATTTTTATGCTGGCCACTAGAGGGAGTAACGGCCAGTCAAAACGGTGCCGTTTTGACTGGCCGCTAGTGCGAGTAGCGGTCGTGCCCTCCCACCACCTTGCGATCTTATTTTGGACGGCTGGATCACAGTTAGCTGAAACAGTGCTCGTAGCTAACGTATTCTGTGGATCATTCCCCATATATATATATATATATATATATATATATATATATAGAGGGAGTATAGATATGAATATGATTACAGTTCTCTACATGTATATTTATATATATTAGGATTTTGATAATTATGATGGAGGAGTTGAGGGCTAAAATGTATAGGAATCTGTAGAGGACATTTAGTGAAGGATGAATAATCGCAACTCTTCGATTTTACAACTCAAATTGGACTATAACTCATACCAACGAAATTAACTCGGTTGTATATTTACGTACAAAAATTTATGGCAAAACCTTTTAGTTTATTTTTGCCAATAACTCGATACTAACTCAGGAGAACTCAGCCAAATTAAAAAATCATTTATCCATTCAACTCATTTGCGGATCAGCTTATGACTTGTTATAGATAAGTATTGATAAGACTTTAATGACCTAAAAAAATCATTTTCAAGCTATAAAAAATATATATGAATTATTTTTTATTGAAAGTTATTGAAGCTTTAAATAGTTTTTAAAAATATTTAAAATTTAACTATATAATGAGTTCGTTTCATTATTAACGTTTAGAGGTCCAAACGTTTAAATTCCAAACAATACGTTTATAAGTTAAATAAATTGTGACGTATAAGATTTTTAAATGCGTTTGATTTTTCAACACAAATATCATTAGACAAAATATGCACTATACGTACATGTTAGCTAATACAAATATTTTTAACAATTATTTTAAGAACCACGACAATTTTTAGTGTAAAAATTATAATTTTTAATTTTGGCAAATTACTTTTTTTGATAAGTTAACTAGAGTTTAATAATTTGTAAGTCATTAAGTCTTTCATAGAATAATGACAAAATTATAAAAGAGTTATTTATTTTCTAACACTAAATTGAAGAGTCCTGCTATGTATTACGAAAAATTTACGCCAAATTATAATTGCAAAACTTATCAATACATGAGATTAATATAAATTATAGAATGGTCTCACTTATTACATATCTCTTCAAAAAGATTACCGCTAGTATTTATCCACGTAACTGACAATCAAACAGTCGACATAAATAATTCGCAATATATGTCATTACCAAAATTTGAATGTGGATTGAACTATAAAACAATTTTCATTCATCATAACCCTTTGAACTAATTTGAATTTAATAATGGATAATCACAAAACCATTTTCACATTATACGTGTCTCAATTAAGGTTTGGTTTGTCTGAGATAAAGGATAAATCTATACATATATTAATTTTACTCTTTTTTTTTTCGATACGCAGCCCCAAAAGTCATTTTAACCAAAATTAAAAACTGCCTACTATTTTCAACATTCGTTTTCTTCTTTTCCCCAAATCTTCTCGTTGTCTTGCAAAATCAATCTCTCTCTCCTACTTTGTGCCTTAGTAATCTCGTTTTCTTTTAGACCTTTTCTGTTCCATCTAAATCAATCTCTTTGCCAAAACTCTGCATAAACACTTTCATCTTTTCCAACCTTAATCTATCTCAGTCCGCCTTATTCACGAGAACCCTAATTTCTCCATATTAGTTTGAATCTCACATATATTATTCCTATTTAAACATCCTTTTTTGCTGACAAAGTAAACATCACCTTTATCGATCAACTATTTGGTAGCAATATCCCTGGATATTTAACATTGACGCCTTCTTTCGGTAAGTATTTTTTTTGGAATTAATCACTCTTACAATGTTTATTTCAGTTGAGTGATTTTGCTTTATTCCTAGTTGATACCCAATATTTAAAATATGAGATATTTCATTTGTTATTGATATTTTTTCTTAAAATACATACATTAACAATAGTTAAAAAAAAGTTGGGCTTTCATTAGGGGTGAAAATCGATCCGGGTAGCTTGGTACCCGATTCAGATTCGACCCAAAAATATGATCTGAGACTCGGATTCGGCAGGCATCCGAGCCGAATATGAGTCAAGCTCATTTTTAAGGTTATAATACTGAACTCGAATCTGAGCACAATACCGTTCGCTCGTTTTAAGGTTCGAGCTTGCCTCTTTTATCTGATCCATACTCGATCCTTACTCGATGAACCCTACTCGTTTAGGGGTTTGATACTTACTTGATCATTAGTATCTGATAAGAAAGTGGAAAGCATGAAAGGTTTAACCGTTTGGTTGTTTATTGGTCAGTGTATTATGTATACTTAATTAGACCATGCCTATGAATGAGATGATGAGCAGGTAATGGGATATATTTCTCAAGATAATGCTTGATAATTGAATGGTCAAGATGTTTTGTCGACATGGTGGAAGGTAGTGGGATGTATTTCCCAAGATAATGCAAAATATTTATGTAGGGGAATACATTATACTATTTAATATAAATGTTCAGTATATACTTTAATGCATAGCATATTCCACAACCAAAGGTGATGCCAAAAGATAAGTTTTCTAACCCATCATTTATATTTACAGGATTAAAGCTTGGACTTTTGTCACTTTGGAGCATGGTTGATGGGTTTATGTAATTCTGTTAGCACTTTAGTTGATTTTGCTCAAGCTACTATTGCTGCTCAAATTGATTTGCATACTATGCTCATGAATTGCTTCTCAGCTTCTGTTTAAAGTTATTGCCTTGATGTAATGATGTTACTAGAAATTGTATCATAATATAATTACTATTGTAAATTTATCATTGTAATTTTTGTGACACATGTATTTTTATATATAAATAAAAATGAAGTTTTTCTAATTTTTTATTTTTATGTCTCATTTTGGTGTGATCCATCTCAGGCTCGAACTCGAATAGAAAGGCTCGCGAATTACTCGTTGTGAAAACGAGTTGAGTAACTTCGAGCCGAGTAGTATTGAGTAATTCATCGAGTCGAACTTGAGCAGCCTTAAAAATTATTAGTTCGAATTCGAGTCGAACCTGAACACAAATTTTTTGATCCGTGTCGAGCTTGAGCATTAGGGTGTTCAGATCGACTCGGGATCATTTTCACCCCCACCTTTCAGTTTCTACAATTGTGTACAAGTTCTGCCAATAGAATAAGAATTAAATATTAGCTCTACAAATATGAATATTGACATAGATAATTCGTTTGACAACAAAAAATATGGTAAAGTAGAAGAGAACGGAAAATGGAACAATCAAATTGTGGAAGAGCCCAGGTTACATATGGTGTTTGACAATATTGATGAGGTTTATGAGTATTATAGGAAATATAGTGTGCAACAAGGATTTGGAGTAACTAAAAGAAGTACTAAGAAATTAGATAAAGTGGTTAAATATTTTACAGTTGTATGTCATAAATATGGAGAGTCGAAGAAGAATTCAAAGATTATTCTAAAACCGCATCCGATTATTAAAGCGGGTTGTAAGGCAAAGATTTGTGCCAAGTTATAAGATGAAAAATGGGGTATAACCACTTTGGAGCTTGCACATAACCATGGGTTAAGTCCAAGCAAGTCTCGCTTTCACCGCTGTAATCGCCATGTGACACCCTTTATAAAGAGGAGACTTGAGCTAAACAACGATTTTGGAATACCAATGAATAAAAGTTATAATTCACTTAGAGTTGGGTATAGAGAAAGTGCACTGCCTTGTTTAAAGAAAGATTGTGAAAATTATATGGGGAAATTAAAAAAGCTAAGGCTTGCTGAGGGTGATGCTAGTGTACTTCAAAGTTATTTTGCTGAAGTTCAGGCAGTGGATTCTAACTTTTTTTATGTGATAGACCCAGATGAGAAAAATCGGATCAGAAATTTATTTTGGGCGGACTCGAGGTCTAGAGCTGCGTATGAGGAGTTTGGTGATATTATTACGTTTGACACCACCTATTTGACTAATAAATATGATATGTCGTTTACTCTTTTTGTTGGAGTTAACCACCGTGGACAATCCATACTACTTGGTTGTGGCTTAATATCGAATGAAGATACTGACACTTTTATTTGGTTATTTGATGCGTGGCTTTCTTCCATGTTTAGAAAAAGCTCCATATGCCATTATCATTGATCAAGATAGAGCGATGAAAAATTGCAGTTAAGATAGTTTTTCCCGATGCTTGCCACCGATGGTATTTGTGGCATACAATGAAAAAGGTTCCTAAAAAATTAAAAGGGTATGAGCAATATGAATCAATTAAATTTTCATTACATAGCGTAGTGTATGATTCTTTAAGTGTAGATGATTTTGAAAGTGAATGAAATGCAATGATAGAAGAATATGATCTTGAGAACAATTAATGGCTGGGAGGATTGTATAATGAAAGGCATCAATGGGTTCCTTGTTTCGTGAAAGATTATTTTTGGGCGGAAATGTCAACGACACAAAGAAGTGAAAGCATGAATGCTTTTTTTGATGGATTCGTTAATGCAAAAACTTCCTTGAAAGAATTTGTGGGCCAATATGATAATGTGTTAAGGAGTAAAGTGGAAAAGGAAATAGAAGCAGACTCTCATTCTTTGACTTACCTTGTGTTACACATCATTCCAATGAAAAACAATTCTAAGAGGTTTATACTAATTCCATATTTAGAGAGTTTCAAAGAGAATTGGCGGATGGAGGAATGTATTGCGATACTAGGTTTGTCGAATCTCATGATAAAATATTTCATTACGAAGTGAGACAACTTTGTTACTTTGGAGGAAAAAAAGATCGTCCAAAAATTGTGAACTTCAAAATTTGTTTCATTGAAAGGGAAAATAATTTGAATTTGATGTGAAGTGTAACTGTAAATTATTCGAATTTCGAGGAATTTTATGTAAGCATATAGTTAAGGTACTTCATTTTGAAATGTTTATATTTACGTTCCAATGAAATATATTTTGAGGAAGTGGAGAAAGGACATAAAACGACGTCATACTATCACTTATAATGTTTGGAAAGACATGGAACTGGGACAGAGATATGACAAGGCGTGCAATATTTTTTCGACGTTGCAGACATTGCATATGACACTCGAAAAAGATGGGACCAACTTGTAGAACGACTTCTTGAACTAAAGGTGGAATGGAATATGGAGGATGGAGTTTGTGAAAAAAGTCAACCTACTCAAAAGTCAAATGTGAGTGAACCTGAAAATGACGACCCAAATAAAAACCAGAAATTACTTTCACCAAAAAAAGAATCGATGCAAAGGGCGTCCTCTTAGTAAAAGGAAGGTTGGTAAGATTGAACAAGTTTCTAAGAAATTCAAACAAAAGGGACAAAAAAAGGTATAAGTAAGTCTGAATCAAGAAACACAAAGAATATGAAGGTATGATTTTTTTTGTTATATATATATATGTATATAGGGGAATGACTAAACGATCGTAGAGTCATAACTTGTGGCCATAATACAGTGAATTGACACCTTCAATAGTCACAGTACCAATCTAGATAATAACCACCTATTTTATAAAATGAGAAATTATGCTATTTTTATTTCAAGCCTTCGAGCTTGATACGACTATTAATTAGCCACCTATTTTTCATGAGACACAAGAGAGTCATTATGAAAATATTAACTTGAATGTGAGTAATGATTCTTTTTTCTTTATATTCTTATGGTTATTATTTATACTTTATTGGTGAGCATTTTTAAGGGTGCATATATGTTAATTTTTTTAACTGGTGGAAGACAACAAAATCAATATGTAAGGGTGCATATATACTGATAATTGCATATTTGTTACTGTAAGAGTGCTTATAAGCCCTCATTTAAGTGTTAGATATGTTTATAGATTGGTTTAAGTTTTACCTTTCATAGATCATAAATTTCAAATGTATGAATTCAATTAACGTCGATGGTTCTTCCTGTAACTTGTAGGAAGATATATGGGGAGATGAACTTCTGAATCTTGGCGCGGTGTGAAATTTTGGGTCTATAGGTGAATGCACTTCTAATGTTGGCTAAAGAGATTTTTGACTTGGTTTAGTTGTAGCTTTGATATATTAAAAGACTGAAGAGCTATCATGTTTTTCTAATTTTTTTTCTGTAGTCATGACTTTGTACCAAAAGTATTCTAATTCTGATAATCTGTTTTCATCTTTAGTTTTCCAAATTTCAATGTTGGTTTTGCTCTCAGTAGGCACTAAATATTTATCAAACAAACACAATATATGTCAGGTTAAGAGAAACTATTAGAACAGACTAAATTGATAAACACAATAATTGGATTTCATTTCATAAACACTATAATCACGATTTACATGTTTATAAGGGACATACCCCCAGGTAATTAAAAAAACGATGATACAATAGCTTCATTGCACCGTGTGACACTGTAAAGCATAAGCTCCCCTACTGCCCCTACCAAGGCTTGCAATTCATGCAAGTATCTGGTTACATAAAGAAGTAAAGCTGATGGACCTTCCATTTTATTATCATGTATAACATTACTCCAATTTTTTCAAATACCCCAAAACATTTATCACTACTAACTCCAAACTAGAATGCCTTAATGAAACACGCAAAAACACATGACAAACGAAAACATATCTTAAAATTTTTTTAGCAATAGGGAAAATATTATGGCTAAGAAAAAAATACCAAAATTCATAAGGTTTGGATTGGTATACACTAACTGAAAGTAACCAAACCCCTTAATTATTACACTAATCTGAACTACTAGAACATATATATGCCATGACTAATTAACATAAGCTGGATTAAATCAAAGAACCTTGCACTAGATCCATATCATAACACCAACCAAACTCGACCAAAAAACTAATCCAATTGCAAGAAATTGAGCCAATATACATTGCCCCATACATTGCACATATACTGCTCTCTGTTGCTACAGGGCATGGATTCATATATGACATAACTTTTTAAAATACTTTCTGATTACCTTTCCTTTCACTTCTTTGTTGATCCCCACTGGTTGTTCATAATTGAGATAAATTACAAGAAATTAAAAAAACAAACCCACATGTCAATGATACTACAATTTTCACTAAATCTAGAGCAACATTCAGCCAAAAAAAGGAATCCAAATTGCAATAAATCTCCTGTAAATAAATATAAATCAAGTGGAACATGGTTAGCTAATGATACGTTTATATTAAAAAGGTAAAGGAAATATAGAAAAACCCTCACCCACAACTTCAAAAATCCTTTGTAAATAAATATAAATCATCAAGCATAGCCCAAAATTTAATTTTGCTAGGGTTAAAATGACGGTTCGAGAAGGAAAGCAGGGCTGGGGCTAGAGGTAAGGCTGAATGATTTTATAGCATATGTGTGATTACGGGGTCAAAGAGAATTAGAGAGGAAGGAGAGAGAGGTTGATTTTGGGTTAATTAGAATGAGAGGATTTGGGGAAAAGAAGAAAGAGAGAGATGCGTGAGAGGACTAAAAGAGCGGAATAGGAAAGGTTGGAGAAGGAGGAATTGTTTACAATTAAAGTTTTGGCAAATAATTTTTTTAAAAAAATAAAATACACTATTTTTATTTTGTCAAAACGACGCACGGACTAGAGTATTGGGAAGCAGGGAGTAAAATGGATGTATGTATAAATTTATCCATGAGATAAATTATTTTGGTTTGTCCGAGATAATTTATTTTTATTTTTATTTTTAAATCTTCTTTACGCGTTGTTGTTTTCTCTATTCAACTTACTTATTATCTTTTTTTTTAAAATTTTTTTGTTTATTAATCATAATTTGAATACTAGTCATAAAAATTATTATCTTATTAGCATCCGATGACACACATGTTGCATGTGTAAAATATATAGAGTTAAGTTAGAATTTTATAGAATTTCAAGGATTAAATAGAAAGATAAAAAAATTGATATAAAAAGAACAATATAGTAATATATCTAAAGCTATAGAGGCAAAAGAAAAAAAAAATTAAATGAGACACAAAATCACCAAACTTTTATTGGAACTTTATAATATAGATAGATAAACAAATACATCAGTGAATTATATTAGTTTTAAACTTATACTTTAAAATATTTAAATTAAAATTTTAAAACTTAATAATGATCCTAATTTGGAAGGGAAGGAGTGTTTATTTTTATATTTTGTGACTCGCAATTTTTTTTTTTTTTTTTTTTTACTTTTATTGACTTCTATTTATGCTACTATTTCTTTAATACCCGGAAATAGAGACACTGCTTCATACTTTTGAGTGATCAACCAAAATTCTCTTCTCCCCCAATTCAAAACCCTAAAATTATTCGTTCTCCAAATCTCTAGATTTTTCACGGAGATCAATCCAACAACAATGGCGACAGCAGTCATCGAATCGAGCCAGCATGACCCAGCAACGCCAGGCGCCGCTTGTGCAGGCAAAAACTTGAAGCAAGGGGAAGGTCTTCGGCAGTACTATCTCCAACACATACACGATCTTCAGCTTCAGGTTCGCCAGAAGAGTCACAATCTCAATCGCCTCGAAGCTCAGCGTAACGATCTCAATTCTAAAGGTAAGGAGTATATTATTGTGTATTTGTATGGGTATCACAAAATTCTGATTTTTTTTAATTGGTTTATTGTTGTTCTAGGGTTCAAATATTAGTGCTTGATTGATTCTTTGTATTTACTATACGTTTAATTGCTCATGATTTTATTGGAAAAACCAGCAGATACCATTCCAAGTTAGCAATTGCTCTGAAAGTTTAAACCTTTAGCATGATAGTTTGCTTTCTTTGTTACCAGAGTGAAGATAGGCTTAAAATTTCATCAAATTGATTTCGTGAAGCTACGGAAACATTTACAAGTAAAATATATGAAGAAAATTGCGAAAGTAAATATTTTAGTCTCCTTATTTAGAGGATACGTCAAGTTACAACTTGTATTCTAAGAAGCCTGTGAGTCAGACAGTATTTCTCCCGTAAGTTAGAAGTGAGTTTATTAGTCCTGGGCACTAGGTATATGAATTTATAAGAAATCAATGAATATGAAATGCATACATCTTTTCCCAATGTAATGTTAAATATTTATATTGCCATGTTGGTATTTCTTACAATTAAAAGTCTGCAACTTGTCCTCCTTATTTTTTGGTTTAACTTTTAAACATTCTCTTATTAAAAACTTACTTTCTTGATGATTGTATGTCAGTGAGGATGCTTAAAGAAGAACTACAGTTGCTTCAGGAGCCCGGATCATATGTTGGTGAAGTTGTCAAAGTAATGGGAAAGTCTAAGGTCTTGGTGAAGGTAAGCAAATCATTACGGCACCATTGCTTTCCTGGTACATGTCTTTTAGAAGTTTCTAATTTCCATTGAGGTTGCTTCTATTCTCTTATAACTTGTTTGTTATTAAAATTTGAGATTTTTAGTTCTTGATAACTATGTATTTAGAAGGCTCCAAAAGGGGTACCATCCTGGTATAAACTATATACAAAAGCAGGCAGATAAAAGAAACTGCAGCGCACCGCAGAAAGCCCCTATACACGAAACCAAAAAGCTCTTAGGGAGCACCTATAGTAAACTGCCCCGAGAAATTAATGAAAGACGGTAGACCCAGAAATAATCCTCATTTTGCCATAATATAACAAGCTCGAAAACAAAATCTGATATGAAGTGCTGGATTTTCCTCGTTCTCGAAGTACCTCCTTTTCTGTCCTGCCAAAAGGTCCATCATGGGCAATGAGGAATGATATCCCTTTCCACTTTTTTGGAATTCTAGCACCCTTCTAAGCTTAAGGAACTTCGTCACTAACACAGCATTACCCACTTCAGAAACCACCCAAAGTTGTTTAACAAAGTCACATTGCAATCCCTTTCCTTCTTGCACATAGAGCAATAAGCATTGATTAACCATGAACCTCCCCCTTCTCAGCATATTATCTTGAGTCAATATGCCAGAAAACCGCAATACAAGAAAAGAAAGGCACCTTCCTCAGAAGAGTCAGAACCCCTACCCTCTACGGGAATATAATGTTGGTAATTACATCATCCTTTTGCAGACAGTTTTTTGGTACTTATGTCATCCTTTGGTGGACGGAGGAGGGACTATTATTTTTGGCAGAAATATGTGTACATTATTGCATATGTGATGTTGTTATTGGTTATCTAATAAGTACTTTGAATTCTTGCTTTGACTATATATAAATTTATATGCACAGTACATATGTAACTATTTGTCATATGTGGAATTGAGCGTTATGATTGATATGAACTTGTATCTTTGGCGGATTCATATGGACGTGAATTGTCTTTTGGTGGTTTAATTCAAGGAAAACCAGAACTTCCATTAACAAAGCTTGAAGTTTTGTTACAATAATTCTCTTATGATTTATTAACCTTACTAGAATTCTCTTTAAATAGAGATTACAAAATAACAAGTAAATAGAAAACTTAACAACTCATGACCTATTCACTAATCCACTAGCCAGCTATTAAACCCACTACCACTGCTAATACCACTGCTACCTCAATTACATAAAACTAGGACTTTTACTATTACAAAATTAAGTAAAACAAATAAAATTACAGTACAAATAAAAATATTATGAGCACATTAAATTCCATTCCCCTTAAAATAAAACCTTGACCTCAAGGTCGAAGTTTGAAGTTAAGAGGATTCCTTCGGCCAGGATCCCATATTTGGCTGGAGGAAATTTTCGATGCAGTTAATAGCTTACAATTTGTAATCTTGAACAATTTTCGAAGTCTCTTCTTGTGGGCAACAAAGTTGATATAATTATTACCCTTCGGATAAGCCATCACATATATTTCATGAATATTTATTTGTGCACATGCTTGAATAGATAAGTAATCACCATCACCATGCTCCAACTTCAATTTTACCTGCACATAATGTGTTGCTAGATTAGTAGAATCAAATTGAATTTGGTGATAATTTCCTTTTAACATGTCAAAATCTCTCTCAAAGTGTTGATTCCCTTTGGTCATTTTGTTGACAACTATTATGTGTTGACAAGAGTTACCAGATACTTTCATAAACCTAGCGAATTGCGTATTGATACTTGCGTACCCAAATAGGGTACTCTTACGTACAATACTCTAAATTTAGCTTTCCGAAAAATTTCTTTGTTGTTTAACTATAATTACACAAATATCAATATTAAAACTTGGTATTAGATACACAAACATTACATTTGTACTAAATTATTTATAAAATAATCAACTGGTTGATTAAACTTAAAAAATTTCTATAAAACTTAGGTTTGTTACATTTAGATTATAAGAGAATTCCTAACCATAAGAACTTATATAAAGATACCTTAGCATATCGCGTTTTAGTTATGTAACGTACCGCATACCCGTATTCGTACCGAAACGTACCACGTTTCAGGTAACACTTATTTTGTTCTTGATCACGAATTAGTAGACGGTTGGTGAAAAACTTTCCTCTTGCTTGCTCTCACCTGGACCCATCAAGCGATCAATCTTGGAATTGAGGAGCGCAAACAATTTCTCCATTTGTATACGTATTTATTGTTGGCTGGTAGACAAATCTTGTAGCTTCATCTCCAATCGATCGAGTCGATCTTCAAGTGATGGCAGCGGATGCCTAGCTTTTGATGCCAATTGATACGAACTCGTATCTTTGGCGGATTCATGTGGACGTGAATTCATCGTTTGGTGGTTTAATTTGAGGAAAACCTGAACCTCCACTAACAAAGCTTGAAGCTTTCTTACAATAATTCTCTTATGATTTATTATCTGACTAGAGTTCTCTTTAAATAGAGATTACAAAATAACAACTAGCAAGTAAATAGGAATTGACAACTCATGACCTATTCACTAATCCACTAACCAGCTATTAAACCCACTACCACCAATACTACCTCAATTACATAAAACTAGGACTTTTACTATTACAAAATTAAATAAAACAACTAAAATTACAATACAAACAAAAATATTATAAGCACATAACAGAATACTTTGCTGATAAGTTAATATTTACTTTTCCAGGTGCATCCCGAAGGGAAATATGTGGTTGATATTGATAAAAGCATTGACATTACCAAGATCACACCGTCAACTCGAGTCGCCCTACGCAATGACAGCTATGTACTTCACTTGGTTCTGCCTAGTAAAGTAGATCCACTAGTCAACCTAATGAAAGTTGAAAAAGTTCCAGATTCCACTTATGACATGATTGGGGGTCTTGACCAACAAATCAAAGAGATAAAAGAGGTTGGTTTCTTCGACAAACTTTGCATTGTCTTGTGGGTGAAGTGTGAACATATAAATTTTTTTTTGTTTACATAAAATTTGTAACCACTTGAGCTTTGTTTTCTTACTTTATCAGGTCATCGAGCTGCCAATCAAACATCCAGAATTATTTGAGTCTCTTGGAATTGCTCAACCAAAGGTGAATTCACATAACAATATAACATTATGAATTAAAAATTGTGTTAACAGGCCATCAAATGGCTTTTAATCTGCAGAAAGTAATGGAGATATGTTTTGACCGAATTAAATTGAATCTTTAGTACAAGTCTGTTGCTATATATATATATGTGTGTGTATATATATATATATATGTTGGAATTTTATTTTGTTTAACCTGAAATTTTACAATTTTCACATATTCAGTACCTGCTTTTAGGCTTTAGGTTTTTGAGTGCTCTTTTATGAGTATTAGATGAATGTTTGGATACTATAAGCTGGATAATGAGTATTATCTAATTTATCTTAAATACAAGTTTATCTCCATTAGTGTATAATTTTAAATAGTCACTCTTGCACATTTGGTTAATTTCCAAAATTAACATGTCACAAATTGTTTTGCTTTGATGATAGGGTGTTTTGCTCTATGGGCCACCTGGTACAGGGAAAACCCTGTTGGCTAGGGCAGTTGCTCATCATACTGATTGTACATTTATAAGAGTTTCTGGATCTGAGTTAGTTCAGAAATATATAGGTGAAGGCTCTAGAATGGTTAGAGAACTTTTTGTTATGGCCAGGTATGTTCGAAACGTCCTATATTTTCCATAGTGATGATAATTAATGCCAAATATGTTTCTTTATGATTTTGGGGTGATCTTCATTTTTAATTTTTATTTTGGGTTAAAGCTTTCCTTATATGTTGTATGGTTTGTAACTTGTGATGTTTCTCAGAGAGCATGCTCCATCAATTATCTTTATGGATGAAATCGATAGTATTGGATCTGCTCGTATGGAATCTGGAAGTGGTAACGGTGATAGTGAAGTGCAGCGCACTATGCTGGAGCTTCTGAATCAACTGGATGGATTTGAAGCATCAAACAAAATCAAAGTACTAACATTTGGTTTCCTTTTATGGATTGGTTATATGTTTATATCTCCTTACTTGGTATACTAATAAGGTAGATTTTCTGACAGGTATTGATGGCTACGAATCGCATTGACATTCTTGATCATGCCCTACTGAGGCCTGGAAGGATTGACAGGAAAATAGAGTTCCCAAATCCGAATGAGGAGGTATTTTTCCACCATAAATCTGTTTGTGTCCTAAAATCAAACATAGTTCTAAATCTTATTTGATTTTTGTCTTTGATATTATAGAAGGAAAATTCTCGGACTAAATTTATATTTCTCCTTAATATTGTGCTGATTTCATGAGAGAAGCCCATATAGAATAAATGACAGAAGGGAACAAGCGGTTTGTCTTCATTAATTCTCATTCCTTTATTGGAATTTGCGACTTATTTATAGTTAAGAATTTCGCCCTATATTCTTCAAAACATATTTTGTGTAATTTCTGGCATATACAATTGGAACTCATGAATGCTTCCTATTTCGTGGAGTTGGGTTTGTGTGATTGTCTTCTTAGATATTTAAGAGACCCCTTGTAGATTGTGGAAGCGGAAATATGACAGCTGTAGATGCTATCCTGTGTAATGAGTTATGACCATATCTTCTCTTACTTGTCCTATATCTTAGTAATCAAGCTTTTACTTCATGGTTAAACATTTAATGTTGAGCTGTTTTGTAAATTAGTATTTGCTACAGTACTGTGGGTGTAAAGGCTATTTCAAATTCTTATTTCTTATGTGTGAAAATAATGCTCTCGTAAACATAGCCTTTCCATTTAAGCAAGTTACATTCGCTACTGTGGTTCTTTTCATTTAGATAATGCCTATATCGTATAACATTTTCACTTGCCAATTTCCTGTTGTGTGATGTTATATGCCCCGAGTGTGTTAACTTCTCTGCTTTCTCCAGTCCCTTACTGGTTGTGGAAGCAAACGTATAACAGCTTTAGAAGCTTTCATGTGTAGTATTCAGAACTTGTGTTGAGTGCTCCTATTATACTTGTCATGCTCTAATTAATATTTTAATAAGATTCTGCTTCATTTTTGAAAGATTGAACATTTAACTGCAGTGTAAATAATCCAATTCAGCACCCTGGGATAATAATCAAAAGCCACTTGGGTCTTTTGGAATTCTAACTTCTTAGATGTGGAAATATTGCTCTTAAAAAATTAATAGAGCTACTCTTCCCAGTTCCCATCAAGGCAAAGGTCATTCCTCATATTTGGAGTGCACATATGTTGGACTAGAAACTTGGATGATTTTTAGTTAGGCATATGGGGAACTACTCCTAGTTTGTTCTTTGTTTAGATTATGGCTATCAATTAGCACATCTTCATTTCTCCTGTTTTACCTTGCTTGCTGTGTACTGTTGGGCTTTAATGCTAACGTATCTACTTGTGCAGTCTCGTTGGGATATCTTAAAGATACACTCAAGGAAAATGAACTTGATGCGTGGTATCGATTTGAAGAAGATAGCAGAAAAGATGGGTGGTGCATCGGGTGCGGAACTGAAGGTGTGTTTCATCTTACTTCATATGCGTACAGTTTCTTCCTCGACTTTGATAACCTTTTCCAAATTTGGTTTCCTGTTTAAGATACTCAGTTTGAACCTTCCATTCATATTTATTCATTTACTATAATATTTCTTATCTATATTTATTATCCTGTCTTTTCTGTCCAGCTATGTTGGTCATTTTTTGCAATATTAAGAGTATCCTCATTACTAAAGTTATTTTTATTTTATTGCTATATTGATAACCTTTGGCTTGTGATGTATTTTTGTTCCTTTTTTCTGTTATGAGAAGAATGACAATAATATTATGTTATAGCAGTATTAGGAGATAAAAGTTAGGGAGCAGGGGATTAAACGTTGGCCAAATGCATAGGGGAGATGGAATATTGGTCCTATATCATAATTAACGTCTTGCAATTGTTATTTTAGGCGGTCTGCACTGAAGCTGGTATGTTTGCTTTGAGGGAGAGGCGAGTTCATGTAACCCAGGAAGACTTTGAGATGGCCGTGGCCAAGGTAATGAAGAAGGACACGGAGAAAAACATGTCCTTGCGAAAGCTGTGGAAATAATTGGGATTCCTTCAAGAGGAAAGACTTTCAACTGGCTGGTAGTCTCTTGAGGATGATGAAGGTAACTGAGAAAATCATATCGTTCGGAAGCTCTGGAAGTTCCTTTTTGAAATGATTGCTTCTTTTGTATCACTTGAGATGTAAGATTAAACATAACTTATTTACCATTTCTTCTCGGTACGAAGATTGTATTTTAAGTCTTCATACGTTTTGTATTAAACTTTTCATACATTTCGAAGTTCTTACAATGTCTGATATATATATTTGCCCAAAAATATGTTCCTCCAATTTTTAGCTTGAAATGTGGCTTTTAACATTGAACAATGAATACCTTCGTACAATTATTAGTTTTCAAGTTGGTAAAAGTTGCCGGATGCCCATTCATGCTATGACTAATGAGTATAAAAAAGTATGTGTCAATGAATCCATTGTAACATTTTCAATAAAATAGAAATTTGTTGAAAAATTCAAATATAATTGGGCAATTCCTTGCCCAGTGAGTACGTTTTAAACTAACATCACTGTGGAGTTTGTTAATCTTGTAAAACTAATTTTGAATTCTGAAAACTAGTCACTTCTGCAATTGGCCTCCAAATCCGTTAAGAGTTGATGATAAATTTATTTTAATAGTAAATACTGCGTATGTGGATACATGTTATAGGAGAGAATTAAAAAAAGATTCACGCATAATTATTATACTCTCTTTGTCTCAGGATAAAAGTCCTCCATTGACTTTTATAGTCAAATTGTCCATTTTTATATTTGCGCTTTCGCGCATTAAAGACGATGACTTTCCATAGACAATGGTTTCACTGGTACCTCAACCACCGATCTGGTACTACCAGTGCTGCTGCTGTTGCTATTTGCTCTAGTGATCAAAACCTTGTAACAACCTTTTTCTTGAAGAGGCAGCAAACCATTCAATTTCGACAATCTCTTCTTCCATCATCACTCGCCAGCAGTGGAAAGTATAGACAGCTGAGTAGCTATACTTTTGTCAAGTGCCTCAAAGTCGTAGTTTCTGCAGCGAAATAGCCAGAGGGTGATGTCAAATAATTTCTCCTCGATTGCACGATCACATAATTCTCTAGCAATCCAAGTCTTTTCGCTCCCAGGTTTACCAACAAGAACAGTTGTTGTCACATTGTCCTCCCTCAACATTTGCATAATCTTTTCAATCCATTGTGCCACAGTCTCCTCCGCCATTGCTACACCAAATTTTTTTTCTAAATTGTTAAAACAAGGTTACTATATATATATATATATATATTTTCTATACATACATACAGCAGATTTTACAAAGAAATATAAATTGTTACTGAAAGACTAAATGAGAGTGGGAGACCTGGTATATTGACAGAACAATGGAATAAGGAGCCGAAACCAGCAGCTGATATGCTGATCCTAAACCAGAAATTGATGAGACCTCCTGATTTTATTTCAGAAGAGAAGGACCGCAAGCTGGATGGTGAAACACTGAAACTAAACTTTCAACTTGGAGTAGTATCTGAGAATGAATGAGAGAAACAGTTGAGGTGGAGGAGATAGAATAAAGGTTCGAAAAGTGTCTCCTTCCAATTTATGGCATTTTCAAATTATATGAATACAATTATTTTTTATTAATATAATCATAAACATTGTACATATGTAAAATGTATGTTGTCAAAATTGTTAGGCTGAAATTGTATCCCCTCTCCCATAAGAATTTCTCACATAAGATGTTTAATATTACTCCAAAAAAAAAAAAAACACTCTTTTGAATCTGCACCCAATAACAACTTGCTAGGTCATCTATGGAACCCCACCTGCCATGCGTTGGCAATAAAGAAAGGAATAATGCTAGATAACTAGACAAAAGTTATCTCGCTTATCCATACAAAATACTAAAATACTAAACTATACAACTCTACAATATTTTATCTAAATAAGTTAGACAACTTATAATTAGTTACCTATTGTTGGTACCAAAACGGTTCACTTTTGGGACCAATATGGAAGGACAACTCGTGAGAGTTGAAAGTTTGATTACCTACGCGACATGGGAAACTTTGAATATTTGACTAACCACATGGAAAAGTAGCCTATGTGGCATTCGAAAAAAAGGATAAAAACAAAACAATGAGAAAATGTGGAACATTTCTTAGGGAAACGAATGGGAAAATAAACCTCGTCTACCAGGAATAAGGTGGTGCCCTGGGGACTGAAACATATCCGGGGTTAAAATGTCACCCTGCAAAACCTACAATAATGAAACTTATCCTAAATAAACCTAAATGAAATCTATATCCACAACCAAAGAGGGAAAGGAAGCTATGTTTACCCAAGGCTGAGTGTTAACATGGGGACATATTAGTACATCCAATCCTACAAGGAAACCTAAACAACCTATACTCAAACCCTAAATAGGGAATGCTATATTAGCTTATAAGGAATTCTAGGTCTCGCCTAAGAAACTATAAAAAGAGATAATATCCCTAGGAAACTAATCCTTCCTCAAGGAAGCGGCAATACAAAACCTTAAATATTCTGATAAATCTTTATTGGCAATCCTAGATAACAAATTCATGGACTGATGATCACCATGAATGTTAAGGTGAGGCTGGACCTCATTCGCAAGATACAGGCTTGTAGAGCCTTACAACTGATAAATGGCTGAGCATAAACCCAAAACACAGACCTATGGGGCAATCCCCTATACTTGAATATGGGACTTGGGCCGAAAGCAACACCTAAATCATGATAGCCTAGGACAATGTTCCTTGACAAAAATATAAAGGGCCCATCTGTGAGTGTAATTAAGTATAATCCCGTCCTAGAGTAAGAATGCTAATTAGAAGGGAAGTAAAGGAACACTTAGACTAAGAAGTAGAGCTGCAAACGATCCGATCCGAACCGAACTCTGACGAACTCGAACCGAACTCGAACACTTTTAGTCGAACTCGAACAGGTTCGAGTAACTCTATCGAACCAGTAGCTGTGTACGAGTTCGGTTCGATTGGTGTTCGCGAACTGTTCGCGAACATGATCGAGTTCGCGAACATGATCGAGTTCGCGAACATGATCGTGTTCGCGAACATGATCGAGTTCGCGAACAGGATCGAGTTCGCGAACAGGATCGAGTTCGCGAACATGATCGAGTTCGCGAACATGATCGAGTTCGCTGGCATGATCGAGTTGCTCGCGAGCATGATCGAACCAATCGAGTTCGTGAACATTTGTTTCAAGTTTCAACTAGTCATAACTAATTGTATGCACTGAACTGAGAACTGAAGCCAGTTAAAAATAAATATCAAAAGTATCCAAAAAATGATTACTTAGAAGTTAGAACTTATAACTTAAAAGTTAACAAGTACTTAGAAATTCTTGATTTACAATTACAAATGTTAAAAATTAATTATTAATATTCAAAAAGCCAACTCTTCAAGGTATATGTATTAGTATCAAATATTTTTTATAATAATCTTATTTAATATTTAGAAAAGAGTCTTATTTAATATTTTTTATAATAAAATTATAAAATTCTAAGAATTAAAATAATGTAAATTTAGTTGATTAACTTGATTTAGATTAATTTAATAGACTAATATTGTTAACCTTGAAAAGTTGAAATGCATATGTATTAGTATCAAATATTTCATTCGTTCTGAAATATAAGTAATAAGATCAAGTGATGTGATACTTAATTTTTGAATACAATAAATCTTAAGAATTACTTTATAAATAACTATAAGTTTATAATTTTCATAATTATATTGTTTAAAACTATATAAATTAACTACGATTCTAAGATAAAAGACGCAAAACTATTTAAAGACTTTGTTTTGTTTTTTTATATAAAAAATTGCTTATTATAATTTAAATTAATAACTCATTTTAATTTCATATTTTCATGCAAACAATAGTACGGTACTATAAGTAATTGTACAATGACTATTATTATATTAGTGAAGTTTAGATATATTGATGACTTGAATTTTCTATTCTCTATCTCGATTTGACAATTTCAATAAGTCATGTAAATCAGAAATGTAAGCAACTGTATTGTATTGTATTATTCTTTAATTAATATTAAATTGTCATTGTATCATGATTAATTACTTTATTTATGTGATTTATGACATGGGTTATACTTTATTAAATTATTAGAGATGTAAATTGTAATAATCCAACAATCATTGTTAAATTTTTATAAAAGTATTAAAATTATTTTAATTAAAATAGAGGTGAAGAGGTACACATTATTATTTAATAAAAATGTTTACTTTATTACTTATAATCAATTATTAAAAACACAAAAAGATGTTTAAGTAAAAAATAAAGAAAATTACTACAAATTTAACCATTATTGATAAGACAATTAGACAAACATTAGAATTTAACATGAAATAACCAATTATTTATATTTAGAATTTTAGAAACAATTTAAATTTTAAACATAAGAAATCGAACATCTCGAACCAATCTCGAACTCGAACGCATTGAACCGAACACGAGCTAATCGAACCGAAATCGAACTCGAACTTACCGAGTCGAACCGAACTCGAACTCGAACTTACCGAGTCGAACCGAACTCGAACTGTTCGCGAACACATGCGAACCGAACCACATGGTTCGCGAACATGTTCGATCGAACAATCGAACCAAACACCATGTGCGAACTCGACTCGATTTGGTGCTCTAGTCGAACTCGAACCGAACCGAACTCGAACCGAACCGAACCGGTTCGCGAACGGTTCGGTTCGTTTGCAGCTCTACTAAGAAGCATAGATACATGTGCAAGGATACTGATGCACCATATGGGTATACAACAATTCGCCACCTCTTAGAAAATGGGGATTCAACTATGGGGTACGACACAAATTTTATTATTAAATATGTATATATTTATGAGTATGGTTATATATATATAGGGTAACAATCCACAGCAAACGGTTGCCGCTACAGGCTGTAGCGGTAACAATGTTTGGCTTGTTTGGGTTATCTGCCGCTACAGGCTGTAGCGGCAGGGAAGAAATTTTTTTTTTTGGGCAAAGGTAAGTTGACTTACAATAGGTATCAGTTTTTTGGTCTCCTAATCTTTATGTACTTTCATACCCAACCCAACTGTCATTTATTTATTATCATAAAGTATATTATAAAAATATACAAAATTTTAATTTCCTCCAGTATATTAAAAACTTATAGATATATTTTATTTTTAAGTTAATTTATGAACTACTAAAATATAAAATATTAAAATTTTAATAGTAACCAATATAATAATAAATAGTATATATTACTATTATACTATTTTATATTTTAGTATTTCATAAATTATAGTAACATAGAGAGTATATAGTGAGTTACGGCAAGTAAAAAGTATATAATTTATGAAATACTAAAAATATAAAATAGTATAATATTAATATATACTATTTATTATTATATTTGTTACTTTTAAAATTTTAATATTTTATATTTTAGTAGTTCATAAATTAACTTAAAAATAAAATATATCTATAAGTTTTTAATATATTGGAGGAAATTAAAATTTTGTATATTTTTATAATATACTTTATGATAATAAATGACAGTTGGGTTGGGTATGGAAGTACATAAAGATTAGGAGACCAAAAAACTGATACCTATTGTAAGTCAACTTACCTTTGCCGAAAAAAAAAAAAAAAAATTCTTCCCTGCCGCTACAGCCTGTAGCGGCAGATAACCCAAACAGCCAAACATTGTTGCCGCTACAGGCGGCAAGGAAGCAACCGTTTGCTGTGGATTGGTACCCATATATATATATATATGATAAAAAACACTTAATAAAATACATACTACAAGAGAAAAAACATCAAATATTCAACAAACAATATGAGTTTCATGTACTACCAACATGAAGTCATAAACAATACAAAAAATAATAATAGATAATTCAAAACACATAATATAAAGAAGGAGAGAGTCCCTGAGAATCGGAGTATCCGATGTAAGGATACAACAATTCGTTGGAATAATAAAAAAGCCTTTCTTCGAAACTGTTAGAGAGTGAGGCTGGTGCCCACTCACAAAAGTTTCACTAGTCTTAGAGTGATACTGGCCATGTCTCATAAGGTAAATCATTAGACTTATTTGGGCTCAAAGGTGTTTGTACAAAACTGGTTTAATGGTTAGGCAAAGGTGATACGTAGAACATTAAGGCACATCGGGGGAAGAGTACGCCAAATCAAGAGCGCAGGCACGACTCTTCCTCTAGGGAAAGTGTGCCAGACCAATCTCTTTCAATAGAGGCGAGCTCTCTCAAAGCAAGATAAATAGGAAAACAGATGGACATGATGACATTGTTGACTAGGATTAGATAATTCTTAAAATATCCTCAACCCACGTACTAAGTGGAGTTGAGCCCTATATATTTCTAACTCAGGCCAATTCCTAAACCTCAGGCATCTCCCTGGCAAATATCAGTACATAAATATAATAATAATGAGAATGTCAAATTTGATAGGAAAAGACTATAAATATGATGGGGGTGTAGAGGTTAACTTTTACGGTCAAAAGTCAACAGCTGAGTTTTAGTGTTTAAAAGTCAAACTAGGAATTTGAGAATGAATTTGAAAAAACAGACATCACTATGATGATCGGAACATCGATTTTAGTCTGAATTCATAGTAAACATGATAAATGTATTTTTGGAAGAAAATAATAATAAAATATTATTTTATTATGTTGTTACTTCAAAAACTTTCAAATTTGGAAAGCAATCCTTATCATGTATATGTTTGCCAAGATGGGAGGCAGTAGCATGACGAGGACTGAAGTTAGCAGCAGGTGGTGAGAAGTTACCATTGCTGGCACATTCTTATGATTCATAAATAAACACATGTATAATAAGAATTCCGACATGGCCCTGGAAAGCGCTGGCAACATCAAAAAGGAAGGGGTCTATGTAGCTGTTGTGCCCGCCCCCCGTTAGTCAATGGGACAATAGGTTCGACATCTACTACAAAAGAGAGAATCCACTTTAGATAACCACACCATTGTTAGGGCATGGACACAGTCTCTCGGTCACGTGCCTTAATTTTGTTAAAAGTAGGGCTGAAAATGAACCTAAGTGGTTCAAAACTTGGTTCGAGATCGACTCAAAAAATTCGAGCAAGTCTCGGATTCGATACTTAAACGAGTCGAATTTAAATCCATTTTGATACTTAGACACTTATACAAGTCAAACATAGTATTTGCGCATTTACAATATCAAATTTTCCTTACCTCACTGATCCATACTCGATACAAGTTCGTTGGTATACAGTTTCGAGTATACTCGATCTATTTAATATATGTTATTTAACAATTAAATTTTTCGCATACTTTTAGAAGTAAAATTAGTTTTTATAATTTTCGTACATGCTCATTAATTGATTCAAAAGTGATAATATCATCTATTTTTTTTACAAGACTCGAGATCTAATTTGAAGAGTCCAAATTTAACTTATTTTAATAATTGACTGAGTTAATTTATCTGTATTATCATAATATAAATGATCAAATTCTAATATTCGCGAGTAGCTCGACTAAAAAATGAGTAGTCGAACTCGAGTACATTAAAACGAGTCAAATTCGAATTTGAGCAAAAGATTATAAAATTGTATTCGAATCCGTATACCTTAAAAAAGTTTCGAGTAGAATCTTAGCAAGATATTGTTCGACTCGACTCAGGATCATTTTCGTCAAATTATTTAACAGAAAATGTTATGGATTGTAAAAAATTTATAGTTCAATGAGTCGATGTAAAAAAATTGATTTCAGCAATGTTTATAAATTCGACTTCAGTGATGTAAATGTAAATTCGATCTCAGTTCAGAGGGTAAAAAATGATTTAACACAATTAGAGTTTAATTTTGCTTAGTAGATGAACTGAAGATTTTAACTATTTAGTGGCCCAAACAGAACAAACTAAAGAGTTGAGAGTTTTGCCTACTAAATGTTTTGTGGCATATTCTATAATTGCAAGCAAAGACAACAAAAGGTAGTTACAATTTAGCCCCCATGATTAAAGTTTGTGAATTCCCTACAGCCTAGCCTTTCTTTTCATTTCTATGAACACATGCTGTTGGAAAAGGTATCATCATACTTATCTTGAGTAATTCCACATTTTCTCTATCAATTCTTTATTTCCATACTTGATCATGCCAAAAGAACCATCTACTTCTTCTCCAACGTCTGGAGACAAAGACAATGGTGGAACTCTCGATCTCCGATTGTACGTGCTTTCTAATCAAGTCTTGTCAATCCATGAGATCAGCAATGAAGTCAATCCGGCAGTGCTAAATCACCTGTCAAAATTAAAGAGCTGCATCCCTGAAGACAAAAAAGAACTGAGCAAAAATGTTGAAGGCATCCGCGATGATTTCTTTAATGTCAGACAAGCTATAGATAAGCTCATGGAGGTCGAGCGCCTTGTCAATCTTGGAATGAAAGAATTAGTTCTTACAGACTTGGATGATATTTTGAAAGAAAGAAATGCTATTTTGTTGGATAGAAAAAGAACTAGCAAATACGAAGAACCTTTGGCTCAAGTAGTATTCTAGGCCTCTTGCTTTGGCAAGAGGCCCTAGGATCAAACCCCCTCCTCCAAATTACAAGCAAACGCACTGAAGGATTAAAGTGTTGGAGCAAAGGAATAAAAATTGCTTTAAGAAAAAACTAAAACCAAATTGCAGAGCTGCTGCTCCCGCACTTCTATGAATTTAACTTGAAATTGCATACATGAAATAGCATACATGACATGTATTTATAACTAGCTATAAACTCTAGAATATTCTGCAGAACCTTTAATAAGGCTTTTTGGAATATTAAACACTTGAGGGAAAACCAAGCACTGCTATGAAAAACCCAACAGACACTTTGAAAATTGCAAATTACTTTTCAACATCCCCTCTTAATTTGTAATTTTCATCTGTTTCTTGAACTTCATAAGTTTTTCAAAACCAACAGACTTTGTGAAGATATCTGCAGGTTGTTCATTGGTGTTGATGAACTCTAAGTAAACTTCTCCTTTGCTAACCAAATCTCGAATGAAGTGGTGCCTTAGCTCAATGTGCTTTGACCTTGCATGAAAAATAGGATTTTTTGTCATTGCGATGGCTGGCATATTATCACAGTAAATTATCGTAGCCTCATGAACCTTTTGCTGCAAATCTAGTAGAATTCTTCTTAGCCAAACAGCTTCACAACCTGCTTCAGTAGTTGCTGAATATTCTGCTTCAGCAGATGACAAAGCAACTGTTTTCTGCTTTCTTGAACTCCATGAGATCATCTTTGATCCCAGACAAAATATGTATCCAGAGGTGCTTTTTCGATCATCAAGCGAACCAGCCCAGTCACTATCCGAATAACCAACCAAGTTGCTATCCACTTCTTTTTCATATTTGATGCCAAGATGTTTAGTGCCTCGAAGATACCGAAGAATTCTCTTTGCTGCAGCATAATGTAAATTACTTGGTTCATTCATAAATCTGGACACATAGCTTACAGCGTGCATGATGTCTGGCCTTGTATGAGTAAGGTAGATCAGGGAGCCAACCAAGCTTCTATACATCTTTCCATCCACAGTTTTACTACCATCATTTTGCTGTAATTTTTCATTCAAAAACATGGGCGTATTGACTGGTTTACAATTTTCCATATGAAATCTTTTGAGCAGATCATTAAGATATTTTTCTTGAGAAATGAAAATTTCGCCTTTTGACTGCTTCACTTGGATCCCAAGAAAATATTTCATTAATCCCATGTCAGTCATTTCAAAACTCTCCATCATCTTCCTTTTGAATTTCTCAACTATCTCCCCTTTTGTGCCCATATAAATTAAATCATCAACATATAAACAAACAATGAGAAAATCTTTCGTACCTTCTTTCTTCACATAAAGCGACGGTTCATTTATACTTCTTTGGAATCCATTTTGACAAAAATATCCATCGATCTTGCTATTCCATGCTCTAGGAGCTTGCTTTAACCCATATAATGCTTTCCGAAGTCGATAGACTTTATCTTCATTTCCTTGTACCACAAACCCCTGAGGTTGCTCGACATAAACTTCCTCAGCTAATTCTCCATTCAAAAATGCAGATTTCACGTCAAGTTGAAACACATCTAGTTCTAATTGGGCTGCAATTGCAAGAACAGTCCGAATAGTCTCCATACGAGCAACCGGAGCGAATGTTTCTGAAAAATCTACTCCAGGTTGTTGAGAGTATCCTTTCGCTACGAGTCGAGCTTTGTGTTTTTGTATGGAACCATCTTCATTAAACTTGGTTTTAAAGATCCACTTAAGTCCGATTACCTGTTTTCCTTGAGGCAAATCAGTAAGCTCCCATGTCTTGTTCTTTTGAATCATTGAGATTTCCTCATGCATTGCTTTTACCCATACTTCTTGTTTACTTGCCTCTTCAAAATGTTGCGGCTCAAAAGCTGAAAGTGCAACATCACATGAATCAAGAATCTCTTGCAGAGAGCGAAACTTCTTTGGTGGCGAATCTGAAACATAATCTCCATCATCAATTGTATTAATTGGCGGAGGACTTGTTGATGGCGGTGAGTTTGTTGGACCTTGAGAGGTGCTTTCTTGAGAATTGTCTTCTTGAAGTGCCAATGGTTCAAAAAATTCATTGTGACTTGATGTCACATTCTCTTTCCAGTCCCATGTATCCATCTCATCGAATATTACATCTCTAGAAACTACTAGCTTGTTCGATTCTGGGTTTAGAAGTCGATATCCTTTAGATTCGCTGCTATAACCAATAAATAGCAATTTCTCGCCCTTCTCATCAAATTTGTCCCTATTTTGAGAAAGAATTAGTGAATAGGCAACACAACCAAATACTTTAAGATTATCCACAAGTGGCTTCCGATGATTCCAAGCTTCAAAATGAGTTTTATTACGAACATCTTTTGTAGGTGATCTATTTAGAATGTAGATAGTAGTATTTACCACTTCTGCCCACAATTCCTTAGGTAGTCCTTTTCCTTTTAACATGCTTCTGGCCATCTCCATAATAGTTCAATTTTTTCTCTCCATGACTCCATTTTGTTCGGGGGTGTGCCAAACAGTAAGCTGCCTCTGGATGCCATTATCCTTGCAATAATTCATGAAAGGTGTGTAGATAAATTCTCCACCTCGGTCAATTCTTAGAGTATTCATTTGACAACCACTTTGCCTTTCTACTAGTGCTTTGAACTGTAGAAATGTTGAGAATGCCTGCGATTTTTGCTCCAAAAAATACACCCACATCATCCTTGCAAAGTCATCAACAAACAGAATAAAGTATCTTTTGTTATTGAGAGAAGGAGTTCGAGAAGGTCCCCAAATATCAGCATGTACCAGCTCTAACGGACCTTTTGATCGCCAAGAAAACTTTGAAAATGGAAGCCTGTACATTTTCCCATAGATGCAGCCCTCACACACCTTGGATTGTGAGTTAATGTGAGGAAGTCCAACAACCATATGCCTTTCTTTTAACAACTTCAGCCCTCTAATATTCAAGTGGCCATATCTCAAATGCCACAAATATGAATTATCAACACTTTCGCTTTTAAAAGCAAAATTTTGTTCTTGATGCATCTTAAATGAAAAAACTTTGTTTGAGGCCATTTCAATTTTTGCCACTATGACATTGGTTTTCTTATCTATTATCTTTCAACAAGTATTGTCAAAGACCACAGAATAACCTTTCCTCAACAATTGCCCAACACTTAACAAGTTAGTGGTAAGATTAGGAACATAATAAACATCACCAATGAACTTTTTGTTACCTCCCTTCGTATGAACTGCAATAACACCTTTTCCTTCAGCTCTTTGTAGTTTTCCATCACCAAGCTTAATGTCCGATGAGAAATTATGATCAAGCTCCACAAAAAGATGTTGATTTCCAGTCATATAGTTACTGCAGCCACTGTCAATGTACCATAAATCTGCTGGATCATTTTGTGCTTTTGTACATGACAAAAATAATTGATCTTCTTCGTCTTCCTTCATAAAATTTGCCTCATCCTTTCCCTTTTTATCTTGGAACCAACAATCTCTCTGAGAATGGTTAAGGACTTTACATTTGGTGCATCTAAATCTGCAATTTCTTGATTCATGGTTTGACTTTTTACAAATAATGCAATAAAAGTCAGAATTACCGGATTTATATTGCAGATTATTTCCAGTGTAATCTTGACTTTGCTGTGAATTTTCTTTTATTCCATTACCTCTGCCCCAATTACCTTTCTGATTTTGATGTTTGTTACTTCCGCTATGATTTTTGTGTTGCCCTCTTTCATATTGATTTTTATGTCCTCCTTGTCCTCTGCCACAAGATCTCCATTTTTGAGCGGATCCACCTCTTTGTCCATGATCTTTGATATTCAATTTGGCTTGAAGGGCTTGTTCAATAGGCTGTTCAGTAGATCTCTTCATCCTTTGTTCATGTGCTTCGAGTGATCCCATAAGCTCATACATGGTAAGCTTTGATAGATCTTTTGATTCTTCAATTGCAGCAACTACATGATCAAACTTGGTAGGCATGCTTCTAAGAATCTTTTCAACAATTTTCTTGTCATGAAGAGTGTCTCCATAGCTTTTGCTCTGATTTATGATTTCAGCAACTCTAGTAAAAAATTCTTGGACAGATTCACTTCCTTTCATTGCAATATTCTCAAAATCTCTCCATAGTGATTGAAGTTTTAAAGAGATGACTTTCTCAGATCCTAAAAACTCCTTTTTTAGTAATTCCCATGCATCCTTTGCCTTGGAGACTCCAAAAATTCTGGGATAGATAGATTTGCTTACACCTTGATGTATAAATCTGAGAGCACTTGCGTCCTTCTTCTTGTTTTCCTTGTATTCCTTTTGTTGTGCATTAGTCCAAGCTGCAGAGCTTCCAGTTTTGGGGGGTTCTGCATATCCGTCTTCAACCACTTCCCATAGATCTTGGGAGATAAAGATAATTTTCATTTGGCTGCTCCAATAATCATAGTGCTCTCCGTCAAATATAGGGACTTGACTGGGAGAATAAGCAAACATGGTTGAGGCTGAAGTTGTTGCCATTGAAGAAGCTGGTGGGTATGTAATAACAAGCTCAGTTGAGCAAATTTGTGATGAATAAGATCCTGGAATTGATATAGCTCTGATACCAAATTTGTTGGAGCAAAGGAATAAAGATTGCTTTAAGAAAAAACTAAAACCAAATTGCAGAGCTGCTGCTCCCGCACTTCTATTAATTTAACTTGAAATTGCATACATGAAATAGCATACATGACATGTATTTATAACTAGCTATAAACTCTAGAATATTCTGCAGAACCTTTAATAAGACTTTTTGGAATATTAAACACTTGAGGAAAAACCAAGCACTGCTATGAAAAACCCAACAGACACTTTGAAAATTGCAAATTACTTTTCAACATAAAGTCTCTTGAGGACGCTGATGCTGATGCTGCTGGTGATGATGATTCGTCTCAAATAGATTCCATCTAGCCCGAGCAGATTCTTACCCAAGTTCCTCAACTCTCGCAGGTGGTTTCTGCAATGAAAGAGACCCTGAATTTATCGACACCCAAAACAGAATTAAACAATGAGGAAGGTTCTAAACTCTCCAAGCTAGAGCCTTTCCACTCTGTGGACTCTTCAGGAGCAGCCGTGGGAATGGATTTTTCCAAGTGCTTCCCTTCAATGCTTAACTCAAAGATATTAGAGACCTCACTTCACAAGGAGATTCAGATTCATTACGCCAGCCAGCCTAGATACGAAGTTGAAACTATGCCTCTTGTGCTTTGCAGCCTTCCCGGATAACTCTCTGATCAATAGAAGAGTCTTGATGTATTGGTGGATTGGAGAAGGCTTCATAGATCCGTTAGACAAAGAAAAGTTGATTTGTTCAGAACATGCTACAGATGAGCTCATCAAAGAGCTAATGGCTAAGCGCATGGTGGAGCCTGTAAGTAGAAAACAACACCCGGTTGTTCATATATACAAAATGCATCCCTTTATCCGCTATGTGGTGATCATGCTCGCCAAAAAGCAGGTTTCTTTGATATTGATGAGGCCGGGAATTTCTCCCCTAAATCACAAGTTTTCTAGAAGGGCTTTCTTGGTAAAAACTGAGCAAGGGTCCTCGCATCATGCGTTGGGGGATAGTACTAATTCAACGTTAATGAGTCATACCTCGATCTTGGTAGCCACTGGTTCTCAAAGTTAAGCAATGTCAGAGCTCTTCAGCTTGGAAGGTGCAGTGCTGGGCAAAAAAGCATCAAATATCTGCAAATTCCACAGCTCAAGGTACTGAAGTTGGCAACACGGAGTTCGTGAAAAACATTACTACTATGAAGCGTCTAAGGTTTTTAAGCCTTGAGGGAATCTTGGGAATTCCTCGGCTCCCATTTTCGGTTTCCAGCCTCACATATCTGCAGATTCTGGACCTCAGAGCCTGTCACAATTTGCAATAAGTTCCCGAGGGAATAGGCAAGCTCCAATGCTTAACTCACCTAGACATGTCCGAATGTTACCTCTCTTAAATCATTTGGAGAAATTAGACCTTCGTTGTTTTCCATGGGAAAAGATGCCTGACTGGCTACATCCCTCCAAGGTGAAGAATTTAAAGAAACTATACATAAGAGGAGGAGAGCTCCATAGTCTGCACTACATGGATCAGCCGTGGGTTGATGTCGAAATTTCTGCATCTCAAGTACTTGGACAAAATTTAAGACGGACTGGGAAAAGATGCAATGGTCTTTTCATGCGATGGAGCTGGCGTTTGGACGAACAAAATCATAAGACTAGAAGCCCTCCAACATGCTTAATTTCCTCTGTTTCAGTTTCGAAAATTAAGTTTTCTGCATTTTCTTTGTTATTTATAATTTTGTTCTTTATTCTTTGTAAGGATGACGTCTTTGAGTCTTGTTTCGGTGTAATTAATTTGTCTTGTATTTCTGGTGTACTACTAGTGCTCGTTCAGTTGTGTTTTGGTCTACCAACTGTCATTTTTTTTTGCTGCGGAGCTTATGCTGCGCTTATGGTTTCTCAATTTTTAAATTTTGTTTTGTTTCTATATGTAAAAACAAAGGTTTAACAAAAACACAAGTATAACTTATGCTACATAAATTATACTCGTAATGGTAAAATGGTATAAAAATGCTAAATTATACTCGTAATGGTGAATTTTTCCTGAAAGAAATGATAAATCTGGTGGTCTAAAGGTTTTATCTATAGAAAATTCAGGTACATTAAGGCTCAATGCCTTAAAATTGAAGCATTCGGCTTGAAGTTCGAAAATTCAAGAAAAATTAAAGGTTTAAAGTTTATTCAAGCCAAACATTCCAAGGAACTCGAAAGTAAATGACACTGTAAGCATCTTGTAAGATTTTTCCGTATGTAGTTGGCATTCATCTTGCTTTAGAAGGTGTGGGTTTATGAAGGATCCTTTGCCCCAACTGGAAGCAGGGTATCAGCTAGTTTTGGTTTTGAACAGATTGGGAAAAAACTTGAGGGAGAGGGAGATAATGGAGAGGAGTCAAATCTGTTTATTTCTTATACTTTCCATTTGCTAGAGACCATGCATGCTGCCTTTTTTTACTTTTTCATTTTTTTTTTCAAATTTATTTATTTGTGATATAAAACAATACATCAACACCATAATAAAACTGCTTTAAATACTTGGGAGACTTCATCACCAACAACCCTACCAAAAAGCAACTTGTTGAATGTGGACTAAGATCATGGAGAAAAGTAAGCAATTAATGTAATAAAGAATTAATCGATAATATTGAAATGAATGTATTGACTAACTTTTCAATATGATTTTATATACATGCATATTCAATATGAGAAAGTCAACTTCCTCTTCGCAAAATAGATGCATGCATGAATCCATCAACCCCATTGTAATGTCAAACCCTGCACATGAAAATTTATCATCTGTCAGTTTCAAGAAACAACACCAAAATATGTTAATTTCAAGACTTTACTTATCAGAATATTAAGGTTCTCTTTATTCCATTAGTAAATTTGAGTACATCCATTCTATTTTGAATAAGAATTTCAAATTCACCAATTTATCAATAAGAAATAGATATACACAAACATGCTATTGGCCTCGTCTGATCTGAGCCTGTCAGGCCTTGACCGTTAATCAAGTCAAGTCAGACTTTGACTTTTTAACCTTCCAGACCAAGCCGGGCTCTAACGCCTAATGTTCAATCTGTTGTGGCCTGCCGGCCAAGCCAGGCCAAGGCTGGTCCGGTCCACTTTTTTATTTTTTTATTTTTTTATTTGAAGTTTTAGTTTTAAATATTAAGTATTAAATTAAAAACTTAAATGCTCCTTGCTTTGCCTAGCGTTCCCCTGCTTTGAAAATGCTTCATTGGCCTGGTCTTGGTCCACTTGGACTTAAAGACTTGGGCTCGGCAGTTGAGAACTTGGGGTATTGGGTAGCTTTTATATATATATATATATATATATAAAAAATTTGGGCTGGTCCGACCTAACAAGGACTGAGGACTTATTCCTTTTTTTTCCTTTTTTTTTGGGCACTGGGTAGACTTTTTCTTTTCTTTTCCTTTTTGGGGGGTTTGGGATAGGCATGTGCTGGGCTGGGAGTCAGGGGCTGGTGATCAAGCCAACAGGTCAGGCCGGTACTAGGCTTACGACCAGGTCAGTCTCAAACTTTTTTCAAGCTAGGCCAGACCAAGCTACTTGCTAAAAAATGATGTCTTTTTAAGGTTTTCAGGTCACGTTTTGATTAAACCAGACTTTAACTAGACCAAGTTTTAGTTGAGCCAAACTTTGACTAAACCAAGTTTTTTTAGGTCAGGCTTAGGCTGGATAAAGGCTAGGCCATAGGCCTCAAACCTTTTGTGCACCTCTAATACGAGCTAACCTTTTAGAGAGTTTGATAAATGAGTTCCAAATTTTATAGTTTGTGCTCTACTACGCGGTTAAAAAAGGGTAATTTTATTTTACAATAAAGCTCAACTAGTTAAAATTGGAATGCCTTCATCATTACCTTTCATATTTTATGTTAGAGGAATGATCTATCCTAATAGTCATGCATGTTCTTCTAAAACACACCATGAAAGTACAATACACAATTTTAAAATTTGGACACTTTGTATGGAGCATAAAAAAAATTCTACTCCTCCATTTCAACAAAATGACTCCAATTTATTTTTTTTTATTTTAGAAAAAAAGGTTATATATCTTTTTATAATATTATTAAATGATACAGTTAATATACTCGAGCTTAACATCATAACCAAGTCATTTTGAACAAACTAGCACCAAGGTTGGGTGTATATATGAACCAAATATGTATCAATAAAATATGTAAATTTTGCAAATATCTCTTTTGGGGAACCAAGGCATGGTATGGGCTTTAGCGACGCTCGTTCGTTAACGGACGAGCCCGTTCCTGAAGAACTCCGTATATATAAATATGAGAAATAATTCATAACAAGTACTTGTTATGGATCAACTAAAATGAGCAAATATCATCATTAGTGTAGAATACAAGAACTAACGACTAAGATTAGAACCGGAGAATTCACGTCCGTTACTGGATGCATTACTATTAGTAGCAGATGACACATGTCGTCCGCTACTAGTAGTAACAGACGTGAATTTTTTAATTTTAATCTGGGTCGTTGATTTCTATATTGGACAATAAAGATGGTGTTTGTCCATTTTTGATCCATAGCAAGTACGTGCTATGGATCATTTCCATATATATATTCTTAGAATTTGTAATTCTGAAACGGAGCAAGTATTGTAACAACTAATATAGATAGAACACGCACGTAACATTTGCAAGATCTTCAGAGCTAGCTAGCTGCCAAAGCTCTCCATCAATATGACATTGATCACGAGGGACTCAAGCATATCTCCACATGTAAGAGTCATGCATGTCACAGCTTGCGCCAAATTCAAATACGGCACTCAATACAATTTTCTAAGTGTCAAGCATATCACCACATGTAGCTCTAACTTCCTTTTTCGCTTTCTTTTAAAAAATATTTATCAAGGAGTATATACACTAGCTCCGACCCAAAATAAGGGTAACATTTAGTTTATTTTAATTGAAATTATATGAAGGAAGTAAAAATTAAATAAGACCGTCATTATGCAACGCAAAAGGTTTTAAGAGATACAAGTACTTAATTCGTCGTCTAAAAGTTGAAAATTTGATGTTAATTAGAGGTAGAATTTGGAAGAGTAAATGAATAGGACTTGAAGAAAACTAAATCAAAAAACCATGTGTGTTTGTTGAGTCTAATTCTGTTGTCACATTATTTGTCTCATCTGTTTCCCCCATTCTTTATGTAAAATTGTCATATAATTCTTATCTATTTATCTAGAAGTATTCTACACATAACAGAATAAAAATTATGTGAACAACAATGCATGAGATGAGATAGCAGATGAGATAGAAGATGAGACAACAGATTTAAATTCGTGTTTGTGTGTTTTGGCACTTACTGTTGAAATTCTATATTGATTGAAGTAGCTGTAGGATTCGCAATTGTCTCAAAACCAGTTGTAGAAAGAACCATTGTTGTGCCTGCCGTGGAAGGCCTAGAGGCTGATGTTTGTGCCCGGTCAACTATCCGCACTTGTATCACCTGTCCCGGAATGCAAGTCCTTGGCACAACTGCACTTATGCACCTCACCAGATATTGTCTCCCACAGGCTGCCCCATTGTCCCATATCCCCTCACCCGCCGCGGCAAATAAATTGTTCGACGGGAACTGAGTGGCATCATTCCCATAGCAAGCTGTGGCTGACACATTTTTCGAACAAAACAACAAAATCTTTTAACAAAAGATTAAAAGTTTTTAAAAAAGTCCATCGGATCACAAGTTATTATGTTCATAAATTTTGCATATAGATATTGTGTTTGTATGTAAGTACTCGACAAACAAAAACGCAGATGATATTGTCAGAATAAAAATGATTTTTTAAAGGAATGATACTGCTTGAACAATATTTACAAAAGTATCGCTAAATATATAATTGCTCTGGGATATCATTTTTATATATATTGAAAATACAATCGCAAAAAAAAATGAAAAAATGAAGATTGATATTAATTGTACTTACGCGTGTAGGGTGGGTTATAGTGGCTTGCAGTGCCAACATCACAATGAGAGGGATTTAAGAGCTGTGCAAATAAGAAGAAAGATAGCCATGGGAGGAGTTGAGGAGGTTTGGACATCCTGCATAAGGAGGGTTTTGAAAACAATGTCATAAAATTATAATTATTGACTAATCATAAGGGACATTAAAAGTGAACCAACTACATCAAATTTGGTCCAATTAACATCAATCTCGGAGATATAAATGGTTGAACATAAATTTAGATTTGTTGTCCCTTTTTTCCTATCTCATCAACTGTTCTATCTCATATATTAATGACAGATAAAATTTATTCATTTAAAAATAAAAATAAGAATAAGAAAATTAGCTACAAATAAATAACTACATCACACATGACAACAATAGATAATATGTGATAGGCTATGGAGATGAGATGGAAAATTTGGAATCGTTGAATATTTGCTGGCAAATATTTATTTCTTTTTTCTTTTGATTTAATATAAATTATTGTAATAAATTGTGTAATTAAACTTCAAATTCTGCTCGAATCCTGAATATTAATATGAAATTTGGAAATTCAATGCTACCAAATACACTACCATTTGAAAGCTAAACATAATTTGGAAAAACTAATATTGTTCAACTAGTAGGTGACACTTTCATAAAATATAGAAATAGAAAAATGGGTGCGGCTAATTAAAAAATGAATTAAATCATGTGAATCCAAATAAAAAATTGAAAATTATGGCTAGCTAACTAGGACCCATGTAGCCGGGCCGGTCTACAACCATCTCGTGGGTATCGAAGGGCCAGTTTTGTTTAGGTCAATGAGCGGCTGCCGACTTTTTATGTCTATGAAAAATACTAATATAATTCTCCTTATAAGAAAGGATTTTCTTAATGTGTGTCCTAAAGACACACATTATACAAAGAAATCGAGAAAATATTTTCTTGATTCCTATGTATATTCTCTTGATCTGTGTGTAAACGCAGAAATTAAAGGAATAGGCACAGGAATCAAGAGAATATTCCCTCAATTCCTGTGTATAATGTGTGCCTTAGAACACACATTAGAAAGACTCTATAAAAAATACTCCCTCTCTTTCGCTCGATAAAATCTTTATTACTATTTTAAAAAATATCAAGTTAAATATTTATTTATTTTAAATAATTTATTTTTTATAATAATTTATTTATAATACTCTTAATATTAAATGTTATATTTTTATTCTTTATGTATATTTATAGAGTATCACTAGTCATATGCAAAACATTATGCAATTAGATGATAATTTAAATATAGATAATTTTGTCATTTGACCCTCTTTTTAATATGTGCAAAAAGTCAACCAGGACTTTTATTTTGGGACGGAAGAAATACTATATAAAATTAAATATATTTTACATTCCTCGGTTTATTCTCATTTTGCACTTTGCATTTTACAATTTATAAATGAGCACTTTACATTCCACTCTTTTAACACATTAACACATAACATTCTTGGGCTAAAAATGGTTAACCACGCTGACGGATTTAGGTTATTTTGACTCACATCCTGTCTTTTCAAGAGTAAAAATTTCACTACTGAGACTATTTCGCTCCTGAAAAGACAGTATGTGGGGTCAAAACTGCCTAAATTCATCAGTCCAGTTAATAATTTTAACTGCTTATACTATTATATGTGTCAGTGTGCTGAAATTATGAACAACAAGATATCTATTTATGAAGTGTGGGATATAAAGTATAAAATAATAGTAAATTAGGGAATATAAAGTACATTTAACTCTATTATATATAGATTAGCTATTAAATGAAAAATGTTGTACAATTTTATATTATAAAATCAATAAAAAGTGAAAGAAAAAATATAGTTGTAGTATAGTCCAATATTGAGTATTTTTTTTCCTACCATGAATACGTCATGTATTACGTAATATTCTCTGAAATATAAGTGCTTATCTCACCTTTTCTTCTAGATGTGTTTTATTAAGTTATTTATCCTCGTATCAGAAATAGAAAAAAAATTCTTAAGAAAAAACAAAGCTTATAAATATTTATGTTGTCAATACTTTGACCAACTTTAAACACCGTGTAACTTTTACATGCATTCTTTGATTTTGCAAAAACATTTTGATCACCGTCTTTGCATAAGCAACGTTTAAAGAGCCCATGCATTACGATGTGTATATAGGAATACGTAAGAATTAAAAATAGTTCTATTTTAATTTATTTTATTTTATTGTATAGACCTTTTTGTTGATTATAGTCTAATTTCGTCATATATTAATCGATATATATATATACATATATATATATATATATACATATATATATATATATATATATATATTATTTTTTATGTTTAAATTAGAAGTAACGTACGGTGTTCCTCTCTTATCCTCTCCCCACAAGTTTTTAGCAATTCTCTCAAAATAAATATTATAGTATAGATTCCTAAAAAATATAAATTAGATTGTAGGTTCTTGTGATATTCTTTTCTTTTCTCTCTACAAAATGAATTTTGACACTTCTTCCTGTATTTTTTCCACTATAATTTTGTTGGAAAGTTCTTATTTATCACTACGTTATTGTTGGTGCCAAGGAAAAAAAACACACACATTTGATTCGTCTTTAAATATATCCATCTTATATGTAGACGAATTATATAAGCATTTCTTTCATATTGCATATCATTGATCATATTTTTGAAATAATTATATATCAGAAATTTGAATCACAATGAATCACCCAGCACTAGTTGCAAGAATATATACATACATCAGTCCATATATATAATAAACTTACAAAATCAAAATCAGTGCGATCCATTTAACTTTTGAACGCAAAGAATCTTTTAATTAGCCGTACTTTTAAATAATTAATTTTTTAATAAGTATATTGATTAAAATTAAATAATTAAAATATATTTTGAATTTAAAAATATATCTTATTGACATTAAAAAAATTACAATTAATCCTATATTTTAAAATATATATAGTGTGTATGCATATACATAAATTATCTTTAAATGTATTCAATTCGGAAGCGTCATTTTTCAAAACATAATAGTAATAATAACAATAATAACAAAAACAAAACAATTTAGTGTATGAAACGCCTATATATGAGAGATTGAGAGAGCCATACCTGATGGATTATTTGGAGTGGAGGTATCACTAGAAGAATTATCAAGAACCTTTAATCTGATTTTGAAAATTTCCAAGAAGATTTGGAAGAATATGATCAAGCTTAATTAATTTTATGTCTATGAATATGTATATATATAAATAAAGATGGTACGTTACTTTACTATCAATAAATGCATTTATAACTTTCAAGCAAGGGTTTCCGGATGGGTATTATATATACTAACAGAACACTATATCGTAAAGTATCGGCTACTGTTTAATTGTACCGTATCCAAAATGCTAATCACTAACTTAAACTCCAAGAGATGAAAGGAAAAATGCTCAACTTTGTCTCAATATTATAAGTTACATCTGATTTGGCCTATTTGAACCCTAATTTAGCTTTATGTTTAGATCTCCTGTTTACGATGCGTGTTATTAAGATATTATAGAACACAAATTCGTCATTTCAAATGACGTTATTTTGCACATTCGATGTGTTTTTTGTATTACGAATTGAAATAAAAGTGACAATTTTATAAAATATTTTTTACATTAATTAATGACAAATGGATTCCACCCTCACGCGAGAGAATAATTTGAGAAAATAACAATTTTCTTTTATTTTCTAGACAAAGTTTTTCAATATATAGTTCAAAAAATAACATGTATATATATTATATATGGATAAAAATATGCCTGATGTTAGGATTTTAAGTTGACTTTCCTATGTATAGACACACTAATAAAATAGTACTCCTACACTGGAGGAGAGTCTAAAAGTTTAAATTCAACTCCGTTAATTCAGATAATTAGCGCAAGTGTTGGCTCCATTACACCAAATATATATATATATATATATATATATATATATATATATATATATATATTTATATATATATATATATATATATATATATATATATAAATTCGCTAGTTTTGACACTCTCTTCGCTCTTTTTTACTTGTCATTTTAAAAAGTAAAATTTATTTATTTTTACTTGTCGTTTATAGATTTTAAGAAAACAATAATGACTTAATTTCTCATATTATCCATATATTTAATATATTTCTTTTTCATCTTTTCTAATAAATTTTAGAAAGATTGAATTAAAATTTTATAACTATTTTGATCAATAAGATAAGCATTAATTGCATTTTTTAATCTTTGTGTTTTTTCTAAAACGACATGTAAAAAAACCGGAGGAAGTAATATGTAAGAAGCCTTAATCTTTGTATCGGAAATTGAAACATAAATTTTTTATACCAAAATTTTCCGTTGTAAATAATGGTTTTAATTTTTTCTTTTATATATACATTTTTTTGCAATATCTAATACTTTAGGCTTTATGACTTTTATTGCATCGAAAGGTTTTTATATAATAAAACATAAAAATAAAACATGTTTTTTTGTTAGTTGTTATCTCCTCTATTCTGCATAAAGAGTCTCATTTGTCAATTTTTTTATTTCATAAAAAGAAGTATATTTTTAATAACATTATAGTAATACATATAGGACACATATAACGATTTGTTACACTAATTTCAGCATCATACCACCAATATTAAACTAATAAATTATTATTGTTAAGAATAAACAGGATATATTACATCTTTAATATTTTATATTTTGCAAATAAGACTCTCTTTTTTGTGGAGGGAGTATAATTTATATAATTATGCTGATAATATTTTTATCTAGTTGATTCTATCGAGTATTGACCCTCTAAATATAATTAATCTAAAATTATAATAGTAGAATCAATTTTGGGATATGAAACATTGGACCCAAAACGTTCATCAAATTGGTTCGGCCCTTAAATTTTAGCTAAGATGACATTCCCAGCCCATTTCACTCTTTATCCAGCCCAAAGTTATGCTCCCTTTGTCTTCTACTTTTCTTCTGCGGGTTAAATTACATTTTCCTCTGATTTGAACACAAACTTACATTTGTATTATTATCTGACTTTTTTTAGTCAACTCATTAAATTATAATATTTTTATAAAAATTAAAAAAATCATTTGTTCTATTAAAATTTTAATGGGCAATGTATGTGTCACTTATTTTTTGAAGACCTATTTTTTTGAGAGTACAATACATCATCACTATTACAAGGAAAATAATATATTTTGCAATTTTATATATTTGTTTTTTTTTGTTGTGAGTTACGTGGATAAATATAATATTTGACAACATTTTAATGATGTATTTGATACGGTGGGTCAATCTTATAATCCCATTCAATCTAATATATTGATATATGTTCCAATCGTAATTGTACAAAAAACTTTCGCAATACATAACGGGACTCTAATTACAATATCAAGAACTAATTAAGTCTTATTACAAGAGAAAAAAATAAACGCACAAATAAACCTCACATAAAAATATATATTTTATATAAAGAAAAAAAATAAATTCATTTAAGTTAAAATCGTACATGAGACTTAAATTGACAATTACTTGCGTGTTATGTTGACGATGAGAGGAGAGAGAATCTGAGTCAGGGAGCTAAATTAAATCAAACCCATTTTCATTAAACAACTAAACATAATAAACTAGTTGCATAACAAGCAACTTAATTAAATAAATTAATTAAAGAAACTAAACAAATAATACAATTTAACCAAATCCAACACTAACAAATCAAAATCTCTTAATAGCCCAAGTCAATTAATAAATTGAATTTTTTTTATAAAAAAAATTCAAATGTCATATACAGTAAATATATATTCATCATGAATTAAACATGAATGTTCATCAAAATCGACTAAAATTTAATTTCGAACTTAAATTTGATACACGGACAATATTTATACGAACAGTAAAATTCATTACATGTTATTAAAACAAAAATAAATTTTATTTAAAATAAATATTTTATAATAACATGTCATAATCCAATACTAACCCGTGTATTCCTCGATAGTGTATTTAATTTTCATCATGGTTTCAACATGAATCTTTATCAAATCCAAATGTCAAACGGTATTAGTTTTGCACTTTCAAAAAAATTTAACCCAAATTTGTTTAGGGCAATCAAAATTTCTTTCGGGCAATTCAAATGGTGGGGTCTAGTTTCCTTGATATGAAAACGACCCAAGAACTATTAAATACTGAAGCCTATCTTTATTAACAATAGCTAGAAATACAGAGAAATAGGAGACTGACATCATTGATGGTTTATGAATCTGAAATTAATATTAATGCATGAAAGTACGGTTTTGTATTTGAGCATAGTGTATATTATCATATGACGACGGTGATTATATATTTTAGTCATGCCATTTTGACTTTTATATATATATATATATATATATATATATATCATCAGTTAATAAAACAAATATAACAAGATAATTAACGAGTCGTTTTGGTTGATCCCGAGTCGATTCAATATTTCAAGAAAAAAAAATTTCAACTTACTAGTCCAAAAGTTTTTTTATTATAATATTAAGGGTTAAATATAAATTACTACCCTAAACTATAGACATATTCCACTTCAGTGATCCACCTTTAAAACTTTTCAATTAGATGGTTAAACTATTAATTTTTTTCACTTCTATTCAATTGGGTCGCCACGTCATAAATTGATGACGTGACTCGATTACATGGTAAATTAGTGCTGAGGTGTTAAAAAAACTCATTTTTAAGTTAATTTTACTATCATTTTAGTGTTTTAAAAGGATAAAAATTAAAACATAAACATTATTATTAAAATTTTTAAACAAAAACTATTTTATTATCCAACAACCAACATTAATAAGAAACAAAAACCTTCATCGGAATCTACCCCCTTCCTCTTCCTCTCCAATCCGGATTCATCCCCTTCATCGAATTCTACCATCAACATCAAGAGATCAATCATAATTCCACCATAGATCGAACCCATAAAATAAAAGCCTAAATCAATAACAATAACAAATTCTCAAAAATCAAAACCCCATTATGACAAACCTAGAAGTTCCAAATCAACAAATTCTCATCGCCGCCTCATCACCTCGCCACGCTGCCATCCTACCACATCAACAGGATCCACCCCTAAATATTTATAGACCTCTTCGCTGACTCTCAGGTGCTTGTCGCCGACAAGGAAATAAAAAGCTTTAAAAGGACTACGATGTCAAGGTCGTGAAGCTAGTGGACTTGAAGTACGACGATCTGGATCTGGTACAAAGCTAGCTTCCGCTGGCGGAGGTGTTCGCTTTGGGAGGAGAAAGAGAAATTGGCTACTATGGTTCCTACTTTAGTTATCTGATACTGATAGAATTTGAGCTACTTGATTTGATTTGATATAGGTATTCTTTTATTTCTCTTTTTCCTTATTTCCCTTTCTTGCGTTTGTGTTTTGGTTAAAAAATTATAGCATATTAGAGTTTGTAAGTTTTTATAATTTGTTTTATAATTCTGGAAATGTCTTTTCGGTTAACAAATTATACTATATCAAGGTAAGTGATATTTTGAATATGAGATATTTTTTAGTTTTAATTTTAAGCTTATTTTTAAATATATTCTTTTTAAAATTTGTAAATTAGTTTTAATTTTTTTTTAATTTTAATCTATAAATTTTTTAATGTTAATTGTTTAATTTTTTTAATTAATGTTGATTGTGTAAGTTATTAATTTATTATTTTACATTTTTACCCTTTTTTTCTCATTAAAAAATATATTTCTATTTACACGTCAGCACTAATTTGCCATGTAATCAAGTCACGTCATCAATTTATGACGTGGCGACCTAATTGAATGGAAGTGGAAAAAATTAATAATTTAATCATCTAATTGAAAAGTTTTAAAAGTGGATCACCGAAGTGGAATATGGCCTATAGTTTAGGGTAGTAATTTATATTTAAGCCTAATATTAAACATGCAATGTTCACTAGTCCAAGAATTTATTTTTATTTATTTTTATTTTACTATTAAACAATATTCAATGTATCTTTGGAGTAAATCTACAGAAACATCCATTTTACTTTCTCCTTCCCGATACGCAGCTCACGAAGTCGTTTTGGATCACTTTTTTTTTCTTTTTTTAATTCCTTGCTTCTCTGTCCTGCAGCACAATGGGTCATTTTACATCACTTTTTTTTTATTTCCTTGCTTCTCTGTTCTCTCAGGCTCTCACGCATCTCTCTCCCTCTCTCCCTCTCTTCTTTTCTCCAAATCCTGAGAACCCTAATCACTCCAATTCACTCAAGTGCTAAATTACTGGTGCAAAGAATTATGGCCGATGAGTAAAGAACATAACCAGCAGCAACAAGCCTGGTTCACTCTGGAGCGAATTTATTGTTGTTTTTTCCTCCACTGGCAAATGATCTACTTCCGCAAGGCGATTATAGATCCCAAAGATTGTTCCTGTTGGAATATAGGCATCTATATTACGGGAACCATCTTGTGGATCTGTGACCAGCACAAAGGGGCCATCATCCGTTATCCAAACTGGAGCGTCATCTTTTTCTGAAGCCATAACTGTAACTTTTACTTTTTAATTTTTTGTTTTCTTGTGGGGATTCGATTTTTGTTAAATTGTTATGGGATTCTGTTTATTGGTGTCTGCATTTTAGTTTAAATTAGGCTGGTCTCATATATAATACCTTGCTGTGTGTAAAGGTTTTTGAAGAAAAGGAAGGGAAAATGAGAAGGTGCCCTGGTTTCAATTGTAGTAGCAGTAGAATCAATTTTTCAATTTTATTGAGAATGAGAAGGTGACCTGGTTGCAATGAGAATGGGTTAATTTCCTGTAATTGATCCAATTGCCCTTTTTTATTTGTACCCTTCTTCTTTCGCGTGCTAACAAATTAATTTGGGAATACCCACCAAGTGTTTGTGTTTATGTTTATGTGTAATTTCGATTTTGTTAAATTGTTATGGGATGTTGTTTATTGGTGTATGCATTTATACGTGCACTTGATATGTAAAATTAGAGTAAATGTCGCGTTTTGGCTGCTGCTTGGTTATGTTTGTGTTGGTTATTGTGCAGCTGCTGATTGGTGTTAGGGCTTCTGTTGCTGGGTTTTTTTTGCAACTGCTGGTTTGTTGCTGATTTTGCTTTGTGGGTCTGCTTTTATTGCTCTGTTTTGTTTGCTGTTGGTTGGTGTTATGCAGGTGGCATGTTGTTGCAACCTTGTTGCTGTGATGTGCATTTTGTCCTGTTTTGTCCAACTTTGAGGCTGCTTTTGTTGTGGTGCTGCTGGCCCTTGGTTTTGGGCTTCTGCTCTTGTTCTACTTTATTAAAAATCAAATGCGCACACAGTCTAATGGTGTTTTTGATAGTCCAACTCAGTACTTGAAGCATTCGACTATTGTATTATTTGTAGTTCTTGAGCTATTAAGCTATTGTATCATCGATTTTTTTTATTATCTGGGGTATGCCCCTTGTAAACATGTAAATCATGATTACTATTTATGAAACGAATTCAATGGCTGTGTTCATGCAGTTAGTCTGTTCTAATAACTTCTTTTATCCATTGAGTCACCTCATTTTTGTTTTCATCTATCATAGTGTTGAGCAATGGACTAAAAGAAACAATGAGCATATGTATCATCATTCAATACTCAGAAAAAAGAAGGAAGAAAAATACATCCAACAAAGGTAAATTAACATTTTGTTCCCAAGTTAAGATAAGCAAGCACACAATGTAAGAAAGATATATATATATATATATATATATATATATATGTATCAAAACAATAGAAAACTGAAGAATTTTTAATAGGTACAACCTCAAGAATACCCCACCCCGTTGGCAGGAAGTCCAATTCAACAAGAAACTAAAACAATATTGATGAAATATAACAATTGGTCTAGCCATCTATATATACTAGACCAAATATACAACTAAACCAAGTCAAAAGTCTTTGTAGCCGACATTGAAAGTGCCTTCACCTATAGACCCAAAATTTCACACCGCTCTAAGATATGGAAGTTCATCTCCCCATATAGATGCCTACAAGTTACAAGAAAAATCAACAATGTTAAGTGAGTTCATACATATAAAGTAAAAATAATAACCATACGGAAATGAAGAAAAATGAATCATTACTCACATTCAAGTTAATATTTCCATGATGACTCTCTTGTGTCTCATGAAAAATAGGTGGCTGATTAATAGTCGTATCAAGCTCAAATACCTGAAATAAAAGAAGCATATTCCACACACCTTTAGTTCAAGAAGCCGATCTACAAGTTGGTCACGTCTTTTTTGAGTGTCATATGCAATGTCCGCAACATCAAAAAAAATATTACACACCTTGTCATATCTCTGTCCCGGTTTCGTGTCTTTCCAAACATTATAAGTGACTTTAGCTTTAGTATGACGTCGTTTTATGTCATTTCTCCACCTCCTCAAAATGTATTTCGTTGGAACGGTAAATATAAACCTTTCAAAATGAAGAACCTTAACTATATGCTTACATAAAATTCCTCAAAATTCGAATAATTTACAATTACACTTCACATCAAATTCAAATTCATCTTCCCCTTCAATGAAGCAAACTTTGAAGTTCACAACTTTTGGGTGATCTTTTTTTTCTCCAAAGTAACAAAGTTGTTTCACTTCGTAATGGAATATTTTATCATGAGATTCGACAAACCTTGAATCGTAATATATTCCTCCATCCGCCACTTCTGTTTGAAACTCTATAAACTTGAAATTGGTATAAACCTCTTGGAATTATTTTTCAATGGCATGATGTGTAACACAAGGTACATGTAAAGTCAAAGAATGAGAGTCCGCTGCTATTTCTTTTTCCACTTTACTCCTTAACACATTATCATATTGGTCCACAAATTCTTTCAAGAAAGTTTTTGCATTGACAAATCCGTCAAAAAAAAGCATTTATGCTTTCACTTCTTTGTGTCGTAGACATTCTCGCCCAAAAACAATCTTTGACCAAACAAGGAACCCACCGATGCCTTTCATTATACAATCCTTCCAACCACTCATTGTTGTGAAGATCATAATTTTCTATCATTGCCTTCCATTCACATTCAAAATCATCTACACTCAAAGAATCATAAACAATGTTATGTAACGTAAATTTAATTGATTCATAATGCCCATACCCTTTTAATTTTTCAGGAACTTTCTTCATTATATGCCACAAACACCATCGGTGGCGAGCATTAGGAAAAACTATCTCAACCGTATTTTTCATCGCTTTGTTTTGATCGGTAATAATGGCGTGTGGAGCTTTTCTAGACATGGAAGAAAGTCACGCATCAAACAACTAAACAAAAGTATTAGTATCTTCATTCGATATCAAGCCACAACCAAGTAGTATGGATTGTCCATGATGGTTAACTCCAACAAAAGGAGCAAACGACATATCATATTTATTAGTCAAATAGGTGGTGTCAAATGTGATGACATCACCAAACTCCTCATACGCAGCTCTAGACCTCGAATCCGTCCAAAATAAATTTCTGATCCGATTTTCCTCATCTGGGTCTATTACATAGAAAAAGTTAGAATCCACTACTTGAACTTTAGCAAAATAACTTTGAAGTGCACTAGCATCACCCTCAACAAGCCTTAGCTTTTTAAATTTTTTCATATAATTTTCACAATCTTTCTTTAAACAAGGCATTCCATTTTCTCCATATTCAATTCTAAGTGAATTATAACTTTTATTCATTGGTATCCCAACATCATTGTTTAGCTCAAGTCTCCTATTTATATAAGGGGTCACATGTCGATTACATCGGTGAAAGCGAGACTTACTTGGACTTAAACCATGATTATGTACAAGCTCCAAAGTGGTAATACCCCATTTTCCATCATTTAATAACTTGGCACAAATCTTAGCCTTACAACCTGCTTTAATAACTGGATGCGATTTTAGAGTAATCTTTTAGTTCTTCTTTTGCTCTCCATATTTGTGACATACGACTCTGAAATATGTAACCACTCCGTCCAATTTCTTACTACTTCTTTTAGTCACTCCAAATCCTTGTTGCGCACCATATTTCCTATAGTATTCAAAAACCTCATCAACATTGTCAAACTCCATATGTAATTTAGGTTCTTCCACTATTTGATTATTCTGTTTTCCATTCTCTTCTATTACATCATCCCTTTCGTTGTTAAACGGACCATCGACATCAATATCTATATTTGTAGAGCTAATATCTATTTTTGATTCCAATGGTAGAACAGTTTCAACACTACGATAAAAAAGTAAAAGGAAATTTTTTAAACATTTGTTAATGTATGTACATTAAGAAAAACATCAATAACAAATGAATATTTCATATTTAAATATTGAATATCAACTATATAGTGTCATTTTTCATCTGACTACAGAAATAAGAAATCACCAAACACTATCAATACGTTTGGTTGTAAATGAAACAGTTTCAATATGTTCCAATAAGTGATTGTTTCAATTGCAGTTCATATTTTGTTGCAAAAACTACAATATAAGTAAATAACCGAACAGAGCAAATTGATATATGTATATCAAACATATACATATATATAGGTTACCTGGTTCGCGTGAAGGAGGGGGCGACCAGAAAGCTTACTCCGTGTCTCTAATTTTTGATTTTAAAGTTTCACCAAAGAATCAACTCTGCTGCTCAAATGGCTTGTTACTCAAAGGAGGGGGTGAGCTGCTCAAATGTTCTGTTATTCAAAGGAGGCGGCGGAAATTTGAAAGGGAGGTTTTGCTTCAAAGGTTCTGCGACTGATTTGTTTTGATGAGAGAGAAAAAGAATAGTACTTTGCTCCTGCTACTGATTTGTTTAAGGAAAGACCAAAGAATTAAAAAAAAAAAGTGATCCAAAACGACTTCATGAGCTGTGTATCGGGAAAGAGAAAGTAAAATGGATGTTTCTGTAGATCTACTCTTACATTAATATTACTATATACATTGTATTCAAATTTTTACTTCTGTACTCACCAAGAATATATTATAATATTTTGACTTTTAATTTTCTTGATTTATGAATCTAATTAGTATAAAGTAATCTCATTCAACTTGCTCTAATACATTATAAATAAGATTCTGACTACACACCAAATTATACTTAAAAATTTTACAAGTTCATTATGGATCAACAACATAATCTCTTGTCGATGAAGTCTTAGCTTAGTAGTTAAGACTAAGATACTAAGACCTTTAGATCTCAGGTTTAATTCTCACGGTACGTGAGTTTATTTTCTTCTTTATGAATGCTTATTTGTGGATTTATTTCTTCCTCTTGTATGAGGTTTGATTAATTATTGATATTATAATAATGAAGATGTACTTGATTTTGATATTATATTGTACTCTCAAAATGAGGCTTTCAAAAAAACAACATGATCTCTTGAATGGACCAACTATTTTCTGGAAGAAATGATCTTATTATACAAAAATAATCGACTGTCAACACTCAAGACCAATACTATTCTATTGTATGACGAGGTATGCTTTGTTTTTTCTAGCAATCAATATCACAAGGTATAAATACTTTTTTTTTTCCAAATGACAACATAACTGATCATATAATGATATAAATATTGCACATCACATAGAGGGCAATTCATAAAAATGACCGTAATTTTCTTTTCAAATATTAAATGTAACATATATCAATTGAGTTCATTAAATGGCATTTTGCAATGATGTCATTTAAAATTGAAAAAATTATTGTTATTATTATAAATATTCGCTCAAATATATTATTTCTAAAATTTGTCTATGTGATTTTATTTGCATGGGTAATCAAGCTTATATATATACACACACACATTAAAACAACATGACTAAGGAGGCTACCACATGACTCGGAATCTATATAAATACTCCTTTCATCCCAAAATAAATGTCCTAATTGATTTTGACAGGCTGATTAATAATATATTTTTTAACCTAAATTACCCTTTTGAATTACTTATTAATTGAAGTATTTTCTCCTCTTTTCTGTATTATGTCTTCCCATATGAATTAGTTCTCTAAATCATTCTTTTTGTTATTCACACATTCCCAATAAGTACTAAAAGCTAGAATGAATAGAGAAAAAGAGTTTAGAGAGACATTAAATAGAAGACATGTTATACTGGTAATATGAGAGAGAAAGTGGCATTATGATTCATTAATTCCCAATGTAAACCTTTTCTCATTTCTTCAATTTCTAACAAAAATTGAGTAAAAAGATTATGAGGGTATAAGTGAAAAAATAGGATAAAAATAGTTACAAATATAGAAATAGAACATTTATTGTAAGACATCCTAAAAACGAAATTATGACGTTTAATACGGGACAGAGGGAGTATATAATAAAACAAAATTTAGGTTTTTGGTCTCTGTTTGTGGTTTTAGTTATTGGCCTAAAATTTAATTACAACTCAAACATATTTTAAAGTCATCCTAATTTTATTTTATTTATTTTAAAGCAATCCAAATAGCTACTAATAAAATTCAAATTTAATAGAGTTTTTTTTCCTTATACATGCTTCATGACAATTTGCATTGATTCTTGTAATTGTCTTCCAACCCAGAAGAATATAGTTGTAGCATAATATCATAAGATTTAATAATAAATTATGAAACAATAAAAACAAACTAAATTATATGCAATTAGCAAGCTAAGTCGTGAAATTATTAACTATTAAAATAATTACTAGTTAGTGTTGTAGAACCAAAATTCTTTTTATGGTCTTACAAACTTTAATATTAACTTACTATTCTACAATAATTTTATTCTATAAAGAGTTTTTTAATTACTTAGTCATACAATCAATTTTAACTTTTAAAACATGTTTGGAATTTTACTTTATTCAACTTTGGACTCTAAACTAAATATTAAAAATATAGAAAAAAATATTTTGATTACATAATAATTAATATTAAAAAATATATTATATATTATAAAATATATTAATGATTAAACTTTAGTTATCAATTTTATTTCATATAGGAGACATTTAATTATGTGATGTTAAAAATAATTATGACTTGAATAAAATTTAGTTAATTTTTTAAAACTAAAAGTCATAATATAGTAACTTATTATTTTGCAACAATTTTATTCTTAAATAACTATATACTAAAAATATATGAAAAATATTATGAGAAAGCAATAATCTTATTTCTCTTTAGAATTTCTTAAACACCAGGCTTAGACTTTTAGGTTTACTCATTTTTGAACTCTAAAAAACTATATATAAATTCAAAATATTAAAAATAAAAACTAATATCAAATTAAAAAAACTATATAAAAATGAATATTAAATTAAAAACAACAACAACAAAAATTACTAAAACTCAAATTATGAGTCTTTGATAATTGTTGGTTTGAGTAACGTTTGTAGTCATTCTAAAAGTAACAGTAAGTTAATTTGAAATTCAAAAAAATATTTTATAATCATCATATATATATAAAATAAAATAAATTAAAATTATTTGTTTAAAAAAAATAAACCCGTGCTTTGCTCGGGGCACTTAATTAGTTAAGAAAAAATCAGTCAAAATAATAAAAATGAGCATAAGTTTCAATTACGAGTATGAAAGTGTTTCACTTTGCTAATTGAATGGCTGTTTTAAAATTGGTTGACAACTTGAAGGGACAGATACGTAATTCAATCTAAATAAAAGGAAACTTATCTATACTTTATTCTTCTTTGAGTTCTTCTATGTATTGCTGCAAGTTTGCGTCCAATTAGAATTACGAAATATATCAATACGTGAGATTGAATACACTTATAAGAGGGACTTGTCTATTATATATCTCTCCAAAACGATTGTCACTAATACGTACTCACAAGTGACAAAAAAAAATCGACAGAAATCTTCATAATCTATGTCATTTTCCTCCTTTTATTTATCTTAAATTGTTTGAAAAAAGTAAATGACATAAATAAAAAATAAAGCTAGTATATAAATAGACATAGCTAAAATAAGACAAGTGAAGTTGTCTAAGATGAATGTTTCTATATATATATATATATATAAAATATATATATATATATATTTATATATATATATATATGTATACATAGAGAAATAAGAAAGGTGAGAGACCTCTTAAAATCAACCCCCCTTTCTCTCTCCTCCGGCGGACCATTTACACCGGATTTCTCCTTCGCCGGTTGGATCCTCTATCTTCTCTACCTCCACATTGTAATATTCTCTCTTTGCATTATGCATTCAATATTACTAATTTGCTTGTTCTTTATTTCTTTTGTGTTTGTATGACTATATATATATATATATATATATATATATATATATATATATATAATGAATGTATTTGTTCCTATTTTGAGATATCATGTGCATGGAAGCTGGAGGCATAAAATTTCTGTTTCATGTGTCAATGTTCTGTTTGTTTGTGGGGGGAAATGAAGAAATGGAACGAAAATTAAAATTTTTGTTACCTGCAAATTGTTGTTTATTTGATTCTTCTTTGGTTTGTTTGAAAATTTAATATTGGGATAGAGATAATTTTCTTATTTTTGACCCCAAATATTGAACCTGTAATTTCTTGTCCCTTAGTAATTTCATTGGGTATCTTGATTATTAAGCCGGAAATTATGCAGAATTCGAGGGATTTTGAGGACACTTGGGTTTTTTTTGGAATCAAGGGGGAAAGAAAAAGAGAGAGTTAAGGAAATGAAATGCAAAAGAAACTTATAAAAACATGGGAAATGATGTAGATTGTGAATTTATGGATCGAAGTTTTTGTTGTCAGTTACATGGAGAAGTATCACCGGTAACTTATTTAAAGTGAGATGTAATATGGTAGGTCACGTTTATAATACTATCAAACTCACGTATTAATATATTTTGTAATTGTAAGTCGACAGAAAACTCTAAAAACATTGTCAAAAGGGTGCATTACACTTTGGGACGAAGGCAGAACTTTTTTTTTAGGGGTTTGGAGGGCATAACAATGTAAGATCATACATAATTTACTAAGGTCTAGGAGTATCTTCCCTGGTCCAAATTTTGTAAATATTTTTACACTTGTTGGTTGAAATAAGAATTTTTTTTTGGTATGTTGTACATATGGACCATTTGTAGTGCACAAAGTAGTGAACAAAAATGGTAAAATTTGATATTCGTTTAATGATAACTAAAAAATGAGGAGCGATAAATTTATGAATTTGCCTATATTACAAATTAACTTGCATCAATAAAAATAACTCTTATATTTGGAATAGATGTACATTCTTATAATTTAAAAAAAAAAAATATCAATATATATTCTATTTATTTATAAATCTTGGGGGGCCTAAAGTAAAATTGTCAAAATTTTATAGGCTTAAATTTTTTTTCCAAATCTCAGCATAGCCCGGCCCTCCCCCGGGCCCTTTGCTCCCTCCGTCCCTGATTACACTTAGTTTTTGATTGTAACTTACATTAAACCATTTATAATTAGATTTATGCTCATTAGAAGGACTTTTTTTTTCTCCTTTTGCTGGCTCTGTTTGATTTCGAAACAATGCCTTACCAGCTATCTGGTTTAATTATTTCTTCAGGGCACCATTAAATAGTTGATTCCCTGTTTTTATTAGACTCTGCATGATGCATGTGTGTGTTCAGAGAATGTGAATTACTGAATTTATTTGTCATAAAGTACTCCTTTAGTAGATATTTAAATGGGCTTTATGTGTCCTATCTTTGTTATTAGTTTTCTTTGTTTATATAGTTCAAATCCAGTTTATTTTGACTAGAAACAAGTCGAGGTGTGGAAGAAGAATTTTGTTGTTCTGTATATTTGATTTCGATTCATGGATTAAACAAATACATAAGCACATGCTTTTAACTTTTTAATATGTTCAATTGCAATTAAGAATTTTAAAATATGAATCTTCTTCTACCTACATTATTGGGAGTAGAAATCTTTTCTCTTTAATTTTTCGTGAGATATGATGAAAATCACAGTTATTTAACTGTAAAATGCATTTAAATAATAAGTTTATTTTTTTGCTAATATAGATTTTATGCTGATATATCTCAATGCTTTAGATTCTTGGATCATTGCATCAGCAATGGAGAATATGAAATCCCCTTTCCAAGGGGTCATTAAAGATGTTAGAGGAAGATTGTCGTGCTATAAACAGGATTGGATTGCTGGACTTAGTTCAGGCGTAAGGTATGATCTTTTTTGTATGTTTAGAGTAATCAATTTACGTTTTGTTGAAGAACATTTTGATACATTACATACTTCAAAAATTTCAGAATATTGGCTCCAACTGCATATATCTTCTTTGCTTCTGCGCTTCCTGTCATTGCATTTGGGGAGCAATTGAATAGGGAAACAGGTACAATATTAGTTTACACCAATAATATTATCCACGACATTTAGGCTACTTTTGTTTGCAAAAATTATGTATGCTTAAATTTGTACTAATTTAACACAATTAAGGACTATTTTATCCCATGATTAGTCAGTTATTTAATCACAAGAATTATTTGTTATCATTTATAAAGTCATTTGATACCTCAAAATGAGATTATATAATATGATCACCTTTCCACTTAGGATTATAATCCATCATAATATGGCCTTAAAAATTGACAAAACATAGTACATGAGATTAAGTAACAGACTAAGTATGAGATAAAATAGCCCGTAGTAGTAATAAATTATTACAAATAGTCTTATCCTACCCATCATTTTTGCAAACAAACGTAGCCTTAAGGAAAACTTTATTTTTCCAAACATAAGTAGTGGTGGCATGATAATACTCAAAAGATCAAAAATAAAAGTAATGGCAAGTTAGGAATTTCATGTCCCTTTATAGTCTAAAAATAAAAATTTATCTCTTAAGTTTAGAATGCACGGTATTAATATGTAACGCAGAAGTTGATGATACATCATGAATTGTCTTCTTAATTGTAGATGGAACCTTGAGCACAGTTGAAACGCTTGCTTCTACTGCTATTTGTGGAATTATCCACGCAATCCTTGGCGGGCAGCCTCTATTGATTTTAGGTGTTGCTGAACCAACAGTTATAATGTACACTTTATTGTACAGTTTCGCCAAAGGAAGGCCAGAGTTAGGCGGAGAGCTGTTTCTAGCCTGGGCTGGATGGTACGGCAATAGTGTTCCTTTTTTTTGTGTGGCTATATTATAGATATTTCACATCATTTTTAATAAGCATTTTAATTTTTAAGCCTATATGTCCACAGGGTTTGTGTTTGGACTGCACTTATGCTGTTTCTTCTTGCAATATTCAACGCGTGCACAATCATCACTAGGTTTACGAGGATTGCAGGGGAACTTTTCGGCATGTTGATTGCTGTTCTTTTTCTTCAAGAGGCCATCAAGGTATATAAATATGTGTTTGTGTATGTGTATAAGACAGTCTTATTCATTTTGAAGAACTACTAAAAATGTGGTCATGCTAAGGGATAGCTGCTGATTATTAGGGGCTGGTGACTGAATTTCATATTCCCAAAGGTGAAAACCCTGCATCAGAGGAGTACGAATTCTCTCGGCTCTATACAAATGGCCTATTAGCTATCATTTTCTCCTTTGGTCTACTTTTTACTGCCATCAAGAGTAGAAGTGCTAGGTCTTGGCGTTACGGAACAGGTACATTAGGATGGGATCAAGTAATTTATTCTACGTTATAACATGTGTTAGAGCTGTAAACGAACCAGGCTCAACTAAGGCCGACTCGAGCTTGTTAGTTAAACAAGCCGAGCTTTAAAATCTCCTTTACCCGTTTAGTTAAACGAGCCGAGCTCGAACAATGGCGTGTCCAGCTCGAGCCTAACCTATTTAGGCCTGACTCGAATAAGTCTGGTTCATTTAGCATTTAATTAATTACTTCTCTTAATTTTAGAATAATAAAGTTAAACGAGCCGAGCTTAAGCCCAACTAGGCTCAACTCGCTTAAGCCTAGCTCATGCTCGACTCGTTTACTACATGGGCCGAGTTCTTACACCAGATCTCAGACTCGTTTAAAGCGTGGGCATGACTCAGCTCGTTTAAGTTTAAAACGTGCTCGAACTTAGCAAGCCAAAGCTCAACTCGGCTCGGGTTGTTTACAGGTCTAATATCTCTTGACCGGGAACTGATTAATTTATATATTTTTCTCTTTGGTTGCTTGATTCAGGGTGGCTTCGAAGCTTTGTTGCAGATTATGGGGTTCCAGTTATGGTCGTGTTATGGACAGCATTGTCTTATGGTGTACCCGGAAAAGTTCCTTCTGGAGTTCCCAGGAGGCTCTTTTGTCCTCTTCCATGGGAAGATAAATCACTATACCATTGGACAGTAATTAAGGTATAATTAAGAATAATCAAGTATTCAAGAAGCCTTTATGAAGATTAGATTTTTTTTTTTTTCGTGATTGTTTTGCCTTGGACTTTATAGTCCATAGGCTGTTCTAAATTAGAATATGCTTGTGAGTTCTAATATCCTAGTTTGGAAAACGTCCTGCTTCCAAGTTCCATTAAGGTTAGTCCATAATTGTAAAATAGAGTAATAAAATATCAAAATTTGAAGAATATTTCCTTAGCAAATAGCAATCAGGTAGGCTTTGTTCTGAAGATATCTAGTCAGTCCAATATCGGAATTGATTTTTAGTTGTTTACGGACATTACTTTTATTAGATACAGATTGAGGTCTTCCTGAATACACTATAAAGAAGAAGTTTGATATACAAAATCATAATTCACATTTAAACTGCAGGATATGGCGAAGGTCCCGGTGGCGCACATATGTTCTGCCCTCATACCAGCTGTGATGATAGCGGGGCTGTACTTTTTCGACCACAGCGTAGCTTCACAGCTTGCACAACAGCAGGAGTTCAATCTTAAAAATCCAACTGCGTATCATTATGATATCTTGTTGCTAGGATTCATGGTATATATTTTTGAGAAATATTTGTGTCTTTATGTGTTTTTGATTCTTATTGCTTAGATAGATGCAGGCTTTCTTATTAGGTTGAATTACATTTTCGTCCATCTAAGTTGTCACCGAGTTTCAAAGTGGCCCCTTAATTGGCAAAAGTGACACTTTCGTTCTCCAAGTTATCAGTTTTCTTCATTTTTGTTCCTTCTCAGCATAAATTTTCAACGTGAAAAATCAGCCAAAGGAACATAAATGAAGAAAAATGCCAACTTGGAGGACAAAAGTATCACTTTTACCAATTAAGGGGCCACTTTGAAACTTAGAGGCAACTTGGAGGGACAAATATGTAATTCAACCTTATTTTTAGCACTTCAAAAAAAAAATATTTCCTTGTTGAAAGGTTTTAATTCCTTCTATTGTCTATGATGGATTAATACCATTTGTTTAATTCGTGGATTTAGACTTTAATTTGTGGGTTGCTTGGACTCCCTCCTTCAAATGGTGTCCTTCCACAATCACCGATGCACACCAAGAGTCTCGCAGTCCTCAAGAGACAGGTGGGATTTAATTGTGATCCTGAAGAATTTTCTTTGTGCTATTTGCATTACCATAATAGGTAAATATTCTCAAACAATTTATTGATACATGATATGCAGCTGATACAAAAGAAAATGGTGAAGAGTGCACAAGAATGCATGAAATTGCAGGCAAGCAACTCGGAGATTTATGGAAAGATGCATGACGTGTTCATTGAGATAGACAGTTCTTCAAATGTATGTTTTCTGTTCATGTAATTTTCGGATGTTTGAGCCCTTTAATCTCTCTGTGCGGTTAATGTTGGAATTCAGATTTGTTGTCCCTTTTCCTGTCTCATTCCATATATTGGTGTCAGCTTATCAAGTAATACTTATCCATTTAAAAAGTTAACTGTAAATAAGTAAGATTCTTGTTATATATGACGACAAATTTATATCAATTGTAAATACAGACGTATGTGTATACATGGGAATTGGGATAGGAGGGAACTAAGAATGGCCTCACGGTCCTCAACCTAATTTATTTTATCCTATCGCTTAAAGTTCCACGTAAGTCTCAATCCAACTTCGTCATAGATCTATCGACATATAAATCATTTTCCAATAAGTAACTATATGACACCTGGCATTAATATATAACATGGGATAGGAGATGAGACAGAGTATCGGACAAAAGATTTGGACTCTTAATGTTGATGGTTTGCACATGTATCTATGTTTTAGTTAAGCAAGTATGATTCTGCTGCAGACTACTTCTGTCGATAAAGAGTTAGAGAACTTGAAGGATGCTGTTATGAAACGTGACGATGGAGAGGATGCTAAGGGAAAATTCAATCCAGCAAAGCACATTGAAGCTCACTTGCCTGTCAGAGTTAATGAGCAAAGGGTGACGAATCTTTTACAATCTTTGCTTGTGGGACTTTCTGTAGCAGCTATACCTGTGATCAAGATGATACCTACCTCAGTTCTATGGGGATACTTCGCCTACATGGCCATTGATAGCCTCCCTGGTAATCAGTTCTGGGAGAGGTTGTTGCTCCTCTTCATTCCTGCGGGTCGACGTTTCAAGTAAGTGGCGCAGTCTTATTTTATTTCTTAATCACCTTTTGATATTGCATTATTTGACTTTATATTCATGTTAATTGAAAGTACTAGCTTGTTAGGCAAAGAAAAGTTCTGATCCAGTTCACTAAACCAGTGTTCTAAAATTGTTAGGCAAATCTAAGCGGCAGAATGGGCACCTATTGCCTATGCAGTTCCTAGGAGGCCTAGGCATTTTCTTAGGTGGTCTCATTTGTTTATCTTTCTATTGTATATATTTGTATATACCATATAAAGCATATTCTAAAATTTACATGAAAGTTACGAAAAGAAACTATATTATGTTGCTCAAACAATTCATTTCAAGCTTTGTAGAGTTTCAAAGCTATCATAGAATAGATAGTGTAGGACTGATTCCGCCTAGGTGGGAGCTAGGTGCCCAACCAAATTGAGGCGGTATAGGACCCATCACTTAGCACCTAGGCAGGACTTAAGCGGCATAGGCTGGGATTTTTAGAACAGTACTGCACTTAACAAAAAAATTTGCACTCAATTTGAAAATTACAAAATGCCATTGAGCCAATGATTATGTAACACATACAAAATTTATATTTCCATTACTAAGGATTATTAGTTCATGAGGGGTAATTTATTTTGTTTTCATAACCTATCTGGACCAAGTCACTTATTAGTGCTACTTGTAGTTTAGCAGGTATAACTTGTTATCTTAGAATTATTTGAGTTAATTTTCGTGTAATTGTTTTGGGCAGAGTTCTGGAAGGAGTTCATGCTTCATTTGTGGAGTCGGTACCATTCAAATATATTGCAACCTTTACGCTCTTCCAGCTTGTGTATTTTTTGGTTTGCTTTGGGGTGACATGGATTCCGGTAGCTGGGATATTGTTCCCGCTGCCGTTTTTCATTCTTATAAGCATAAGAGAACATCTTCTTCCAAAGGTGTTTCCACCTCAGTATCTTCAGGTACTGGATGCAGCTGATTATGAGGAATTTGTTGGGGTTCCAACCCGCAGCAGGAGTTCCTCATCCAAGGTATGCTTAATTGCTTTTATATATATATATATATATATATATTTTCTCTTTCATATATGGTTTAGAAACTACTCAATCAATATTGTGTCCAGTGGCGAAGCCAGACCCCCAACTGAGTGGGGTCAAAAAATTCTGATCCTACAAATAATTTAGCGGGGGTTCGGGAGCTGCGCCCCCAAGTCAAATTTTTTAGATAATTTTATACTTTTCGACCGATTACATATGTAAAACATGTATTTGGACAAGCAGAATATCCTTAAAACATAAAAGGTAAGTCCAGCCCAAAGCCTCCTTTTACCCTTCTATGTCAATTACTCTTTAAGGCTTGAACTCTCCTTTATTTATAGAATAAAAGTAGGGTAAGTGAAGGTTTTTTAGACGATGTGAGACTTTGTTACAATGTGAACTATTGTAAAGCTTTCTATCCAAACCATTTTCACAAACTGTGGTGATCCCACTTGACATGAAAACAAAAAATTAGTACTCCATTCGTTGACAAAAAAATAATACAGATGAAAATTAGTACTCTCTAGTCCCTTCCTTCATATAAGTATTGAGAAAGAAAATTATATTAATTAATGAATGTTTCATAAGCATGAATTGAATGAAGCAATCATTACTGAGCTAAAGTCTACCCACCAAATTTATGCTTGTGTTGTGGATGTCATTTGAAGTGGATGTCCATCTCATATCGGATATGAAGTGTAATAACTCTGAGTTCACTAAGTATTTATATGGCAGTCATTTGTTTTTTATTTATTACTTGGACTTTTGAAGTCCCACATTGTTTAACAATGCAATCTTATTCTACATTTGTTTTATAAATGAAAGAGAGTTCAAGTATAAATTTCAATGGGGTCAAATTACTAAGTTATACCCAAAAAATTTATTGCATCATAAGTATAAAAAAAATCAAAAATGAGTGGGGTCAAATTACTAAGTTATACAAAATTTTTTTATTACATCATAAGTATAAAAAAAAAATAAAAAATGAGTGGGGTCAATTGACCCCATATATTGTACATGGTTTCGCCACTGATTGTGTCCAAGTTTCTGCAACGGATAAACTATAGTTGTTTTTCATGTTTAGTGCGTATTTTGTTTTCAAACTATAGTTGTTTTCATGTTAGTCACCAAACTATAGATGTTTCTTATAATAAGTCATAGCTATTTTTCACGTTTTAGCCTTAAAACTATAATTGTTTTTCAAGTTTAATCCCCTCTAACTGCTCTATTTTTGTGAGGTTGGACTGAGATCGCAGAAATTATAAAGTTTGAGATGAAATACGCTAAAAACAATAGTTAGGGGTCTAAACACAAATCTTAGCTTTATTGATTGAATTGTAATGTGTCTTAGAACAAACTTGGTACTAGTTTTTTCACGCGTTTAACTTGAGTTTTAATATATCTTATTTCATTCTAATACATTGTTTATTTTATCATTGTGCTGATGGGTTTTAATATATCACTATATCAGCGTGAAGGAGAACCATCAGATGATTTTGATAGTATGGACAGTGCAATGGATTTATCTTCTGCAGAAATTCTAGATGAGATGACCACCCACAGAGGTGAGTTGAAGCTTAGGACCCTAAGCTTCAACGACAGGCAGTTTCTGGTTAGTCACTTCTCACAATCTTGTTTCTCGAAGTAATTAATGCTTTGGGTAAAAACACTCATGCATAGTCTATTATGGGATTACCTGGTATGTGTGGTTCATGAGGTATTGCGTACACCTGGTGGTTTATCTAATGCATATTCTAAATGTAGTGACGGCAGATTCTACCAATATAAAAATAAATAAATAAATAATAATACTCGGTAACCACTCGTGCATAGTCTATTATGAGATTACCTGGTATGTGGGGTTTATTGGGTATTGCATGCACTCATTAGTTTATCGGGTGCACATTCTAATTAAGAGGGGTAGTGGTTGTAGGTTCTACCGGCATAAAAATAAATACAAAGAAAAACTCACCCCTTTTTCTTTTTTCTTTTTATTTTTTGGTTTCAGGTTCATCCAGAAGCTGGTGCACAAACATAAAATGATGGGTGTACAGCGATAACTGTCCGTACAATTCTCTGAAGAAGAGGAAGACTGCTAAAGAAAATCGAGTTGGAGGACTATTGCAAACGAAGAGAGAAGAAAATCGAGAAATTAACTTCAAATGCAAGAATTTACAGGGGAAGCCATTAGATTCTTTACAGGGCATGTTGCATAGCCCATAGCAATAGGTCCCTGATTATATTCAACAAATGAGGTGTAGAGAAGGGGGGAAATGTAGAAAGTCATGCAGAAAAAATTAAATTGATCAAGACTTCTATGGACTGTTTATTGTATAACTGATTGAGTATATATAGAGTATAGTGTTTGCACTTTGCATATTGGATGTTATAAATTCTTTGTTTGTACCTTTTAAATTTGGTTCAAAATTCTCTTTTTGCTATAAAAAAAATCCAAAAAATAATAATAATAATAATAATTTAGAACCCATACTATTACAAATCAATTTTAATTTTAAGATATATTTAAATTCTAGGGCCTAGGGAGGACCTGAGGAATGGGAACTTGCGTTCAACATTTAACGGACCTTCTGATTCTTCCTTTGCTTAGAGTTAGATTTCTATAGTAAAGAAAGAGGGTTTAACCCAATTAAATATTTTGGAGAAGATTTGATTATATTTTAGTTATTACAGTTTTGACGTTGTTTGTCATTTTATTTAATGGTATTTTTGTGATTTCATCAATTTAATTAATAGACAATTTTTACATTTTATAAATTTTATTATTCAATTAACTAATTTCGTTAACGACAGCTTTGATATTTCACAAATATGTAACTTGAAATTATGTTTTTGTTTCAAGTAAGTTCTTTTAAAGTTTTCTCTAGTTCACCTCTTTGATTATCCTAACTGAAATGTAATACTACATATTTTAAAAAATAAAATAAAATAATAAATAAATAAAAAATGAACCCTTTTAGTTTTGGAAAACTGGAGTTATATTTCTTGAACTAATCTTTTGATGGGATGAACTAAACGGTAGTGAAAATTTTGATTTGTTTATTTTTTGAAACCTCCACTTTAGAGGGATATCAATATAAATATAATGAAATAACAATTATCAGCTTCATAGTAAGAAAGAAAAATGTTACCTCTTAAAATAAAAAGTTAATATATATATATATATATATATATATGATATCAATATAAATATAATGAAATAACAATTATCAGCTTCATAGTAAGAAAGAAAAATGTTACCTCTTAAAATAAAAAGTTAATATATATATATAGGGCTTAATGTAGGTGCACAGCTGTGCACTACACAGTAGGGCTATGGCGACGGTTTTTTGGGCTATGGCGACGGTAGTACCGTCGCCATAGGTCTATGCCGACGGTAGTACCGTCGCCATAGCCCCAAAAACCGTCGCCATAGCCCTACTGTGTAGTGCACAGCTGTGCACCAACATTTTTTCCATATATATATATATATATATATATATATATAGTTGATTTCAGTTAATATAATCATGAACATGGTAAGTTGTCTAAAATATATTTTTCACCAAAAATATTGGTGCTTTCAAAACTTAAATAAGTTTATATTAATGTTCAATTTTAGAATTTCACAAATTACCTCTTAAATAAAAAATGGGACTCTTATTCGATATGCATGGGGTATTTTCTTTGCATGCTTTTAGAAAAAATAATTAATTCTTAATATTTTCTTCTAACAGTAAAGGTTGATAGATAATCTCAATTACCAAAGTGAACATGTATTTTCTTATAGTTATCACTTAATCTCAATTCTATTTTTAGGGTTGATTTTTTTTTTTTCAATTTCGTGTCACTTGCTAGTCACATGCATATTTAATGGTAGATATTGTATAATTGTTTGGTTTTTCTTAATTTTTTCCATCCCTTTATGTAAATAACACATTTTTATTATATACTTTTTATGGGAATCGTTTTTGCTTTATTTACGAGATTTCGTGGTAGTGTAAATTCCCAATTCTCATTATTAACACATGAATTACGTGAACTAGATCTTTTACATAGTCCACTGACAAAGATATCCTCATTTATCAGGCACATATCTAGCACGCGGCATGAAATTAGCAAAAGGTCAAAGCAAGGAACAACATTGACACCAAGTGTCAACCATAAGGATGCAAGTATTAATTTTGGTAATTGAAGGGTTACTTTTATTTTCTGATAACTTGGAGATAGAGATCTATAATTCATCTATTTTGTATAACTACTACTATTGTTAGTGGTTCAAATGGGGTGAGAGAGGCAATTTTTATTAAATACATCATGGCACAAGAGGTGAGCTACACGTAACTCTTTGTGTGAGTTGTCCTCAAAATAACACTATCTAAAAAAATTACAAATAATCTTTTTGCATATAACATGAGGGGGAGTATTATTTTATATATACAATCACACGAAATGATATCGTTTTTGTACGATAGTTCATCCAATTATATCCGGCATCATTCACATCTCTTTTTGTCTAAATACATCCCTAATTATAAAATAAGGTGTGCAAACATGTTAGCCACTTAAAAATAACATATGTGACGCACATGTGTATCTCTATTTAATGTTTTCAAGTTTTCTAACGCAAGAAATAAGTGATAAACAGAACTAAATAAACAAAATCAATACCTTATATATAAAAGAAGGTAGATAAATCAATTTGACCATCCGAGTTAACTCATCAAGTATAATGAGTTGACTCGGATAGTCTCTGAGTTAACTCGATTTAATATTTTTTTTGCATAGATCTATTTTTTGGAGTTGAGACTTTATACCTTCTATATTCAATCATGTAAAACCTTTTTGGGGGTTATAGGTACATGCACGTACTCACTTAAAATTAATAGCTACTCTTTAATTATTTACATAAATCAATGTATATACACAATTTATGAAGAATACCAAAAGCCTACTATGCTTTGTAGTTTGTATAAATAGTCATATATTCTCTCCTTTCTTCTTCATCATATCTTTCAATTACTTTTATTTTCTGAATATCCTTTGGACAATAAAAGTTAAGAAACTGGAGAGGAAAAGATGTTGTTCAGTAAGTATGTGTGTTTCAACAACTCCAAAGGTGACTATGCTAATGAAATTATATGTACTCATCATTTTCATCTGTTGTAAACGTTATTTTTATATGAACAATTTTTACGTTGTTCATTTTATTTAGCTACATAAATACTTTGATCAAGTATTATTATTTTTAATACAAACAATTGTTAATAAACAAAGTTCCGTTCCTCGCACAAACTATTACACTAGTATATATAATGCAGATATTAAACACACATGCACACCAAGAATTATACTTGGTTCAACCCCATAGTCCTCTACTTTATGGGCTTACATCCAAAGTCAAGTATCAATTGATACCTAACATGTTTCCTTTAATATTAATAAATCAATTACAATACTTAATACTCCGTGTACAATAGAATTCAGAAAAATTCCATGAGCACACAACTCTGTTGAGAAAACCTCCTCCCATAAGAACCTCTGCTCCCTTGAGTACAACTACTCTCTTGGACACCTCTACCCCCTTGAACTCTCCTTATATAATATTAAAGGGAACCCCCTTGCATCACTCCGAAATCCCTTTTACAAGATATGAAATTCAAGAATAAAAGACCAACTGAACACTATTTTGCTAGTAAGATTGTAATTTTGTAAAGCTTTGTTCAATATATATTAGTGGTGTGTGTTTTTCCAACTAGTATCCAATATATATAGGGCAATGATCCATAACATGTATTTGTTATGAATCAAAAATGGGCAAATAGCATCCTAAACGTCTGCTCCAATAATCAATGGCTGAGATTAAAAATGAAGACACGGCGTCCGCTAGTAATACTAGCGGACGGGCTAAATAAACAAATCGGACGATTATACCCCCGAAGAATTTCGGTTAAAATATATGTGGTTTGAGCGTTGGGAGTTTCTTCAAATCGTCAATATGTGCAATTTATGAATCAGAAACAACGGGTACTGAAAAAACTCGTAAATTTTGATTTATACGCTTTTATTGTTTTCTTCAATCAATGAAGACTGCTTCGATCAGATCGAGTTGTGACTCCATGACTCTTATAAGGACTCATTCTCAGTATCTGAACTACAAGATCTATCAACTCAATAGAAGTATATTAGGCTATGTTTGTGGTGAAGGTAAGGAAAGCTACGATCTGAACTGAGGGGTCGTGTTTTTCTTCATCGATGTGGCTTGTGTTATGGATTTTACTCAATTTTTCTGCTTCACCTTATTTGGTCAGCCAGTTGTTTCAGTATATGAACCAACTTTGTCCTCCTTGAATGAGCAGAGTTGGGGTTTCCAGATCTGGGGGAGCACACCATTCGTTGACTTTGGGCACTTGGGGTATAATAGTCCGATTTGTTTGTTTAGTTCGTCCACTAGTATTACTAGCGGACACCGTGTCTTCATTTTCCATGAACCATTGGAACGAACACTTAAAATGCTATTTACCTATTTTGATCTATAACAAATATATGTTATGGATCATTGCCCATATATATATATATATATATATATATATATATATATATATATATATATATAGAGAGAGAGAGAGAGAGAGAGAGAGAGAGAGCAAAGGTGCATAATTGCCTATAAGGTTTGGGCAAAAGTCCCACTTAGCCCTGAAACTTTTTTTTTCCAAAAGTTCTCCTAACGTTATAAAACGTAGCTCAACTACGCCTCTCCCGTTAAAAAATTCTAGCCAGATAAACGGATGTTAAAACCGACTGACACATGGCAAAAATAAAATTTATTCTTTTCTCTTTCCTCTCCCTCTTTTCTCTCTCTCCCATCTCCTTCCTCTATTCTCTCTTTTCTCCGTCTTCCTTATCAAATTGGGGAGATCATCATCAACAAGAACAGATGTTCACAAAATTAAACCCAAATCCCAAACCCTACCTTCCTCCCCAACCCACTCCTCCTCCTCCGACTTCGAATTCACCGTCTCCCTCTCCCCCCCCCCCCGCAAATCCACCACCACCACCCTCATCACAGCCGATGAACTCTTCTACAAAGGCCAACTCTTCCCTCTCCACCTCTCCCCCCGTCTTTCCATGGTCCGTACCCTCCTCCTCCTCCGACACCACCGCCTCTCACGACTCCACCGGTAGTTCAAGTCGAATTGCTACCTACTGATATAACCAATCGATATCGACACCGGTGGTAAGAGTAACGATTCATGGCGCGATATAACAGATTGGCTTGACAAATAAGAAAAAGGGTATGTTATATATGTAGCTTTTGGAGCCGAGACGAAACCGAATCAAGACAAACTCACTGAGTTAGCTCTAGGATTAGAGATATCTGGGTTACCTTTTATCTGGGCTTTAAGAAAACAACGAGGGTCGGCAAATCCAGAGCCAACTGAGTTACTGGAAGGATTTGAAGAGCGAACCAGAGGACGTGGGTTAGTTTACACGAGTTGAGTGCCTCAAACCAAGACTGAGTCATAACTCGGTGGGAGGGTTGTTGATTCACTCGGGTTGGAGCTCGGTGATTGAGGCGGTGCAGTTCGGGAAAACGCTGATATTATTGCCACTTTTGGGGGATCAAAGGTTGATTGCTAAGCTGGTGGAGGAGAAGAAGATAGGTTATTTGATACCAAGGAATGAGCGAGATAGGTGATTTAGTAGGGACTCGGTGGCCGAGTCAGTGAAGTTGGTGATGGTGGACTCTGGGTTTATAATTTTTAATAATTACTAGTGTAATTCTAGGTTTGCATGTGAGTATCTGCAAGTTGAGTAATCCAACTACCTTTTCTTCTACTTTTTCACTTGACTAGTTAGACTAAGTAAATTTAGCTCTCTCAATCAATCACACACAACCTTTCCATTATTAATTTTTGATGAGTTAGTTCACTCGGTTTCCAACCGCGGAATTAAAGTAGTGTAAAGATGGTGGATGGAGTATGAAGAAGAAGACGAAGTTGGCTTCAAAGATGGGTTTGATTATATGAAAAGAGGGAGAAGAAAGAGAAAAGAATAAAAAAAATAGTTGAGCTAGGTTTTATAATGTCAGGGGCACTTTTGGAAAAAAAGAGTTTCAGGGCTAAGTGGGACTTTTTGCCACGTATGTGTGTGTAGCCAATGGATACTATTGTGATAATCTGATATTATTTGGAAAAAAGATTGTGAAAAGATTTTAAACAAAAACAAAAGTCACGTATTTAGCTTTTTAGGCGAATATTCAAGTTGACATGTTTTGTGCAATAACCTACTAAAAAAACTGCAATTAAGAAATTGAACTATTAAAAACATAGCAATTGTTTCATTCTGTCAAATTAATCAAACGGCCATCCAAATCAAATTATAATTTTCTTTTGTGGTCAACCGGAATAAAAAGAAAAATGAAGTGAACCTTGTACATACATATATATATATATATATATATCTATATAAATGGTCTTCATCTTCTTCACATAAACCCTTCCTTCTAATATACGTACACAAAATTTAATTATATCTTCTTCAAAATCAGATATACATAAATATGCAGCACTCGTTATCTCTCCGCCTCCTCTTCCCTCCTACCTCATAGCAACAGATTTGACCACCGATGGAAATTTACACACTCGCATTACAGTGTGATGGGGATTTATAGCAGTGATGGGTGGGATTGCAGATCTTCGATGGTGGAGATGTTTAATCGTGAAGTGGTGTTAGCCATGTTATAGATCTGTCATATGATGGTCAAATCTGAGATGGAATGGTGTAGAGAGGAAGAAAATAAATTATGTAAAGACAATTACACACATACACACACACACACACACACACACATATATATATATATATATATATATATAGGGGGGATCACAGGTACTCCGCCTAAGTAGCACTATGCTGTTAAGTAGCACTCCTTCCTAATACGTTGTCGTTTTATTAAGCCCAAACAAAAAAAGTCGGCTGAAACCCAAAACCCAAATCGTGATTCGGCTCCATCAGATCAGCAAAAGGAAAACCCAAATCACGAAGCTTACGCTCTCCAAATCCGAATTCAAGTCGCAAAATCCAAATCGCCAACTCCTTGCTGGTTACGTCGCTAACTCTGTTTGAGACTTTAGTTTAGTCATATATTCCAATTTGTTTAATAATTTATGTTGCAGGTACCTATTGATAGCACTGCTGCATATACCATGCTTTGTTGTTTTTGGTTTGATAATGAAGCTCAAACAGTTTCTGTTGTCAAGATGGTTTCCTCAGTCGCACCAAATTCTCTATTAATTCTAATTAATCCTGCCTGTTGTCATTCACCAGATGTTGAATCCTCAGTGATGGGTCTTGGGATATTTGCATGTCTTGAATGTTTGTTGTGGTATAAGATGATAGTGGGGTGTTATCCAAATCGTTAGAAACCCCAGTTCAATTGAACCCTAATCACACCAAATATTCACCATATTAAATAGTTGTAGCTTGCTCATTAAATACTACTTATCATGCAAGCTCTTACAGGAAAGTACCTTCAGAGACGCGAGAGAGGAGGGAGGCAGACTTATGGCTGATTTGGATTTGGCGATTTGGATTTTGCGACTTGAATTCGGATTTGGAGAGCGTAAGCTTCTTGATTTGGGTTTTCCTTTTGCCGAATCGTGATTTGGGTTTTCCTTTTGCTGATATGATGGAGCCGAATCACGATTTGGGTTTTGGGTTTCAGCCGACTTTTTTTTGTTTGGGCTTAACAACATAGTGCTACTTAGGCGGAGTGCCAGTGATCCCCCCTATATATATATATATATATATATATATATATATATATATATAAAAGTAACTTTTAGTAAATGCTAGTGACCTTTCATCACCATGTTCACATCCAGATTCATCTCCATTATAGCCAAAAAAGAAAAACGAAATTTGAATTTAAATGAATTTTGAATCTCCATTATTCTCGGTTTGGTTTGGAAATTCAATGCTTCATAAGTTCTATTATTCTGGGTTTGTGTTTTGAGAACCAAATATTTTAGATTTGGAACATCGAGGAAGAGAGGGAAGAAGAACGTCGTGCTGGATTGGCCACGTAATTAGTGACTCATTTTTCTTTATTTTTAAAAAAGTCACGCAAGAAATTACTATATTTAATTTTGACGGACGTTTAAAAAATTTAACAAAATGGGACAATTGCAATGTCAACTTAAATAGGGTAAAGTATATTTTTGCCTAATTTTTTAAAACAAACTTATGTTTTACCAAGTGAGGAATTCCAAGTATACCAAGTCCTAATCATAGATAATAACTAGATGGAAAATATCATCTCAACAAACTAAAACCTGGTCCTACGGGGTTTGAAATATTCTCATCAAGCTTAGTTTAAAAACTATGTTTTCCTTGTTTGAAAAGATATACCGTAGAAACAAGTTTTAAACAACTAATCCTTCTTTAAAAAAGAGTTTGTTAGGAAAACAACCATATCAAATTATCTTTTGGAAAAATCTCGGTCAAATAAGGTAATTCCCAATAATTGAAAATATTTTACCACGTGAAATTTTTTATGAGAATCTATTTATTCATATTAATTACTACCTCCATTCCAAAATGAAAGATACATTTTGACTTTTTAAAGTCAATTCGCGAAATCTTAAAACTTAAAATTGATATAATTTCATTTAAGTTTTGAAAACAACAAAGATGATAATTAGTAGTACTTTAGGGTTAGTTTACAATTGTTATATTTGTTTGTATTAAAACTAAATAACTTCATATCAATTTTGAATTTTAGGATTTCAAAAATTGACTCAAAAAATCAAAATACCTATCTATATAATATATAAAGGTAGTAACTGAGAGAATTCTACTCACAAAAAAGAACACCCTCATAGTCTCTAATATTTTTAAACTTCTTCTACCAATAAAAGGTAAATAAATCTAATAAATATATGTTCCTTTTTATATAAAGTTCAAGTCTTTTTACAGTAAATATAATAAATATATGTTCCTTTTTTAAACTTCTTATCAAACTAAATCGATCACCTTTTTCTAATTATAATTAAATAATATACTACTCACAAAATAGAACACTCATATTTTCCAATATTTTTAAACTTCTCCTACCAATAAAAAAGTAAATCTAATATATGTTCTTTTTTAAAACTTCTTCTCAAACAAAATATCCTCTTTTTTATAATTATAATTAAATAATATATCAAACAAACTCTAACATTAAACTAAATAAATACTGTAAACCCGTACATGGGATTACATACAAAGGTGTGACAATTCATTAGCCAAAACATTGTCATGCTATCATCACAAAGGGCATGTGCGTCATGATGTGGTAATTTCTCTCTTTCCAACAAATTCTTCGTTTTCATCTTAATTAATTATTTCTTTTCCAGATTTACAGACTCGACTTTGATTGTTGATTCATTCTTGCTATCAATTATTATTAATCTCAGATCTCTACCATTTGATTTTAGGGCTTAGTATTTGGGATAGGACTTTGATATTTATGAATGAAATTGATTTGTTTGTGTTTTAATTATAATGTCACTTAGTTGTGATAGTATGATATTAATATTATTGATCTAACCTAAAATATCCGATCAATATTGTTAAAAACATACGAATAACTTCACACACCTATTATACACCACGAAAAACTTTAAACCCACACTAACCAATAATCATAAAATCAAAATAAGCACATCAATATTCTCACAATATTGACTAACACAAAATCATTAATTATAAGTAAATTTATTGTAATATTATCTCAAAATCATTAATTATAGTAAATTATAAATTACAAAAAATCAATGAATACCACAAATAAATTTAATTCAATACAACGTATATTAATTTTGTACTATAGTATAAATAATTAAGATATGTATATACAGTATAAATGAAACTATATTTTACCTTAATATAAGCAATATATTAATATTTACGCAAGAGAAACCAATAAACTTCTAATAATAACCCATATGGTTATAATATACGCGTATTATTATGATTTTAATAATAAGAAATGCAAACAAAATGATGTACGTATATAGATAAATTTATACGACATACAATATTTAATATGGACAAAACATACATAAATTTAATATTAATAAACTTCTTCTTTTTTTTTCATTATTATCTTTCGTATTATGTAGAGTCCAAAGTCATTAGCATACTATTGAAGAGTCTAGATCATAATATTAAAATTCGAAAAAATATCAGAATATTAATATCTTTCCAAATATATTAATTAATCTAATATGAAAAATAAATCTAAATTCATCTATCTTTCTATATATTAATATTATGAGTCTAGATCATAATATCAAAATATGGAATTGTTAAGATTTGAATATGTTAATTTGATGATGTGATTATAATGTATAATTGTTTAAGTAGTTTCTGTAAAGTCTTTAAAAGAGATATTTGTACAAGGACTTAGAATAGAGCGATCAAACTTGTTAGGTTGATCCTTTGAGTTGATTTCATGTACAAATAATAGGATCAAATCGATCGTATAGTCTTGTTAAATGATCGTAGAGTTACTCTGCTTGTTTGTAGTGTAAATGTTGTTAGCAGAGTATTCTAGATTCGTAGAGCATCAGTTGGTTGATCGAAGAGCTGCAAAGTTATCTTAGAACTGAAGTCGGAATCGCAAGGTCTACTACCAGAATCGTAGAGCTGCCTTCGAAATCGTAAAGTGAAAGCTGAGATCGTAGTGTAGAAGAGAAATTCGTAGAATCTGCTCCAGCATCATAGAGAGCCATTCGTAGAGCAGATCGTAGAGCACTTCTCTAGTTCGTAGAGCGTTCTCGTAGAGTTCAAAAACGTTGCGTGTCCTAAGTTAAGACTCTACGTTCTTCATCAAGCTCTACGATCAGTCAAGCTTGAAAAAAATGTCAGAACTGTCATATGACTAACAAATGCAGAACAGAGCAGATCAAAGATCTCAAGATCGTTTCTCACCATCTTCAAATTCAAATGAAAAGATCAGATAAGTTGTATGTCTAAACCTCTATGTTAGAGATCTCTCACATCTCACATGTGGTAGGTGAGACTGCAGTCTGATGAGACTTGTTGGAGCCAAAAGAAGCTACCTACCTACTCTAAAGTCATCATCAGAGAATATCTTGGATCAGAGCATTAAATGCACCAACAGGAACTCTCTAATGGAACAATTTTTGAAGGTTTATAAAAGCATATGAGGATTCAAATCCAAGTACGAATCACCAAGTACAAAGTTAAACCTCTATCAAAAAGATATCATTCTCTACTCTACGAAATCATCAGTACTTGTTCAAAGCTGCTAAGTATCAGAAGAAGTGAAGCCTCATTGTAAAGCTTAGCAGTACCTCAATCAACAATCATTTATTTGTGATTCGCTGGGTCTTAGTGACCATTATACCGAGACTAAGTGACTCGAAGAGTTCTTAGTGAACTGAACTGAGTGACCTGGTCTGAGTGATCATTGCCGAGACTGAGTAACTCGAAGGAATCTAAGTGCTTCAGTTGTAATAAATCTTAGTGATCTGGTCTTAGTAACCCATCCTTAGTGGATATCCTACTTGTTGAAGTAGAAGAGTGGACTAGGAGATATTTGTTCTCCGAACCACTTAAACATCTTGTGTCATTTACTTTACGTATTTATATTCTGTCATATAACTGTTATATCGTAGAGTGAATAATCTTCACATGCACTAAAGTTAGAACTGATATTTCATTATATCTTTAAAGGGTTTTTACATTAATATTTTGTTGTGCTAAATTAATTGACCTAATTAATTATCTGGTAATTGGTCTTTAAATAAGTGAAAAAAAAATTAAGGATCTATTTAATCCCTCTTCTAGATCTCTATTGTGCCTCTGAGAAACAACAAGTGGTATCAGAGCAGGTTCTCACGAACACAAAGCTTACACTTTGAGTTGATCTTATGACACACACTAAAACCGGTTTTGAGCTTGGTGGTGGACATAAGCCACCCCTGTTAAAATATAAAAAAAAATTGCTAGCTAGAAAGTTTGTTTGTAAGCTTATATAGATGCAATTTATGAAGATCTATATAATGTTGTGATTAGCGGTCCATACGTTCCAACAAAGCTGGCTCCCACCTCTGATGATCCAAACAAAATGGTGATCAAACACAAAGCTGAATGGACTGACAATGAAAAAAAGTTGGTCCAGTTGGACAAGAGAGCTAAGAACATTCTATTCATGGCTCCAGAAGATGAGCTATTCGAGAATGTAGTCAACTGCACAACTGGTAAAGAAGTTTGGGAAGCTTTACTGATCATGCATGAAGGAATAGAAGAAGTAAGAGAAAATAAGCAGTCTTTACTAACCCAACAGTATAAAATGTTTTCTCACATTCTAGGAGAAAACATAACTACTACATACGAGAGATTCAGTATGTTGCTTAACTCATTGAAAGCTTATGGAAAGGTTCATCCAAATAAGGACCTTAACATAAAGTCCATGAGATCACTTCTTAGCAAGTGGGATGCCAAAATTATTATTATTCGTGAGTCCAAGAATTTGCATGAAATAACTGTGCAGAAGCTCTATGGTAATCTACTTACCTATGAGCTAGAACTGAATCAGCGAACAGAGATCTCATCAAAAAGCAAAATAAAAGATAAAGGAGTTCCTCTAAAAGTTTCAGAAGCAACAGTTCCTAAAGCTCCGGTCAAAGAAGATTCTGATGATGATGAAGCTGATGATGAACATTTAGCCTTGCTTGCAAGAAGGCTAAAGAAGTTTATGTGAAAGAGCAGCAACTGGAGGCTAAGAAAGAACTTCAACAAAGGCAGCAATAACATAGAACAAGAAAAAATATATGCTATAGTTGCAAGAAGCCATGCCACTATATCGTAGAGTGCACTAAACCTTTGCGAGAAGATCTCAAGACAGACAAGAAGAATTCCTACCCAAAGAAAGATTTCAAAGGCTACAAGAAATATCATAGAAAAGATAAAGGCTTTATAGCTAAAGGGTCATGGAGTGATTCTGAAAGTAGCTCTAATTCATACTCTAGTGATGATGAAGGACCTCATATGGCCAATCTCTGTTTAATGGCTATAGAAGAAAGTCCAAGCAAGACCACTGATAGTCGAGCAATTGACATCAGTGAGGTATTTGATTTTAATTCTCCTGATATAAATATGGATGATCTTAGAATTGCATTGCATGATATATAACTTTATATTTGCATTAATATATAAAAATGTTTAGGGTTCTATCAAAGGATCATTCTCTTCTTTAAGAAGAAAAAGAAAAAGCTCTCGTAGAGTTGGAAACTACTCTACGAAGTGCTACCTCTTTTGCAAATCTTGAGGCTGAGAATACAAACTTGAGAAAGATACCTGAACTAAGTGCACAGAGAGAGTTAACTCTAATATCTAAAATAGAGGATCTAGAGAAGACAATCTCAATGTGGAATCATTCTTCTGCATCTATAGACTCATTGATTGTAAATTAGAGATCTGTCTTTGATAGATCACGACTAGGATTTAAAAATTCATTTTCAGGATTAAGTGTGGAAAAGTTAATGGAGATTAGCAATAATGATGCTTCTAATTATAATAGAAGTATTGTATTTGTAAAATCCACATAGATCGTTGAGCCTAGTATTCAAAACTGTACAATCTCTGCAGACCAGATTGTTGTTCCTAAAAACAACAAGTCACATATTAGACTTAGCTTTGTGAAACAGAAGAGTAAGCCAAAGTCTACGATCGAGCCTCGAAAGATCGTAGAGTCAAGTAAAATCAACTCTAGGAACAAACTAGGTATAAATCATAGAACTGGTTTTTACTTCATGAATTCACAAAATCGTAGAGTGGTATGGAAGCAAAGAGAGTTCAAGTCTGGAAGAAAAGCTGGAAATATGCATCATCCACAAGAGTTTCAGATGAGGAGATCTACATACACACACTCATACATACATAATGTTAAATGCTATACATGTCATAATTATAGTAATATGGCTGCAATATATTATGATAACTATTCTCAATCATTTTATAAGAAATTCAAAGTCAAGTAGATTTGGGTACCAAAAGGCACTAACAAGGAATGACGTAAGCTAGCCTGGGTATCAAAATAAAGAATATCTTATTGAGCAGGTGTCAAGTTCCACTGGATCCATCTGGTATATAGATAGTGGGTGCTCAAGGCATAAGATAAGAAACAAAGCTCTTCTGTCAAGTTTCAAAGAGAAAGATGGTCCAACTGTTGTCTTTGGAGACAACAACTCTGGAAAAACCAGAGGTTATGGTTCTATTGGAAACAGAGCAGTATATTTTAGTAAAGTTGCATATGTTGATGGGTTGAAGCATAACTTGCTGAGCATTAGTCAGTTATGTGATAAAGGTCATCAAGTAATCTTCCTAAACAACTAGTGTTAAGTTCGAGACCTGGAAACCAACTCATTGAAGCTGACTAGATCAAAAGAAGGAAATGTCTATGTGGTTAATTTTGTTGAGCTCAGTTCTTTAGAAATAACTTGCTTCTTTGCTAAAGCCTCAGAAGATGTAAGTTAGCTGTGGCATAGAAGATTATCTCATCTCAACTTCAAGAACATGTCAAAACTTGTATCAAAAGTTCTAGTCACAGGTTTGCCTAAGCTGAGTTTTGTCAAAGAAAGACCATGTAAAGCCTGTCAGCTTGGAAAGCAAACAAGGAACTCATTCAAAAGCAAAGTAGTGAATTTAAATATGAGGCCTCTACAGCTGCTGCACATGGATTTATTTGGGCCAATACCAACTGCAAGTCTTAGAGGTAAAAGGTACTCATTGGTAGTAGTAGTAGATGACTACACCAGATGCATATGGATATTCTTTCTGAGTTCTAAGGATGAGACCAGCACTTAACTGATCAGACTATTGAAGTTAGTTATGAATGAAAAGGGTGAGAAGATCAAGGCTATAATGAGTGACCATGGAATAGAGTTTGACTTCTCTGAGATGGATCAGTTCTGTGGAGATAATGGAATTCATCATAATTTCTCAGCACCAAGAACTTCTCAACAAAATGGAGTAGCTGAGAGGAAGAACAGAGCCTTGATCAAAGTAGGAAGAACACTTCTAGCAGCAGTTCATCTCCTTGAGTATTTTTGGGCAGAAGTTATCAGTACTGCTTGCTACACTCAGAACAGATCTCTAGTTCACTTTACGTTCAAGAAAACACCCTACAAGTTGTGGAAAGGAAGAAGGCCAAACATTAACTACTTTCATGCATTTGGCTATTCATGCTACATCTTCAACAATGGCAAGAAGTACTTAACAAAGTTCCAGCCCAAGTCAGATGAAGGAATTTTTGTTGGATACTCTATGGAAAGCAAAGCCTATAGAGTGTTCAATAATAATTTGTTGATAGTGGAAGTTTATATCCATGTCACCTTTGATGAAACTGACCAAAGTGATCCTATCAAAGATGTTCAACTTAATGATATCGTAGAGTTGGACCCTATGATTGCAGAGAAGATGCACCCTACGATCGCAGAAGCTGAAGCCGTAGAGCCAGACCCGACGATCGTAGTACCAGACCAAGAGATCGTAAAGCAGTTAGTCAATGAAGCTGTTGATCTAGAACCAAATATTGAAGAGTTCAGACAAGAAGGCACAAGGATAGATGTTCCTACTGGAAGAAGATGGGCAATAAATCACACTTAAGACTTGATCATTGGTGATCCAAATGCCCGGGTCAGGACAAGGTCAGCATCTCAGAATGAGTGCTTCTATCTAAGCTTTGTCTCTTAGATGGAGCCTAAAAAGATTGAAGAAGCTATGGAAGATAGAAGCTGGATTAAAGCTATACAAGAGGAGCTGAATGAGTTTGAAAGAAGCAAAGTATAGAGGCTAGTTCCAAAACTTAAAGATCATCCAGTTGTTGGCACCAAACAAGTCTTCAAAAATAAGATGGATGAAGATGGTGTGATCATTAGAAACAAGGTAAGACTAATGGCCAAAGGTTACTCTTAAAAAGAAGGGATAGATTATGATGAGACCTTTGCTCCTGTTGCAAGATTATAAGCCATCAGAATGTTTCTAGTTTATGCAGCCTGCATGAAATTCAAAGCCTTCCAAATAGATGTCAAGAGTGCTTTTCTGAATGGAGAACTTTAAGAAGAAATCTATGTTGAACAACCCTTAGGTTTTATCAATCAATCTCATTTAAATTATGTCTATAAATTAGATAAAGAACTCTACAGTTTAAAACAAGCACCTAGAGCATGGTATGAAACATTCACTACTTTTCTAATTGAAAATTGATTCACTAGAGGTAGAATAAACCAAACATTATTTATAAGAAAGCACAAAGATAAGATTCTCTTAGTACAAATCTATGTAGATGATTTTATTTTTGGCTCTACTGACAAGAAGTTATGTGAGAGATTTGCCAAGCTAATGCAAAGTAAATTTGAGATATGCATGATGGGTGAGCCGAACTTCTTTCTTGGATTGCAAGTGAAGCAGACTGAAGAAGGAATCTTCATAAACCAAGCCAAGTACATCAAAGATCTATTTAAGAAATATGGCATGTAGTTAGCTTCTCCCATGAAGACTCCTATGGCATCTGTAACTAAGCTTGATAAGGATGAAACTGGTAAAAGTATTGATATAACTCAATACCGAGGTATTATAGGATCTCTCTTGTATTTAATCGCTAGCAGGCCAGATATCATGTTTTCTACTTGTATTTGTGCTAGATTTTAAGTTAATCCTAAATAATCTCATTTAGTTGCTGTTAAAAGGATTTTTTTAAAAAAAGATGATTTTTAGGTATTTCAAGGGTACTCGATATTTGGGATTGTGGTATCCTAATGAGTCTCTCTTTGATCTAATAGGGTATTCAGATGTAGATTTTGCAGGATACAAGATTGACAGAAAGAGCACTAGTGGTACATGTCAACTGCTAGGGAATAGACTTGTCTCATGGTTTAGCAAGAAGCAAACGTCAGTATCAACTTCAACTGCAGAAGCTGAGTACATTGCTGTTGGAGGTTGTTGTGCTCAAATTTTGTGGATGAAAAATCAGTTAGCTGACTATGGGCTTGATCTGAATTCTATCCCTATATTTTGTGATAATACTAGTGCTATATCTAGAACTCATAATCCTTTCATGCATTCGATCTAGGACAAAACATATAGAAATCAGAAACCATTTTATTAGAGATCATGTGCAAAATGGAAACATTGCATTACATTTTGTTCTAACTGAAAATCAACTTGCTGATGTGTTTACTAAGTCATTAGATGAATCTAGATTTAATAAGTTAATCAGTGAGTTAGAAATGTTGAATCTGCAGCCTTAATACTATGTGTTTAGAAGTTTCTAACTATACAGGTAAAGGTCGTAGAGTGACTGGTCATGAAAATTGATGAGTAAAGAACCATTGTAAAATGGTTCGTAGGACAGAAGGAAACGTGGAATGAAAAGCCTTTCAAACTTACTCTACGTAGAAGCTGAGGCGATTACTTTATAGCAAGTGAGATTCACGCTCAAGTAAAAGTAAATGAAAACCAAAATTTACTGAGCACCAGCTGTTAATTTCAGAAATGAAGGGAGATGCATACAATAACATCTCAACACGTGTTCCACTTAACAAAATTTAGAGTAAAAACTAATCTCTGAAGATATCGACCCAAGTTATTTTTGGAAACCAGCTGTGTTTTGAGAACTTTGCCGATTCAGAGAAGAAATTCAGAAAAGTGTTGGCTCTGATAAAGAAGGCTGGGTTGTACGAAGCTTTGAGCACCAACACCAGAATATACTCAAATCTAGTGAGGGAGTTCTATCAAAATGGAAATTTTTATAATGGTGTCCTAACCACCAAATTTAGGGAAAGAGCTTTCGTCTGAGAGCCAAGGAAGTGAACACCTCTCTGAGCTTCGCAAATGATGGTATTCCATCACTCGACAACATCAATGTGCAATACGGGCTAGAGCTGATGGGGTATCAGGAAAACCTAGAGGTTCGAGGGATGAAGAAGGAGTTTCCCCAGAACTACGAGTTCCTTGCTGACATAGTGGGAAAATGCATCCTATGCAAGGACTCAGCCCATGACTCTGTCAGCGATCTTCAACTAAGAGTTATGATAGCTATTATTTTGAAGATAAAGATGAACTATGGAGCCATTCTGCTGGGATGGATGGGAAAATGGATAGTTGAAGCCGGGAAAAAGAAGACCAGGAAGCAAGCACCCAAGATGTTTTATCGGAGGTTTATCAGCATAATGTTGAAGAAGCTTTTGAAGGAAGAAATTGGGGATACTGAGGGAGAAGTCCCCAATGTGAACAAGAAGATAACCCCCAAGTTGTTTGACAACTGAAAAAAAATGTCCTGTCGAGACTCTGAGGAGGATAGTGAGAAGACGCATAGTGAGGTAGAGAAGCCCTCACTGAAAAGAAAGGCAACAATGATCGAGGAAGGGTCAGAAGAAGAAAAATAAGAAGAAGAATCCTCTGGGCTTATGAGGAAAAATAAAGGGACGAAGAAAGTAATTTTCTAGGGTTATGCTGCCCTAACCACTCATGAGACTGAAGTCTCCACAACACACAAGCTAAGCCTCCTCTAAAGAAGTAGAGAATAGAAAAAAGTGGGGAAACTGCTGAAGATTCTGATGAGTGGGTTTTATACCTACGATTCAGATATGTTTAGGTTTATTATCTTGTTGGATTTTAAGTCTTTTTAGTGCATTTTATTGGTTTATGTGTGTATTTAGCAGGAAAAGGTGAATCAGGGATGAATTGGGCATTTTTCAAAAAACAGTGGAAAAATCGTAATTTCTGCATCAGAGACGAGGCCGGTGCCTGGATTTCTAGTTCATTTTGAGGTCGGGGCCTCGTTAACAGATCCAAGTTGACCTAGACGCGAATTTTAAGTAATTTTTAATTCCAAAAAGGATTCTTATCAACAATAACCTTATATTCAGAAGAGATGACATATAGAAGAAAGGAGAAAAAGATAACAACATTTGGAGATCACATCTGAAGAACTTAAAGATTAAATTAGAGAATACTAGAAGATCAAATTTGAAGATTAAGAAGATTAGCAAGCTTGATAGAGTTTCATATTCTTCTTTTTATTTTCATTATTTGAAACTTTGAATGTTCTTATTATTTATGACGATGGTTTTTAATTAGATGAAGAACTAAACTTTTGATTAGGAGTACAATGAAACCTTTTGTGCTGCATTAATTAATTCATCCTTATTTTCACCTATTGATCCTATTTGAGTAGTTTATCATATCTTGTGCTTAATTTATTAATTGTGTGGCCAACAGTTAATCTGATATCTTAAATGGAATTGAAAAAGGAAATCTATGATTAGATCTGGATGTGATAACGTATGAACTTGTTAATTCAATTTTGGAATAACATAACAGTACATAGGATGAAAATACCTATGTGTCATGCGTAACTTGATTGGGAGTTTGTGTTTAATGAATTTGTTTTAAGTGTCTTGCATGAAAATAACAATATAACTGAAACATGTATTTCTATTAATCATTGAAAGATGTTAATGAATAGATAGGCAATCCCAGTTAACAACTTACTAGATTAATAACGTGAAAATAGAGTGAAGAGACTATTGCAAAGCAATTGGGGAAATTGTATTTCTAAACGTGATACATCTGATAATTAATTCTTGTTAGTTAGTTTAATTTTAATTTCAAATTTAATTATTATAAAAATCAACATTGGTGATCATTTAAATTTAACTGAATTGAAAGTAAATTGATAATTAGAATAGTTATTAGTTTTTGTTCTCTATGGGTTTGACATCCTTCTTATCCCTATATTACTTGATTGATCGTGTATACTATCGTGAATTGTCATTATATAAATCAGACAATAAGTTTTTGGCATCGTTGACGGGGAACGGTTCTTGTAATTAGTTTATTATTAGTTTTTATCAATTTAGTTTATTTAAATGTTTTTAATTTTCTGTTTTAATTACTTTTACAGGCTTCCATCTGCTCGAGTCTATTTTTGCAAAGAGGTGATCCGAGAATCACATGTGCACCAGGATATTTTTAGTTATGTATGCATACGCGGTCCAAGGGTTTGAAACTAGTGTCTTACGTCGACGAGATTGAACGTAAGTTCCGAAGAGACTTAATTTCAATCAGACTACTGTAGAAAATCAAGAAGAATAACAAAAATCCCTGCGGGATTACACTATGCCGCAAGTAACAGAGATTCAATCAAGCATCATTAGGCCTGCAATTACAGCTACCAGTTTTGAGATCAAGCTAAGCACAATCCAAATGATCTAGAACTCGGTTCAGTTCGGGGGGTTACCAAACGATGATCCCAACGACCATCTCGTCAGCTTCTTGGAAATATGTGATACGTTCAAGTATAATGGGGTGTCGGAAGATGCTATAAGACTGAGGTTATTCCCATTTACATTGAGAGATAAAGCCAAGAGTTGGTTACGTTCATTGCCATCGGGGTCCATCACGACATGGAATGATTTGGCGCAAAGGTTTTTTGCCAAATTCTTTCCACCAGCAAAGAAGACAAAGATGAGGAACGGTATATATATCACTTCTTTTATTCAGCATGATTCTGAATCATTGTACGAATCCTAGGTGAGGTCAAGGATCTACTACGGAGATGTCCCCATCATGGGATTCCAAAGTGGCTATAAGTTCAGACCTTTTACAATGGTCTAGGCAGTTAAGTGAGGACAAATATAGATGCAGCAGCGGGTGGAGCATTAATGGCAAAGAACTGTGAGAAGACTTAAAATTTGTTAGAAAACATGGCAACTAATAACTATCAATGGCTTACGACACAGATGACACAATCAAGAGCTGTAGGGGTACTAGAACTTGATGTAATAATGGCTTTGTCTGCACAAGTGACGGCTCAGATTTCTGCCCTTAATAAGAAGATTGATGCACTTTGAGTTCAGAATGTTCAAAAAATGGAAGTGATTTGTAAGTTGTGTGCAGGACGTCACCTATCAGATCAATGTGCCATTAGTACCGAGTCAATGCAGTTTGTGGGAAATTTTAATAGGCAGCAACAGCAGTTTGGCAATTCGAACAGTTATAATCTGAGGTGGAGGAATCACCCGAATTTTTTGTGGTAAGACAATCAAGCTCAAATTCAAGCACCACGACCAAATCAACCACCCGGATTTCATGCTCGCCACAACAACCTACACAGCAGGAAAGAAGAATGGATTTTGAGGAACCTGTGACAAAATATATCAAGGAGAATGAGATGTGAAGAAGTAATCTAGATACCTAGAAAAATAGCCATGATGTGACTATGAGGAATCTAGAAAATTAGATAGGGCAGTTAGCAAATGCATTGAACAGTCGCCTTCAAGGAACTTTACCGAGTGACACGAAAACAAATCCGAGGAGAGACGAAAAAGAGCATTGCAAGGCTATCACCTTAAGGAGTGGGAAAGTGTAACGACCATGAATTATGGATAGCCTTGTAATTTGACTTTATGTATATTAGTGAATATTATGAATTTTAGTAACATTGTTATGTGTTACGTGTTTAAAGGTTGTGTGACAACCTGGATTATGTGAATACATGAAGTTTACGTGTTATAGTTTTGTATAAGTGAATAAATTAATTTCGCAAAATGTCGCTAAATTACTATTCACGGATACTATTTACGCTATAATATTTTTATGTCTTTTTCGATTTCTATTATTTTCGTTAAAGCATGTATGTGATGGGATAATTTTTCCATGCGTTGGAATATTTATTTGAGCTCGCTAGCGATTTAATTTGTATATGAATTATTTTATATAGGTGTTTCGAATAAATGGGCAAACCCCGTATTTATTATTTTTACCCATCCCAATATTTTATGGGATAACTCATTTTAATTTTGGGTAGAGTTATTAAGCAAATTGGGTATAAATAAGGAAGTATTCGGGTATGGGAGACTAAATGGGTGTACTAATTTGTGTGTGTTGCTAATATGGGGAACCACCTAACTATTTGGACCAATAGAAATTGAGGAGGAGACATGCTAAGTCAATGAGGAGTGAGCAAGAACGGAGTGGTCGGATGAAGTGGCCTTGAGCCAAGTATTTTGCCTTGGAATTCCTTATTTGCACAACATTCCTCTTGAATGTTAAACCCACTCGGGTGAACTCCCTTCATTCTCCCGAAGTTCTCTTCAAACTCCCATTCCATTCCAATATTCTTCCCATATCATTTCCAAGTTGATGCCGAGTTGAGAGAGAATATAGAGAGAGAAAGAGAAGAAATAAGGAAGAAGAAAAAGTAAAGAGAGAAAGAGAGTTTCTAGAGAGAGAAAGAAGTGGGTTTGTTTAGGAGAAAGCCAAGAAGAAGAAGAAGAAGAAGAAGAGAGGGATTCAAGCTCTAACCAAGTCTTTTAGCATCAAGGAGCAAGAATAAAGAGGTAAACATCAACCATAACCCTTTTCCTTCAATATTTCAAGCTTTCATAGTTTTGAAGCTTATATGCTTGGTGGGTTTAATTTTTATTGTTTATGGTTGTTGTTAGTTGTGTGTAAGTTGTTATGGAAGTTCTTAAGACCCTAAAAACCTTTCTAATTACATTAAAGTGTAACAATATAACAATAAAATCTGAACCCATGCGTAAAAGATGAAGAACAATGAAGAACATGGAGATTTTGGACAAACATGGACATTCAGACTGTTTTAGAGAATGTGTAGCTTCGATTCTTTGTTTGTTTGCTTTGTTTGTTATTGTAGTATTATAGTTCCATGGGTTATCTTCATAACCCAGTTGGAATGGAGTAAAAAGCTTTTAAAATGAATTTGTGGCGAAGATTTTAGTAAATCATGTCAAGAACACGATTAGTTTGTATAAACAGTGACCTTGCGATCAAATATGGTATTATTGTGTTGCATGAAAAATTCTAAATTTCCGTGGTTGTATTACACTGAATTAGGAAGCCATGGGCTTTGGAATGAACGCATTTCGACCTCGGATGAGGGAGATATAGTGATTTTAAGAAAATGTGTCAAAGCTGTCAAGAACACGAAAAACTGGTGCGACTAGGCTCCTTGGAGCCGCTGTTTCGATCTATTAACGAATCTGAAAAGTTATGAATTTTGGATATGTTGTAGTTCAGGTTACAAGTTTTCCATAGCCTTAAGAACGGACTAATTCTGACTTAAAATGAAGAAGTTATGATGTTTGGTAGTAGGTGCTATGATTCTGAAAATCGTGGAGTTAAAACCTGATAGTAGAGTAAAACTTTGATAGTGGGGTAAAACTCTGATAGTGGGGTAAAACTCTGATAGCGAGGTAAAACTCTGATCGCGGGGTAAAACTCTGATAGTGGGGTAAACTCTGACCATTTTAGAGTCAAAATCGTGGGGTGGACTATGACGATCGTAGAGTAACTCTCGGAATCGTAGAGAGGCTCTCGGAGTCGTAGAGATGCTCTCGAAATCGTAGAGTATGGGCAGCCTCAGCCTCACTTAATAAAATGACCATAACATTTTCATACGAACTCGGATTGAGGTGATGCAGGATGATTCGGAAAGAGAAAGAGTAGACCTACAACTTTCATTCTTGAAGCATCTTGATTTGAGGTCTGTCGAAAGGCCTAAATTGGCCATCTTTCGAACTGTACGAACTATGAAAATCGTAGACTGAAAATTGTAGGGTCTGGACAACCTCAACCTCATTTAGTAAAATGGACATAACTCTCTCATACGAACTCGGATTTGGGCGATTCAAGATGATCCAGAAAGTTTAGAGATAGAACTACAACTTCCATTAATAAGAATTGAGATTTTATGCCTGGATCAAATTCGAATTTAGGCAGTTTGGTGACGTTGTGCATGTCACTTAAGCGTTTGAGTAGGCAAGTTTGACGTATAGATTTGCAAGCGTCGTAACGTTATAACAAGTGTGTTTATCCTTGTTTAATATTATGCTTCTAATAAGATTATAACCTTATGGAGTAGTGTAAGCCAATATTTGGTATTTATTATGTGACTGATGGTAGTATGTTTATGTGCACATACGTGTGTAGGATAATTGAAGAGTGTGTCTTGTATTATTGTAGCAGACGCACGAGGCAAGTTTCTTCTCTAACCCTTGTCTAACCCTTATGTTGGGCAAGTTTCTTTACCTTAACTCAATTTATTGATTGAGCAAGTATTCTATATTATTGCAAGTTTCCTATCCTAACTCGATTTACTTATTGAGCAAGTTTCTTACGCAACCTTTACATTTGAGCAAGTATTCTATCTTATTGCAAGTTTCATAACTCGAATTGAGTTATTACGTTCAAATTATATTAGTGAATTAATTATTGTAAATTACTCCACATCAAAGATAATTATTGATATTCGCACCTTGTGCATTTGAATTCATGATCTGCTGTTAGACTGTGAAACATAAGTTCTTCATTCATGAATTGTTTAAGAAAATAGTCTACGCCACTTGTTTCGGCTTGACATGTACAGGTTATTATTTTAAAAGCTATCCAAACCAGTAGTTGGTACGGATTCTTGGACTGAGAGAGCAACCCTTATTAGGAGATTTTAATGTGTCGGTTATTCGATGCAGTCAAAGTTAAATGTTATGCATATACATAAGGTACGAGAGGCTGATTCCCTCAAGTACTATTGACGGGCTAGTGTTTAAAAGAGTCAGTTGAACGATTGATTCTTGGGGCCAAAAAGTTCATGGTCTATTGGACCACTTAGCAGTAAATAATCAATATTCATTATCTCATTTAAACTTTGGTTATATTGTCAGCTATTTCTTCAATGTTATTAAATTATTGAACTATGCGATTATTATTCTCATTCATTCATGATATACCTTCCTTGTTCATTTTAAACATGCTGAGCAAAAGCAAAGTAGTTGCTCACCATTGCTATATCATGAACCTATTGCAGTTAAGCTGGAGAGTTTCAAAGCGGACAAAGGCAAAGGAAAACTTAAGAAATAGTTATATGTACAATCCCGTTATGTAATCGTGGAATCGTTTTGTATTATTAATGTATTCCGTGATGTATTTATTTAAGGTTATAGACCTTGGGACCGTAGTAAACCTTTTGTAATGAACAATATATGTTTATTTATTCCGCATTAGTTGATTTATGTTGTTTAGAGGTGTATGGATGTACTTTATCGTGAGCACCAGATTCGAGGTATTGGTACCTGAATTTGGGGGTATCACGGAAAGAATTAGAGGATCCTACCAAGGAGAAATTGAAGCAACTGCAAGAGGAGGAAAACAAAGTTGAGCAAAAAGTACAAGAAGAAGATGAATCTGCAAAGAAGAAGAGCAAGGAGAAACCTGTTAAGAAATCTGCAGGGGTCAAGCCAAATTCTTATGTACCCCCGATTCCCTTCCCACAAAGACTTCAAAAAGCAAAGGAGGATAATTAGTTTTTGAAATTTTTAGAGGTATTCAAGAAACTACATATCAACATACCGTTTGTGGATACCCTAGATCAGATGCCAAGTTATGCAAAGTTTATGAAGGAGATATTTTCGAGAAAAAGGAAACTTAAAGACTTCGAGACAACTGCACTTATGGTGGAGTGTAGTGTGATTCTATAGAAAAAGCTACCACCGAAACTCAAAGATCTATGTAACTTCACAATACCTTGCATTATAGGGGACAAGTTCTTTGGAAAAGCATTGTGTGATTTGGGGGCTAGTATTAATTTAATGCCGTTGGCGATTTATCAACAATTGGGTCTACCGAAAGTGAAGCCTACCAATGTCACTTTACAGTTAGCAGATCGGTCATTGACTTATCCTAGGGGAATAGTGGAGGATATATTGGTAAAAGTAGACAAGTTTATTTTCCCAGCATATTTCATAATATTAGACTTTGAGGAGGATAAAAAAAAATTCGATCATACTTGGGCGTCCATTCATGGCTACAGGGAGGACCTTAATAGACGTGTAGTAAAGGGAACTCCTAATGAGAGTCCAAGATGAAGATGTGACATTTAAGGTTTTCAAAGTAATAGAGATCCCAAATGGTCATGACTAATGTTTTCGGATCAATGCAGCTGAAGGTGTACTCAAGGATGAAGCGGATGTGAAAAGTGTAGTTCAATTGATCAAGGTGAATCAACTCAAGTTTGGGGGTGTTCAATCTTGCGAGAAAGTCGAACGGTATAAGGACAAAACCAAGCGTTGGATTGTGAAGCAGTTCGTCAAGCATAAATTTGATCCGGGTTAAAAAAGAGGGTAGTCAGGTTGGAAGACTCTAAAACAAGCGCTATTGGGTGGCAACCCAAATTTTATTATTATTTTTGTATGTTTTTAATTTATTTAGGACATTTTTATAGGATTTGATAGTGTAGTTCATAATTTATTTAATTGTTAAAGTTCATAAGATGGATTGATATTTTTTGTTAAATTTTCATTATAAGTATGCATTACGAAATCCAATTGGAAAAGTTGGAAATCAAATGACGTTTTGAAGAATCAGCAACCAGGCCCCGACCCTGTTGATAAGTGAGTTTTATACCTACGAATTGGGTACTTTTGGCTTGATGAATTTGTGTGTTCTGGGATAGTTTATGTTCCTTTTTATGTATTTTGGTTGCTTTTATGTTCATGTTATAGGAAGAAGCAAGGATGGGCAAGTTGAACATCTTTTAGTTAAAATATACAAGCAATTCAAGTTTTCGGCTTACCATTAACATATTATCCACTTGACGCCCAATTTTGACGTTGATTCTGCCAATATCTCTCAATGCTCAAAGAATGAAAGTTTAAGATCTACTTATTAGCTTTCTGGAACATCTTGAATCGTCCCAATCGGAGCTTGAATGAGAGAGTTATGATCATATTTTACCAATGGACGTCGAAACAGAAAATTATAGAAAAGGGGCCAGCGCCTAGGCGCCCATTTCTAGTTCATTTCCAGTGCCTAGGCGCTTAGGGTCTGTCAAGATTCTGCATTGTAGCACCTAGGCGCTCCATTTGAAGGGATGAGGCGATTGGTTTTAGTTTTGACGTGTTTTTGCATGTTTTTGACTCTAAATTGGATTATTTTTCCTCCTAAGCTTAGAAATTGGACTTGTAACCTATAAATACATGATGTAAGGCATAAAATAAGGAGATCTTGGTACTTTTTGCTAACCCTAAAATTGAAGAAGGATTGATAGCTTGAAGCTAGAGATTATCACGAAGGAAGATCAAGATAGGAGAGTAAGGAGGATATCAATGATTGCTTCAAAAGAGTTTTTCCTTTCTTCTTTTATCTTTTTATTTTGTAATTCTTGGATGATGATTTACTTGTGGATTATGGATTTTAATTCAATCATGAACTAATTTCTTTTTAAGATTACAATGGAACTTATTGTGTAGCTTTTATTAATATGCTTCCTTATTAATTATTGTTGATTATTATCAGAGTGTCTATTATGATTTGTGATTAATTATTTAATTGTCTGATCAACAATTACCGTGGTAATTTATATGAACTCGAGAGATGGAATATAGATTTAGACTTAATTATAATAGCATGTGATTGAGTTTTTTACATATGATGGAATTCATGATTTGTGTCTAGGATAGAGATATACATATACGCCACATGTAATCTGAAAGAGAACTTGTGCTTTAAATCCTTTTTAATTGTAATTCACATAGAGATATAATGAATTAGTTAACTAGGGTGTTCATCTTAATTCTATCTTCTGTGGATTTAAGTTGATTTGTTTATGATGCATCGAGAGATGGTTATAAATATTGATAAGTTCTTGATTAACAATCCGGAATAATTAACATAACTTAACAAGAAGTGTATTAATTCAAGTGAAACATTAGGGAAAATTATAATCTTAAGCCTTTTTATCTGAATTCAATTCTTGATAGTTAGTGATTAATTAGTTTAGTACTTTATTTTCAGAATTCAACAACTTTTATCGAATTGTTTAAATAAAATTAATTTAATGATGAGTTAGTACTTGGTAATTATTATTAAATAATTATTTGTGGGTTCGACACTCTCTTATCATTATATTACTTGTGGACTGCGTATACTTGCGTATTTTATTAATATAAATTTAGGCAAAAAAAATTTGGCGTCGTTGCCAGGGAATTAATTTAATAATTTTTACCAATATTAATTTCAATCAAATTAATCTTAATTTAAACGTTTTATTTTTATTTTTATTTATTTATTTTTCTGTTTTACTTCCTTTTTAGGTACACCATGACCAACTATGACTATCAGTGGCCTTATACGAGAATGACTCAACCAAGAGCGGCAGGGATTTATGGACTCGATGAATTGTTAGCACAGATAGAGACACTTTCAAAGAAGATTGACGCTTTAGTAGCATAACCTATTTAAAGTGTAGCGGTGATTTGTGATTATTGTGCTGGAAACCATTTAAGTCATTAATGCGCCATCAGTTTTGAGTTAGTACAGTATGGTGGTAACTTCGGCGATTACCCCAACAATTATGACTATTCGAATAATTATCATCATAATTGGGGGAATCCGCTAAATTTTTCATGGAGCGATGACAATCAAGTCCAAACTTTTGCTCCAAGCCAATCATACACTCTAGAATTTCAGGATCAAACTCCTCCACATGAAGAGAAAAAGATGTCAAACTTGGAAGAACTTCTTTCTAAGTACATGGTTTTGGTTGAAGAGCAGATGAATAGTCTGGAGATGTCGATTCGAAATCTTGAGAACCAGGTGGGACAACTCATCAATGCCTTTAATAATTGTCCTCAAGGCACTTGGCCCAGCGACATGGTTCCCGAGACTGGTGGATTACCCACGCCAAAGCTGCAACCAGACGTGCCAATAGATGTGGATGAAAAAGAGGAGACGAATAGTGAGGACCAGGAAAACAAGGTCAGAGAAGATCCTGCCTTGAGTTCTAACGCAGATGAGCTGATTTTGATAGTGCCCCATATACCTTCTCCACCAATGCTTAAGGATCCGGGTAGTTTTGCAAGCCCGTGCCTAATTAGTAGTCATTTCGTCGGTAGAGCTCTATGTAACATGGGAGCCAACATGAATCTGGAGCCATGGTGGGATGAGAAAGGGGTCCAAAAGAAGATAGATGAAGATCCAGTTGTGTTTAAGAAGCTTCAATTTTATATAACGTTCATAGACACAATGGAGCAAACGTCTAGCTACTTGAAAGTTATAACGGAGATTCTATTTGAAAAGAACAAACTAGGTGAATTTGAAACAATGGCCCTTACAGAAGCGAAGCCCTTAAATGTTACATTACTACTAATGGATGGAGGGTTCCTCAATTTTAAGGGAATTGGATAGTGGATGGTGAAGTCAGGCCAACGACTCTAAACTAAATGCTTATTGGGAGGCAACCCAAGTTTAATTTTTAGTTTTAGTTTTTTATTTTATTAGGTTTCATAGTAGTTAATAAATTTGCATTTAATAGGATTTAATAAACTTGCTTCTATGGTGTTTACAGGTTATTCAAGTCCAAGTCAAATGCAGTGCCTTATTCATTCCAATGTGCCTAGTCTATTCTTCAGACTCAGTAGACAAGGAAGAAGATTACTATATTTTCAGGGAAGTCCTCTGCTTTACTTTTTTCTATTTTAGCTATTGAGAACAATGTCTAGTTTAAGGTTGGGGGTGTTTGTCCTTTTTTTTTGTTTATTTGGTATGTGATTTGTTAGAGTTGCATGTAGATAGTATGTTTTTAGGATAATTCAGCAATGGGTTGATTGAATTTGATTATGGCCAAGGATAAGAAAGAAATTATGATTATTGTGATTTATTTTTATTTTTTTAACTCATTGGAATTAAGAAGCATGTATAGTCTGTATTTTTGACTTATTAGTTGGGTTTATATTGTTTGTGATCCTTTTGAACTTAAAAGCACATATCCATTTGCTTAGCTAGTGAGAATTGAAATAAATGGTTGAATGTTTGTGATTGATGTCATTGAAACTCTAGAAAATTTATTCGAGCATCATTCAAAGCAAAATTTAGGCACTAATATAAGTTTGGGGGAATCTTGGGTTATTTGAAAAGTTTGAACATTCCCGAGTTGAAGAATGAATCATGTGGTGAGTTGAGATGGAGCGTAAAACGCACTCACTTATAAACACATGTGGCGAGATAGAGCGTAAAATGCACTCATTTTAAAAAAGTAAAAAGAAAGTGAGATGGAGCATAAAATGCACTCACTAAAGAAGAGAAAAGAAAGAAAAAATAGTTTTTACAATACTCGGGAAGGGTTCAAGCGTGCTTAAATATTTTTGATTCTCTAAATTGATGTTTAGCCTTAATTAGCAGAGATTAATGTGAAAGTTAGTTTATAGAGTTGATTTGAAAATCTTTTATAGCGCATTTGATTATATGAGCTTATCTGAGTTATGATGAGTTTGAACATTTGGATGTACACACACACACACACAAGGGTCATAAACAGTTGTGAAATTAATGATTAGGTTGAAATTGTAGGCTTTGCATGTTCTTGAAATTTTGCTTAAGTTATTGTTTTAATGAAATCTTTGAGGTCATAGTTCCGATTCTTATTGATTCATTGCTCGAGTTAGTGTTAGATAGGTTATAGTTTTGTTTTTAGTGTTTTGCTTGAAGACAAGCAAAGATTCAAGTTTGAGGGTATTTGATGAATGAGTTTCATACCTACGAATTGGGTACTTTTGGCTTGATGAGTTTGTGTGTTCTGGGATAGTTTATGTTCCTTTTTATGTATTTTAGTTGCTTTTATGTTCATGTTGTAAGAAGAAGCAAGGATGGGCTAGTCGAACATCTTTTGGTTAAAATGTACAAGTAATTCAAATTTTTGGCTTGCCATTGACAAAACATCCACTTGACGCCCAATTTTGACCTTGATTCCGCCAATATCTGTCAATGCTCAAAGAATGAAAGTTTTAGATGTACTTCTTAGCTTTTCGGAACATCTTGAATCGTCCTAATCGGAGCTCGGATGAGAGAGTTATGGTCATATTTTACCAACGGACGTCGAAATAAAAAAATTGTAGAAAAGGGCCAACGCCTAGGTGCCCATTTCTAGTTCATTTCCAGCGCCTAAGTGTTTGGGGGCTGTCAAGATTCTACATTGTAGTGCCTAGGCGCTCCATTTGAAGGGATGAGGCGCTTGGTTTTAGTTTTGACGCATTTTTGCATGTTTTTTTACTACAAATTAGATTATTTTTCCTTCTAAGCTTAGAAATTGGACTTGTAACCTATAAAAAATGATGTGAGGCATAAAATAAGGAGATCTTGGTAATTTTTACTAACCCTAGAATTGAAGAAGGATTGGAGGCTTGAAGCAAGAGATTATCACGAAAGAAGATCAAGATAGGAGGCTAAGGAGGATATCAATGATTGCTTCAAAAGAGTTTTTCCTTTCTTCTTTAATCTTTTATTTTATAATTCTTGGATGATGGTTTACTTGTGGATTATGGATTTTAATTAAATCATGAACTAATTTTTTTTTAAGATTACAATGAAACTTATTGCGTAGTTTTTATTGATATGCTTCCTTATTAATTATTGTTGATTATTATCAGATTGTTTATTATGATTTGTGATTAATTGCTTAATTATCTGGTCAACAATTACCGTGGTAATCTATATGAACTCGGTAGATGGATTATAGATTTAGACCTGATCATAATAAAATGTGATTGTGTTTTCTACATATGATGGAATTCATGAGTTGTGTCTAAGATAAAGATATACCTATACGCCGCATGTAATTTGAAAGAGAACCTGTGTTTTAAATCATTTTTAATTGTAATTCACATAGAGATATAATGAATTAGTTAACTAGGGTGTTCATCTTAATTCTATCTTTTGTGGATTTAAGTTGATTCGTTTATGATGCATCGAGAGATAGTTATAAATATTGATGAGTTCTTGATTAACAGTCCGGAATAATTAACATAACTTAACAGGAAGTGTATTAATTCAAGTGAAACATTAAGAAAAATTATAATCTTAAGCCTTTTATCCGAATTCAATTTTTGGTAGTTAGTGATTAGTTAGTTTAGTACTTTATTTTCAGAATTCAACAACTTTTATTGAATTATTTAAATATAATTAATTTGATAATGAGTTAGCACTTGGTAATTATTATTAAATAATTCTATATGGGTTTGACACTCTCTTATCATTATATTAATTGTGGACTACGTATACTTGCGTATTTTGCTAGTATAGATTTAGGCAAACACCCGTTTACAGCACGAAAACTGGGCTTCGGCCCTGACCATTCAGTCCATCTAGACCCCAGCCTCCTTTTTAGGCTTCAAAACTAGGCCCCGGCCCGGACCCGTTAGACCAACCAGGCCCCGACCTCATTTTTAGAACAAAAATTAGGCCCCAGCCTCGTTACGCATATTCAGTTTTTAAAATGGACATTAAAACACGTTCAGCTCAAAAGTATTCAAAGACTCTCTTATTTCACTCCGATCCTAACCTAATCCTAATACTCTTACACCAAATCATCCTAATCCATCTCTCCTAACCTTAATTCAACTCCAATTCAACTCTACCATTCCTAATCCAAACCCATCTCTACTTCTAGTCTCATTCAAAGTGGACCTAATCTCCATTACTAAAACCCCAATCCTATTTAATCTCCTCACACCAACGGATTGCATTCAAGAAATTGAAGTCATCAGTGGTTCAACCTTCATATGTGGGCATCAATTTCATCTATTGAGTTTGTTTGGGGCAATAGATTGAGCTTTTATCCCAATATCTGCAAAACGTCAAAGAGGGGAAAGTTTTTCATCTTCAAGACCTTTTGATAAGCGACGATTTGTAAACGCCGAGGCGACGGAGAAGTTTGATACCTACTTAGCAAGAAAGGTATTAATGCCTAAGTGTGGTTTACGACCAGATGAATTATTGGATAGAGAAATGCATCATATGATAGTGGAACGGGGTTGGGAGACATTCATAGACCAACCAGACTCGACGGTGACCTTTATAGTCAAGGAGTTTTATGCAAATGCACTAGACGCGCCGAAATGCACTGTAACAGTCAAAGGTAAAAGAGTGTATTTCAATAGCCAAACAATTAATGACTACTACAATCTAAGGAGTTTGGAGTATTATCAGTATGCACGGTACATTTTGCAAGGACCAAATTATGAGAAGATCATATAAGAATTATGCAAGCCTGGAACGGAGTGGACACATAGAGGTCAAAGAGGAAATATGGTATTCCCGATAGCCAACTGGAGCCGCTACAGAAAGATTTAGTATGCTTTTATTTTTAATGCCAACAAGCACATCTCTCATGTCTACAAAGAGAGGGCGGTTATGTTATACACCATTGTCACGGGATTGAAGATAGACGTAGGGGATGTTATCCAAGCATCAATAAGGAGGAACTTGAAGGGACTTACTTTAGGTGGACTGCTTCATCCGTCGCTCATCTGTGGATTGTGTTATAAAGCTGGAGTTCAATGCGGACTGAATGAGCTCCTTCAGCCACCTACTATGTTATTGGATCATGCGCTCATCGAGCGCTACAAAGTATGGGAAGTGGGTGAATCGCACCCAAGAGGATTATGATTTATTATCCATACTCTTTCCCCACATGCTGCGGATGAGCCAATGTCGACTGCTCCCACTCCTGCTACTGCCCCTTCTACCACAGTTGATCCACTATTTCAGGCTATGGCCAATCAGCTTGTCCGCATTGAGCGACAGAATGCTTGCATTGCCCAGCGTCAATCAGTTATGCATACATACACCACACGTTTTAATTTGGCGTTGACCGACATGTTTGTTCGCATAGACCTAACTATTAATACATCTCATTTCCCTGCTCCACCATTACTGCCTACTTATCCACCGCTAGATTCGGATGAAGTTGCTGAGGATAACGATGATCGCTAGGGGAGTCCTTCGTTTTAATTTAATTCTTCCTATATTTTACCATATGAGGACATGTCCGTGTTTAAGTTTGGGGGTGGTTTGCTTATGTTGCATTTTATTATAATTGTACATTTTAGGCTGCATTTTATATGTTTTCATTGCATTTCATAGTTATTATTTTCATTAAAAAAAGAGAGCATTTAGGAAATTCATGCATTTAGATCATGCATTTGTTTAGTAGTGTTTTATGTGTTTAAGTGTCAGTTGAGCAATGTTTTGATGGTAATGGTTAATCATTGGGTCGATGATAATAACTTAGTGATTTGGTTAATAATTATTGTCAAATGAATAATGATTGTTAGTCTGGTCTTAACTATTACTAGTTTTATCATTGCTAGAAAACCTTGAATTTCGCAAGCACGATTCAGTGTGTCAGGCTAGTTGGAATTTGGATTAGGTTTATTGAGTTAGATGCTAATTAAGGATATAAAAAAATCTCTATTGTTTACTTAATCATGTTACCATAAAGAGGTTATTATTATTAACTGCTTCAATGTCCATCAAGAAAAATTAAAAAAAAATACGTATACAAATGATGGATATAAACAAAGTTTGGCTAGTTTATTTCTGTTGCCTTAATTACTCGAACAAGTATGCCCTTAGGAGCGTCTCTACACTTAGTGACCTACAGCTAGCGATCTGGTTTGGGATTCATTGGTGGAAAGTTCGCTACAGGGGTAATTTTGAAGAGCCTAAGAAAAACAAACATTGCACATGTCAAGATGAAAATGCATACGAGATGTAGCATAAAGCGCACTCGTGTTATATAATAAAATAAAAAATAAATAAATAGTAATAAAATGGGTGAATGTAAGTATAAAGAAGGGCTTTGCAATTCTTGGTATGCAGATATCTTTTACGAGCATTGAAATTCATGAACTTATTTGAGTTTTGATTAGTTTAGTGCATTGAATGCACACACACACACACAAAGGGTTGAAAGTAATATAATTCTAGCGATATGTTGAGTTTGGATGAGGCATGATTTTAAAATTTTACATGAATTATGATTAATGAATCTTTGAGGTTGATTTGTTAATCGTTGTATTGAATCAGTGCTCAAGTTATTTGTTAGTAAAGTTAGTCTACGTTATAGGTCATTTGAGTTTAATTGTGTAGTTTTTGTTTTTGGTTTTTGCTTGAGGGCAAGAAAAGTCTTAAGATTGGGGGTATTTGATTAGTGAATTTTATACCTACGATTCAGATATGTTTAGGTTTATTATCTTGTTGGCTTTTAAGTCTTTTTAGTGCATTTTATTGGTTTTTGTGTGTATTTTGCAGGAAAAGGTAAATCAGGGACGAATCAGGAATTTTTTAAAAAGTAATGGCAAAATCATAATTTCTGCATTAGAGACGAGGCTGGGGCCTGGATTTTTAGTTCATTTTGAGGTCGGGGCCTCGTTGGCGGATCCAAGTTGACCTAGACGCGGATTTTGAGTGGTTTTCGATTCCAAAAAGGATTCTTATCAGCAATAGACTTATATTCAAAGGAGAGGACATATAGAAGAGAGGAGAAAAAGATAACAAGATTTGGAGATCACATCTGAAAAACTTGAAGATTAAATTGAAGAAGACAAGAAGATCAACTTTGAAGATTAAGAAGATTAGCAAGCTTGATAGAGTTTCATTTTCTTCTCTTTATTTTCATTATTTGAAACTTTGAATGTTCTTATTATTTATGATGATGGTTTTCAATATGATGAAGAACTAAACTTTTGATTAAGAGTACAATGGAACCTTTTGTGTTGCATTAATTAATTCATCCTTATTTTCACCTATTGATCCTATTTGAGTTATTTATCATATCTTGTGCTTAATTTATTAATTGTGTGGCCAACAGTTAATCTGATATCTTAGATGAAATTGAAAAAGGAAATCTATGATTAGATCTGGATGTGAGAACGTATGAACTTTTTAATTCAATTTTGGAATAACATAGCAATACATAGGATGAAAATACCTATGTGTCATGCGTAACTTGATTGGGAGTTTGTGTTTAATGAATCTGTTTTAAGTGTCTTGCATGAAAATAACAATATAACTGAAACAGGTATTTTTATTAATCATTAAAATATGTTAATGAATAGACAGGCAATCCCAGTTAACAACTTACTAGATTAATAACGTGAAAATAGGGTGAAGAGACTATTGCAAAGCAATTGGGGAAATTGTATTCCTAAACTTGATACATCTAATAATCAATTTTTGTTAGTTAATTTAATTTTAATTTCAAATTTAATTATTCTAAAAATCAACATTGGTGATCGTTTAAATTTAACTGAATTGATAGTAAATTGATAACTAGAATAGTTATTAGTTCATGTTCTTTGTGGGTTCGACATCCTTCTTATTTCTATATTACTTGATTGACCGTATATACTTGCGCGAATTGTCATTATATAAATCAGATAACATATTACAGTGCCCTCCCCAAAGGCAAAGGAAACGGAATCAGAAGTAGACTTTCCAAGAAGACATTTGTTTGCCTAAATCTAGGTTAGCACAACACGCAAGCATACGTGATCAACAAGTAATATAATGATAAGCTAGTGTCAAACCCACAGAGAATTATTTAATAATAATTACCAAGTACTAACTCATAATCAAATTAACTTTATTTAAACAATTCGATAAAAGTTGTTGAATTTTGAAACTAAAGTACTAAACTAACTAATTACTAACTACCAAGAATTGAATTCAGATAAAAGGCTTAAGACTACAATTTCACTTATTGCTTTACTTACATCAACATACTTCCTGTTGAATTATGCTAACCATTTCATATTGTTAATCGAGAACTCATCAATATTTATAACCATCTCTCGTGTATTATAAACGAATCAACTTAAATCCACATATGATAGAATTAAGGTGAACACCTTAGTTAACTAATTCACTATATCTCTATGTAAATTACAATTAAAGAAGATTTAAAGCACAGGTTCCCTATTAGATTACATGTGGCGTATAGGTATATCTCTATCCTAAACATAAATTATGAGTTCCAACACCATGTAGAATACACAATCACATGTTATTATCATCAGATCTAAACCTATAATCCATCTCTCGAGTTCATATAGATTATCACGGTAATCACTGGCCATGCAATTAAACAATTATGCACAAATCATAATAGATAATCTGATAATAATCAACAATAATTAACAAAGAAGCATATCAATAGAAGCTACGCAATAAGATCTATTGTAATCTTAAAAAGAAATTAGTTAATGATTGAATTAAAATCCATAATCCATAAATAAACCATCATCTAAGAATTACAAAACAAAAAGATAAAAGAAGAAAGTAAAAACTCTTTTGAAGCAATCCTTGATATCCTCCTTAGCCTCTTATCTTGATCTTCCTTCGTGATAATCTTTTGCTTCAAACCTCCAATCCTTCTTCAATTATCCCCAGTTGGTTGTCCAATCCTTGTGAATTCTCTCTTTTATATCTTTACTTTACGTGTCTTTTAACCCTCTTAGAGTCCTTGAAATAAGTCAGCCAAAACCAATCCTTCTTGGACTCAACTTCTGAAACCAAAACAAAACACGTACCTCTCTTTGTTCCCGACGAACTTGCCTCGGCGAGCTCATTGTACTAGGGAATTCGCCCCAGCAAGTTCAGTACACTAGGGAATCTGCCATAGCGAATTCACAGTTCACAGAAATTACGAAAATGCCACTAATCTCCAAATTTTTCATTTTGACCCTCCAAAGCCGTTTTCTGCTAAACCAATGCATAAATAAGAAAAATAACACTAAAAATACTTAAAAATATTAAGCCTCAGAAATACCCAATTCGTAGGTATAAAATCCACTCATCAATAATCCTATCTCCGATCATAGAGCGTTCTAGCTCTCAGATCGTAGAGTCAGGAAGTGAAGCTGCTACTCCTGTTAATTTGATGGCTGGAATGGCTGATCAGCCTAAGCCAAGTGTTGGTGAACAATTGATGGCTAAGACGGCTGATACGCTTGAGCCAAATGCTACTGAGAACGTGGTGGCTGAGAAGGCTAATGAGCCTAAGCCCGCAGTTGCTGAAGATGAAATGGCTAGGATGGTTGATATGTCGGAGCCTCAAGAGGAAACTGAAGAAGTGGCTATGAAGGACTCAACCCCTGAGCCAGAGAAAAAGAGAAGGAAACTTATCCTTCTAGAAGATAAAGAAGCTGGTTCTGCGGGGGAGCTTTCACCAGTGGTCAATCCAAGCTCACCTATTGATTCAGCAGATCAAACAAAGATTATTGAGTCAATCATTACTGATATCATGGTGGAGCAAAGTCCACTTGCTTCTGAGCACATCAATGCACACATTGAGTGGGAGCAACAAGAAGAAATTCATTCAGCCCCTTTAATGCCTCAGGAAACATAAGTAGAGGAACAATACGTAAAGCTCATTAATGAGACCTATAATGAGCAACTAGAAGTGGAGTTCCTTTGTGAGACCCAGTAAGAGCAGAGGAGGGACACTTCGGGCAGTAACACTGTTGTTTATAATGAATAAAGTGACCAACTTTACTTCTTCCTTCCAATGATGCCCCTGTTTCGAGCATTACTTCACAACGACCTGAGGTTCATCTCATGGACATTCAAACTTTATCCAAATGTGAAGCTAATGTCTCAGAACTTTCCCAGACTCTTCAGATATGCCAGAAAAATAATATTATATGGAAAATCTCCTTCAGGTTCATACAATAAGGTAACATATATTCCTCTTACTATTCATTTACCTTTTTATTCATTTCTTTTTTGTAATGATGGGTTCATAACATCCTCATCTACGTTCGCTGAACAACCTCCTACTCCTGATTTTTATGTTGAATCCTACCCAAATTCTCCGTTCGTAGAGTCTCAACACTCTATGGATAATGTAAATTCTCCTCTCTCTCTCTCTCAATTCATAGAGTCTCAACACTCTACAGATGATGTAGATAAGACTAACTCTTAATTCGTAGAGTCTCAACATTCTACGGATGATGTAAATAAGGCAAACTCCCAAATTGTGGAGTCCCAACCATCTTCGGATGACTCACATACTACTCACTCACCGATCGCAGAGTCCCAAGACCCTACGATCAATACCGAAAATACTAGTTATCTTACACACATACCTACACAACCACACTCTACGTCTCCATAATCTATAAATGTTTTATTTCTTTTAACTGCTGTACATTCACCTCTAAATCCTTTATCTCCTATATAAACTATACTGCCTACAGCTCCAATACTAACTATAAAACAACAAACACAACCTCTCACTCGTGCTGACATTCCTTCCTCCTCCAGAAATGAATTATTTGATTTTCCCTTAGCAATTATTAATCTCTCTTAGAGTGATAAGGGTGAGTCAGAAAATATCTTAGGACAGATCATGGAACGTGTCCCATCTCTTCCTATCAAAGATAAAATAACTGATCTAATGGCTGGTGTCACTAAAGACATTCTCAAAGAATTAGAAAGCACTTCAGTTGATCTTTACCAGAAAATGAACAAAATAACTGAAGCAATTGCTGATGTACCTAGAGAGATGGGCAGAGAATTCAATAAGCAGATAAAGTCTTTGTTTAAAGACGTGTCCAATAGTCTTCGTCAAAGGGATCTAGTCTTCTTGAAATCCATTGATGATCACTAGAAGGCTGTTCTGGAATTGCAAAAGCAAAATGAGAGCTCAATCAAATTATTGTCAGACAAAATCTTCGAGCTCAGTTCAGCCCTCTCTGAATTCAATCATGCAATGACAGAAATATTTGATAATTTTCTAGCTCTGGTTCATCAATAGAATGATCAAGTTGCAGCTCGTTAAAGAGAAATTAGAGATGATATTGCCATGTCTTCCTCCCAACTTCAAGAGTTAGTTGAAATAGTTAGACACCTCTCCGACATTAATGATGACAAACAGAGGGAATATAAGGGATACAGGTAGTAGAGGAAGGCAACCATCAAGAAGAGCACCTCCAAGGAGTTCAAGAGAGCCTCAAACATCAATTTAACCTCCTCTAGGCTCTGGTACTCCTCCATCTGCTCTACCTATTGATCGTGGCTACTCTTTTAGGCATCAGGAATCAGGATCGTCGAGTGCAGTAGTAACTCACACTGGCATCAATGTTCCATCTGGAGATCATGCCTTCCTGAATAAAAACCTTCAGGGGACTCACCTGATAGGGGAAGAGAAAATATTCATACCTGAGCTTGGCTCACGAGATTCCATTGAAGAAGTTCAAAGAAGATCTGCTGAAGAAAGGGAAGCCTACAGTCATAGAGTGGAATCTAAAAAATATTGGCTTGCAAAGGAGAATGAGAAGAGGGGAAGAAGAAAGTGAGTAGAGGTACATGTTATTTCTATATATGTTATAAATTGTAAAATCTTTCATACATTGTACAACTTTTGTTTATTAATAAAATTCATTATTTCGATGTAGAGATACAATTTCTTACTGTATGTTAAGACATGTTTATTATTTATGTTCTTTGCATCGTAGAATTGATGTATGTTCTGAAACTACTAGTTTTGTCATTATCAAATAGGGGGGAGATTGTTAGGACTTGCATATGCTAACTTGATGATGTGATTATAATGTATAATTGTTTAAGTAGTTTCTGTAAAGTCCTTAAAAGAGATATATTTGTACAAGGACTTAGAATAGAGCGATCAAACTTGTTAGGTTGATCTTTTGAGTTAATTTCATGTATAAATGACAGGTTCAAATCGATCGTATAGTCTTGTTAAACGATCATAGAGTTACTCTGCCTGTTCGTAGTATAAATGTTATTAACAGAGTATTCTAGATTCGTAGAGAATCAGTAGGTTTATCGCAGAACTACAAAGTTATCTCAGAACTGAAGTCGGAATCGCAGGGTCTACTACCAGAATCGTAGAGCTGCATTCAGAATCGTAAAGTGAAAGCTGAGATCGTAGTGTAGAAGAAAAGTTCGTAGGATATGTTCCAGCATCGTAGAAAGCCATTCGTAGAGCACTTCTCTAGTTCGTAGAGCGTCCTAGTAGAGTTTAAAAACGTTGAGTGTCCTAAGTCAAGACTCTATGTTCTTCATCAAACTCTACGATTAGTCAAGCTTAAAGAAAATGTCAGAACTATCATATGACTAACAAATGCAGAACAGAGCAGAGCAAAGATCTCAAGATCGTTTCTCACCATCTTTAAATTCAAATGAAAAGATCAAATAAGTTTTATGTCTAAATCGCTATGTTAGAGATCTGTCACATCTCACATGTGGTAGGTGAGACTGCACTGCATGGGACTTGTTGGAGCCAAAAGAAGCTACCTACCTACTCTAAAGTCATCATTAGGGAATATCTTGGACCAGAGCATTAAATGCACCAACGGGAACTCTCTAACGGGACAATTTCTGGATATCTATAAAAGCGTACGAGGATTTAAATCCAAGTATGAATCACCAAGTACAAAGTTGAACCTCTGTCAAAAAGATATCAAGCTCTACTCTACGAAATCATCAGTACTTGTTCAAAACTGCTAAGTATCAGACGAAGTGAAGCCTCATTGCAAAGCTTAGTAGCACCTCAATCAACAATCATTCATTTGTGATTCGCTTGGTCTTAGTGACCATTATACCGAGACTAAGTGACTCGAAGAGTTCTAAGTGAATTGGACTAAGTGTCTTGGTCTGAGTGATCATTGCTGAGACTGAGCGACTCGAAGGAATCTAAGTGATTCAGTTGTAATAGATCTTAGTGATCTGGTCTTAGTAACTCATCCTTAGTGGATATCCTACTTGTTGATGTAAAAGAGTTGACTAGGAGATATTTGTTCTCCGAACCATTTAAACATCTTGTGTCATTTACTTTACGTATTTATATTCTGTCATATAATTGTTATATCGTAGAGTGAATAATTTTCGCATGCACTAAAGTTAGAACTGAGATTTCATTTTATCTTTAAAGGGTTTTTAAACTAATATTCTGTTATACTAAATTAATTGAACTAATTAATTATCTGATAATTGGTTTTTAAATAAGTGAAAAAGTTTTTAAGGATCTATTTAACCCCCTCCCCCTTCTACTCTATTGTGTCTCTGGAAAATAATAGAAATAACATATGAATATTAATATCTTTCCAAATATCTTAATCTAATATGAAATTATAAATTCAAATCCATTTATCTTTCTATATTTTTTATTATTCAATTTAATATTAATGAGTAGATATTCAATTCAACTTAAAGTCTATAATCACTCAAATGGATTTAATTGAATATCCATAAATATCTATAACATTTTTAAAACAACATATTGCTCAATATTATTGTAATAACCTGATTTTTTTAATTAATTAAATGTTGATAAAATTATTCAAATTTTCTTTTTTAATAATTAAGTGTTGATTTAAATTTTTTTTAAAAAGCACAATTGAATTAAAAAGGTAACTTACTAATTTTTTCTTTCTTTTTTGTTTTATTTGGAAAGTTAAATTCTTTTAGTAGATAATTAAATAATTGATTAAATTAAAATTTAGGAGTCCATTAGAGTTTTGGTAACTCGTATATTGTTTCCTATTTATATTTAAAGAGTAAAAATGTAACCCTAATCCTATTCTAATTTGATTAGTTGAATTCCCGAGAAAAATTCTTATGTGCACTGCAGTCTATTAGAAAAATCATAATTAATTCATTCGATGTCGTAATTGAATGAATCCAAAGCATATTTCTTCAATTTTTCGTCCTCTACAATTGTGAAGAAGGAAGAAAAGTTATTTGACGTCATGTTCATGCCTGAAATTGCTGAAAATCACAACTTGTCCTGATTTCCGTCATTATTTTCAACCCTAATTTTGAAAATTCGTAATTCAGTCATATTAACTCCGAATCGAGTGATTCTTGAGCCCATTTTGTGTATCTTTTCGAGAGCTACAATTTTTGCGAAGACGTAAAGAGATTTTGAATATTCTAAAAGACCCAAAAGTCAGATTTTTTATTGTTGCGTATTAAAGAAAGACGAACAAGGAATGTAAATATTATTTTATATTTTGATTTTAAGTTTAGGTATGAGGATTTTTATATTAAAGATTATTTTTAAATAAAATATAAACATGAAATTAGATGTCATGATAATCGAAAATAAGAGATAAATTTATATTAAGGAATATAATTTGATTGAATGTAAACGTTAAAATCTAAAAATCAGTTTTTATATTTTAAGGTATATTGTGTGGGTTATATCTCTTAATTAATCTGGCAGTTGGATCGTTATAATTTTTGGATATGTTATACATATATAAGCTGAGAATAAGTTCACCAATTTTGAACCATTAAAAACGAACGTATGATTTGTTATGAATTTTAAGAAAGAGTTGATCTGGATTTTTTGTAGCAGATTTTCAGCAGTGAGTTCTAATATTTAAAAATGTATAACTTAATGATTTTAAAGCCGATTTGGGTGATTCTTGAGGATAAATTTGAGTATTTGAACTATAATTTGTATTAAAATTACTTAATTTGACAAATAAGTTTTAACTAATGATGATAAAACCATAATAGTGGACTGACGTCTTAAGAATAATTTATCATATTGGGGTTTTAAGATTTCTTAAATTTTGTTATTGAATTTTAAGTTTTGGAGTATTAATAGTGATTTAAGGTGATAATTAAAAGCATCTTCAATGGATTACGAATTGTTTTGAAATTATTAATTTTGATTATATTTAATTCGAGGTGAATATGTTTAGGTAATTAATATAACATTTCGTATTTAATATAGTTGGTATTTGAGGGTAAAATTTTTGTAAAGTGTGTTATAAGTGGTTTTGAGTATTAGGTACGTATTATGTACTCTTTATGTACTTCACTCCTTCGATTATTATTATTATATTCTTTATATCTCGTAATATCTCGGCATGCATTACATTTTTCTTATATTTTTGTTGACACTCTTGAATAGAAGTTTGATCTTTGATACCTTGACTTTATTCTGTAATTTGAACTATTTTCCTTCTATTATAATTTGAACATAATCCATATTTCTTCAGCGATATTATCATTATGTTGATTTGTTTGTTCTGTTAATCATTCAGAATTTAGTACTCGCTTAATTGTTTCGTTTCTAATCAAATCCTTATTTTGCTTTGGTTTGGTCTAAATGATCCAAATTTCATATTTTGTAATATTTTGAATTTGTTCTTCACGCATAGAACTTTATTGATCTTTGTAGAGCGGTACATCTTGTTATATTACTTTGGAGGTCTTTTGTCTATGATTTGATTTAGTTCAACATGTAAGTTTAGAACCCTTTTGTTGGTATTATGTCGCATGTGTTGTGACATCATATCTTTGTAGAATCAGCGATAGGGTAACTACATCTGGGGGTGCCACAGGCATGTCCTCTTAGCACCGACGCATGACACTTTCTGTGGCGTTATGATCAGTCCACAACGCATCCTTTTGTTTTGTATGCTCTGGGTGTGAACTTTGACCATTTGATATGTTTGTTCAGATGCGTATGGGTCGGCCCTAGTTTCTGCTCTGTTTTGCGGATTGGTGATATTTGTGCTAGACACACCTTCTGTTTGCATGCATTTGGATTTGTGGTCCAATGTGTGATTTTGACTTGTATGTGTGGCAAGATTCTGTTTTGTTCTGAACTCGGTATGAAATAACCACTTAGCCACTTTGATTTAGCCTTCTGTTTGTTTCAATAATTCTGTTGATTCAGATATATTTTATTCAGACTTTGGAGATTATATTATTCTCGGTATTTATGCTTGAAGCCTTGTTCAGTATTTTGTCAGTTGATTTCATATTTCAGTTGTGCATCTTTTGTATATCTTCATCCGTACTGGACATTTGACTCATGTTGTGTTTTTCTTCCAGCAGGTTTGCAGGGCAATTTAGGGTTTCGTGTGAAGAGAGCTACCTTTGGCCAGCTAGGTTGATTTGATTCTAGATTTTGATAAATTGTGATTATTATGTAGATCTTTGGAGAATCGTATTTAATTCGATATTAATGGATTATCAACTATTAAATATGTTAAAATTATTAGTACTCTGTTAATTATTTTGAGAGTTGTTGTGCTTTGCATGTAACCTCCTTTTCCTATTCAGTTATATATATATATATATATATATATATATATATATATATATATATCAAGGAAAATAACATCATCGTCGTCATCATCATCATTATTTTGGACTATTGAATTTGAAGACATGTAATTACTTTTTTAATCTATGCTTGTGTAAGAACAATGTTGCAAAGTTTAAATATATTGCAAAAGTGCATATTTTTATTCATTATAATATATATTATAATATATATTGTTACAAATAAAATGAAAAACCTAACTCCAAGTCTTGGAGTTCGATTTTTTATTTTAGAGTTTTTTTTAAAGAAAAGAAAAATTAAGTATAAATTTTATACAAAACTACGTCGTCGTCGAAATTATTATATATTCTTAACTAAATTGGCCAAGGCATGCCTTAAATTCTATTTTTTCATACTATGTATGTGTGTGCGCGCGCGTGTGTGTGTGTGTGTATATATATATATATATATATATATATATATATAATGTAGTAATAAGTGTGCACAAGTAATTTAAAAAAATTATTTTTCAAAAACTTTCATAAGTTTTACAAAAATTTAAGTAAATAATAATAATAATAATAATAATAATAATAATTGTCGCATCGATGAAATATTATATCCAAAATAGATTAAAAAGTCGTATCAACCATGTAAATATCATGTATTTTAAATCAATTTGAGGTAAAAAAAGTTGTATAAATAATGAATAATGAAAATTTATTTTGTTGTAAGATATTAATGTTATTATCATTATTTATTAATAAATATTTTTTTATATAAAAATATATATAAAACAACTTGTGCCTTGCACAAAAATTAGACTAGTATCTTTAATTTTGGAACGAAGGGAGTCATATACCTTGATTATAGGAAAAATGCTAAAAACCTTACATTTATTTCCTAAACCCAATCAATCTTTAATCTTCATAATTCATTGGGCAATAATCTAGCAACTTTATATCAACAATCCTTGAGAATTTTTCAGCTCAATATCTAAATCTGTAACAACATACAAAATACTACAAAAAACCCATGTTGTCATCATTAAAACCAAAAACATATAAACCAACAATACAAAATACCTACTTTTAGATTTTTCTGAAATGCAAAGGGCAACAAAAAAAGAATTAAAAATAGTGGCTCTTCTAGAGTGGTTTACATTAAACCAGTCTTTCCTCTGGAAATACTAAATCATGCATATGAAAGCAGAAATAGTAGTTTTATTAAACTCAATAACTTGTAAGTTTTGCCAATGTTGTGTATATCATAAAGTGAGCTTTGCACATGTATGAAAACCCTTTGGATATGGGTTCTTTTCCACCTAACCTATCAACATATCCCAAGTATGTTCAATTGTTCATGACATATATATTAACTCCAAATTTACTTGTAATTTCAATTTTCAACTAAATAACTATCAAGAATAATACTTGATGCTCCATCCCTGATGAGCACAATATCTTCAATTAGAACCATGTTAAGCTGCCAAAATACAGTTTGCTAAAATCTCGAGGCCTTTTAGCAGCGTGGTATGACTAAATATAATGACTTTGTACTTTGAACTCCGGCATGACTAGTAGTTTGAATTTTAAGCTTTATCACTAGCAAGAATAAGATGATCCCCATCTCGGATTACCTCAATGTCGTCAATGAGAGCTCCATCTTTTGTTAGAATTTTGGTAGCAGAGAACTCAAATTTCTGGGAACCAACATCAAGTAGCTCTTGAAGGGACTTGGGAAGGTGTATTAGCTTTGCAGCAACTTCATGTTTTTCTGGGCAGTGAATTGTAACCCTTGTAATTTGATTCATGGAACTTTGCAGCCTTTTGAAATCAACTGAAGATTGCATTAGGCCGCTGCCAACTGCATCGTAAAATGGAATTTATGTGATGTAACTGATTTTATTTATTTATTTTAATGCAGTTTTAAGCATGAAAATTATAAGGCAGAACAGAACCACACATCATTCAATCACTAGGGAATTTACTAATTTTAAACTGTTACACTAACTGGTCACTTTGCCCTAAAGTATCCGTGTTCGACACTCGACACTCGACACTCGGACAAGGTATGGGTTTGTGTAAAATATTGAAAAAATTTGAGGACTACCAGTGTCGGACTCCTCCAAATACCATGTCCAACCGGACATTCCATCAAAATCCGTGTAACATAGATTCTAACTTTCTTAAAAATCAATAGCTCTGAATCAAGTTGGAAACTAATGATTACACGATTTCTTCTTCAACAGTCCGTTTCTTAATTTTTCCAAACTAGAGAATTCCCACACATATACTAAATAATTTCACAATTAAGTCTCGCGAAGCACATTATTCCCTAATAGTTGGTCAGATTTTTTTTTCTTCGTGTTTATTTTTTTTACTTTGGTGTGCAACGAGAAGGGAGTTGTCATGAATAGGCATTGAAAACAACTATATTCCTTGCTCTACTAACTTTAGAGACAAATATTTATTGTGAAAAAATAAGCAAAATAAAAAATGATAATTTCAAAGCAAATGCTGACCTTCGCTGGATTTCCGGGCAGCTGACATGATCCCAAAAAGCGAATCCTCAAAGTTGTTGGCCCTTCGCCTCCAACGCTCATTGCTCAACGAGGCCCTGTCCTGGTTAGCAATTGATGACGTATCGTCACTAACCATGGGAGGAGGCAGTGTGGGCTCACTCAGATGCTTCTTAATATAGGACACACCCTCCATTCCCGGAAGTACAGAAAAACGTTTGTTTTTACCCTCTTTCTTGGTTTGAAATAGGACTTTAATCTCTTCATGCGCCTGATGCTCGGCTAAATCCCTTGGCGTCCATCCATGCTGATCTGGCTTGTCGATATCAGCTCCTTGTTCTATCAGGAACTTAACTATTTCAGTGTTCTGGTTGGTAACAGCCGTGTGAAGTGCAGAACTTCCTGTGCTTTTTGGCAACGTAACGTCCCCACCATACTGAACTATTTTGTTGAGCAAATCCAAGTTATTTTGCTCAACAGCAAAGCACACAAAACTGCCCACATCACCAGAAGATAAGGTTGCCCCGTTGTTTGTAAGTATTTTTATCACGGATTCATGTCCCCCCAATATTGCATCCCAAAGTGGAACATTTCCTTCAGAATCTGCATAATTGTTATATTAACAATTGTCTTTCTATATATGCGGCGGCGGGTTACCAGAGAAGAGAGTGGCATAGTTAAATAATACTCCTCAGTCCCATAAAAGATGACTAAAGGATGATTTCTTTTTTGTTCCATAAAACATGTCTAAAGTACACAATTAAAATTCAAAATGTTATATAAAGTCTAATTTTTCCCATAAAAGTACTTAAGTAGGGTCTATTAGTTTTAGGAACAAGAAAAAAATCTTTGGTGTCTTTTGTGGGGGCCATTGTGGGTGAAATGAGAACATATTTATATCTCTCCTTTACTTCTGCTTTTCTTAATTTGTGTGAAAAGTGTACTTAAGACATCTTTTGCGGGACGAAGGGAGTACGTGCCAAGAAAGAAAGGGGCATTTTACTAGTTTTACATTGTCTTAAGGAATTATGAGTACATACGGCAAGTCTAGGCCTTCCATTTGAAGAAAGTGAAAGTCCATAAATAATTAGAAAATTTTAAATTCTACATCCAACAGTCAAAAGATAAAAAGATACAATGGCTTGCTTGAAGAGACTTATATTCCATTATGAGTGAGAAGATACCTCTACTGTTGGGATTTGCTCCATGATCTAGGAGTAGAACCAGACAGTCCATATTTCCGTTTGATGCTGCGATATGCTGTAGCATATAAAACAGCAAAAAAATAATTAAAAAAGAAAAAAAAATCTTGAGCCTCTACATCAATATTCATCATATGTATATATATACAAATATATATGAGTGTAGATTTTATTAAATGAAAATTACACACCAAAGGTGTTCGGCCAGTGCTGTCCAATTCATTTGGATCCATCCCCTGGCTTAGCAACTTAAGCAGCAACACGTCATCTCCTCTCACTGTCGCAAAGCATAAATTGAGAGGCACATCAGATTCTCCTTGACCCAACATCCTTTCAATATCTACCAAAATCGCGTCCATCACTGGATCATTTCGCTCTTTTAAATGCTGAATTCCCAACATGCAGAGATCAGGAAATCCAAAAGGTATTAGTCTCCCGAGGTAAAAGAAAAGATTTGTAATTTCCAATTACCCTTATTTTTCATATTATATGAGAAATCACAATGCTTGGTCCAGTTTTGTTTTCATGTGAAAAACAAGATCACGAAAAAAAGAATGGATTAGCATAACTGTTTGATAATAGTTATTAGTGTTAATGCTACCCTGTATTAGTGAAGCATTTTTCAGATAAACAACCCCATTTCTCCCTGTTATTGGTGAAGCCTGATCCGGCTTAATTAAGAGAGAGTTACTAATTGCAATGGCCATTTTCCGGAGAGGGGGGCCAAATTTCTGGGTAAATAAGGTTTTTTTGTATCCTTCTTTAAGGAAGTGAACCTGCACTGATTATATAGTTTCTCCGAGATGATGAGATTTATCGCTGGCTGTAGACGTAGCCCAATATTAAGGTGAACCACATAAATTTTGTATCATGTGTAATTGTTTTCTTTCAATTTCTCTTTGCCATTATTCTTGTCGCATTGTTAATTGCTAACACCCCCTCCCCCAAAATAATATCAACCTCCCTCGGGAAATGAGAGGCATTTTAGACTCTTCTTTTTAAAATTAAGTTTTATATAGGACACATTTAAACAGAATTGTTTTCATTTTTTTTTTTCCAATAATCAAATTTAGATTTAGTCTTTAAAATTTAATACAAACTTTAACATTCGAGAAAAAATCAAAAAGTAGGACCTCTTTTCCAAACAGAGGGAGTATTATACTACTACATGCATGAAATAACTAAATAAATAAATGGAGTCCACATAAAGAATTGAAGTCATTTTCCTTAACTTATATCAACCAAATGAAAAGAATTCAAACTCATCATTATTCGAGGTTTCTTAAATATTTTCCAAATGAAAATTTTCTCATTTCCTGTTACACTCAGCTTATACAGAAAAGGGTGATCAAGAACACAAAAAACCTTTAGTTAAAGTTTTGGGTACAGCCCTCTGTAACTTGCAAACTTAATTAGGGAAATTTTAAAAATTAAAGCACTATTGTCAAATCTAGTCAATTATCGATATTGCTTAAACTCAATTAATAATATAAGTTGCGAAACACTTATTAATAAAGTGACTATTTCCAAGGAAAGATAGATCAGATAGAGTGTTGAGATATGACGACAAATTTATGTCGATATTAGATACCAATGCATGTGAGTACACGGTATAGGAGGTAGTAAGGAAGGGACCAACACATTACTGTTCTATTTTATCGTTTTCAGTTTCACGTTAGTTGCAATCCACATTCAATACGAAATTAGTCGACATATAAATCATTTTTCCAAACAGTTTTAAATCAAACAAATCACTTCAGGTGAAAAATAGTCCGTTAACATAATTAATGCTAGGTGTTAAGTGAGTGTCAGTGTACATACCTGAAGACAATTGTTCATGATAATTGTTCCATCTCCAACATTTGCCTGAACAATGTTTAATAATGAAGTTCGACTCAGCCTTAGCAGTTGGCTCAATCGTTTTGTACGAGCGGTAAATAGTTGCGGTCTATAACATAGGACACCTATCTCACCACAAACATCTCCCGACTTTAATTCTCCAACAATCTACAATCATCCATTGCAAAGAAGATCATTAATTTTCTGAACATGTTACTCATTTCCAACATAAACCAAATGGAAACTAATATTTCCACATGAAAAAAATGATAATTCCACATGACAAAAAAATGATACTTCCACTTGAGTCTCTCTCACATGGATGTGGGACCCAGTCACTATTCATGTGAAAGAGATCATGTGGAAATATCATTTTCTCATGTTGAAATATCATTTTCCATAACAAAATATGCTACTGAGAAAGTGTCATATTTTTTAATATTACCAGTTCTCCTACAGCCCCTTGTCTGATAAGATCCTGTTAGAAAGATTCCAATTTCAGTATCTCTCATTTTCCAGTAAAAAGTAGAAAAGAAGAAACAAATATTAAACATTTGTAAAAAAATGACACGTTTAGGTTACAAATTAACAAGGATGAATTTTTCTTCCATAAGTTTCATATGGTAGAGCAATTGACTTCAAACAAACTTACGTGTTCAATTTTTCCATAGGAATCAATTATGATATGCTTACAAAAATGTCGTTTGACAAATGAAAGATAAGTCTTGCCAAATTTGAACTGTCTTTTTTTATTTTAGGTTCTGGTTTTCAACGCTGAAATAACTAAGATGATTCTTCAGGATATCATTCTATTAGTCATTATATTGTATGTACATTTAACTTCGGAGTTTCTTTTAATCCTTATAAAAATAGGAAGAATTAAAGAAATCAATTTCAATTAAATTTTCTATTTCTGTTGCATGGGTGTAGGGCTCTAAATGGAGTCCGAAATATTCGATATTCACTTCGAAAATTCGAATCTGTATTCGGATCAAAGCAGATATTATCCGTATCCATGTCAAAACAAATATTATCTGTAATCGTCCAAAGCGGATACAGATATATACATATTCGCATCCGTTAATATCCATATCCGTAATATTAATATATTTATATATATATATATATATATTGCTAACTATATGTACATGCATACATATACATGTATAAATCTCTCATTTACTATTGGTATACAATATATGAAATGTTAACATCAATTGATTATACATCTTTTATTGCTATTTTATGATATACGATATAAAAAAGTTACATATGATTCTTATATCTAGTTTTATTATTTTATTTAGTTGATTATATAACATTTCTAATTATTAGTTGATTAAGTGAATATTTTTTTGGTTATTAATTTAACATTGCGCAAGAATTAAAAAAATAAAAATTGAAAATTTTAAAATTTTATTTTGAACGGATGCAGATACGGATAAGCGGATATATGATATATTATCCATATTATATTGTACAAAACGGATACGGATGATATCCGTATTCGAATATTATCCGTCGGATACGAATACGGATATTTCATATTCATATCCGTCGGATACAGATACAAATACGTATGTTAAAATTTAATTACGGATAAACCTGTATTTGCATCCGAAAATATCCGTTTATAGCCCTACATGGGTGAATGTTCTCATAGAGAGATTTTAATCCTCACCACTGATCCAGTCACCAGAATGTACAAGTCTGTTGGTGCTTCATTTTCCAAAATCACGTCTTCTTTGGGTGGAAAATACTCGGCTTTCATCTCCGAGACCTACAAAATTTAAACATTCACGACATGAGGGAAGCATGAAACATCTAGCTTCAATTCATTAGTTGGTAATTTAGGTGAATTACTGTTCCATAAGAAACCAAAAAAGTAACAACATATACTCCCTCCGTCCCATGTTTATTTCAACCATTGACTTTTCACGCATTTTAAGGATTTGTGTTGACTTGATACTATTTTTCTAAAACACCCTTGAAATAATACACTGTTATTCAAAAAAAATTCAAAATTGGAGCCAAAAATTATGGTGGGACTAATAGCTTTAAAGGTATCATTGTTATAGAACCATCAAGGGTAAATTGGACATTAAATTATTAAAAGCTGCCAAATTTAGAAATGTAGCAAATAATTTGGTACATCCAAATAAGGAAAGTATTGCAATAAACGGATGGAGTAGTAAATGTTTATATCCCATTTTTCTACAGAGGGAAAAAATGAAGAGTAAAACGCACTTCATGTAACACCGGAAATGAAGATGAGGAAGTTTCTCATACTTACCAGTTGAAAGAGCAAGTCATTTGATACTCCACTGAACAGGTACACCTTATCAACAAGATTATAGAAGAGGAAGCGTGATATACTTGATCGAATAGCTTTTGGAAGTACATCAAGAATTTCTTGCTGCTGGAGCCCTTCTGAGTCAGTTCTGTACTTCAAGCACAAGTGCGCAACCATCTGATCTTGTAGGCGAACGGGTATTTGATTCCTCTGTGCAAAACTCGACGCAGCTTGAATGGTATCTCTCTTTAGTTCCACAGAAAATCATCACAAACCGCAAATGGAATGAAAAACTAGCCATAAATGCCCAAACATAACTATACAAGATCAATTGCACCAAGACAACATAGATTAAAGGAAGCTAATTCATGACTCATCCCTAGTATTTCTAAACTAAGCATAGATAGGGGGCACGGAATACAGGTGCGTCATACGGGGATACAAAGATTCACCAAACTCAAAATATGGAGATTCGGGTAAAGGGGATTGACATATATTTTATTATTAAAATTTAAATAGGTATGTGTCTAATTATATATATGATAAAACATTTTAAAAAAATACTACAAGAGAAAAACAAAAAACATCCAACAAACAATGTAACTTTAATGTTTTGAAGTCATAAAAATATTAAAAATAATCATAGATAATTCAAAACACCTAAGAGTCCCTGAGAATCGGAGTATCCAATACCACTATATGCCAGTTCGTCGGGGTAATGAAGAATCCCTGCTTCCTAGTTCCTAAATTATTCGCAATTTTTACATCCCATGCAAGAGGATGTATCAGTTAAAAGATATGTATTTTGAAGAACGGAACTTATACTGCATAGACAAACTCATTTTTTCAATGTTTCATCGGCAGGGTTTTCAAATCAAATTTTCAGTTTCAGGTAATTATGAGATCCTTCGCTCTTTGAATTCAGAACATATAAAAGGTTTAACATCATACCAAAACAGAATTTATCAATAGGAAAAATGGACTTACGAGAAGGATGACTTCCAAGCACATTCAAGGCATATCATCACATAATCTTATTTTATACAAAAAGGCGTTAAATGGAGAAGTATGCCAACTAAATCAATGAAGAGAATTTCACTCACAAATTCCCTAGTTCGACTGGTCCCATGGACAACCAAGTTGGTCATATTTCCAATAAGATATGCCGTCAATCCAAGGTTGAACAGCATGTAGATGATGTCAAATATCATCTCCGCTGTATTTGTAGCATGCAGATCACCATAGCCTGTAGTTGAAAGTGTGGTAATAGACCAATAAATTGCAGTCATATACCGGACAAACAGACTTTCATCATGAAAGTTATCAAATAGAAGCCCAAGCCATGTCTTTTTTGGATCACGTTGATGAACAGCAATAAGATAGAATACACAGGCAGCACAATGAACAGCAAAAAGAGTTACCTACAAGACATCACATGCTTAATCAGATATGGATTACCTTTGGGTCACTGCCTCGAATCTAATAAACCAAAATACATAGAATTTCTTAAAAATGCTTACGCATATCAACTTTGAACATCTAACCCAAAAATAGCTAAAGTTTCTATCTTTCTCCAATCTGCAATAATGAAACAACATGGTGAATGTCAATCACCAAATCAAGATTTTTAGATAATCCGTTCTTAAAAACAGAAGTATTCAAAGAATTATTCTCCATCAACGTCATCTTGAAAGAAACAACAAAGTGAGGCAATTCATATTCAAAGGGGGAAAACAACATCGCTGATAACTATGAGAATAAGCCAGAAGGTTACACCACTTTCATATTATTCCTTTAATTTGAAGATAACTATGAATAGGTTTAGCATGCACAGGTTTCCTATGCTGGTTTAATGCATAATGAAGTTGCCGAAGTAAAGATAATTGATAAATTTACTTGTTAGGACAGAAAAAATTGGTAATCATATAAGATGTGGATAACATAAATATTCTTCTAGAAGAAGACTGAAGATTTAATATTTTACCTGGAAAACATGGCACTGACTCGTCGAAGACGCCATAGCCGAAGCATATTGAAGTAGCCATATGATTCAAGAGGAGAAGGCAAAACACTTCGAGCAAGTTCTGAAGGGATTGTGGATATAACGTCAAACAACAACCAAGTTTTTGTATACCTCCAAGCAATCATCTTTTGGTCGTCAATGAGAACGTAAGTAGCTTTATCGATGTAGGCAACAAAGAAAGTTAGGATAATATCAATGGCAAAAAATCCATTCACGACATTATCAGTTTTAGAGAGAACTCCCTTCGGTGAATCTAAGAATCCAAATTCAAATGGAGACACCCAAGCTGTGTAGAAGACCAGAAGTACCAGAAACGTCTCCCAAATTCTGCAAAAAGTCAGTTTAAGCAAGGCTGTAAAAGAATTGGAAACTATGAGAAAAGGTACAAAAGAAAAGAGCTCAATAACTACATTATATGAAGTCTTCCACAATTAATACATAGGTGTATACAAACTTCAAAGTGTCCTCCAAACTTATATGTAACAAAATTGTATACAGCCCATGGTAAAAGAGAATAGAAACTGCCTGCCCAGTTTTCAAGCTGAAAGTTTTGAAACTGTAAAATTAACTCATTTTTCAATCAACCTATGTTACCTAGATCACGGTTCAATGCGATATGTGGAAAATCAGGAACAGAAAATGTCACTTTTCGTGGTAGGTTTCTTTGGAGGTGATACGTTGTGAATAGCTTTCTAAAGAGATATAATTAAAACTAGTTGAAATATAATTAAAACTGGTTAAATTGTTTCCAAGCATAGTGTCACAACAAGCATATTTTTGAAATGAGATTACGCTCATCTAGCTATTTTAGGTGACATTCCCTATAATCTTCTTTTACATATTAAGATTTCTAATAAAGTGTTCTAGATTCACTCATGTAATTACTATATTTTGTAACTATCGCAGATATTTTAGAGGATGAGTCTTGATAAAGGATCCTAACCTACCGTTAGATTTGATCTTAGCCATTAGTTGGACTATATAAGAGGATGTTCCTCATTTGTAAATCATAAAGCAACGTTGTAATCATGCTTGTGCAATAGAAGTTTAAGTAAATAAGAAGAACAAAAAAAAGTTTTAGATGGCCATATTTCGAAATAAAAGTGCACTATGTTTATCAAAATGCAATTTATTACCATGGTACTATTTTCTGTCACCATAAATCAAACATGAAGTAATTTTACAAAAATGGAACTAACAAGTGCTTTGTCCAGTTTTCTCTTGATTTGTATGGTTTGTTTGTGAGTTTGAAAATGAGAAACTGAAGTGCATCACAAACTGAGGTTTCAAAGTCTCAACAATCCCTTATCCTCCCAAAGGTAAGTAAAATTTAAAAATAAAAAAATAATAATAAATAAATATATAATTAATAATAATAATAATAATCATCGAATTGCAATCAGGAAAAAAAATACAACCTGACCTCAATTTTAAACTTAAATGATCAACATAACTTTTGCAACACATCATTTTATTTCACACTACATTTTTAAATCATCCCACACTTTGTTTATAGTTCCAACAACCCATAATACTAATACATAGGCAATTAATGATTTGTTTATATGGAAAATGAAACCATGCTTCATTTGTCCTCTCCAACCGATACTTAATTTCAAAAACCCCAAAATTGAAGATATAGAAAAACAAAAACAAAAAATCTATAGAAATACATCTACATATACTACACACATAATTTATTTATTTATCTATCTATCTATCTATCTATATATATATATATATATATAGGGAAGCTTTCTAAAGTAAACCTTAACAAGCGAACCAAAAACGAACCGTCGTCTTTGGTGTCTATGGCGACGATTCGACCCGTCGCCGTAGCCATGCAATCTTTGGCGACGGGTCGAATCGTCGCCATATACACCAAAGACGACGGTTCGTCTTTAGTTCGCTTTTTAAGAGTTCGCTTTTGAAAATTTTCATATATATATATCTTATGACCCCACCAACTGAAAATCAACCCATTATTCGATAAGGATGGAAGAATTAGAAAACCATACACACAAATGCATGTAATATACAAAATCACTAATATCGAAGGGCATGAGATATCAATAATAATAAAAAGAAAAGATTGTAATTTATAAGAGAGAGACCTGTAAAAAGGATTGAAGGGGGAAACAATGTAGTAATGATTCTTGAGTTTGCTAGTGGAATGGGTAGCACCAAGAGCAGGAAGGAGTCCATTAGAGAGGCTGTAATAAGAATGCCCTTCGTCAATGGTTGATACCTTCTCAATCTCGCTTTGCATCTCTCTCACTCCGCACATTGTTCCAGTAAAAGACACATTTTTCTTCATATTCTTATCCTTTGCCATTTCCAATAAAACCCCTCTTTCTCTCCCAACCTCTGTTTCGCTCTGTATCTTCTTTCATCTGCATTAACTAATTGAACATTTATATTATATGCTGCATAAAATTGAAAACCCTTTAACAGGAATTTGATCGAGCTTACAACTTTCCAACAATTTCATAAAATTTGGTACCTTAATTTTTCCAAAATGAAAATTGTTCCTTCTTCACATTAGAAAACCCTCTTTCTCTCTCCTCTGTTTTTTCGCTCTGTATCTTCTTTCATCTGCATTAATTCATCGGACATTGTTAAACACTATAACTTTCCAACAACTGCATAAAATTGAAAACCCTTTAACCAGAATTTGATAAAGATTATAACTTTCCAACAATTGCATAAAATTTGGTACCTTAATGTTTCCAAAATGAAATTTGTTTCTTCTTCATATTACAAAACCCTCTTTTCTCTCTCCTCTGTTTCGCTCTGTATCTTGTTTCATCTGCATGAAGTCATCCTAATTCCGTGAGACAATTATAGCATATGCCCCAACCTGCATATAATTGAAAACCCTTTAATATAAATTTGATAAAGATTAACAACTTTCCACAAATTTCATAAAATTTGGTACCTTAATTTATCCAAAATGTAAATTGTTTCATAAACGCCCTACATATGAAACATAGGGATGGAAATGTAGATGCTTCCTGGCTCAATCTTGCAGGCCTACAATTTTTACAGTTTATTGGATATGAATTTAATCAAATATTTATTCAATTTGAAATTTAAGCTGGTAATAAGGGATAAATTATGTGGAGACCCTTGTGCTCCGTTTGGCACGAGGGAAATGAAGGGAAAAGGGTACCCTTCGGCCCTCGTGAAAGAAATCCTCTTGATAACAACTGGGAGGTAGGGAACTGTCGGAAGCTAAGAGAAGGAAGCTTATTAATGATGGACTAAAGGAGAGGGAAAATTTCCTTTTGTTGAGTTTTTGTGACATTTAAATACTCTCTTCATCATTCTAAGTAGGAGAGAAAATATGGCTTCAAAAAAATAGAAGGGTTGGGGTATAAGATTATCATTTATATTTTAAAAATTAAAATGCTTTTAACCTCAAAATTAATAATCTTTCAGTTTAATATTATTTGATCGTTATTAACTTTTTAAAATTAATTTAAAAGATTTTTAAACTCAAAATTGATAAAAATTATTTTGATTTAATCAATACAATGACGAATATTGTAAACTATTTAAAAAATATTACTCTTTGTAAGTTTTATTGTTTCATAATTTTTAATAAGTCATCTAAATTTTGAATTTGAAAATATTTCAAATTGACTTTCAAAAGTTAATAATGATCATATAATTTAAAAGGAAAGAAATATAATATATTTAGAACTATTAAAAAATAAATTAGACATGAATTCTCAAATAATTTATAGTAATCATCATGTGACTAAAATTAAGTGAATTTAAATTAATTTTAAATTTAAAAATATCTCAAATTAGTTCAAAAAATCACTGCATAAGGAAAGCAAAGGAATAGTAAAAATGAAAGTACATACTGTTTTATTTTATCTATTATATTATAATTCAAGTTTGAATATACATTTCATCTTAAAATTTAGGAAAAATATGTAAAAGAACCGAGAATGGAATTAAGGGGAATCATCGGGAAACTTACCTATTCATATACGGCCATACTTAATTCTGAATTTTTTTTATTTGTGCTGAGTGCTAGGCTTGAAAATGTAATGGTAAAAAGGGAGACTTTTATAACTAGCCATTATGTTTGATCTTATATAATATTTTATTTGATTTGGGATTCTCCAGGATTATTATATTGTATATAAAATAAATTTTGTAGCATTTTCATTTATTTATTTATTTAGTGACTTCTCCTTTTCTATTGTTTATTCTCTTCTTTTCAAAATAATGAATAAAAATCAATTTACGCACACATTAAAAAAAATAGATGAAAGAAAATAAAAGGTTTTAAATTTATATAAAGTGACAAGTACTTTTATTTTTATTTTTTTAATAGATCATATTAAATGATTTAGTTACCCTTTATTTTATGTATTTTATCTCATTTTTTGAAGTACAAAAATATTTGTACCTTTAGAGGTTGTTTGTTTATTTCTAAATGGATCTGAATAAGTCTGAATTTAATCGAATAAGTTATTCAGACCGTTTGTTTAATAATTTTTAAATTTTGAATACGTCTGAATATATATGAATGATACATCTAAAAATTTGTGGCGAAATGAGTAAGAAATAGTACCGGATGATATTTTTACTTGCATACTTTCATAGACAATTAAAATTTACATTCAATATTCATCTTGTTTACTATTGTAAATAATTTTTGTTATGTACAAATTGTTTTTAATTTTTGTTTAACAAATTGGATAACTAATTTAATGAATATTGTTGTAATTTTTTGTTTTGATTTTATGTACTATAAAATGTTATTAATATTTTTTAGTGTTTTATTTTTAAAATTATAACTTTAATAGTATACTTTATCAAATATTGTTCAAAAATTTATATTTAATTTTTGTTAAATAACATTATTTATTTATAATTACATAATAAATTTATTCATATCGTTAGAAGGTTAAAATAAAATAATACACGTATTCAAATATTTTAAATAAATAATTATCAAACATATCATTTTATTCTATATTCAAATTTTCTACTCTATTCAACTTATTCACATTATATTTAAAAAAATTTATTTAATTTTATCAAATAACTCCTTAGTCACTCTTTCACGGACGGAGTAATTGAGATTTGAGAGTTGCGACCAACTAAAATATGTCTGCTTTTCAAAACGACAGCGTTTAATGCAGGTAAGTAACCAACTGCTGGTCTATATATATTCATCTATCCCAAAAAATAGTGAATTTAATAAAAATTCATTCGGTCTTTAGAAAAAAAAAGAGTGTTCCGGAAACTCACACGCAGAGGAGAGAGAAGAATGGCGGCTTCACTGTTGAGATGGATGCTAGACCCGAGAAAGAATTGGCTTGCAGCTATGCACAAACGAGCTCTTTCTGAACGCCTCCGCAAATACGGTTCGTCTCTCTTAAATGATATTTGCACTCCAAATTTCTCTGACTAGAATTTGTTCATGGAGAAATTTGGAGCGCAAAAATATACTGACTGTATACTCCCTCCCTCCCTCTCTCCGTTCTAAAATTTGAGATATGCTTTTAAAATTACTGACTTTATAGTCCAGAATGGAGGGAATATATATATATAGAGTTAAGATCAGGTCCGGACTCCCGAACCTGACCAAAATCGAGACCCGGAATTTTTTTTTTTTTGCAAAACAGTTAATAACACTGTTTGTTATGTTTGTTATATGTATCCAAATCAAACCCAAAACACTGTTTTAATAATTTTTTTCAATACCAAAAATCATTATATATTTTTTATTAACTGTTTTGCAAAAAAAAAAAATTCCGGGTCCGGATTTTGGTCAGGTCCGGGAGTCCGGACCTGATCCGCTGGGTATATATGTGTGTGTGTGTGTGTAGGGAATTATATTTTTACAAGTAAACATAAGGAGATCCCCTTACTATTTATGTGGAGCTTGGGGAACTATTATTTTCACTTTTGAAAATATCAATTTCCTACTTATATTGGCACACAAGCTTTTGTGTTATACTCACTCCGTTACAAATTATAATATTACTATTGACTTTTTAAAAGTCAATTCAAAATATTTTTAAATTTAAAATTGACATGATTTATTTAAGTTTTTAAAATAATAAATCTTATAATTTATAATATTCATGATTGTATTGACATAAACTAAATTAATTGAATTCATGTCAATTTTGAGTTTGAAAATGTTTTGAATTGACTTTTTAAAAGTCACTATTGATCTTATAATTTGGAATGGAGTAAGCATTATTTTGTGAGATTTTATTTATGATTGTTTTAATATATTGTCATTTTCATAATAGTTGTTTTGACATTTCATCATTTTATCAAATTTTAATTAGTTTGCAGGGCACACAGAAAGTTTATGTATAACACACAAGCCTTCGTGTTATGTACCTAATAGACTTGGGTATAGTTTTGATTGATAAAATAGTGGAATGTCAAAACAGCCTTAATGCTAGATTTTTTATAAATTTATTTTGTGATTTGTTTTAATTGTATGTATGTGTGAACAGGTCTTCGATATGATGATTTGTACGATCCTATGTATGATTTGGACATTAAGGAAGCGCTTAATCGACTTCCTAGAGAGATTGTTGATGCTCGAACTCAGCGTCTTAAGCGCGCCATGGACCTCTCTCTGAAGCACGAATACCTCCCTGAGGACCTCCAGGTTTTTCTTACACTAGCTGAAAAGCCCGTGCAAAGCACAGGCACATTTTAATTTATACTCTTTGCGGGGCAAAACCACGTAAAATTAAGGAAATATAAGTCATAAGCAATTCAACAAATCCTTCTCTCATGTCTAAGAAAGTAACAACTTTATTTACATAAGATAGAATTATATTTTAAATAACAATCACCTCATATTTTAACTAATTATTAGCCTTATCACAATAACCTGAAAGTGGAGTAAAAGAGTGAGGTAGTTGCTAACGTCTAATAGTTAGTGTTATCGCCAACTTGAGCCCAGGTCTAATACGTTTGAGTCATTCTTTACATGATATATCTTGTCACAAGGGAAATATTCAAAAATTACTCGAGCGGAAGTTCATTTTGCAACTGAAAAATGAAACATAAACATTTACTATGTAAACTCCTCGAGGAGGTTTGGAAATAATAAAAAAAATAAGACAATTGAGAATATTTACCATCAAATTTACCTAATAGCATCCTTGTTACAAAACAGTCCTCTTCTTCAAAAAGTACCTTGCATACATTCTTCGCAAATTAATATTCCACATCATTACATGAAAGGGATCCAAAAAAATAAAGAAAAAGCAAACACCAAAGAATAAAAACAGACTCTCTTAAGGCTACCATACTCCACACCCACAAAATTCAGCAAAAACACATGCCACATCAGAAAACCCAACACAAACCCAACTCTCAGCAACAAAAGTACAGTAGAAAAACCCAAGGCCAAATGTCATAAGACCTTTCCCCTCCAAACAAAAATCTTATAAACACACCCCAAAAATTCCTCCAAAACCCAAACCATGCAGCACACTCATTCTTTATCAACTTCCACCACCATTCTTAGATTAACATTCCATTGATGTAATGATTCACTCATTCACACATAACTATCTATATGATAGTACATTGGTTTATGACTAAATTTAATTAAATATCAACAAAAAATTTCCCATATTAAACTCATCAGTGTGTGCAGAGTGTGGGTGTGAGTGTGTTTGAGCAGGTAGGGGAAGAAAATAGCGAAGAGAGGAGTACTCACAATGCTGCAGATAGGAAAGAACGCATCCACGTAATGAGAGAGCAAGAGGGCAGCCACGTGAGGAGATACTCAATAATATTGTGGCATATCACTAAACACTTTATGTGCACCATGCTGAGATAAATCTAAATTAGCAAAAAATTATGTGAAACCGGGAAAACTAAAGCAGCAGCAACAACATATACTGAAAAAAGTTACAAACCTGCCAAATAGTGTATTATGACTATATAAATTCAATCAAGAATATGGTCATATACCTTGGCAAATTATGTGTATATAAAACTCGAAAAATTAGCTAATGAATATTAGACCATTTTCATAAAGAAAACTCTATCTAAAAGGGGATGTGAATTAACAAAATCAAGAAAACTCGTCGTACATCCAGATCAATCTTAGTCGCGGGATGATTTCTTGGGTTTCTCCATTCTCAACAAATCCCAAATCGATCTTAGGTGCGGATTGATTTCTTGATTCTGTTCTTAACAAAGTCCCTAACAATGATCTTTCATTTTGGGTTGAAATGATAGAAAGTCGCAAAGAAGTAAGATGGAAGAGCGTACTCAAACTGATTTTGAGAGGCTGTGAAAAATAAAAGGTCAAAAGTTGAGACTCGGCCTACCCAGATTAATCCCACCTGAACAAAACCGAAGGACGAAACCCGGCAGGGACAAATTTATGTTGCGGTTTTATATCCTTTAGTAGACTTTATCTAATAGACTGCTTGTTTGTTGCCGAAATGTATAATTTTGCCCGAATTCCTAATAAAATCGAGGAATTTAATTTTTTGTGTCATTTGTTTTTTTGTTGTTTACTGTGTCCAAAATTTTAAGAAAAATATAAGGCAAGAATGAAGGGTGCTGTTATTTTATGTTATCTTCTTAAAATAATTTTTTTATATTTTTTATTCAATTATTGAGAATGAGACTCCTCTCAATTAAAGAAGGGCAGTATAGTTAAGTTTTGTTTGATAATGTTCCTTTCGAAGTATCTTCATTATAGTAATTTTTTCATTGTTTTTGGTTACTAAAAAAATAACTTAAATTACAAAATTGTGAACCTAAACAGCATAGCAAAGGCTTGTCAAACTAATTCTTAGTCTAGTTTTAGCTTTAAATAATATATACCATATACATGCGTTTGTTCTTACTTTTTACTATAGAAATGTGTTACTTTCTACCATATAAATGATTTAACTTTTTTAGGTCGCAACCATGGTTATAACATGGTAACGAATTGCGTTTTGGTATGAACGTTCCAAAACATGGTACACTTGGCGATCTAAAACTTTTTTCGTTATTTACTTGAATTTCTATAGCACAAGGATTACAACTTTGCTTTGTGATTTATAAATGAGGAGCATCCTCTTTTATAGCTCTTGGGACATATAGCCAATGATTAAGATTAAATATAATAGAAAGCTAGGATCGACTATCTAGAATCATCCTCTTAATATCAATGTTATTTATAATGTACAATAATCACATGAGTAAATTTAGAACATTCTATTTAGAAACCGTAATATAAAAAAGAAGATTCTAGATAATGCCACCTAATATAGTAGTCAAATGAGCGCCTTGTGGGTATCAAGGACTTAAGTAAGCGATGACATGGCATAATCTCATTGAAATGCCTTCTTGTAAACCTACGCTTAGAAACAAATCAACTAGTTTTAATTATATCTCAGTTAGTTTTAACTATATATTTTTAGAAAGGTATTATTAGCATACCACGTTCTGAATAAATGTATTCGTACCGACTAAGCTATTCAAAGAGACCTACCCTTGCCATAATCCGTACCACGAAAAGTGACGGTTTCTGTTCTCGATTTCGTTCCACGAACTATATCGAACCACAATTTAGGTAACACTGGTTCCCACTTCTCAAATCCTTCACTTTATTAAACAAATGTATATGCCATTGATCCTATCCTATTAAATGGAGTAATTAATTGTAAGTAATGACACCATATATTCTTTTCATGTCATCTAAGGTTGTGTCTGTTTTAATAATGGAGGGGATAACACTCTTATACTAGTTTAATAGTTTTGAGGACTATTTATCCTTTATTCAATCCTTTATTTAATTCCACGAACAATGTTTTTTTATTTCCAAGGCCATTGGATGATGGACTAATAATTTCAAGGAGAAGATGATATTATATAATACGCCTTTTGGTATCAAATGACCTTAATAAAATAGTCCATGAGATTAAATAAAAAAACTAATCATAAGATAAAGGTATTAAATTAGTACAAATAACTTACTTATTCGTAATTATTGCAAACAAATATAGCTTGGTGATTATCATTCGACTCATTTGCAAAAAAATTGATTCCACAAAAAGAGTCTACTTTTAACGATAGTAGTATAAAATGACACAACGTCCTCAAATATGCCATAATAATTTCATTATTATATCACACTACTAAACTAACAACTTATTGTCGATGAAGTCTTAGTCTAGTGGTTAAGACTGAGGTACTGTGACCTTTAGGCTTCAAATCTGATTCTCACTTAGGTGAGTTTATTTCTCCCTTATGTGAATTGTGTTTCCTTCTTTATATGCAGTGGCGGAACCAGAGCCCTAAGAGAGGGGGGTCAAAATATATCAATAAAAAAAATTTTGCGGCGGATTGTACTCATTGTGTATGTATTTAATTTATAAAATTTATAAATATCAAGAGCGTATAGTAATGACTAAAAATAATATATATTATTTCAATAATGTAATACGACGATAAATGTACAGTATATTATATTAAACCACTATCAATATAAAGAATTTTTTTTTATAGAATAAGAAGTTAATAAATAAAATTTTTCTTGTAAAATAAAAAGAGTATTATTTATATTAAGTAAATTCCCGATAAAACAAAAAATAAAACAAGTACAATTATGTCTAATTTTGTAGCCATGAGTTAATTAAAAGATTGAATAAGATAAATATATAATACTCCTATATATCTGTGTGTGGGGTCCAATTTGACACTTTCAAGGAAGAAATTGGGAAATGAACAAAGCTGCAGACATGGTCATGTGGGAAGAAGAAAATGAAGTAGCAGACGGAAAGAAGAGTTTTGAGTAAACTCCACCCAACTTCTCTCTCTCTCTCACCAGTTCTAAGTATTATATAACCCCTTCTCTCTACATAGACTCATATATTTTACCTCTGTAAATCTTTCTTTCTCACAAACTCAGAATACCAGGGTCACTTCTCCTCGCCCCTTCTTGGTTCCGCCGCCGACGGCCAAGGCTGCTGCCGGAGATTCCAACTTAGGGGGGTCATATGCCCCCCCTCGACCCCCCTAGTTCCGCCTCTGTTTATATGAGGCTTCTTTGGTTTGTGAGTTTATTTCTTCCTCTTCTAGTGAGGTTTGATTGGTTAATAGTGATGATGTACTTAATTATGAATTATATTGTACTCTCCCAAAAAAAACTAACAACTTATTATTAGTAGGGGTATACATGGAACAAAAATACATTCTTAATATTCACAAATTTTGTAAATGGGACTAAAAGGAACGGAAGGAGTATAATGTAAGTTTTCATAATCATAGGTAGAAAGTACTTATCAGTATGATATGGTTGTTTCAAAAATAAAATATTCTAAACTATTAGAATCTCAGGTCACATAGTTAGTATTTTGTGATCAAAGTTTTTTTTTACTGCAATCTCATATGGCCCTCAAGACTGTATTCTTCTTAGGGATGTAAACAAGTTGAGTTGAGTTATGAATTGATCTCCGCCGTATCTCTCGATCAAACAATCCGGTATTACAGTTGCCTTAACTTAAAATTTTCATTTCTGTTGTCTTTTTTACCTTGTGGCTGTGGAGATAAACAAGAGGCAGAGAAAAGAACACGGTCCTATTAAAATTCAATGGAACTAGTAACACATAATTTATAGATATAAAGTTTATTTGTGTTTTGAAATTAAGAAGAAGTTACTTTATAATTCACAGTGTTTAGGAAGACGAAATAAATTAGAAATGCAGACAGGCAATGCAAACAATTCACATGTTTATAATTTCTACGTACTCATATTTTCCATTTGCTATCTACAGGCAATGCAGACACCATTTAGAAGCTATCTTCAAGATACGTTGGCTCTTGTAAGTGCTTTAAACAATCAAATTTTCCATGCTTATATTCACCTCATTGTTATGTTGGAAAACATTGTAATCACGTTGTTAAAAACTCTGTTACTTCAATGATAGCATATTAAAAGTGAAGCATAAACTTTACAAACGAGTTAATGTACATCTATACATACACAAACACATACATGTATCTATATATCTATGTATTTATTATATAGACGCAGTGATGCACATACTCACACACACGCATGAACTTTTCTGTGCATTGTCTTGATTTTGAAGGGTCGGATGTCTCATTATTTGTCTAATTGTCCATGTCCACAAATTATAGCTTATATAGTTTCTGCTTGTGCGCATGTGAGTTCTGTCGTGTAAAAAGCACATTTGTGAGTGTGTCAGCACGCATATGCCTGTTCTTCTAGATTCTGTCCATTGTTGTGTTGGAGTGAATTGACTGTTCATGTTTTCCTCAAACCGTGTAGCACTCATCATTGTTCATTTATCTTTTGTAGAGGTTTATTACTTATGAATCTCATACGGAATTTGTTTGTGCGTGTGTATTGTGTTTTTACCTCTATCATCAATACTTAAAAAGTTCTTGTTGGTTTATGCTCGTGAATCGTGATTGTAGGATTATAATAGGATCACCAAAATATGGATTTTAATGCTTTATACAGTTACCTCTGTTGTTGTTGGTGGTGTTAATGATGTTGGTCTACTAAAGATGGCGTCTCACTCAGATGGTGATTAAGGGGTTGTTTGTTTACATCTGAATGAGTGAATCTGTCTGATTAAGTCATTCAGACTGTTTTATAATTTTTAAACTCTGAGTGCGTTTGAATGTGTCTGAACGATTCATCCAGAAAATTGTGATTGAAGCAATAAAAAGTAGTGCTGAATGATATTTTTGCTTACCTACCCTTGTAAACACCCAAAATTTGTGCACCTTTTCCCTAATAGTGCCAGGAGGGCAAAAGCGTCATTTCATCTCAAGGCCAAGATGTCTAAGCAAAGATTACAAGGCTCAGAACAAGTATTCAGAGCCCCCACGATGACCTCCGAGACCTCCGAGCAACAAACTACAAAAAGGAAGACGAGTGGCTAGCAGACATTTGTAGAAGGATGGTTTTTTTTTTCAATTTCTCTATCTTGCTGAATTTGAAATTTATCAAACTTGATGCATTGTGTAGCTCTCGAAAAGAGTTTTTCGGATTGGTATGGCACGTTTGCTAACTCTTCTCGGTTTGAAAGTTATGGACGTTTCAGTGCGCATCACGAAAAATTGACGTCGCTGAACGAAAACTTTAGGCATGCAGGCCTAGGGTGCCTATACAAGGTGGTTTTTTGCTCATTTTTTTAAAAAAATGAGGTATTTTAGAGAGAAAATGTTATCTAAAGAGAGAAATAGAGAAAGGAAGAGAAAAACTTCTCTAAATTCAATCTAGATCTAGTTTTTTAATCAAATCTCCTACCAATCTAGAGTCAAACCTTTCATACAAAGCTTGAGGAAGAATTTATCACTCTCAAGGTTAAAGTTCTCATTTTTATATTAAATTTAACCTAGATCTAGCTTATTTTGTAAATTGTTGTGCTTTGACTTTGTTTCTAGCTAATTCTTCATTTGAGGCTCTCCTAGCATCCTAGATAATATTTAGAGGTGTTTAGATCCTATTTTTGGGATTATGGATGGTTAGTCACGGATGGAATCTCCTCCTAATGTCACCCAAATATCTTACATTCATATCTAGTGATGAGGGGATTCCACCTTTTGGCTGACGAGGAATTCTCATGAATAGAATCTCCTTATAGCCAATCTGGGATATATTTTCGATTAGATCTCGATTGCGTTATTTTCTAGATCTATGGATTTCGTTTCCTAGATTCTAAGTTATTTTAATAGATCTCGTCAATACGTAATAGTCCCTCGTGATTTCGATAGTTGGTGATATTCGATTCCCTCAATATAGTTAGCGACATAATTATGATATTATTGTTTCATTAGGCGATCTATGGATTTAGGGTTTACGGGAGTCCTTTCCTAAACTCTAAACTTCGTTTATGGATCTCGATGTATTGTTTGATGTGATTCTGAATCATGTGAGCCTAGAAATGAAGTCAAGGCCCTTAAACATCGTGTTTAATAGGAATTGATGGTATTCCACGATGGACATAGTCGACGATTGTAATTCAATCATTGTAAATGTAATTCGAGTCTTGAAACGATATCGAGGGTTCTATCCCACGGAAATTAGATTTAAGACTCCTTGATAGTGGATTTTATTATTGCTAGGTGTTTGGAGTTATTTAGATGGCTTACATGCCCACGGGTAGCTCCAATCCTATCTTCGATGCTTGATTTTATCTTTTGACAGGCGAAAACAATTTTCGAATGAAATTGCAAAGATCTTTTAAAATTGAATCAAACTAGGTTATTAGATTAATTCTAGAATAAAATTGGAAGTAATGGAGAGCCTTAATTCCTATTTGACGAAGGGTTTGAAAACAATGTTTTTTCTAAAAACAACACCAAAAAGTTTTGTCAATTGAAAGTTAAAACGAAACTTTTCCTTCAAATCAAATCCTTCGTACATAGGTTCAAAGAGGCTCAAAGTTTCTTCCAAGATAATACACCCACCACGACTTTGACGATTTTAGGAGACGACACCCTAGATTTCACGACTTGACCTTAGAAGTCGACTCCTAGGGTATTTACGATTCGACTCAAAACTAGGAGACGACGCCCTAGATTTTATGACTCGACCTTAGGAGACGACCCTTGAGGTTATTTACAGTTCACGACTTGACTCTAGGAGACAATATCTTAGATTTTCTCCAATGACACAATTCACATAGGCACAGCACACACACTTCACATTTCTCAAGGCATTTCATTTTTTAAAGGAAAACATTAGGAAAACGGTAACCGTGTCTTCACGGAAGTCGGGGGGTACCTAACACATTTTTCTTGCTTAAGCAAGCCTCCGAACTTTATGAATCTCGGTTGCGGAGTAATTTTTCGGAGTCACATAATGGGTCATCTCGATTATTAAAACTTAAAAATCCGGATAAATTGGTACATCTATTTAAATCTTTACCAACTGGAGACTCTGTCTAATTGTCCCCTTATTAAAATTTAACTTTCAAACCCCGTCAACATTTATGTCGGGTTTTTTTTTTGTTTCAAAATCACCCTTAAAATTAATAAATCTCAATTAAAATATAAATAAAAATATAAATAATAAAAAGAGAGGACAAAATCCCGGCATCGACAACCTTCATAGACAATTAAAAATTATATTTAATATTCATCTTTTTTTACTATTGTAAACAAATTTTGTCGTTTACAAATTATTTTTTTAATTTTTTTCTTTAACAAATTGGTCAATAATCAATTTAATGAATATTGTTGTAGTCTTTTGTTTTGGTTTTATGGATTAATAGAATGTTATTAAAAAAATTTAGTGTTTATTCCTAAAATTATATTACTAATAGTATACTCCATCAAAGATTGTTCACTAGTTTATATTTAATTTTTCTTAAATAGCGTTCTGTATTTATAATTACATAATAAATTTGTTCATAATAGTTTAGAAGGTTAAAATGGGGAAATACACGTATTCAGATGTTTTAGACAGACAGGGTCGTTCCTGAGCATAGGCGGGAGGGTCAACCGCCCTGAGCCCCCGATCAGGGAGGCCCTAATTTTTTATATATATATAGTATATATGTGTGTGTGTGTGTATGTGTGTGTGAACATTTGATTGAAAATTTTGCCTCTAGGAATACTAGAATAAGAATCTTTCAATGAATGTATTCTCATATATTTTGTTGTAGTCGAACTATTATGTTTTAAACTCCGGAAAAGCACTTTTTTGGATACAGCTTGTACTTTTTATTTATTTATTTATACTTTTTTTTGGTGAAGACAATGTTTCAAAAATGGCCTCATTTTCATTTTTCGCTCTGGGCCAGCAAAATCTCAAGACCGGCCCTGTAGACAGACAATTATCAAACACATCATTTCATTTTATATTCAAAGTTTCTACTTCATTCAGTTCATTTAAATTCTTTTATGCATTCAGAACTTTTCATAATATTTTATCAAACAACACCTAAATCGTCTTACTTCTTGTGTTTTGCAGGTAAAGAGGGAGAGAGAAGAACGTGAAGCTTTGGGTGCTTTGCCCCTTTATCAGCGCACCATTCCTTGAGTCAATTTCCTCACGGAAAAGCTATATCTGGTAAAAGTGCATCTTTGTCGAAAATCTGAACTGTATCTCTGGTAGGTCTTCCTGGACATGTAATAAAGTAATGTATCATATGAGTCAGAAGTCTATCGCCCTGTCTATACTTGGTAGTCATATGCCTGTATTAGTAATTAGTCATTATTGTCGACCTTTTTCTTTTGATGTACTATATCAACCTTTAATGGCATGCTTATATATGTGTTGGACTGTACGAGCAGTGAGTTGACTTTTGTGCTGGCAAGAGTTTTAACATTTAATTTCGACCCTGCTCTCGCTCTCCATATGGTTGCTAAAAGTTGTGGCTTCATTTAGTTATGCTTTGCATAAAGTCATTTTCTTGTTTATTTGCTATGCTAATTAAAAAAATATACTTTACATAGCAAAAAAGTGAATAAAGTGTTTTTAGAAAACCATCACCAGATGGTGAAGACATCCTTGCATGCATGGTCAATTGCTTATGATAGTGTTTGGTATATTGCTTTTCTTTAATTAAAGTAAGTTAAAAGCATAAATCGAATAAGCAGATATGAAAGTATATCATCATTATCATTATCATCATCATGGTCAAATTTAGCGCTAAACATCTATTTACATCCTAAAACCGTGTCCTTCAGAAATCATAACATGTCCAGTGTTAGTCATGCCATTGTTCAAGTGTTTGCTTAATATCATAAAGTGATTAACTAGCTTATACACTTTGTTTACTTTGTTTTCATTACCGAGTGATATGAAACCTTCGGGTTGATCTATATAAATTTATTTCTCTCGGTCTTCATTAAGAAAGGCTGTTTTTTAAAGACCGTGGGGTAATTTATAGGCAACAGATAAAGCAATCAAAACTCTGAAGGATGCAGTCTCAAAATCTTTCTTTTGTTTATACTATTTAACAACTAATCTCACCTTCAGTTTATCGATTGATCCATCAGATTTTAGAGTTTTTGCCTAGCCTTGTTCTTCTTTAGATCTCTTGTTTCACTCTGATAGTATCATAAATTGTGTCAATACAGAGGAAATGAATGCATTTCCATACTATTAAACCCTAGTACGATTAAATCTCAAGTGAAGTAGATAAACCATAATCATGGAGCCTTTTCATGTACGACATGATTCGGTTTTGATCATAGAAAGAAATTTTCAAGCGAACTAGCTTATCCTCTGTATGGAGCTTATGCAGTGGTTGGAACAAAGACACATAATATCCATCTACATCCTAGTCTCCGTATTAGGTGGTAAGCGACTAACTGCGAAGTATAATTGACATAATTGATTCATTTTACTAGTTATATCTTCTGTCCAGGAAGGTGCATCAGGGGATGTTACAGCCTCACTATAGGTGTTAGGATCATTATTTAGCAGGAGAGTGAAGAAGTCGTCCTAGATTTTTTTATGAGCATGCTCCTTGATTTTATTTCAAATTCTTGACTTGTGTTGATATTAGACTCTTCGATAATCTCTTTTAAAAGTTAATCTACCTTTTGACTTTAGAGGAAAGATATCTTCATAGAATTCAACTCCTTAGTTTTGTAGTGTTATATTCGAGCACATCACTCTTAAGAATCAAGAGTATATAAGCGGCACTATAATTGGCATAGTCAAGTGAGATAAAATTTGTCGATGAGGTCATAGTCTAGTGGTTAAGACTGAAATATTATGATCTTTAGGTGTCAAGTTCGATTCTCAGTTAGTTGAGTTTATTTCTTCCTTTATGCTTTATGTGAGGTTTGATTGGTTCTTGATATTATAATAGTGTTTTATGTGAGATTTGATTGGTTCTTGATATTGTAATAGTGTTAATGTATTTGATTATGAAATTATATTGTACTCTCCAAAAAGTGGGATTTCAAAAAAAAAAAAGTGGGATAAAATTTGACATCAGATTGATTTTTCAACAGAATAGCTCAATTTTTTATATTTACGAGTCTTGATATACATTGCAAAAGTTTTCAGTCGAATTATGATTGCGACGTGTAGAAATTAAAAAAGGTCTTACTTTAAATTATTCTATCTTATCGTATACACTTTCATGTAAGTTGCAATTCAACTACGTCAAATATTTGTTGACATGTATATCATTTTTCTATTGATATTAGTTCAATTGGTAATTTATATTTATTAGTTCAATTGGTAATTTACAAAAATAAATAGTTGAATGGGATAAAGCATAAATTTGGCCAAGTTTAGTGGGTTAAAAGATGAGTTTTGCCTTGGTTAATTTATGTTGTTCAAATTTAATGATGTAATTGAATATTTTATAATGAAACCTTGTTTAATTAATGAATGTTTTGTACGATGAATCAGCCCAAATGAAGATAACTTTTGTCCAACGATCACCTTTTAATGGGCAAAGCATCATCAATACAAGTCCAGGCTACTTGAGACTATAAAATGTACAGACTAAGACAAAGAAACAACTACTAATGAATTTGATTCCAAAAATCCCTACACGTACTCACTCTCCATGTCCAAAAATTATCCAAGTCTAAAGTCATATTTTAGACTTAGAAAACCAAAGAAAAAAAAAGAATTAGATTTAACTTCTAGATACACAATAGCCCCGTTTGTTTCAACTTTTTCCTGATAGTTTTTAACTTCTCGTTTCTGAGAAGTTATATGAGTGGTGTTTGTTTTAGCTTTTGGGTCCAAAAACTACCAAAAGCTAAAAGTTGAGTAGTACCTTAATGCATAAAAAAGTTGGAAGCTAGATTCATCTATTTAGGTACTTCTCAAATCAACTTCTCAACTCTAAATAAAATAAAATTATATTATTTATATATACTACATATTATATAATATATACGTAAATATTTATATTAATGTAATAATACTTATATTATATTTATATATATATATACATATATATATATATATGTATTAATTAATTAATAAACATAGTATATATCAATAAATAATTATATATTAGTATATATTTATACAGAATAAATTATATAATATAAAATTTATATTTTAAATATATATTTATTTATGTATATACAAATAAATATATTAATTAATATTTTGTTACCAGACTTGTTAGATTATTTGCCAAACACTCATTAATAGATTTTGGATAATCAGAATCAGTTTAACAAATACTAGTTAACAACTTTTAAAGAATCAGAATTAGAATTAGCTTCCTAGAATCAAAAGTAGAAGCAGAAGTTAAAAATAGAAAAGTAGAGACAAACAGGGCCAATGAGTCATGCTATGTATTGTGAGAGTTTTTTTGTCAAATTACGATTGTGACATACATAGGATTGAATAGGATTATAAAATTACTAAATTACATTTAATAGATTGTTAATATAAGAGGAAATAATAAAATGAAGCTATATTATATTATTGACATTAGTCAGGTATATATATATATATACAACGTGTAGTTTGAATACAGATGATAACAGTTATCCTAGATATAATTACAATTTGAATTAAAGAGAATAATTCAAGGAGAAGGAGTAAATCAAGGAACATTTACAACTAATATTATCTACAAATGGTAAGCATAAGATTAGGAGAGAATTGGTCAAGAGATTGATTTGATTTATCTCCATCATGCCCCTGCAAGATGGACGATCAGTTAATGAGACCAATCTTGGACATGAGTTCATGGAACCGGGTGCGAGCAAGCGGCTTAGTAAGAGCATCGACTAGTTGATCGTTGCTGGAAATGTATGACACACATAGGTTTTGACTTTGAACATTCTCACGAACAAAGTGGTAGTCAAGTCCTAAATGTTTCATTTTTGAATAGAACCTCAGATTTGCAGCAACATATGTAGCTCTCATATTATCACAGTAGATGACCGGTTTGTTTGTGGGTAGATATCCTAGCTCACGAAGTAAGTTTTGGACCCATAGGACCTCAGCAGTAGTCGCAGCAACAGTTCGGTACTCGGCTTCAGTGGAAGAGCGAGCAAGAGTTCGTTGTTTGTGGGAACTCCAAGATATAGGATTTCGACCCAAGTAGACAATGTAACCAGTTGTATAAATATAGTCATCTTTATCACCTGCCCAGTCAGCGTCTGTAAAGGCATGAAGAGTAGTGGCTGAGTCTCGGCGTAGTAAACCTTGTGTAGTAGTTCCTGCAAGATAGCGTAATAGACGTTTGAGAGCGGACCAATGATCTTTAGTAGGTTTGTGCATGTATTGAGATAACCTGTTTACAGCAAAAGAAATGTCAAGTCTAGTTAAAGAGAGATATTGTAGGCTTCCCATAAGTGCTCGGTATTCGGTTGGGTTGGCTAGAGGAGTTCCAGTTTGTGTGGATAGGGGAGGATGTGTGGCTATAGTGGTACAGGTTTGGCATTAGACATATGAGCACGAGTTAAAAGGTCTTGGATATATTTGTGTTGGCTAAGATAGATGCCTTGAGGATGAGGGAACACCTCAACTCCAAGAAAATAGGATAGGTTACCAAGATCTTTAAGAGAGAAACGAGAGGAGAATTGAGAGATGAATGTGTTTAAGAGAGTGGAATTTGAGCCAATGATAATGATATCATCAACATAGACAAGTAGGTAGATTAGATCATTAGTATGACGTAAAGTAAATAAAGATGTGCTTGAGACGGAATTTGTAAAACCAAGAGTAAGAAGATATGATTTGAGTTCATTATACCAAGCTCGGGGAGCTTGTTTAAGACCATAGAGAGCTTGGCGAAGTTTGCAAACATGAGTAGGATGAGAGTGACTAACAAAACCAGGGGGTTGGACCATAAACACGTCCTCCATGAGATTACCTTGGAGAAAAGCATTATTAATGTCAATTTTTCGGAGAGACAACCCATAGGTTATTGCTAGAGAGAGAACGGTACGAACATTAGCGGATTTAACTATGGGACTGAAAGTTTCAGTGTAGTCTAGGCCAGGACATTGGTGGAACCCTTTAGCTACTAGACGAGCCTTGTAACGGGCTATGGAGCCTAAATACCCACTTACAACTAATGAGATTTTGTGATGGAGAGGAGGGAACAAGGTCCCATGTTTTATTTTTGAGCAAGGCATTGTATTCAGTTTGCATGGCGTCACGCCAAACTGGGCTTTTAAAAGCTTGAGTGACGGTGGTAGGCTCGGTAGAAGAGGGTTGGAGAGAGACATGGAGGTTCATTTTATCAATGGGTTTGCAAATATTATTTTGTAGTCGAGTGAGAGGGCGTGGTGGAGGTGAAGTGAGGTAAGTTATGCCATGAGACTCAAGTGTTGGATCTAAACCAATATATTCACCACCATTATCACTAAAGATTGTAATTATGGGGCGTTTAAAGAATTTTTCAACCAAGAGTTTGAATTTATTAAAAATGGCAGTAGCGTCGTTTTTTGTGTTTGAGAGGATAAAACCACACATATTTGGAATAATGATCAACGAAGATAAGATAATATTTGTAGCCATCATAAGAAAGGGTGGGGGAAGTCCAAACATCACTATAAAGAACATCAAGAGGACCATGAGATTGAATGGTATTTTGATAGAATGGCAATTTGTGGCTCTTATTACAATCACATGAATTACAATGAAAAGAAACTGACTTTAGAATATTTAAATTAAAAACATTGCTTAGATGACGTAGAATAGAATAAGATGGGTGGCCTAATCTATGATGCCAATTGATAGTAGATGTCAATTTGATGGAGTGAACGGCAGGACGAGTGGGATGCCATTCATAGATTCTAGATTTAATTGGGCCTTGAAGAAGAAGTACCCCCGTGCGAAGATCCTTCACAAGATAGGAATTAAGTAAGAGAGTGATAGAAGTATTATTATCATGACAGAATTTAGAAATAGAAATAATATTGCGAGAAACGGAAGTAACAACCCTGATTTTTTCAAGAAGAATAATTATAATAAGAATTTAATAAATAAAATTCTTATTATGAGGTGTAGAGGGTTGAATGTAAAATATATATGTGTTATGTATATATTTACGTAAGTTATGTGATAAGTGAATAAATATATGTGTATTATATATTTATTATAGATTAAGCGATGAGATGAGGTCTAATAGTTGGTCAAAACTAATCAATTTAATTAGTATGGACTAACTGACGAAGTGTATAATAGTATAGAAGTAAGAATTTAACGATCGCAGATCAAGAACACCCTTGTAACTTGGGTTTATTAATATTATGGGATGTATTGAATTTTTATTTTTATGTGATGTGTTTAAAGGTTATATTATGACCTAGATTATGTTAACACATGGATTTTATGTGTCGCAAGTTTTGTATAAGCGAATAAATTGATTTCGCGTAATATCGCCAAATCATTATTCACGTGGGCACTATTCACGCCAAGAACGCTATTTATTGAATAAAATAAATAGTTTGATGGAGATTATTATTTGAATAATTTATTTGGTGTAAATATATTAACCAAATATATGTGGGTTACATGTACATTTAGGTACATGATTTTGGCAAGCTAATTGGTTAGTAAATAGCTAACCTATATTAAATGAGTCCATTAATGGATTAAATTAGTGGGCTAATAAATGGCTAAATGAAATATTATATTTTGGGTTCTTTACAGAAATATAATACAATTAGAAAGTAATTACATCATTAGTGCATCCACAAAATAATTACAAAAAGAGGGCAACATATTCAAACCATTCAATTTCACATTAATAAGAAACCTAAAATCAAGGACAAATAACCGCCATAATTAATAATTCAAATTCAAATCTTTGAGATCTAACAACAAAAACAAATTCATAATTCAAAATTCAAATCAAAAGTAATGAAAAACAAAAAAAAATTATCTACTGACTTCCTAATCTTCATCTTCCTCATCATCTTCCTCCGTCGCCTCCTCACCTCTTTATCACCGCATCCGCCGCGAATCTCCGCCTTCCCTTTATTATCTTCCTCCGTCGTCTCCCCTTCATCATTCTCTTCATCATTCTCCTCCGCTACGAAGAAAAGAAGACCATGATCGTTACATAACTTAAGTTACCTCCATACTAGTTTTTGGTTACCCTGAGAAAAAAAAAGAAGACCATGATCGTTACATAACTTAAGTTATAATAAGCGTCGATAAACAAGAAATATAGGTACATACCAAAGATAAGTAAATTCAAGAATTGGTTACCTCCATACTAATTTTTGGTTACCTTCATACTAGTTTTTGGTTACCTAGAGTTACTGCACGAAAAAACTAGTTACTACACATCCTGGAATTGGTTACCTTCATACTAGTGTTTGGCTACCTATATTTATTACACGAAAAAACTAGTTACTACACATTCAGGAATTGGTTACATCCATACTCGTGTTTGGTTACCTAGATTAAATGCAGCAAAAAATCGACATACTATTGTTTGTTTACCTCCATATTAATGTTTGGTTACTTGGAGAAATCGAAAAATCCAACTATGAACGTGAAAACTCCATTGACGCCACCATGAGGTAGGCGGGAGGGAGGAGGGAGGCGGGCGGGATGGGCAGGGAGGAGGGCGAAATAAGGGGGAGGCAGGCGGGATGGAGGAGGGAGGGAGAGGGGGCCAGGGGCGGGAGGGAGGAGGGAGGAGGGAGGAGGGAGGTAAGATCCCAAATTAGAAAATAAGGATTTTCAAATGAAAGAGAGAGAATCAGCAAATGATTTGATATCCCTTTAATTATGGTAACAGTTACCATAATTAAAACTGATTTGTAAATTAAATATTAAAGATGCACTAATTTTATAAATTAAATATTGAAGATGCACTAATTTTGTAAATATTCTATGTATGAACTTATGTTGTAATATTTTTTAAAAATATACTTACCCTTGCAATTGTCCCTTATATTTTTGTTAAAATCCAAGTGTAGGATTTTGTAAGAGTCCATTGAGGATTTAATTAGTAGCTCAAATGTTTGGTGTGGGTGACCCAAATAAAGGGCCCAACCCAAGATCCATTATTTTTGCCCAAACCCAAGACCCTATATTTGACCCATGTGATATATGGGTAAAGAAATCAGCATTTTGGTAATGAAATGAGGGAGTATACGGGTGATGTAGAGAGAGAGAAAAACAAAATGGGTGGGATGAGTATTTTATTAACCAATGAAGGGAATAAGGAGACCATTAAATATTTTAAGCCAATGAGGATTGAGGTGGAGGAATTGTGACCAATAAGAACGCATGAGGAGGGAGGGAGTTCAGACAACTTCCTGGAGCAACTAAATCACCAAGCTCCATGTATAGAATTTCTAATAATGCAGACAATGGTCTCAAAATTATTCCTAGAATCCTTGCAAGACTAAAATATCTCCCACCTCATATGTTTCATCAGTTCCATCTCCTCCCAACTCCATAGTTCAGCTCATTTTCCTTTCATTTGCAAACAAGAGAGGAATGAACTAAGGAGAGAAGCTATCAGTAGAGAGAAAGAAAAGAGAGAAGTTGCAGAAGAAAGGAGAAGAAGAAGTAAGAGAGAGATGATAAATTAGAAAGAGAAACCAAATTCTAGAGAGAGAAAGAAATAGGTGGTGAGTTGAAGCTTGGATGAAGGCTTCAGGAGAACTTAAGAAGGAAGAGAAGAGATTCTAGCAACGCTCTAACAAGTTTCCTAGCATTCAAGAAGAAAAAAGCCAAGGAGTAAGTCTTAAAACCCTTAACTTTCATTTTTCCTCTTAAGCCTTATGTTTGGTTAAGGTATTGTTGTTATGGTTGTTATTTGTGGGTTGTGATCAGTTAAAGATGATGTAGAGAGGTTATATAAACCATTAATAACTTAAAAGTGGAACAAGAATGAAAGAAATTCGAACCTATGCGTAATGGATGGAAAGATGACTAGAGGACTGTTAATGGACTGTCCGTGGACTGATTTTTGAGACTTCTATGTCTATGTATCATGTCTAAAAATTTAGTTTAGAAGTAATATGTTATGCTCATATGGGTTATGAAAATAACCCAATTGGAATGAGTCAAAAAGAAGCTAAAACGAATTTGTAGTAAGAGTTTTGGTAAAAACATGTTTAGAAAATGAAGAATTGATGAACAGTGACCTTAGAATCAATTCTGGTATTAATGTGTTGATTGTAAAATTATGAGCTTCTGGAGTAGTATAGTAAACTGAGTTAGAACACCGTAGGCTTTGGAACAAACGCATTTCGACTCCGGATGAGGGAGTTATAGCGATTTTAAGAAAAGGTGTCAAAACTGTCAAGAACACAGAAAACTAGTGCGACTAGGCTCCTTGGAGCCGCTGTTTCGATATGTTAAAGAATCTGAAAATTTATGATTTTTGGATATGTTGTAGTTCATATTACAAGCTTTCCATAGCCTTAAGAACGGACTAATTCCGACTTAAAATGAAGAAGTTATGATGTTTGGGAATAGGTGCTACGAACCTGCCAAGAAGGAGGTCGTAGAGTGCAAATCGCGGGGTAAACTCTAACCATCGTAGAGTGAAAATCGTGGGGTGGACTCTGAGGGTCGTAGAGTGGCCTCCGAAATCGTAGATTGGCATCCAAAATCGTAGAGTGACCTCTGAAATCGTAGAGTGGCCTCTGAAATCGTAGAGTGGTCTAGACAGCTTCAGTGGCCTGTAGTAAAATGAGCATAACTTTCCCATACGAACTCGGATTGAGGTGATTCAAGATGATTCGGAATGAGAACGAGTAGCCCTACAACTTTTATTCTTTAAGAATTTTGATTTGAGGTCTATAGAAAGGTCTAAATTGGACATCTTTCAGACTGTATGAACTTTAAAAAATCGTAGAGTCCAAAAATCGTAGGGGCTGGGCAGCCTCAACCTCATTTAGTAAAATGGGCATAATTTTCTCATACGAACTCCAATTTGGATGATTCAAGTGATCCGAAAAGCTAAGGAGTAGACTTACAACTTTCACTATTAAGGATTGAGAGTTATTGCTTGAATCAAATTCTAATTTGGGCAGTTTGGTGATGTTGTGCATATGGGGGGTGTCAAACATGCGCATATGCAACGTGTAATGCTTCCGGCAATAAAAGATGTTGTTCTAAGTTATAAAAGATGAACGTTATGATTTATAATAATGGTTATCCTTACTTAATGATGAATTAGATAAATGTATGAGCATGATAATCATGTACAAAGGAGGCGAATTAGGCGTGTGACGTATGAACGTCACGCCGTGTGAAGTGTTAATGAAGTTAAATAGTATTTCGATTCAAATGAAACGAACTTTATAAGATATAGAGTGGTTTTTATAAACCAGTGATGATGGATGATGATGATGGTCGTAACGTTTTCGAACGACGCGACGCCGAGAGATGTTTTAGAGTTAATCGCGTTATTAATTTATAATGCGCGAACAATATGATATAAGAATTATTATATTGTTAAGCAATATATGTGAAGCCTTTTTAGTGGCTAATTGGTATTTTTTTTATTATTAAATAAATTGTGTAGGACACTTGAAGGACGAATGGTCATAGCTTAGCAAGGAGCGCTTAAGGCAAGTTCTTTCAGTAACTTATTAACTTGTTTAAATGTATTGATGTACATGAGTTGATTGTTTAAATCTTTCACTGTTATGTGAATTATATGTGAGCATGATTAAAGTGTGCACGCGGTACAACTATGTGATTATATTGTTCTATATGGAACTTGAGTTATTGTAAACATACAATATGGGATGCATGAGGTGTGCTATGAGACATATGATGCAAATAAAACTTGCACGTTAAGAGATGTATGATGCATATATATAGATGCATTGCATAAGATTTATAATGCATGAATAAGGTGCATAGTATGAGAGTCATGATGCATGAATAAAATGCAAACTTATGTGTTACGTGAAGCATGAAACGTGAAAACTGTTAGTTCTTGTTGAGTCGTCATGCTCATCCTTGCAAATAAAACTTTTGCAGATTCTAGATGCGACGAAACTCTCTTCATATCATGTTGATAAAGATTAGAGGCGCATGGAAAAAGGAAAGTTGTTTATTTCCTCATTATAATTAATTAGTCGCGAGGACGGTATGAAATGTATGTGAAGTAGAGTGCGTAAATTCAGAATTAGAATTAGAAGGTATCCATTTCGGATCAAGAAGTGACTATATAAATTACTTTATATAACAAAGTAGTACGTTGACGATGATGTATACAGGACATTTTATAATGAATGTTGGTTGTTGAATAACTTTACGAATATTCAGGAATGACTAAGTCAATGAGAATATTGTGTAAAAACTGTATTAAAGAAGAAGAATTTTAAATTTTTGTTATAATATTATTAAATTTAGTAATATTATTTGTTGATATATTAGTAAAGGTCTTCGTACCTGGGATTAGATGAGGACATATTATAATAATATGGTAATTACATTCATGTAGTGAGATTATTTTGTATGGGTAGTACCGTGACGCGCCGGATCCGAGCTTAGAGGCAAAACTCGGATTTTGGGGGCGTTACAAGGCACATGAAGAATATAATTAAGATTAAATATAGTAGTAGGGGTAAGAAGAGAAGTTGAACCAGTATTTGAGATGGTTAGGCCCGAGCCATCTCCAATAATAAGTTCCTCAGTTTCATCATAGGGGGAGTGAAGAGCAAGGTTGTCGAGGTCATGGATGACGTGATGAGTAACACCACTGTCGAGGAGCCAACCATTGGAGGACGAGTCGGTAGCGGTGTGACACCGGGCGGGATAGCGATTATCATGCGGGCTAGGGTAACAATAAATTCACAGGCAACAGAAGCAAAAAAAAACCCTAAACACAGAGAAATCTCTTTAATGTGTAAATTATATTTATCAAAATCCAAGTCTCCCCTCAATCCAACCCACAAACCGGGTTTTATAGCTAACTTACTTGAGCAACAAGAAAGGAAATACCCTAAAAAGGTACTACGTAACAGATTCCTAAAAATATGGAAGCAAAATCTAGAAAAGATAACAACTTCCTATATCTACAGTAACAATATAAAAGATTTACTTCCTAATAAAATTCTACTACCATAAAAGAATTAAACACTAATAAATAATAATAATAATAATAATAACCGAAGCCAAGAATCCGATCCCGAGCTCCTGATCTGAAGGATTTAACCGAAGCCAAGAATCCGATCCCGAACTCCTGATCCAAAGGATTAAGTCGAACCCCGTTCCCGAACACTGACCCGAAGGAACCGAAGTCGAACCCGAAGCTGATCTCCCGATCCCGAAGTTATCCGACACCCTTGCGCTGATTCATTAATTTATGGCCTTTTAGTGCCACCAATATGTTATCCGTCCACTCAGTATCATCGGGTAGAAATCCTCCTGCATCAGTCACCCTGGGTTGAAATGAACTCGTCCTCGAGTTCACACCATCCTTCACAAAACAAGGACTCATCAGATCTAGTGGCAGTCCAGTAGGAATCTCTTCGGACATCAAGTCAGAGAATTCTAACAATAATTTCTGCATAGCTGCTAGCACTTTGGTGCTTTCATCTGTTGAGCTGTTTTCACAAGGAATAATCTCTTAACCAATTTTGTCGATTGCAGTATTCCCATCTGTTATATCTCCATAGAGTACCTCTTAATCCTCATATTCATCATATATAGGTGCTCCATAAAATATTTCTTCATCTGCATATTCATCATATACAGGGTCTCCATACTCCTCTACTTCATTGGCTACTTCTCCTCCAATCAACTGTCCTTCATCAAAACCAGAATTAAAATTATAAAATTCCTCATCACAATCAAGGTGCGAGAAATACCTTGGGACTTCCTCAGCCGGATACTGTCCACGAGAGTAATACCCTTCCTCGTCATGACCAAGGTGTGGGACTTCCTCCGTCAGAACCCGTCCATGATAGTGGTCAAGCTGCGGGACTTCCTCATTCAGAACCTGTCCACGCCGACCCCGATTTTGTGCCTTGAGACGCCAGGTTAACTCTGCAACTTATCTCTGTAAATCCTCAATCATCACATCCCGAATGTTACGATCATGGTGTTGGACTTCCTCAATTAGAACCTGCCCTTGGCGACCACGACCACGACCACCAGCCATTGAAACTGATGAAATCTAACGCAAGATGATGTTGAGCTCTGATACCAACTTATGTCGGGCGGGATAGCGATTATCCTGCGGGCTACGGTAACAATAAATTCACAGGCAACAGAAGCAAAATAAAAAACCCTAAACACAGAGAAATCTCTATAATGTGTAAATTATATTTATCAAAATCTAAGTCTCCCCTCAATCCAACCCACAAGCCGGGTTTTATAGCCAACTTACTTGGGCAACAAGAAAGGAAATACCCTAAAAAGGTACTACGTAACAAATTCCTAAAAATACGGAAGCAAAATCTAGAAAAGATAACAAATTCCTACATCTACGGTAACAATATAAAAAATTTACTTCCTAATAAAATTCTACTACCATAAAAGAATTAAACACTAATAAATAATAACAATAACAACAACAACAATAATAATAATAATAATAATAATAATAATAATAATAATTGAAGCCAAGAATCCGATCTCGAGCTCCTGATCCGAAGGATTTAACCAAAGCTAAGAATCCGATCCCGAACTCCTGATCCGAAGGATTAAGTCGAACCCCGTTTGTAAGACCCCGAAAATTTTAATAAATAAAATTTAATTTTCTTATTATTATTATTTTTAAATAGAAATGTGTTACATCGATAATGATAAAGTTACTAGTGAAATGTGACAATTGAGATGTCTAGTAATAACGTTAAATCACTATTCACGCGATCACTATTCACGGGGGTACTATTCACGCTAAAAACGCTTTTATATTTTCTTCGATCTTCGAATTACGTCATAACGTTTATATAAGTTGGATACGAAAATTATACGGTATAAATACGAAAGTACTATTCATACGAATATACTATTCATTTATACAAAAAGTCAAACTAGTATGTCGGGGAATATTCCTTCTGTCGGATAATATTCGTTCTGTCGGGAAATATTATATTCGGTAAAGTACAACGACAATTGTATACATTCTGACTATAGGGATATACTAGTAATGTTTATATATTTATGTTATTGTATTTTATCATCGCTTGGGGTGGTGGCTTAGTGGTGGGAAGCCGGACATAAGTCCCCATAAACGTGGGTTCGAGTCTTGGTAAGCTCCTCTATGCTCAAGTGGTCTCACGCCCTGGATTTATTCGGGGGTAAGCTGAGTTGTGCCGATGAAGACACCACTGAGGCCTCCAAATTTTATTGTTTTTATACATTTATAACATGAAGAATATTTTACCAAAAAAATAAAAATAAAAATAAAATTATTACTGTAACATTTTTAAAGTATTTCATCAATAATTGTCACGACACAGTAACTCATATTTTTTTAATGATATTATTAGATTAGTTAGCATTGTTGGCAATATCTAAAAGTTCTGTCAAGGAAAGGGGTTATTTAATTGCGCGCCATTTTTATGGAAGGCCCCTTCTTTCCTGGGAATAATCTGGTTGTCAGTATTGCGAGTATATGCTATCTGTGATATTAATACATTTAACACAATAATACAGAAAAATAGATTTATTATGATAATGAAGTTATTTTTATGGTTTATCTTTTGATAATGGAATTATCTTTTGATAATGGATTAATCTTTTTGAATAAATGGATGGATGATATTAATGGAAGAAAAAATGGATGGATGATATTAATGGAAGAAAAAATGGATGGATGATATTAATGGAAGAAAAAATGGATGGATGATATTAATGGAAGAAAAAATGGATGGATGATATTAAAAGAATATGGGGAAAAGACCAAAATGCCCTCACCTTGATTTTCCTATAAATAGGGAGAGTTTGCTTAAGAAATTTTCACACCTTCATTGCTTATACTTCCTCCCTCTCTCTAAATTTCTGAAGTTCTCTTAGTGTGCTAGGCTATTGTGAGTATTTGTGAGAATACTAGTATTATCCGAAGTTAGTAAACTTCATAGAAAGTAACATCCCGTTAACGAAGGTAGGGAATATCATTTCTTTCATACTCATATATAATATCATTTGCTTTCATGTTCGTAAGTGATATTATACTCATAAAGGTTGTTATTCATCCTGTATTAATTTGTGGGGATAACCTGTCCGTGCGGTATGACGCATGCCTGGTGAATATCCTTTTGTATTCATTCTTTATTGTTCTATGGGAATAACCTGTAAGTACGAGTGTCGTACCTGGTGAATACCCTTCTGTATTCATTCCTTATTAATCTGTGGGTATAACCTGTTCGTGCGGATTGACGCATACCTGGTGAATAACCCGTCGTATTTATTACTTATTAATCTGTTGTGGAAATAATCTGTCTACGCGAATTATCGCATGACAGGTGAAAATCCATTTGCAGTTTCATATATTCTGTTATACTCATATAATTTATCATTTCTTTTGTACTCTTTAAGGGATATCTTTTTCTTTCACATTTCTCCATTTAAGATAAGAAATCTTTGTTTGTTTCCAAAACCTTATTTTTAAATGGTGAAAATCCCTGAAACTTAGTAGTTTAATAGTTTGTCCTTCATCTAATATCTTTTCACTTGAATCTTTCTATTTTTCGTTTTTATACGTTATAGTTGAATTCTGAACTTATTTCTTGAATATCATTCTTGAATTTGACGCCAACAATTTGGTCATCGTAGTTGGCAATTTGGTCAATCTTCGACACTGATTAAATTATAAATCTTTTCTTATCCTTGATCTCACTGTATTTATGTTTATATCATTGTCATCATCCTCATACTTAAATTGTGGTGATAGTTCTCTTTGGCCCGTAGTGCAAAGATGAACTGGTATGACATGATTTTGACCAAACTGTGTATTGGTATAATCATGACCTTTGGCGTTACAGATAAAGGCTTCTGGTGAAAATATCTTTGGCACGTAGTGCAAAGAGAGGCTGTTGAAATTGTTGATAGTGTTACAAATAAATATCTTTGGCACGTAGTGCAAAGAGAGGCTGTTGAAATTGTTGATTGGTGTTACAAATAAATATCTTTGGCACGTAGTGCAAAGAGAGGCTGTTGAAATTGTTGATTGGTGTTACAAATAAATATCTTTGGCATATAGTACAAAGAGAGGCTGTTGAACATGAATTCTTGATTGGTGTTACAGGGATATAATATTGGTGGTGATCCTTTAACTTATAGAAGATGGTAGATATTATAATCTACTTGACTCTTCTAATGGATATTATAATCTACTTGACTCTTCTAATGGATTGTCCGTTCCGCTGCAGTTGTTGTTATTGAATAATATCTTTAAATCTCTGATTTATTTCGGTTGAAGGCTAAAGATAATTTTATTCTTCATTATCTTAGTCGTGATATTTTCTACTGGGCTATTTGTGCTCACCCTTTTCCTTTGTTCTCTTCAGGAAAATAGAGTGTAGCGGGGACTAGCCAGGGAATGGAGTGATAGTCCGAGACAATAGAAGTATCTCAATACATTACTATTATTGTGGAAATAAATGTATTGAGAATTTAAGATGTATTTGTATTGTGTTGTCGTATTTTGCACAACACTTATTAGTTGTAAATGGGAAATTCGTATTTATATTTGTATTTTTGTAGAATGTTATTGGCGACTCAAAATGGGTTGTGTGAACCTATTTTGGGGGCGTCACACCGTTCCCGAACACCGACCTGAAGGAACCGAAGTCAAACCCGAAGCTGATCTCCCGATCCCAAAGTTATCTGACACCCTTGCGCTGATTCATTAATTTATGGCCTTTTAGTGCCACCAATATGCTATCCGTCCACTCAGTATCATCGGGCAGAAATTTTCCTGCATCACGGTGGAAGCATAGGCACAAGGAAACGAAAATTGGTAGCCTTTTGCGACAAGGCGAGGTTGAGTATGGGGAGGGACCACGGGTGGGCCGGGTTATTGTGAAGGTAGTATGGCATTTGGATATTGATAGCGGAAAATGGGACATTGGGAGACATAATGACCTTGGTTTCGGCACCATTGACACCGTCCTTTGAAGGGTTGAGAAGAACGAGTAGGAGGAGGGGAGTTGGATTGGTTTGGAGTGGGGAGAAGGTCGGCATTGGAGGAGGGAGGACGGTTTTGATAGTTGCGGTTTTAGTGTTTGGCCGCATAGTTAACAGTGGCAGGGAAAGTATTGGATGATTTGGTTTTGTGTTTGAAAGAGAGTTCACGGTTGATGAGTTTTTCATGTAACTCATCAAACGTAATAGGAGTCTCACGGCTTTGGACATCATTGATGACACTATCATAGTCAAGATCGTTGAGTTGGTCAAGGACTTTGTCAACGATGTCCTCGGGATCAAGGGGACGGGGAAGGGAGGCTAGTTGGTCGGTACAACACTTGATTTCTTGCATATATTCAGAAATTAACGGGTGCCCTTGGTAATATTGCGAAGATGATCTTTTGTTTGTTTGAGATGACCTTTGGAGGGATTAGCATAGGTCTTGGCAAGAGTTTTCCAAGCGTCATGGGTAGTGGAACATTGCGAAATGAGAGGGACGAGTGGGTTGGGAAGTGTGTCGGCAAGAGCTCCAAGAATGAGCTTATCTTAACGGAACCATGTGGTGTAGATAGGATTAGTAGTGGTAGTGTCATTTTGGGTAATGGTTTTAGAGGAAGTGGGATGAGAACCATCTATGAATTTATGTAGATCATGGCCAAGGAGGGTAGCTTCAAGTTGAGTTTTCCATAATATATAGGTTGTGGGAGTGAGTTTGAGGATGTGGGAAAGGGAGATGATGATAAAAGGCTTGGTAGGTTCAGCATTGTTAGGTATAAGAGATTGATCATTGGATGCCATTGAGGGAGGAGGGTGAAAAGCCATGGGAAACAAAAAAAAATTGGATCTAGGCTTTGATACCATATAAGAGGAAATAATAAAATGAAGCTATATTATATTATTGACATTAGTCAGGTATATATATACAATGTGTAGTTTGAATACAGATGATAACAACTATCCTAGATATAATTATAATTTGAATTAAAGAGAATAATTCAAGGAGAAGGAGTAAATCAAGGAACATTTACAACTAATATTATCTACAAACGGTAAGCATAAGATTAGGAGAGAATCGATCAAGAGATTGATTTGATTTATCTCTATCAGTTAAAATATTACCAACTATAATTATTCACGTAACTTGCAATTAAAAAGTTGATATATAAAATCGTAATATATATCATTATCCATTCAAAATCCATCTCTCTCAGGAGATATTAAGTAGCATTATAAACACTCTTATTCCTCTTTTCTTTTTTCTTTTTTCTTTTCTACTGAGTGTACTTATTGATTCTAGATGAATCACCTCTTGTTGTAGTATCCTCTATCTTAGAGCAAAACGGTATAGTAAGAATTATGGTTGTCCTAAATAACTTCAAAATCTTGTCTTTTTGTTTACTGTTCTTACTTTTCTGCACTTTACATATAAGCATTGTTTTATTGCTTTTTTGGTGATTTTATTAAGCAACCAACATTTAGATTTATCTTTTATTAAAAAAGTTAGCAGGGATTTTTCAAAATATATCATTTAAAAAAAACTATTCACCCCTTTGGGACCAAACACTGTTATTAGTTGTCAACCAACCAACAACACACAAGAAAGGAAATATAATAACGATGGGGAGAGATCTATATATTCGTTGCTTATTCGCTCTTCATGGCCATCAACAATTATCTTTGTTGCTAATCGACTACATGCATAAAAATTCAAGCAAAGTGATAGTTGACATATATATATATAATATATATATATATATATATGAAAAATGATTCATAACATGTATTTGTTATGGATCAAAAATGGACAAATAATATCCTAATCGTCCCTTCTAATTATCAACGGTTCAGATTAAAAATTTGGACACGGCGTCCGCTAGAATTCGGATATTTGCCACTGATTGGACCATGATACCCTTAAATGTTAAAACCCACCGATCACTCACACTCGCTGCGTGCAGTCCAAAAAGTTTTCAAAAACCCCCATTTCCTCTATTCTCTCTACACACTTCTCTCTTTACAGAGTCCTGAGCCTGTAAAGAGAAAACCCATCTCCTTTCCTCTATACCACTCTTTCTTCCTATTCAGTACTAAGGAGCATAATTTCTCTTAATTCGTTTCAGATTTCAGTTTTAGCAAGGTATTTTATTAAAAAGATGGAAGAAAGCTCATCGTCTGCTATTGCGAATGATATTATCACCGGAATCAGATTTGGATTAGCAAATCGCCAAGAGATTTGTACATCTTCCAATAGCAACTGCCCAATCAGTCATGCCAGTCAGCTGTCAAATCAGAGTGCTTAGGTTGATGTACATATATGGCTATTGCTCTGTTAAACGAATTGGGGCAAATTTATATCCAAATCAATTTTTAACCTTCTAATTCGAAAAACTCACTGAATAAATGTTGATTAAGTTGATCGAGAACACGAATCTTCCACACTTGTATGGGAATTTTGCAGTTTTGTTGACAATTAAAGGGTTTTGAAGACTGGAATCGCCGATGATCGCCGCTGAGATTGTAGGTAGAACTGTAGGAAACTTAGGTTTTTTTTGCTCCAATTCGTTTACAGCGGGGTTAAAAGGTTAAAGATGCAAGTAATAAGCAGTCTGCTAGTTATTCTAGCAGACATTGTGAATTTTTTATCCGGACCTTTGTTGACTTGGTGTTATGGGGGGTATTATGGTTCAAATTTTTTTTAATCCAGTCCGTTAGAGCTATTAGCGGACGCTGAGGTGTCCTTTTTAATCCCAACCGTTGATCATTGTAACAAACGTTAAAGATGTTATTTGTCCATTTTTAATTTATAACAAATACATATTATGGATCATTGTCTCATATATATATATATATATATATATATATGAAAAATCTCTCTAATGAACCGATTCGCTGGTGAACTGGCTATGACGACGGTCTGAAACCGTCGCCATAGCCGGTTCGTTGGAGAGACGGATATATATATATATATATATATATATATATATATATATATATATATATATATATATATATACGGGCCGAATCAAGAACACTACTTTTAAGTAGCCATATTCCTTAAGTAGCACTCCCTATATAATGCTTCCGATTTTTTGCTCAAATTTGAAAATCACGGCATTTTCTTTCTCTCTCCAAAATAAAACATGCTCCAAGTAATCCTGAAATTTCTCTCTCCAAAACCCAAAATCGATCTTCAGACCCAAATCGGCACTTGGCATCTATTTCACCTCACCTATTTCACGATTCGGCATCTAGGTTGAACAAATCGGCACTTGGCATCTCCTATTTTCAGTCCAAATCGACTTCGACTCAGACCAAAACCTTGATTTCGACTTTGATTCGGTAAGGGTTTAACTATTTTGCTCCATTACAATTGTATGTCTAGGTTTTTGTTTTGGTCTGACTTCGATGACAG